>CM046347.1:23098596-24298596 GCA_025403435.1 Artocarpus heterophyllus
ACTTACTCCATTAACAGGCCGAACCTAAAGACCGGCTTGCCGAACTTATGATAAATGATCCCTACGAATATTTTATTTTCCACCCGAGATTCTTTGGATAAAGCCTCAGTTTTAATTCAAATAATCTAATAGAGAAATTATTTGATTAAAACAACAACATCTAGATAATCTATAGGAAAATAAATATTCTCACAAATTTAACAAGTTTATCTTGAATTAATTTTTCACAAAATTAGTTCAACCGATAAACAGACATGAATTATCTGATCCTATCAAATTTCAGCCAATCTAATAATATAATATAAGTCATCAATTTATTGAAAAAGTACGTCGCATCATCACAGGATTTATTAGGAGCTAGCAAATGAGACCTAATGGACCTATATAGTTCAAGCTCCTGACAATTATGAAACCTAATATCCTAGATATACATTTCATCATCATCAACTCTAACACTACTCCACTAAAAGCTTAGAACAGCACTCTCGAACTATATAAAATTACGAAGCCCGAATAGCTAAGTCTCCATAACATATCATAATGTATCGTATTCCCATAGGATTATTCATAATCGGCTTGAGGATAAATTCTATCTTACCTTCTCGATTCTTTTTCTCTTACATTCCATTATCTCACCATCAAAAACTTACTATCCAAAGACAGTATGCCATTCGGTTACACCTATGTATTCAAATGGTTGAGCGCTCTAGTTTTTCAATCACAGGATAATGCATATAAAAGGATATTATCGACTCCTAAAGAGAAGCTATGGATTCCATATCTATGAATAACAAGTCTATGCTATCAAGAGTCATGTCTCTAACATACCGGCATGCGTACTATCATAAAATATGGATGTTATCTTTTGGTACATCAAAAGACATAAGTCAAGATAACAGGTGCACTATTCATCTCAAGATTAAGATACAACACATATGATTGTCCAAAGTGAATTGATTTACCGAGACAGAATTATTGGTCCAAATCAATTACACTTTATGTCCTAATCTAATGCATTGTCACCTATGACAATGCAACAATGTTTATATTCACAGAGTCCACATCCAATGGCCAAGACGAACCATCCCTCGTTAGGGATATAGACAACATAACAATCTTTGCATGAATAAAGCGCCCAACTTTATTCTCTTAATTATGGATCTTATGATTTAGACCGTCACCTATGGAATCATGTCTTTTGCATAATCTGTCCATCATATGCCTGACTCTAAAGGTTTAGACCAACTGTCTCAAACTTATGTTTGCTTATCATACATTCAACAAATATAAACATAAAGAGGAGAACATTTGGTATATGAATAATAAATAAACCCTTTATTGATAAAAATGTCTCCAAAAACATACTATATTTTTACTCCTTAGAGCATACATTTCTAACAATCTCCCACTTGCACTAAGTGAGTAAGTACGACAGATCCTGCATCCTCATAGCTTCCACATGCTTCTCGAAAACTCCTGCAGTTAGTGTCTTCAGGAATAGATCAACTAAATTGTCCTTGGATGCGATTTTGTATACAGCAACATGCCTACCCTCACGAAGTCCTTTATCACATGATACTTCAAATCAATATGCTTACTCTTCTTGTGAAATCTTGGTTCCTTAGCATTAGCTATCGCTACAATGTTATCACAATACAATGATACTGCCTTATCCATACCAGGAACTACCTCAAGATCCCCAAGGAACTTGCGAAGCCACACTGCTTCTTTTGAAGCATCACTAGCTGCCACATACTTGGCCTCCATTGTTGAATCCGAAGTACAATCTTGATTGACACTTTTACATACAATGGCCCTACCATCTAGAGTAAACACAAAACCAGCAATCGATCTTCTTGAATCCAAACAAGATTGGAAATCCGAGTCCGTGTATCCTAGAGGAGTTAAATCCTCACTCGAATACACAAACATATACCCTCGAGTCCTTCTCAGGTACTTGAAAATATGCTTGACCGTAACCCAATGGCTCCGTCCTGGATCCAACTAAAATTAACTTACTGTCCCGACCACATAAGTAATACTAGTTGCGTGTAAAGCATGGCATATATGAGACTACCCACTTCCGAAGCATAAGGCACCTTCTTCAAGTGTTCTCTTTCTTCATTAGTCTTTGGGGAGTCTTTCTTATAAAGAGTAATTCTAGACTAAATGGTTGCCCACCTTTCTTGGAATCCTGCATTGCATACCTTTTGAGAATTTTATCTATATAGCCTGCTTGGGATAAAGCTATCATTCTGTTCTTCCTATCCTAAAAAATTTGGATACCGAGAACAAAGTTACCTTCACATAAGTCTTGCATGTCAAACTACTTGGTCAACTATAATTTGATCGACGACAACGTCCCAACGTCATCACTAATTAGCTTAATGTCGTCTACATAGTGTTGGAATTAAAACATGAAACGCAGCGGAAGGAACGGATCGTTGACAAACAAAAATTTTCTGAAAACTTTGTTCATCGGGAATAGATATATAATATTAATTACAGAAAGCTTTAGGAATTTTTACTAACCTTTTGAAGACTATCAGGGTATCCTAGCTTTCCTCTTTGACACCACGATCTTCCAAACCAGGCCTCCACACCAATGGAAAGACGAGTGGGCGTCAAACTGCAAGAATGAATTTTCCTCACACTTTTCTGAATCTGCTATGTACTCAACACATGAGATAGCAGACTTTTTTTTTTAGAGAAGAACTCTCAGTTTTTTCTCTCTAAAAATTATGTGAATAAAAATTACTGAGATAACTGTTATTTCTCCCTTTTTATAACTGAGCTATTAGTAATTTTTCTTTCCCCTTTCTTTTCCTTTCCTTTTTCTTCTTTTCTTTTCTGTTTGTTTCCCGGATCCTTATCCGGTTTCACACACATATGCATATGTATATATAAAGTTTCCGTGAAAAAGAAAGCAACTTGCCATTTTTTTTTTTTGACTTTGACCGAATCTTGATTCGGTCATATATATGTGTGTATGTGTGGGGAAAGCGTGAAACTGAGTTCACGTCTTTCCCTTCCTTTTTTTTTATAATATTATATTAATATATATATATTAATATATTATAAAATCTTTTATATATATTAAAAAGATTTGGTTCAAAACCATATATATATATATATAAAACTCAATTCAAAAATAAATCACATTTATTTAAGAATAGATTTTAACAATAATTAATTAATTAACTAATGCTCAGTTAAATGTGATAACATTTATCACATTAAATTATGTGTCACAGAGAACATTTTTCTGTGTCACGTTAATAATTCAAGTGTGAAAAAATTAATTCAGAATTCAAAAATTCTGAATTAAACATGTATAATTCATTCTATGCAAAATCCAATATAGTGTTACAGAGGTGGTATTGGGGACCTATGGACCTATAACCCAAGCTCCAATAAATTTGACATTTAATCAAACTCTTTAATTAATGTGTCAAATTTATTAATTTCAGAGTTACTCCACTAAAAACCTGAAACTGAACTCTTGAGATTACAGTGAAATTACTCAAAGAAAATTAACGAGTAGTCCATTGATATAATCATTACATATAAGTCAGTCCTCCATAAATAGTTCATAATAAGAGCTAGGTTCAATTTCCGTTCACCTCTCTTATTACATCTTTATCCTTGAGTTCCAATAATTCTCTAATGAACAATTAATTCATAATCTTATTATGAACGAGCGCTCTATTGTTCAAACCTTGAATTATCACTCAAGAGAACTATTTTTCTAACTTCCATAGGGAAGGAATGGATTTCATATCTGTATAATATTATTCCCAGTCATTTATTACTTTATGTTTCCAAGATGCTAAGTTATAATCTGTGCTTAGACAAATCTTACCATGCAAGTCAAAAAACATAATGTAATAAATAGGAGTCTAATAAATACTCAGGATTAAGACTGTCAAATATATGATCTTCATAGTGATAAATTTGAATACTCTATTTGTAACGGATGATTATTAGAGATTCATAATTTATCTGGTCCAGTCCTATATAATCTCATTATATAAAGTACCTCCAACCCAATGTCTCTACATTAATAGTCCGGATAATGACTATTTCATTTTAGATGAGATTGGACCGTACTTGTAATTTTTAATTAAAGATCCTAAACTTTAATTAATTATTACAGACTATTTAGATTATTATCTATAAATTTTATCCCCAAGAAAATAACACTTATATGCTAAATTTATAGTCACATAAATAATCATGGAATTTTCTTGATGTTTATAAATGTATTCATAATACATATAATCAACCAAAATAATAATAAATGTCATTTTATTTATTTATTAACAATATGTACAATGTGATAGCTTTTAGGGCACCAAACCCAACAATCTCTCACTTGCCCTAAAGCAGGTGAGACATGTCTCTAAGACCTAAGCCTTCCAAGTGTCCCTCAAAGCTCTTTGCCTGATTGAAAATCAGAATCAGTGTATCCAATGGGAATCAAATTCTCACCAGAATAAACTAGCATATAGTTTCTCGTTCTCCTAAGATACTTGAGAATATGTTTAACTGTTACCCAATGATCTAATCTTGGGTTGGATTGATACCGACTGACTATACCCACAGCATAGCAAATGTCAGGTCTTGTACACAACATGGCATACATTAGACTTCCTACTGCAGATGCATAGGGTACCCGTCTCATATTTTCTTCCTCTTGAGGTGTCTTAGGACATTGCTCTTTTGAAAGATAAACTCCATGACGTGTAGGCAAATTACCTTTCTTGGAGTTTTGCATCGAAAATCTGATAAGCACCTTATCGATATACGATGCCTGAGACAGCGCCAACAGTTTGTTCTTGCGATCTCTTATGAGTTGGATTCCAAGAACATAACTTGCTTCTCCTAAATCTTTCATTTGGAAATTGCTGGCGAGCCATTTCTTTACATCAGATAATACGCCTACATCATTCCCAATGAGTAGGATATCATCTACATAAAGAACCAAGAAGACCACCTTCTTATCTTTGATGTACTTGTAAACACAAGGTTCATCAATATTTTGATCGAAACCATAAGATTTGATCGCTTCATCAAATCTCAAGTTCCAAGATCTTGAAGCTTGCTTGAGTCCATAGATGGACCTCTGCAACTTGCAAACTTTTTGCTCTTGACCTTTAACTACAAACCCTTCTGGTTGCACCATATAGATGCTTTCCTCAAGATAGCCATTCAAAAAGGCAGTCTTGACATCCATTTGCCATATCTCTTAATCAAGACAAGCAGCAATGGATAAAAGAATCCGAATGGATTTAAGCATAGCTACAGGCTAGAAAGTTTCTTCATAGTCAACTCCCTCCTTTTGGGTATAACCCTTTGCCACAAGCCTAGCTTTGAAAGTCTCAACTTTCCCATCCACTCCTCTTTTCTTCTTGTAAATCCATTTGCACCCTATGGGTTTTATCCCTTCAGGTAGGTCTACAAGATCCCAGACTGAATTGGAGTACATGGACTCCATTTCAAGGTTCATAGCTTCTAGCCATTTTTCCTTCTCAAAAACTTCCATTGCATCACGATATGTCAATGGATCATCTTCACCATTATCAGAGATAGCAATATTTGCTTCTCCAAGTTCCCTGTAGTGAGCAGGTGGTCTCACAACCCTCCCACTACGTCGAGGTGGTATGACATTCTGATAGGAAGATGTGGTCTCCTCATTTTGTCCTTTGACAACAGTTGTCGGTTACGGTCTGATCTGATCAAAAAGTAACTCTTCAAGTACAATTTTGCTACGAGGTTTATAGTTTGCCATATAATCATTCTCCAGAAAAGTGGCATTTGTCGATACAAATACTTTCTTATCCTGTGGACTATAAAACAAACCTCCCCTCGTTCCCTTTGGGTATCCCACAAATAAGCATACTTCAGAACGTGGTTTCAACTTCCCAGTCTTACCTTTCAGCACATGTGCTGGACACCCCCATATACGGATATGTCGCATACTAGGTTTGCGACCATTCCATAACTCTAGAGGTGTTTTTGAAATAGACTTAGATGGAACTATGTTTAGAAGATATACTGCAGTTTGTAGTGCATATCCCCAAAATGAAGTAGGTAATGATGAGTAGCTAAGCATGGATCTCACCATATCAAGCAACGTTCTATTTCTTCTCTCTGCAACACCATTTTGTTATGGTGTTCCAGGTGCGGTGAGTTGTGATAGAATACCTTGTTCTATCATATAATCCTTGAATTTAGTATCAAGGTATTCTCCTCCTCGATCAGATCGAAGACTCTTCACCGTCTTTCCTAATTGCTTTTCAGCTTCCGCTTGGAATTCTTTGAACTTTCCAAAAGTTTCAGATTTCCTTTGCATTAGGTATATGTAACCATACCTTGAATAATCGTCAATAAATGTGACGAAATATTCGTAACCACCACAGGCTTATACATTCATTGGACCACAGACGTCTGAATGTATTAGCTCAAATGGTTCCTTGGCCCTTTCGCCTTTTGCAGAGAAAGGCCTCTTAGTCATTTTACCTTTAAGACAAGATTCACAAACTGGTAGAAAACTAACTTTTAGCTCTTTTAAAGGACCTTCCTTTACCAGTCTGTTAATTCTGTCAAGGTTGATGTGACCTAATCTAAGGTGCCATAGGTATGTTTCATTATTAGAAGAAATCTTTTGCTTCTTGGGTTTAGGTTGTTCAACTTTGAACATTTCGGTATTGAGCAGTGGTTTTTCGTTGGGCCTTAAGGTGTAAAGCCCATTTTCCAGATGCGCATAACAAATATCCAAACCATTTCTAGAAATATTAACATAATTATTATTAAAAGAAACATTAAACATTTGTTCAAACAACCTGGAAACAGAAATCAAATTTCTGCGAAAACAAGAAATGTAATAAACATTGTCTAAAATTAAAAACTTATTTCTAAAATAAAGTTTAACAACTCCCACTGCTCTTGCCGAAACAACCTCTCCCGTTCCCACTCTCATCATTTGTTCCCCTTCGGCAAGTTCCCTTGAAGAACTAAGCATCTGCAAAGAAGAACAAACATGCTTAGTTGCCCCTGAATCAATTATCCAAGGTGAAGAATCATCTTCAACTAAACAAGCTTCTAAAACGAGCAAATCTGATTTACCGTTGTTCTTCTTTTCTTTGAGCTCCTGAAGATACTTCTTGCAGTTTCTCTTCCAGTGCCCAACTACGCCGCAGTGGAAACATTTTCCTTTAGGCTTCTTTTGGTTGGAGCTCTTTTTGTTGTTGTTGCTTTTGTTCTTCTTAGGTTGCCCTCCATTCTTAGACTTACCACTTCCTTCAGTCCCCTTCCTCTTCTTATTCTTTTGGGCAGAAGAGGAAGGTTGAGCTTCTGCAACATTTGCCTCAGTTTCTTTAGTCTTTTCTTTCGAAATAGACTCGAAGGTTTGAAGCTCATTAAGCAACTCAGTCATGTTATATTTCAGCTTGTTCATGAAATAGTTGCTTTTGAACTGAAGGAACGCAGGGGAGAGGGTTTCTAAAATCATCCCCACCTGTGTGGCTTCATCTATCATAGCCCCGTTGACCTCGGCCTCATGGAGATAGTTAACCATGTTGAGAACATGTTCTCTGACCAAAATCCCTGCCTTCATTTTTGCATTCATTACTGCCTTAACGGCTTCGTGGCGTGCCTTTTCAGAAGGTTTACTAAACATGTCTTGCAGAGACTGCATTATCTCATAAGCGGTCTCCATGCTTTCGTGCTTCATCCTAAGCACGTCAGACATCCCAGCCAAAAGAAAACAACGGGCCTTATTATTCGCCTCGATCCAACGATCATATGCTTCCCGTACATTACGAGGAGCATTTGTAGCAGGCTCTGGAGGACATTCCTCCGTCAGGACAAACTTGTAACTTTCGCAAATTAGTACAATGTTCATGTTACTCTTCCACTTGACAAAATTATCTCCGGTTAATTTTTCATTTGAGAGAATTACGATGATTGGATTAGACATTGTCGCTGTAATAAATAAATAAAATAGCATAAATTAAAATGGTTGCATAAACATCATAAATATATGTTTTGGAATAGTAAACGTGATGCATGATGTATATGAAAAACACAAAAAATATTTTACTAATTCCACGATTATTCAATTTTAATAAATAAAGTGCCACCGTAGGGTAGGTCAAATTATTTATGAATTGAATTGAGACATTCTCAATTAATAAATATATTCAAAATATCTCATATTTTCTATATTTATTAATAACCGTTTATTTTGGTCAAGATATAATTAACAATTTAATTATGTCTTTATGAGTGTAACCCACTATTTTGGATTTTAACAACTTAACTCAAAATTGCCGCCGTAGGGTAGGTCAATTTTGAAATACATTATAAAATCCTATCTCAAGGAAGCCAACCTTGATATTGATTTAAATGGACACCCTCCGTAGGGAGGACGAAATCAAAGCGTCGCGAGGCGCCACCTAAATCTCACGGTGTTGTACTAATAGTGGAGACCGCAGGTTATATTGTCATATTACCTTCTCCCACTCATTATTTTAGAAGATGTGTTTTATCTTATAAAACATCATATGTTTCATAATTCTAGTAGATAAAAATAATTTTTAATTACTAGATTATATTATGTGTTAATAGAATCTCATTCTATTTACACTCAAATAAATTACCAGATTTTCTAAAAATCTAAATTTATTATGAATTGTCTAAGTTACCAAAAATTAAACAATTTAAAATTAGATAACTTAGAATTAATGTGAATTTTACCAAGTCTTAACTGTTAAAACTAAATTCACATTATTTTGTTGATTAATAAATTAAGATTCTATAAAACCAACCCAATTAATTTAATCTTATTAAATTAATGCTAACACATATTAAATCATTTTATAAACTCCTTTATAAAAATAATATGCTAAGCGTATGCATGTCATGTTACAATAACTATAAGTGGGCACTTTCCTAGATGACATGTTATCATGCATGAACATGTTATCACAATCATCACATGAAAATAAAAATGAAAATAAATAATGAATTTTTGACCAGGTCCTTTTGGATAATTAAAATTACAACCCAAAAAATAAAAAATAAAAAATAAAATTACAGGGGACTTCTTGTAATTTATACATAATTTCCTGCTCCAATTTTGCAGTCTTCATCAAGTGGTTTATTGTGCAACAATTTGCTAGATTACCTTTGAAATCTGATAGGCCCACAGTTCTCAACTGGGCCAAAAAATCCAATGGACATCTTTTTCTTCATCGCTCCACGTGTAGCAAGTGAAAGAGAGGAGAGAAGAAAAAATAATAATAATAAATTACAAAAAGCCTATACCCCTTTATTGGTTTACACAGATTGATCTAATCAAACTGAAAATAAAATTATTAATCCAAAAGGACCATATAATTAACGACCAAAAATCCTTTCATTAAACAACCATTCATCACATGAATAAAAATTAACAAAGATGCAAAGTTCCCACAAACATGCATCAAAAAACATGATATCATTAAAATAAAATCATGTTTAATTAAAATTATATATGCTATAACCCGCTCTGATACCATTTGTTGAAATTAAAACATGAAACGCAGCGGAAGGAACGGATCGTTGACAAACAAAAATTTTCTGAAAACTTTGTTTATCGGAAATAGATATATAATTTTAATTACAGAAAGCTTTAGGAATTTTTACTAACCTTTTGAAGACTATCAGGGTATCCTAGCTTTCCTCTTTGACACCACGATCTTCCAAACCAGGCCTCCACACCAATGGAAAGACGAGTGGGCGTCAAACTGCAAGAATGAATTTTCCTCACACTTTTCTGAATCTGCTATGTACTCAACACATGAGATAGCAGACTTTTTTCTTTAGAGAAGAACTCTCAGTTTTTTCTCTCTAAAAATTATGTGAATAAAAATTACTAAGATAACTGTTATCTCTCCCTTTTTATAACTGAGCTATTAGTAATTTTTCTTTCCCCTTTCTTTTCCTTTCCTTTTTCTTCTTTTCTTTTCCATTTGTTTCCCGGATCCTTATCCGGTTTCACACACATATGCATATGTATATATAAAGTTTCCATGAAAAAGAAAGCAACTTGCCATTTTTTTTTTTTGACTTTGACCGAATCTTGATTCGGTCATATATATGTGTGTGTGTGAGGGGAAAGCGTGAAACTGAGTTCACGTCTTTCCCTTCCTTTTTTTTATATAATATTATATTAATATATATATATATTAATATATTATAAAATCTTTTATATATATTAAAAAGATTTGGTTCAAAACCATATATATATATATATATAAAACTCAATTCAAAAATAAATCACATTTATTTAAGAATAGATTTTAACAATAATCAATTAATTAACTAATGCTCAGTTAAATGTGATAACATTTATCACATTACATTATGTGTCACAGAGAACATTTTTCTGTGTCACGTTAATAATTCAAGTGTGAAAAAATTAATTCAGAATTCAAAAATTCTGAATTAAACATGTATAATTCATTCTATGCAAAATCCAATATAGTGTTACAGAGGTGGTATTGGGGACCTATGGACCTATAACCCAAGCTCCAATAAATTTGACATTTAATCAAACTCTTTAATTAATGTGTCAAATTTATTAGTTTCAGAGTTACTCCACTGAAAACCTAAAACTGAACTCTTGAGATTACAATGAAATTACTCAAAGAAAATTAACGAGTAGTCCATTGATATAATCATTACATATAAGTCAGTCCTCCATAAATAGTTCATAATAAGAGCTAGGTTCAATTTCCGTTCACCTCTCTTATTACATCTTTATCCTTGAGTTCCAATAATTCTCTAATGAACAATTAATTCATAATCTTATTATGAACGAGCGCTCTATTGTTCAAACCTTGAATTATCACTCAAGAGAACTATTTTTCTAACCTCCATAGGGAAGGAATGGATTCCATATCTGTATAATATTATTCCCAGCCATTTATTACTTTATGTTTCCAAGATGCTAAGTTATAATCTGTGCTTAGACAAATCTTACCATGCAAGTCAAAAAACATAATGTAATAAATAAGAGTCTAATAAATACTCAGGATTAATACTGTCAAATATATGATCATCATAGTGATAAATTTGAATACTCTATTTGTAACGGATGATTATTAGAGATTCATAATTTATCTGGTCCAGTCCTATATAATCTCATTATATAAAGTACCTCCAACCCAATGTCTCTACATTAATAGTCCGGATAATGACTATTTCATTTTAGATGAGATTGGACCGTACTTGTAATTTTTAATTAAAGATCCCAAACTTTAATTAATTATTACGGACTATTTAGATTATTATCTATAAATTTTATCCCCAAGCAAATAACACTTATATGCTAAATTTATAGTCACATAAATAATCATGGAATTTTCTTGATATTTATAAATGTATTCATAATACATATAATCAACCAAAATAATAAAAAATGTCATTTTATTTATTTATTAACAATATGTACAATGTCATAGCTTTTAGGGCACCAAACCCAACACATAGAGCAGTAGAAAAACCACCTTCTTATCCTTAATATGCTTTTAAACACATGGTTTGTCTACATTTTATGTGAACTCATAAGTCTTGATCACTTGATCAAATTTTATGTTTCAAGAATGGGAAACCTGCTAAAGTCTATATATTGACTTTAGCAACTTACAAACCTTACCCTCCTGACCCTTAGCCTTGAACCCATTTGGTAGTTCCATATAAATGGACTCATCAACATAGCCATTCAGAAAGACTGTCTTGACATGAATCTGCCAAATCTCGTAGTCGAGAGCGGTAGCTATGAACAAGAGAATGTGGATGGACTTAAGCATGGCTACATGTGAAAAGGTTTCCTCGTAATTGATTCCTTCCTTTTGAGTGTATCCCTTAGCTACCAATCTAGCCTTATAGGTTTTGACTTTTTCATCCACTTCTCTCTTTCTTTGATAGATCCACTTACACCTTATGGGTTTTACCCCTTTGGGAAGATCTACAAGTTCCCAGACCCAATTAGTCTCCATAAACTTCATCTCTGTGTTCATGGCCTCTGTCTAGAGTTTTGAATCAACATCCTCCATAGCCTCTTCGTAATGTAAGGATCCCTGTCATGTTCAACCGGTTTAGCCAAGAAGGCCTTACCATTAAACATATACCTCTCGGGTTGACGCCCGATCCTCCTACTACGCCGAAGCCCCTTAGGTTTTTATTTAGGTTCAGTTGATTTTTCTACACTGATTGGAACAGTTTCATTCGAAACCTCCAAAGTGATCGAATCACTCGCCAACTCCTCAACCACCACTTTGCTTCGAGGCTTAAAGTCGTTCATGTAACTTTCCTAAAGGAAGGTTGCGTTAGTTGAAACCATGACTTTATTTTCCTTTGGGTTATAGAAATAATCTCCTTTAGTCCCTTTTGAATATCCTACAAACACACAAACTTTTAAACGTACTTTCAACTTATTCGCTTTCTTACATAGGACATGAGCTGGACATCCCATATGTGAATATGGTTTAAGGATGTCTTTTTCCCCATCCACAACTCATGAGGAGTTTTAGGAATCAATTTTGAAGGCACATTGTTCAAAAGATAACATGCGATTTGTAGGGCATATCCCCAAAAGGATAAAGGCAATGATGAATAGCTCATCATGGACCTAACTATGTCCAACAAAGTCCTATTTCTTCTCTTAGCTATGCCATTCTGCTACGGAGTGCCCAACGCAGTCAAATGCGATAAAATCCTATTTTCTAATAAGTGTCCCAAGAACTTATCAGAAAGGTATTCACCACCTCGATCGTATCAAAGTGCCTTTATGGGTCTACCCAATTGCTTGTTCACTTCAGCTCGAAACTCCCTAAAGTTGTCATAAGTTTCGTTTTTGTGGTGCATTAGGTACACATACCCATACCTTAAGTAATCATCAATAAAAGTGACGAAATACTCATACCTTTCTCATGCTCGAATGTTCATAGGCTCGCAAACATCGCTATGCACAAGTTCTAGAACCCCTTCAACCCTATTGCCTTTAGAGCTGAATGGTCTTTTGGTCATTTTACCATCCAAACAAGATTCACATTGTGGTATAGATTCTACCTTTAAGTGACTTAAAGGTCTATCCCTTATCAACCTTTGAATCCTATTTAGGTTAATATGACCTAGTAACAAATGCTAAAGATAAGTCTTATTAGAGTGAGAAGTTTTAAGTCTTTTAGAGTTATTATCATTAACCTCAGTGTTCAGGAGTAAGTCCGTCTTAGGTTTAATAAAATATAGATTATTTTGCATCCATCCATCACAGATAAAGGATTTGTTTTTACGAATCACCACTTTGTTATTAAAAGAAACTATATAAGAGTCTTTAAACAAATAAGCTATAGAAATTAAATTCTTTTTAAGTTTAGGAACATAAAAACAATCTCACAAAAATAAATTCCCTATAATTATCAAAGTAAAGATGGACATCTCCTACTGCTTCAGCCAACACCAAGGATCCATCACCCATCTAAAGCATGAAGTCTTCATGAAGCAGACTTCTTGTTTCTTTGAACACCTGCAGAGAAATACAAACATGATTAGTTGCTACAGAATCTATGACCCAAGTGTCACTAGATTCCTTAACTAAACAAGTTTCAACAACTAGAAGATCACACCTACCTCCTCGAAAAAGGAAGTCCTTGCAATTCTTCTTGATATGCCTGACCTTCCTGCAGAAAAAGTACTTGAGCTTCTTTGGGTTCTTTTTTTTCTTCTTCTTATTCTTGCCATTTGCAAGAATAGAAGACTTCTCACTCTTGGCCCGTTGCTTTTTTCCGTTCCCATGGTTGGGATTGGAACCAAATGCAACTAACAAGTTGGCCTCGCCACCCATAGGAGATTCCTTGATCAGAATTTCAAACTCCTATAATTGCTTCATAAGCTCAATTAAGGTCATTTCTCATCTATTGCTCAAATTAAATGTGGCTCTAAATGGGATAAACTCCTTAGAGAAAGTCTCAAAAACCATAGTCATCTATGTTTCAGCATCAATGTTAGCTCCATTGGTTTCAGCCTCAGCGAGGTAACCCATGACTAACATCATATGCTCCTTGACAGATGTTCCCGACCTTTGTTTGCAGTTTAGAAGTTTCCAAAGCATCCTTTGCCATTTTGTTAGGGCCTAGCCTCCAAACATGTCTTCAAGATTATACAAGATCTGCTTTGCAGTCTCATAATCTTCATGTTGAGCCTGCACCAACGTTATTTATGCTGGCCATAACATAACAATGAGCCTGATCATTAGTATCCTTCCAGTGATCATTCTCTTGGATTTGCTCATTAATGGAATCTCCCATAGGCTCGGGAGGACACAGAGTTGTCAAGACAAATTTAAGTATCTCAAAGGATAAGGCGATGTTCAAGTTCCATTTCCAATCATTATAGTTCTCACTAGTTAATTGGTTTTCACAAGTATTAAAGATAAAGCGTTTTTAGACATTTTTAATCTATAATAAAAAATCATATACCAAACATAAGCAAACAAACTATAATATTTTAGTAAGATAACACAATCATGAAAAACATATAATGTGTTTATGTGTCAAAACCTTGAAAATATCACAACCTTACAATGATAATTCCAAACTCAGAATTCAACAAGCTGCCTAGGGGAGACTTGCCAAATTCAATTTCGAACACAGATCCCCTCCTAATTAATATATGCCATCTAGGACCCGCATGATCCAGCATATATTAATAATCATTTCTTTGGCCATTAATTTTATTAACAGAGCTCCAAGGAGAGGTTAATAATAAAATCAACATTAGTGTATAACCATCGTTTTAATATTTTTTTAATGATTTATAATCACCATTTAGGGGTGTGCAACAATAAATCATGGTAAGATACCTTATCCTCTTAGAGATCTAACCCAATACATGATGAAGTCCCTTCCTAAGGATTGGAACCATCATGTGCTACCTATAGACCAATGATTGTAACGCCCCAATATGGGGGTTAACAGTTTTTAATGAATTAAAAAAAATTAGAAATAAGAGTAAACCTTAAAAATAAAGTTGCCCGAGGCTTAAATGAAAACTCTCAAATCAAAAATAAAAAAATATAAACGATAATTAAACCACAGTTTAATGTAATACCTTAAATTTAATAATATAAACTGTCGTCATCATCATTTCAACCCTCACCGTATTTTAATACAGTCACAGAAAGTAACAATTGATGCTTACATTATCATGAAGAATATTCTTAGCAATTGAAGCAGTCCCAACGTAATATAGCTACATAGCTTCCTCAACTATTTTTCTCGTAGCCATCTCACACTTAGTGAGTCCTGAAAAGATGAAAATATAAGGAAATGAGCGACAATATGCTCAGTAGGGAAAACCATTACTCACCTTTAGGTTTTTATCATTACTACATTAAAACCTACATGGTAGTTAACACTCATCATTATCCAGATTATGAGATTTATATAATCATATTTCGTGGATATCATAGTTAATTATTACCGAGTTTCATACATATACATATATATAAATATTACAGTTCATCATTATTCCTAGGTACCCACGTTCAATAGAGTATCACTCAACTCATTGAAACCCAAATGGGTGTGCTTGATCACCCTTTAAACATTCCAAGGGTGTTCCGATGAGGGGACATCAAGCCCCAAGTCCTCACCAAGTCGATTCATATACAGTGTGTTTTGAGACTTTCGACCCAAGGAAGTATCATCACCTTTCCCCTATTTTACCTTTTAGGGTATTCGTGCCCAAGAACGTAACCGCCGCCCTCTTCATGTCTCACGATTTCTCTATATTCAATTATTATTTATAGAGTGACTTTTTCCTAACCATGCTTCTCCATTTATAACGTGTGTCAATTTATTATGTTCCTCGCCGTATAATACAAGATGAGTCTATGTCATAGTTTTATATGTGATATGTTAGACATGTATGGCCTAAGGAGTAAAAATGTAATACGTTTTTGGAGACATTTTTATCAATAAAGAATTTATTCTTTTATATATACCTAATCTTGTCCTCTTTACGTTCATATTTGTTGAATGTATGATAAGCAAACAGTAGTCTGAGACTGTCAGTCTAAACCTTAAGAATTGGGCATATGATGGACTGATTATGCGAAAGACAGATTCTTAAGGCGATGGTCTAAAACATATGATCCGCAATTGAGGGAATAAAGTTAGGCGCTTTATTCATGTAAAGATTGTTATGTTGTCTATATCCCTTTTGGGAGATAGTTTTCCTTGACCATCGGAGTTGGACTCCATGAATAGAAACATTGGCACGTTGTCATAGGTGACGATGTGTTGGATCGGGACATAATGTGAATTGATTTGGATTAATAATTATGTCTCGACAAATCGATTCACTTTAGACAGTCATTTGTATTGTATTTTAATCCTGAGATGAATAGTGGGCCCGTTGTCTCGACTTATGTCTTTTGATGTGCCAAAGGGTGACACCCACATCTCAATAGTGGTATGCATGCTGGTACGTTAGAGGCACGACTCTTGATAGCGTAGACTTATTATTCATAGATATGGAATCCATAGTTCATCTTTAGGAGTAATGATATCCTCTTATATGCGTTGTCCTGTAATTAGAAAACTGGAGCGCCCAACCATTTGGATACATAGGTGTAACCAAATGGTATATTATCTTTGGATGGTAAGTTTTCTAATGGTGAGACAATAGAACGTAAGATAAAAATAATCGGGAAGGTAAGACAGAACTTTTCCTTAAGTCGATTATGGATGATCATATGGGGATGCGATACACTGTGATATGTCATGGAGACTTAGCTACACGAGCTTCGTAATTCCATAAAGTTTGAGAGTGTAGCTCCAAGCTTTTAGTGGAGTAGCATTGGAGTTGATAATTGTGAAATATACATCTGGGATGTTGGTTTTCATAATTATCATGAGCTTGAACTTTATAGGTCCATTTTGGTCCCCTTTGCTAGCTCACAAAGTCCTGTAATGACACAGCGTGCTTTTCAAATAATTGGTGACTTATGTCGAATTTATCAGATTGGTTTAAAATTTGTAAGAATCAAATAATTCATGTCTGTTTATAGGTTGAATTAATTTTGTAAGAAATTAGTTCAAGATAAACTTGTTGAATTATTGCGATCAGATAATTCTTGTCTGTTTATTGGTTGTTTTAATTTTGGACAAATTAGATCAAGATAAACTTGTAGAATTATTGTGAATTGATTTATTTTCTTAGAGATTATCTTGATAAAGTTTGTTTTGATCAGATAACTTCTCTATTGGGTTATTTGAATCAAAACTGAGACTTTATCCTTTAGAATCTCGGGTGGAAAATAAAAGATTTGTAGAGATCTTTTCTTGGGAGTTTGGCCTGCCGAATGACATGGTCGGCCTGTCGAACTGGCCTGTTCAGCCTGCCGATCAGACTGTTCGGCCTGTCGATCAGCGAGAGATAAGATTATGCGTTTTCACTCAGATCTTATCAAATATTGATCCAAACTTGATTCTGTTTCAAGTTTTTGAGACCTAATCTGATACGGACTGACCCTAGGACCAATAGATATATAAAGGGAGTGAGTCTTATGATTTACTCAGATTAATTTTGAGAGATTAAGAGTGATACTCTTCTAGTGAGCATCTGAAAACTCCCTGAGAGCTTTTGTTCAGAAATCACGAACATTAGCTTTGGGTTCTCTCTATTGGTTGGAAGGAAAGTCACCGGTGGAAGAGCTGTGCATGTGAGCCTACACTCACTCCAGTTGTGGATAGAGAATAGCAAAGAAGACCAGTAGGTTAAGGCTCTTCTGGAACGTTACTTCTCTACACAGGTTGCGGAGGTTCTTCGGCACACTAAGGTTAGTAAGATCTGTCTAATTTATACATATAACATGTCAAACTTGTGTTTTAGAAATTACTCTGATGAAAAAATTTTAAAATTCTACTGCGTACTTTGTTTCCAACAATTGGTATCAGAGACATAGTTTTTACATAAATTTACGAGTTTGTGATCATGTTATACGCATAAATTTTGTGATCTTTATCTCTCTTATGCTTGAATTGAATTTTATAGAGAGTTGACACTCTAGGTTTCTATATAATATATATGTTGCCATGGATTATGTGGTGAATGTTTATTAATTAATTATGGTTGATTAAATCATTGTTTAATTATTTATTAATTAATTAATTCATATCGGTTATGGTTCCTTAGAGGTTAGAATATGTATCTAAGTTTTTCATGTAATTAGATGGCGGACTATCATCTCCGTCTAGGAATTTTTATTTAATTTTTAATTTGTAAGAATTTTGTAAATAAATGATTATTCGGAGAAGACGGAATGAGAAGTCGGATCTTAAAGATTGATGATGGCGCCTTCGGGTATTTCTTGAGTCTCTAATTTTATATTTTTGAATTGTTGAAAATAAAATTGATGAATTGCATTAAAATTGTATTTTCTAGAATGAGGGTTTTCTGCTCGGTCGGCATGCCGGACCTCACAGTTTGGCAGGCCGAAGGTCACAGATTGGTAGGCCGAACGTGTGGTCCAACAGGCTGACAGTGGGGCAGAAATTTGGGTGTTCTGTCGGCAGGCCAAACTTTCAGTTCAGCAAGCCGATCACCCAGATCGGCTTGCCGACCGAGAGCTGCCAAGTGTCCAAAAAAGGTGCTATTTTTCCGGTGCAGTTTTAATTTTATTTTTGGGACGATTCTGAGAAACATTAAATTTGGATATGACCAAAAATATGAAGTATTCGATTCATACGGGATTGAAGACTTGAAGATGGATATTACATGAAGAAGGATACAGCTTGAGGATTCAAGGACGAAGAATCGATAAATGTCTCGATTATTCTCTTATAATCTTAGTTTTCTATTCTCTAGGGTGGAACCATAATATTATGGTTATTATTATTTTGCTTGTAGCTTTGCTTGATTGCTTTGCTTGTCTGCATTATAATATGATTTATCATGTATATTAATAACATGTCATATAGGATAGGGAGTGCCGCTCATATTAAAATTGTTCATGCATAATTTTAAAATAAAACCTTGACTTCAAAAGATTAAGTGGGAGAAGGTTTTCGAAGAGAGGACCTAAGGCCTCCATCGTTGGTCCATAGGAAGAACATGGTGGTCCCGACCCCTAGGAAGGGATTTCTATCATGTACCAGATTGGATCTCTGAAATGATAAGGTATTTTTGTATGATTTATGGTTGCACACCCTTAGGTGGTGATTATAAATCATGGATAAAATATTGAAACGGTGGTTATACACTCACGTTAATTTTATTATTAACCTCTCCTAGGAGCTCTGTTAATAAAATTAATGGCCAAAGAAACGATTATAAGTATATGCTAGATCATACGGGTCCTGGATGGCATATATTAATCAGGAGGGATCCGTGTTCCTAATTGAATTTGACATGACTCCCCTAGGAGCTTGTTGAATTCTGAGTTGGGAATTATCGTTGTAAGGTTGTGATTTTTTCAAGGTTTTGACACATAAACACTTTTGTATGATTTTACATGATTGTGTTATCTTACTAAATTATTATATATGTTTGCTTATGTTTGGTATATGATTCTTTATTGTAGATTGAAAATGTCTAAAAACAGGTTCCTTGACTTCGGTATGGCTGAAATTCTTGCTCAAATGGAGGTGATGGTGGCTGAGTTTTATGGCTACCTTGAAGAAGTTCTCTAAGTATTTTGCTTTAGCAAAGAAATGAGAAGAAGAGTGTGGGAACCGTGGAAGAAAAAGGAAGAAAAGATGAAGTCTTTGAAGAGAAGTGATAGAAGCAATTATGAATGAGACATGTTGGAGCATATCACGGAGGAAATAAAAAAAATGAGGGTCAAGAGTAGTTGGGAAAGATATCCTCATTTCTCCTCTGGAGACTTTAGCCCCCATAATGCCACAATGACATATTCGAAATTTATTAGAAGTTCCAAGGCTTTTCAGTAAACATACTAAATAAGTAGAGGAGAATTTTAGAAAATTTAAAAATAGATAAAAATAAAAATTGTGAAGTGAATTTTAAATGAAACAAATTTTTGATTGGCACACTAAAAATTAAATTAATTACCTTAATACTCGTTAAGAGAAAAATAGGTGTCACACTTAAAGAAATTTCGTCCTCAAAATTTCAAATCTAGCAATACTAGTAAAAATCTCGATTCCATTCTGATTCCAATTCTGAGTCTAAAACGTCAACGTTATTTTTTCTTCAAATTTAAGTTATTGTATCTCTACTTATTTGCTTGCATTATAAATCTCACTCTAAATACTAAATCCCTCAATGAGAGTATCTCTAACAGGTTCCAACTTACAACACCGTATAATGGTCTAGGAATCTGATCAAGCATACATATTGATGTAGACGATGGATTCTACAATCAAACAATAAAAATCAGGATTAAATTATTTTGAAATCTAGGCCCTCAAATCACCGTTGAGTGAATCTTTAGACCCGAATCTATATTTACTAGATTAATGTAAAACGAAAGAAATAAAAGAATAATAAGAATTGACACAGGCGATTTATAATGGTTCACTCTGTTAATGAAGAGTTACGTCAACTGTAATTCACTATAATTTCTTTTGAGTACAAAGGAGGAATGAGAGAACAAAATGGCAGGGTTTCGGTATATGATTATGTCCTCCATACAATAAAGCAGTCTTCCCCTTATATAAAAGATGAGGAAGGATAGTGGCTCTTAACCGTTTGGCGGAGTGGGATAAAACACCACAAGTAAATGCAGTAGTGGGACACGTGTCGATCAGTGGTAGGCTGCAAAAATCATCCCTTCCCCACGTTTCGGTCCATGACTATACATGTTGCAACCGTTTGTTCGTACGAATAACCATCGGGTCGAGATGATCAATCGAGTCGAACGAATATGAGTGCGAACCAGTCCATATAAAGCAAAATGATCCAATCGAATCAAACGAATAATGCACCATCACATTGATTAGGCTCGAGTCAATAGATTGACGTCGATCTGCTCATCAAGTATCAACATTGGGCCACACGAGCCTGCTTAGCAATTTGGTGGGCCTTACTTAAATTGCACCCCAACAGATAACCCCCCACTCCTTAGTCGATGTAATGGACTACAGGAGTGAATGATGATTAGGCCCAAACTAGTCAGCACGTAATTGACTGATATCCTGCATCTGTAACCAAATCATTACCTTCCTTTTGGAAATCATGGTAATTAATGACCTACAATACATATCACCAGCCAATTGGCAGCTCCTAAAAATTACTGCAATGCTGACGCACGAGTTTGATTTGAAAGGACATTGCTTCGGTTTGAGCGGGAACTCGAAAAGACGTGTGACCCCAGCCCTTGGATCAGATGGCTCCGATTCGATTCCATCTGTTGATCTGGTACCCCTGGGTGGTATATAACATGCCTTTTCTCACTTCATTCCATCTTTCTTCTCTCAAACTCAAGGTGATTTTCCTACAGTTTCTCTAGGATTTTTAGGCAAGATTTTCTTTTCTTCTTCTAATTTTCTTGCGATTTCCTTTCAATAATCTTGTTTTTCTTCCAATTCTGAACATTTTGATACCAAACACGCTTCATTTCCTGAGAAAATCAATGGCTGCCTGAACTGTTTCGCTGTCGCGACTCTAGAATACTCAAGAACAGTTGAAGCCTTCTGAGTTTTAGGATTATTCAGCTTTTTGATCTACGAAACCCTAATTTTCCTTCGACGGTTCTGTTTCTACAAAAATGTCAAAGGCAGTAGTCATAGATTCAAGCTCTAGCAGCGGTGAGGATCCCTGGTCAAGTAGTGATGAAAGGAAAGTTGACGAAATGATCAGTCAACAAACCATGATCGAATCGGCAAACGGATGGCCGGAGCCGAAAGTAGTGGAGAGGCGACGAGCCAAAGGGTAGAACGAAACCGGCCAGCTGGTCCCTCAACAAGGATCGCCAATATCAATTAGATCGAAAGGAGGAAATATATTTCTCCAACAAAAGCACTGTCATTTTTTACAAAAAAATCAGGAGTCCGTTCTAACGAAGGAAGACTTGATAACAGTAAGAACGAAGTATGGAATACCAGCCTCCGTTGAAATGCGATTACCTTATCTAGAGGAGCATGCGGACACACAAAATGACAACTGGTTTTGTGTGTACACAAAATGGTTTAAACTCGGCCTTCGACTGCCAATCCCAGAGTTCATGATTGAGATCATCGGCCATTTTTATGTTTCCATGACGCAACTCATTCCGAATGGGATTCAACTGCTTATAACCCTTATGGTCCTGATAAAAGAGGTTGGGATCAACTTTGACATATTCGACTTCCTAAGGTGCTATTACTTGAAGCCGAACAGCAAAAATTTGGGCCATTTTTACTTCGTATACAGGCAGTCGAAGCAACTCATAATAGAGTTTGTAAATGCTGATAGGCCTTGGGAGGAGCGATACTTTTTTAGGTCAATAAAACAGGACTCCTTCAAGCTAACCACTCGATTGCCCTTCCATTTGCTTTCGGTCATATTGGTAAGCACCATTGTTTTTCCTACTTCGAACAGTAATTCCATCTAATTACAAGCAATTCTTCTTTTCTTGTAGATTACGAATTGAATCATCCTGCTCCAATCGGCGAAAGGTTTCAAGAAAGGTTGGACGCGCTACTCGCTCTTAAAGGAAGGACTTAGGCTAAGATCTCACAACCCAATCGACTCTGGAGGTCTTCAATTTGGAAGCAATTTAAAGAAATCCCCACAGATATTCATATTTGATTTCTGAAATGAGTCGATTGGGTCTTTGTATGCCATGGTGCACTTCAGCGGCAGTACGGCCCATCGAAGTATATTACACCACTATCTGACGAAGACACTCATCTCGTGGAAGCTGCATTTTCAGCCATGAAGGTAACATTGCCATCAGTGGAAGAGATGCGAAAGAAGAGGCATGCGGACAAAGCAGCCAAGAAGAAGAAAAGCCAAACGGGCGAACCATCACAAAAGGAAACAACTCCACTTGCCACTTCATCGGATCTTCCCCCACCTCTTACTTTTGGCATACACTCCCCACCATCCAAGAAAAGAAAAGGGGCTAGAACTTCAACTTCCACTAGGGACGCAGAACAAGGTGTACCTGAAAAGACCCTTGACGTCCCAATTGACACGAGCATCATGCAAGACAAGGAGGCGGCAACAAGAGCAGCCGTAAATTTTTACTTCGATAAAGACGAGGAGTTTCTTGATAGGAAACCCTTTGCTTGGCTCTTTAATGAGTTGGTAGCGGTATTGGGATAGGTAAATTTCAAGCACATTAATCTTTTTGGCTTCGATAGCATCGTATTTACTGATTCTATCATGCACGGTCTTCTACTTCACAATCTGTTTACGAACAAGGCTATTCACAAATACGAGCAGGAAGTACTGAAATATAGGAGGCTTGAAGATTAGTTGAAGAAAACAAAAACTGATAGGGAAAACAAACAGAAGGAGCTTCACGACATGGCTGATGCATTGAATAGATCGAACGAGAAGGTATTAAACTTGTCAAGCCGCCTTCGTCTTTCCGAAGAAAGAGTCAACAACCTGAAGAGTGCTCTGAACGTGAGAGAGAAGGATGTTGAAGACATCAATGAGTAGCTGCTCGAGGTTCATGGAGCTTCTTCCTTCAAGGTGCGGTTGAAGGCTTTATTAGAATTCAAGTCAAGTCGATTGAGCGTCGAAACAATTGACGAAGAGATCAAGGACCTCCAGGAGTTGTTATCATCAGACGATTAAAATGTCCGAGATGAGACGGCTGATCAAGAAGTCTCTATCAAGCCCAATGCCCCAGAGGCTAAATGCTGTGGTGATTTCAACAGGTGACGCCACTGAGCCTCTACCCATAGAACCAACTGAAGGCGAAAACATTCGACCTGTGGAAAAAGAAACTTGAAAAGAGTTCAATTTGTTTCTTTCATTGATCAGTGTTGAACAGTTTTTCATTTTTTGAATGAAATTAAATATCAAACATTATTAGTTTGATTTCTCGTAGCGTATTGTAGTGATTAAATATTTAGCCAGTTTTTAACAAGAAGGTCAACACGTCATTAGAATGTTAAATTAAATCATCATGCGAACAGAAATCACGACAGTAAAATGTGTGGATATTAATGAACCAAAATTGATTAGTCGAAACCATATCATGGCTTATACCAAACTAATCGATCAAACTATGGCAAAAATATCAAAACTATCTTAATTTAGCGCATGTTCAAACCAAATTAATCGAGTTCGTTACCACAATTGACAAGGCAAGTCATTTCGAACAAATAGGCCGAATTCTTGAATGAGCTACGATGGCCACAGTATAAACGGACAGAGCGTATGAATCGTGCTAGTCGGATCCGCAGTGCCTACGAAGATGGCAATGTCAAGTTTGGATCGAATGTCGAAAACAATATTGAGCCCAAGATTGCATTTCAAGAGTTTGAATCAAACTAATCGAATCCGAGGAAATGCCATTAATTGGGCCATGCAAAGTTTGGATCAAACTGGTCGAATCTGAAGTTTGGCCAAGTTTGCTATGTAGAGTTTGGATCGAGCAGATCGTGTCTGAAGTTGAGCCATGAAGATGGCAATGAATTCAGATCGAATTGGTCGAGCCTGATGTTGGGCCATGGAGATGGTAATGAATTCAGATCGAACTAGTCGAGTATGATATTGGGCCATGATGATGGCAATGCGAGTTCGGATCGAAATGGTCGAGTCTGAAGTTTGAGCCATGAAGATGGCAATTCAGCAGTTTGGATCAAACTGGTCGAGTCTGAAGTTTGAGCCATGAAGATGGCAATTCAACAGTTTGGATCGAACTGGTCGAGTCCTAAATTTGAGCCATAAAGATGGCAATTCAGCAGCTCGGATCGAACTGGTCGAGTCTGAAGTTTGGGCCATGAAGATGGCAATTCAGCAGTTTGGATTGAACTGGTCGAGTCTGAAGTTTGGGCCATGAAGATGGCAATTCAGCAGTTCAGCTCAAACTGGTCGAGTTTGAAGTTTGAGCCATGAAGATGGCAATTCAGCAATTCTGTTGAATCGAACTGGTCGAGTACGAAGTATAGCTATGGTTCCTAAGGAAAGGACTTTTCAAATTAACTTGGAAAATAAAATTTGAAACAATAAAGTGGCTGAGTTCGTTTATATGGAATAGAACTGCCTACGTACCCCCCTTTTATGGTGGGGATCAAGCCAAACATAGTTCAATTACAAAAAACAAAATAAACGTTACGTGTAGTACTTCCTCAAATGATTTGCATTCTAGCTTTTGGTAATGAAGGTTCCATCCTGCTTCTCTAGCTTATATACTCCGTCTCAAACAACCGACTGTATTCAATAAGGTCCTTCCCAATTAGCCGCCAATTTTCCAGCGTTGGCTTCTCTAGTGTTCTGAAAGACTTTCCTAAGCACAAGATCTCCTACCCGGAATTTCCTGACCTTGACCTTCTAGTTGTAGTATTGGGCGGTGGCTTGTTGATAGCAACCCAGGTGATAGAAAGCTTTGTCCCTTTTTTCCTCTATCAAATCCAATGCATCCTGCATCATCTCGTCGTTTCTTGCTTCGGTTAGAAGAGAGTAGTCGACTCGAGGATCTCGAGCGACAACTTCTGCAAGAACAATAGCTTCAGCCCCATAAATGAGAGAGAACGGGGATTCACCGATCACTTTTCTAGTAGTCGTTTGATAAGCCCAAAGTACCATCGGGAGTTCTTCGACCCAATGGCCTTTTATAGCCTTAAGTTTCTTTTTCAGATTCTTCACAATCGTCTTGTTTGTCACTTCTGTTTGGCCGTTTCCTTGCGGGTATCTTGGCGTTGAGAAGCTTAAAACAATGTCCCAATCCTGACAGAACTTCTTGAAGGCAGAGGAGATGAATTGCGAGCCATTGTCCGTGACGATCTCCGTCGAAACTCTGAACCGATAGATGATATTTCTCCAAATGAATCTTTTGACATCTCGTTCTTTAACGTCGGCAAATGCTTCAGCTTCGACCCATTTGAAAAAATAATCGGTGAGAACGAGCAAATACTTGACTTGTCCAGGTGCAGGAGGAAATGGTTCAATGACATCCATTGAGTACTTCATGAAAGGGTACGGCGAACTGACCAAAGAAAGCTCTTTTGCTGGTTGGTGTATAATGGGAGCGTGTCTCTGGCAACTGTCACACCTTCGCGTGAAGTTTTCATAGTCGCTCTGCATGGTTGGCTAGTAGAATCCTTGTCTCTTTACCTTGTTGCATAATGATCTGCCACCTGAATGATTCCCACACGACCCCTCATGAATTTCTCGAATGAATTTCTCGACTTCGTCATCCCCAAGGCATCGAAGATAAGGTCCCGTGAAGGAACGCTTGTAAAGTTTTCCATTGATCAGGTAGTATCTCGCAGCTTGTACTCTGATCTTTCTTGCAACCTGGTTATCCTCCGGGAGCCAGCCTTCATCGATGTACATTTAAATGGGCATCCTCCAATGATCCCTTGGGTCAACATAAATCGCTTCTTCGACCTGCATAATACATGGGCTGTCGATTTGTTCGAGAAGAATTATTCTCCTTTCGCTGACTTCAACCGATGATCCTAACTTTGTAGGTGCATCCGCTCTTGAGTTATGATCTTGCGGTACATGTCTAATTTTGAACGGATCGAACTAGGACTTGAGCTTGGAGACTAGTTTTAGATACTGAAACATCTTTTCGTCTCAGGCTTTGAACTCTCCGTTTACTTGGTTGATGACCAATGTGGAGTCACTTTCCAAGACCACTCCGGCAGCCCCCAGTGTAGCAGCAAGTCTAATTCCTGCAATCACAGCCTCATATTCAGTTTCATTGTTAGTAGCTTTGAAACCCAATCGAAAACTCTGCTCAATCATTTCGCCAGTCAGGGATTTCAAAACTACACCAATTCCTGAACCCTTCTCGTTACTTGATCCGTTGACCTGTATGATCCATGTTTGTGATCCGTTCTCGACAGGCCTAAAGGTCAATTTTGCAACAAAATCTGTAAGCACCTGAGCCTTCAACACCGTTCGAGGTCTGTACTCGATGTCAAACTCCATCATCACAACTGCTCATTTTGTCACTCTTCCAGAGACGTCTGGTTTGTGTGAAAACGCTCTCATCAGGTATGACGACAGCACCACTATAGTGTGGCCCTAGAAATATGGACGTAGTTTTCGAGTCGACATGACAAGCGCGAGGGCGAGCTTCTCAACGACGGAGTACCTTGTTTCGGTATCCAACATGGTATGGCTAATGAAGAACACTAGTTTTTGGATCGCATCATCTTCTCAAACAAGGGCTAAACTTACCACTGTCTCCAAAATCGCCAAGTAAAGGTAGAGTGGTTCCCCTTCTTTTGGCTTCGATAGGATGGGCGGAGTTGTTAAGTACTTTTTCAGTTCTTGGAAAGCCGTTTTGCATCGTTCGTTCCACTCAAACTTTGTGTTCTTTTTTAGCAACTGGAAAAAAGGGAGACATTTGTTAGAACTCCTGGTAAAAACCGACTTAGTGCAGCTACTCGACCAGTTAATTTTTGAATTTCTCGCTTAGTTTTTGGGGAAGGCATCAACTGGGAGGCCTTAATTTGATCAGGGTTCGCCTCAATTCCATGCTTCGTGATGAGATAACCCAATAACATACCGCTCACAACTCCAAAAGTGCACTTCTCTAGGTTCAACTTCATGCCATATTTTTGAAGAACCTTGAAGTATTCTTGTAAATGTTGAACGTGTAGATGGGCCTACAAAGACTTCATCAACATGTCATCGATGTAAACTTCCATGTTTTTACCGATCTGTTGCTCAAGCATCATATTAACAAGTCGTTTGTAAGTTGCTCCCATGTTCTTCAATCCGAAGGGCATGACTTTGAAACAAAAAATCCCTTGTTCCGTTATAAAAGCAGTCTTCTCCTGGTCATCAGGGTGTAGAAGGATTTGGTTATATCCTGAGAATGCGTCGAGAAAACTTAAGATCTTATGCCTAGCTGTTGCGTCGATGAGACGATCGATATGTGGCAACGGATAGCTATCTTTTGGGCAGGCTTTGTTGAGATCGGTGAAGTCAACACACATGCACCACTTTCCATTTTTCTTCTGTACAATTACCATATTAGTAAGCCAATCGAGATAATGGACTGGGCGTATGAAGCCGGCATTGAGCAATCTCCTTCATCCTTAACGACATTGTTTCGTTCGATTCCAAGCTTCCTCCTCTTCTATCGCACAAGTTTGTGGTTCGGATCGATGTTCAGTCGATGGGAGATGAAGTTCGGGTCAATTCCAGGCATATCTGCGTGGGACCATGCAAATCAATCAGCATTAGCTCTTAAAAAATTAATTATTTGGGATTTTACACCCTGGTCGAGCTGCGACCCAATCTTCACTATGCGCTTCCCATCTTGTGGATCGATTTGGACTTTGTCTAGTTGCTCTAGAACCGATTCGACGCTGCTCTGACTTCTCGTCACGCTTTGTTGGGTCATCTGTGATTGTTACAAGGTCTTCTTCTATTTCATGGTCGCGACATAACAGCTCCTTGCGGCCTCTTGGCTTCCTCAAACCTCCCGAATGCCTCGCTTCTTTGGGAATTTTATTGTTTGGTGGTATGTCGAAGGGACCGCCTTCATAGCATGTATCCAAGGTCTCCCCAGAATGATGTTATACCCAGATGGGCAATCCATGACCAGAAAATTGGTCAACTTGTTCTCTTCTGCTGCGTATACTTGAAGCTTTACCTTTCCAATGGCATTCGTCGCCTCGCCATTAAAACCCACCAATGACGTTGGTGACTTCTCGATTTCCCCTTCGCTAATCTCCATTTCTCTCAGCGTTGAGAGGAAAAGGATGTTGGCTAAACTTCCATTATCAACCAGAATCCTGCTTATCTCGCAGTTCACGACGTTGAGTTTGATAACAAGGGCGTCATCGCGTTGGGCATCGAGCCCAAATGTCTCGTTACTACGGAATGAAATTTTGCACTCATAGTGGTCACCATGAGACGAACTTGCAGTCGCTTGATTCACTTTCCTTTGGTGCGATTTCATCTAATTTACTAAATCGCCACTGAATACTGAGCCTCCACAAATTGCTCCAATTACCTTCCGGACTGGCAGTGGTGATGGCATCCTCTCTTGGGCTTGTTGACCCTGTCACCCTCTTCGCTCCTTATCGAGTCCATATATCTTCCTCCCCCATTCAGAGAGGTATTCCCTCAAGTGCCCTTTCTTTAAAAGCTCTGTGATCTCAGACTGTAGGGCTTTACAGTCGACCATCAAGTGTCTCGTATCACGATGAAACTCGCAATACTTTGACTGATCGCACGAATGACTTGGTGCCATTTTCTCTCGCCATCTATCATAACTTTTCCCTTCGAGCAGAGCAACTAGCTCATACGGTGATATGCTGAGTGCATATTTTGGTGGAGACAACGGCCTCGTTGCTGTTCGAGGCTTGTCATTTTTTTGCCTCCATTCTCTTTTTGGCGGAGTCCTCGTCCGCCCTTGTCGGTTTGGCTGCTTACGAACTCTCGTTCGCATCTTTCATTTTCTTCTTCCAGATCGATCCAGCCTTTTGCTCTGTTCAAGGCTTCCTGGATTGTCTGTGGGTAGTTCCAGCATATATTGTTTTTGAAGGGGGACTTGTGCAGGAGTCCCTTCTTCAATGCTTCTCTAGCTGTTCCATCTTCCAAATCTGAAATCTCAGACAGTGCCTTGCTAAACCTCTTTACATAAGCCCTTAGCGATTCGTCCGGGCTCTATACGACAGACCACAAATCTTTGGTCATCTTTCTTGTCTTGATATGTATTGAATATGCTTTGATAAACAAGTCTGCCAATTCTTTAAAGTTGTCGATCGATCCGGTTGGCAAGTTGCTAAACCAGCGAAGTGTCGGCCCTTTGAGGGACTGCACAAATAATTTACATGTCATCTCGTCAAGAATTGAGTCTGGGATGCTCATGGCGTTGACCACGTTCTTATACTGCAGCAGGTGGGCCTTTGGATCTGTACTTCCATCGAACCGAGCAAACACGAGATTCCCATACTTCGGTGGTATGACCGATGTGATTCTCTTGGTGAGTGGTGTATCTCGAATGTTTTTCGAGATGTCATCCAATGCTGGGGTCTTACTTGTGGCCTTGGTAACCTTCTGGTCAATTCTCTCCTCCATAAGTTTGGAATTCTGCTTGAGCGACTGCCTTTGCCCTGTTGATGATACTGGGATAGTCAAATATCCATAGTAAGGATAACAGTACGACTATGAGGCCATTTGAGAGTTATGTTAACTGAGTTAGCTTCTTAACACCAAATTCTTGTTGCTGAGTTGCTCCATCCTTCTGTCTCGCTCTTGGGAATAAGTTATTTGCTCCTAGAGCATCTTTTTGAGTGCCTCTACTTCTGCTAAAAGGACTTCCATTTGCTGGTTGTCCTAATGGGTTGATTCAATCTCTTCCACTATGGTTTCCAGAGTATGCTGGTTGTCAACATTGTCTGCCATTTGGATCCGAGTCTAAGATCTTGGAGTTGATAACTTGAAGGCCACACGGTGGGCACCAAACTATAGATGATGGATTCTACAATCAAACAATAAAAATTAGGATTAAATTATTTTGGAATCTGGGCCCTCAAATCATCGTTGAGTGAATCTTTAGACCCAAATCTATATTCACTAGATTAATGTAAAACGAAAGAAATAAAAGTACAATAAGAATTGACATAGGCGATTTATAGTGGTTCACTCTGTTAATAAAGAGTTACGTCCACTGTAATTCACTATAATTTCTTTTGAGTACAAAGGAGGAATGAGAGAACAAAATGACAGGGTTTCAGTATATGATTATGTCCTCCATACAATAAAGCAGTCTTCCCCTTATATAGAAGATGAGGAAGGATAGTGGCTCTTAACCGTTTCACGGAGTGGGATAAAACACCACAAGTAAACACAGTAGTGGAACACGTGTCGATTGGTGATAGGCTACAAAAATCATGCCTTACCCATGTTTTGGTCCATGACTATACATGCTGCAACCATTTGTTCATGCGAATAACCGTCAGGTCGAGACGATCAATTGAGTTGATCAAATACGAGTGTGAACCAGTCCATATAAAGCAGAACGATCCAGTCGAATCAAACGAAAAATGCACTGTCACATTGATTGGGCTCGAGTCAATAGATTGACGTCGACTGCTCGTCAAGTATCAACAATAGGCCACACGAGCCTGCTTAGCAATTTGGTGGGCCTTACTTAAATTGCACCCCAACAATTGACCATACCATGATTCCAGTCCTTCATTGTCCATGGACTGTGATTTATAATTACATTTAAGGAGATTGCCAGAGAAATTTTATATACTTTATCTTTAGGTTCCTTTTCCTTTCTAAGTAAGGAAAAGTCAAAGATAGTTGATTTCATATTTCAACTAATAAACTAAAACATAATCATGAAACATATATCACAAGCACTTCTATTCAAAACCATACATTAAACTTTTTCATAAAGATATTAGATGGAATCTTAGAGTTGCTAACAAACCTGACAGATTCTATATTAAACAACTATCCTCATGACACAAACGTTCAACCCAAATAATACACTCATATTTCCTACAAAATATCCCCACAACTGACTTTGATACTTCCACATAACATTAACAGAATGCTACACGTTACAAACATGATAAGGATACGTTTCGAGAGTACAAGATACTCCGTATATTCAGCTATCCATATCATGCATGCTTGGAGAATACAAAAACATCGATAAACAAAAGATCAGACCTTAAGTAGGATGCATTTCGAGAGCATCAAGTACTCCGTATCCAGTCATCCCGGCATTAGGCTCAATGAATCTAAAAGATTGAACAACGGCGTACCACAAGAAATATAAAATACAAGGTAAACGATTATTCATGACACATGAAATACAGACACACATGCCTACATGCCATAGATAAAACCAAAAGATTACATATGGAGATTCAAATCAATTGGCCACTCCTAGCTTTCCCTGTCCCATTCAAACTTGGATGTTGCAGTGTCAGATTTCGGATGTATGATTTGCATCTTATCTATCAATTCCTCAGCTATTGAAGTAGTAACAAAGATTTGTCTCTCCAATTCTACAATGATGTTTTCTTCCACATCGTAATCTAGAAATTTCAAAAGACGATTATAAAAACCATTTACATTCAGTAATCCCAAGGGTTTGGAATGAAAGCCCAATAATTGTTCACAAGCAACTACAAATATTTCCTCAAGAGTACCTAGACCAACAGGTAATGCTATAAAAGCATCAAAATTATTGATTATGGCTTTAAAATTTCTAGGGATGCTCCTGACTCCTTTTCCCTTACCTATGGTTTCCTTATAAAGGTTTCCTTCAGCTAGAATATGAGGCCAAATTCCTACAGTTGTGGCATTACTAGACCTAGCTGCTAGTGTCATGTTTTTCATCATTTTTATACTACCACCCCCATAGATTATATTAATCTTCCTACATGCTAGGACTTGCCCTAAGTGTTTTGCAGCTTCTATATAGCCTTTATCTTTTCCAAGGCTGGAACTACAAAAGACACAGACATTCTTTATTTTCTTGGTGAACCGGGAGGTAGACATATTTGGTTTATATAAGTGGTTGCTTAATGTCTACTCCACTTAGACTTCGGGTTCTACATGAGATTTTAAGGATGAAGAATACGCAAAAAGGACTAAAGATACAGATAAGTAGGAAATGAAAAGGTAATCCAAAGATTTAAATAAAATATTGTGCGGGTAAGAAAGTAAGATAAGGTGATTGATAGTTTACAGAAAATCTGATTCACTTTTTGAAAAAGATTAGACTCTAATGATATACCTTTTGACAATTGAGAATGGTTTGATAGAAGACCCTCTTGACACAACTGCAGACCTTTCGACAAATATACATCGTGTCTAGAAATTCAATATAAACGATAAATACTATAGAACTTTTGAAATTTGAGACACAAATCTTGAAATATCTAGATAAGTTTTCAAAATTCAAACATGTTACTGTACCATATGTGATGTGTCTGATAAGATAATATATTTTATTATATATATATACATATATAAGAAAATCATAAATTAAATGAGATACTAACACTTATTGTATCAATCTAATAATCACAATTATTTCAAACACAAAAGCAAATATTCTGAGTAAAAGAAAAATACAAACTGTTAAACATCAACTGAAATTGTTTCAAATAAGAAAAGACTAAACAACCTTTATAAAGCGATGACTTATTCCCCATCCAGTTTTCTTATGGCTTGGCAAACAAGATTTAGAAATACCATAATCCTGAGGCGTTGTCTTTCTGCATAAAATTTAGGTCAGAGTTTAAAAATAGCTCCTTGAATATATCCACTAGGGTGACCATGAAGAGGAGGATGGATGCTATCCAAGTTCTCCTTTGAAAGTCCATCCCTACAAAACCTTATTTTATCCTCTCTGTTCGTAGACATATAACCAGGTGAATTACATTTACCGTTACAATTTTGTCTTCCACATTTGTTACAAGTGACCACGATGGCAAGAGCTTTTCTTTTCATTGCACTATGACTGGTACCTGTTCCTGATAAACTGACATCTTGACTGAAGTCACTTGGACAAATCTTTCCCTCTATCAACATTCTCACATCACAAGGGATGCAAAAACGCATAAGAATCCACAACCGAGTGATTCTAGCCTTGTATTTCTTTCTAAGAATCTTTTAGGAGAGTAATGGGAATACTTTCTCAGGTGTTGATACTTTGGGTCCATAATAAGATGAAAGAAGAGTAAATAGAAAGGAAAAATTGAGATAGTAAGTTACAGAATCCTAGAATTCCTTTTTCTTTTAGAGAGAGAAGAATTTCTAGAGAGAAAGAAGAGGATTTACGATTTAGAGAGAGAAAAACAAATTAAGAGAGAGAGTAAGTCAGAGAAACAAGCTCCTATACACAGTAGATGTACATATAAACAATGATTAAACCACTGTAGTTGACACGTATAGAGGCCACGTGGGAGAGATAGTGTGAATCAACTGATTTAGGATTTGGACTAGCCCAAATGTTCTAAGTTGAAATGGGTCAGGTTGTTTAGAGCCTTAACACATTTAGAATGAGTTAAATAATAAACATAAAATTGAAAACCAATTTATACAGATCTTAAGCCTAATTCAAAGCCCACTAAAGATAAAATTAACTATGAACAACAAGTCTAATTTAACGACAATCAGGGATCTTCCTGAATGGTATTTAAAATCATTTCATAACAATGTAATCTTTTAGCAACTCAAATAATTTTGTTTTAATCAAAACCTTATTGAACAATGCATACACCCATATGTTATCCCTAATACTCAACATCTATCAATGGATTAATCACCATTACTACCAAGGGTTTATAATGTGACTAACCTTGAAATCAATACGATTTACATCTTCCAACATAGACCATATCAATGAACAAAGACATTTGATGTTACTACTTAAGAACATCTACAATCCCCACAATTCCACTTATACAATATTTAATTTCCTCATAGAATAAAACCTTAGGTAACCAAAAGATTCACATCTAAACATCTAGAAGTTAAACCTTTTATCGTAATTATCCAAAATTATTATAGGTGCCTTAAGTATTATGATTTACTTAAGGAGACTCCTATTGGTCATTTTCATATTGCATCTATTCATAAATATTCATTGATACACTTAAATACAATGTACGTAACAAAATATTCCAACCTTGAAATTCATACATTCTTACCTTTACATAGTCTCAACAGACCAAAAGTCTAATGTTTATCTCACTCAAGATTCAATGCCATGGATTCCTAACTTATCTCGTATTCCTCAAGTAAATAGAACTTTCAAGAAAAGTATTTGACACTTATGTGCTCCACCGAATCCACACATAATCATTACTTAGGTCTGAATCAATTACGAAGAATTTGGCACATCTATGTCAAACTTTGAAATCAATAAATCAAGCCTTATATTTCTTATTGTTTTTCATGAGATAAAAGGCTCTTAAATCCTCATTTCTACATGAATTTCTCATCATTCTATATGAATTAGATATGCTTATAGATCCTAATATTATACAAATCTCTCAAAAGCATTCTACTTATAAACCCATTCCATATAATTATCATTCCCTCATAACTATTAATATTTTCCTTCTATATAATTATCGTACTCATATAACCGTTAATATTTTCATTCTAGGGCCTTTCCATGTTACATCCTTATAAACTGTATAAATCAATCTGAAGGTTCATTTTGATGATGACAATAAAAATTCATCTTCAAAACCATCTCAAAAATAATTTTCTTTTTAAAGTGGTACTACACTCCCTAGGTTAACCGAATCTAGGCTCTGATACCAAAATTCTGTAACGCCGCTATATGGGGGTTAACAGTTTTTAATAAATTACAATAAAAATAAAAAATAAGTGTAAATCTCAAAAATAAAGTTGCCCGGGGCTTAAATAAAACTCTCAAATCAAAAATAAAAAATATAAACGATAATTAAACCACAGTTTAATGTTGTACCTTAAATTTAATAATATCAACTGTCGTCATCATTATTTCAACCCTCAACACATTTTAATATAGTCATAGAAAGTAACAATTGATGCTTACATTATCATGAAGAACATTGTTAGCAATTGAAGCAGTCCCAACGTAATATAGCTTCATAGCTTCCTCAACTATTTTTCTCGTAGCCACCTCACACTTAGTGAGTCTTGAAAAGACGAAAATATAAGGGAATGAGCGACAATATGCTCAGTAAAAAAAACCATTACTTACCTTTAGGTTTTTATCATTGCCACATTAAAACCTGCATGGTTAGTTAATACTCATCATTATCCAGATTATGAGATTTATTATAATAATATTCTCTGGATATCATAGTTAATTATTACCGAGTTTCATACATATACATATATACAAATATTACCATTCATCATTATTCCTAGGTACCCATGTTCAATAGAGTATCACTCAACTCATCGAAACCCAAATGGGCGCACTTGATCACCCTCTAAACATTCCAAGGGTGTTCCGGCGAGGGGACATCAAGCCCCGAGTCCTCACCAAGTCGATTCTGGTACAGTGTGTTTTGGGACTTTTGACCTAAGGAAGCGTCATCACCTTCCCCCTATTTTACCTTTTAGGGTATTCGTGCCCAAGGACGTAACCGCCGCCCTCTTCATGTCTCACCATTTCTCTATATTCAATCATTATTTATAGAGTCAGTTTTCCTAACCATGCTTCTCCATTTATAACATGTGTCAATTCATTATGTTCCTCGCCGTACAATACAAGATGAGTCCATGTCATAGTTTCATATGTGATACTCATATCATAGCAATTCAACATAGTTATATATATCTTGTGGTAAAACAATCAATTTTAATTCCATAAAAACCTCACAAAATATGAGTAATAGAATCCCTACCTTTCAAGCTTATCAACAATCTTTTAATCCCAAAATCAATTAATGTTAGCTCCACACTCCCTTGATCCTAAGGCGTGCATAAGGACAATTAAAACTAAAGCACAATATACAACCACATTCATAAATAAATCATGTGTAAATCCATCTTACTAGTGTACCATTAAAGCTTTTATGCAAATATCTTTTGAATACCATAGTAAACAATTTTTTGTCTTAACACAATATAAAATGTAAACAAGTAATCTATATGTTTTAGTCCCTAATAAGATTCATCAATCACTTAGGATAATATTGGAAAGGTTGCAAGACATTAAGGAATTAGGTGGTGAGCAAAGATGGGTTCTTGGTTCAGGTTAGTAGCTGATATACTATGACAAACTGGCAGTATACTTTTACAAAAAGGATAGGTTTACTATCTACAATCATAACACGGGTTAACAGGTGTTTACTTAACATAAATGGGTGGTATATTGTCATTGGCAGGTTTACTAGTTTCCAATCCAAAAATTAAAAAATTCATAGAAAATAAAATACAACTCCGATTTAGGCTTGTGATAACTCGTTAGAAAGCTTAGGATGTCTACTTTTTAAATATTCAAACCAATTTACAAAATTCATTTTCATTTAATCCCAGAATTTTAAGAAAAAGCCACTGTCCATAAAGGTATTACAAAGTTTAACAATATAAATTTTCTGTCTACGGTATATACACTTAGACTTTATACATATGCTCCAAAATAGCAACAAAACATATACTCAAGTTTAAGAACGCAAATTTGAATAATCCTTGAGTATAAAAAAATTTATAAATAAAAGACTAAATTTGTTCATAAGATTTTAACCTCGGATTATGGCTAGTTGGAAGCTTGAAATAGCTTCAAAACAGGTTCCTTGACTTCGGTATGGCTGAAATTCTTGCTCAAATGGAGGTGATGGTGGCTGATTTTTATGGCTGCCTTGAAGAAGTTCTCTAAGTATTTTGCTTCAGCAAAGAAAGGAGAAGAAGAGTGTTGGAACCGTGGAAAAAAAAAGGAAGAAAAGATGAAGTCTTTGAAGAGAAGTGATAGAAGCAATTATGGAGGAGACATGTTGGAGCATGTCACGGAGGAAATAAAAAAAAATGAGGGTCAATAGTAGTTGGAAAAGATATCCTCATGTCTCCTCTGGAGACTTTAGCCCCCATAATGCCAAAATGACATTTTCAAAATTTATTAGAAGTTCCAAGGCTTTTCAGTAAACATACTAAATAAGTATAGGAGAATTTTAGAAAATTTAAAAATAGATAAAAATAAATATTATGAAATGAATTTTAAATGAAACAAATTTTTGATTGGCATACTAAAAATTAATTTAATTACCTTAATACCCGTCAAGAGAATAACAGGTGTCACAACGATAGAGGCTGTAGGTCCTCTCTTCAAAAACCTTATCTCACTCAATCTTTTGAAATTAAGGTTTCATTTTAAGAACATGCGTGAATAATTTTTAATGAGCGGCACTCCTTATTCTACATGACAGGTTATCAACATATATGGAAAATCCTATTATAATGGAGACAAGTAAAGCAATCATGCAAAGCTACAAGCAAAATAATAATAAATAGCCGTAATATTATGGTCCCATCCCATAGAATAGAAAACAAAGAGTACAAGAGATAAATCGAAACAAATTATCGATTCTTCTTCCTTGAATCTTCAAATTATATCCTTCTTTATGTATTTTCCATCTTCAAGTCTTCAATCCCGCATAGATCGAATACTCCATATTTTCTATTATATCCAAATTTAATGTTTCTTAGAATTGTCCCCAAAAAAAAATCAAAACTGCACTTAAAAATGCACCTTTTCTGAAAATCACAGCTCTCTTCGGGCATACATACTAACAAAAATTACAATTAAGCATTTATCGTGTCGTTTTCTAACTATGAATAATTAAAGTGTTCCTAAGTATTACTCATACCAACCTGTGTATACAATAAATCAGAACTTAATTTTGTAAGAGTTTTGGCTAAGTTAACATGAAAACCATTTAGAAAAGATGACTTTGAAAAACTAAAAATATTTACCTTAATTTTGCAAGAACTTTAAATATTGTAAGAGTTTTTCTAAAAATGATTTTGACGTTATAACAACTTAAAAAACTTTGAAAACTAAAAATATTTACCATAGTTTTGCCAGAACTTTCTCCTATCTTCTCAACAAAAAGGAACTTTAGAAAGACATATTGAAAGTAAAAACACACATATTTTTGCTAAGTATAACTATTTTACACAATTAATAAGAAAACTAACCCAAGAAGAAAGAAAAGAAGAGAATTACTCCAAATCATGGAGAAAGATATGCATTACAATACATGGAAGGGGGTGTTTTAGTAGGAGGAAATTTACTATTTACATGATTTTTTTACATTATTTATTTATTTATAATTTTTATTTTTTTTATTAGGATAACTTTGATGGAAAATGTCTACGATTACAAAATGAGTGATTTGGGATTTTTTTTGAAATATTTTGTAAACTACCACCCACATCTTAATTGAATCTGATTTAGAAGTATTTTTTTTTTACTCTTTTTTCTTCTTTTTCTATTACTTGATCCAGTCTGAGATGTGTGGATTTATCTCTTTTATCTAGTGTGGCGCAACACATAAAAATGACATGGAGATGAGATCTAGAGCGTCCGATCTACTGACGAGGACCGGATGGACGATCGCAATTGGAGCACTGAAAAAGGATGCAATGCACCATTGGATCACGTTGTGGTAAGCTGATCTGGTGGTCGAGGGGGCAGGCACAAGTGTAGCACGAAGTAGCGGATCCGCGTGGCAGGCTAGGATGCTTGAACGAACTGGATCAGATTAGAGGTGTGATCGAACGGCTAGGAAAACACCACATGGCTTCTTTTAATTTTTATTTTCTTTTTTTTATTTCTTGAGCATTTGAGGTACACTTTTGCACGTTTTTATGCCGTTTTGCTATGTTTTTCTTATAAATTTCAAATTTAAATAAAATAAACAAATTATAATTTTACAAACTTAATTTTTACAATAGTATGAAAATATTTGTTCTATAATAAAACATACAAAACACATTAAGAATAAATAAAAACTTCTAAAATTAACAAACCTTAACAGATATATTATTTAGGACTTGGGAATTTTTTTAGAAATTACTAAAAATATTATAAAAGATATTTACAAACTAAAAAATTATTTACAAATAATTTAAGACTCAAAATTAAAATCACACAACATTATTTTTACGGTTTTGATTATTTACAAACTGATTAATTATTTAACACACAAAAATGACTCTAAAAATTACTAAAAATATTATTAAATATAAAAACACATCAAAAACATATTTCTATGCAAACACACTAAAATACTATTTGTCACACAAGTGCTGTAATTAAGGGATTTAATGAGAAATATAAATGTAAAATTATTGATTTCAACATTAAGAAATGTGCATTGTACAGTCTCATCATCATTTTGTTGGAAAACGAGTACGCAACCAAATTTTAAAAATTTTAAATCAGAGTATTTTCTAAAACACAAGTTTGACATGCTATATACATAAATTAATCAGATCTTACTAACCTTTGTGTGCCAAAGAGCTCTTGTAATCAGTGCAGAGAACAACGTTCCAAAAGAGCCTCAACCAACTGGTCTTCTTTGCTATTCTCTATCCACGATCGAAATGTGTGTAGGCATACATCGTAAAGCTCTTCTACTATGACTCTCCTTCCAACCAATTGAGAAGACCCAGAGCAAAGGTTCGTGATTGTGAACAAAAGCCTTCAAGGAGTTTTAGAGTATCTAACACTGGAGTACTCACTCTTAACTTCTCAACTGATCTAAATAACTCAGAAAACTTACTCCTTATTTATACAGGTTGAACCCAAGGTTAGTCATTGTCAAATAAGGCCTCAAAAATTCGAATCTAGATCAACTTCTGATTAAATCGCATTAGAAAAATGTGATCAAATTGTCGTAAGATCGACAAGCCGAACTAATGGATCGGCTACCAAACTTACTCCATCGGCAGGCCAAAATAAAGGATCAGCCTGCAAACTTACGATAGTATAATCCTTGAGAATCTTTTATTTTTCACCCGAGATTCTTTGGATAAAGCCTTAGTTTTAATTGAAATAGTCCAATAAAGCAATTATCTGATTAAAACAATCATATCTGGATAATCTCAAGAAAAATAAATACTTTCGATAATTTAACAAGTTTTTCTTGAATTAATATATAAAATTAATTCAACCGATAAATAGACATGAATTATCTGATCCTATCAAATTTCAACCAAACTAATAATTTAACATAAGTCACCAATTTATTGGAAAAGTACGTCGTATCGTTACAAAATTTATTATGAGCTAGCAAAAAGGACCTGAGGGACCTATATAGTTCAAGCTCCTATAATTATAAAATATAATATCCCAAATACACATTTTATAGTTATCAACTCTAACGCTACTCTACTAAAAGCTTAGAGCCGTACTCTCGAATTATATAAAATTACGAAGCTCCAAATTAGCTAAGTGTCAACGACATATCATAATGTGTCGTATCCCCATAGGATATTCATAATCAGCTAAGGATAAATTCCATCTTACCTTTTTTATTATTTTTATCTTACATTTCGTTATCTCACTATTGGAAAACCTATCATCCAATGACAGTCTACCATTCGGTTACACCTATGCATCCAAATGATTGAGTGCTTTAGTTTTTCAATTACAAAATAACGCATATAAGAGAATATCATTGACTTACCAATGGAGCTATAGATTTTATATCTATGAATAACAAGTCTATGCTATCAAGAGTCATGTCTCCAACATACCAGTTTGCACGCCATCACAAAGTTAGGATGTCATCCTTTGGTACATCAAAAGACATAGGCCAAAATAAAAGGCCTATTAGTCATCTCAGGATTAGGATACATCACATATGATTGTCTAAAGTGAATTGATTTGCATAGATGGAAATTATTAATCCAAATCAATTCAACTTTACATCCCGATGTAATACATCATCACCTATGATAATGTACCAATGTTTCTACTTATGGAGTCTAACTCTGATGGCCAAGACAAGCCATCTCTTTGTAAGGATGTAGAAAACTTAACAAATTTAGCATATATAAAGCGCCTAACTTTGTTCTCTGGATTATGGATCTTATGATTTAAACCATCACCTTTAGAATCATGTCTTCCGCATAATTTGTCCATTATATGCCTAATTCTTAAAGATTTAGACTGACAGCCTTAGACTTCTGTTTTCTCAACACACATTCAATAAATATAAACGTAAAGAGGACAATATTTGATATATGAATAATAAAAAAATTCTTTATTGATAAAATGTATCCAAAAACATATTACAACATTTTACTTCTTAGAGCATACATGTCTAACAATCTCTCACTTGCACTAAGTGAATAAATTTGACATATCGCGCATCCCTATTACTTCCACATGCATCTCAAAAACCCTCGTAGTTAGTGTCTTTGTGAATGGATCAACAAAATTGTCCTCAGATGCAATTTTGTATACAGTAACATACTCGTCCTCAATGAAGTCCTTTATCATATGATACTTCTGATGGATATGCTTACTCTTCTTATGAAATCTTGGTTCCTTAGCATTAGCTATCATTGTAGTGTTATCACAATACAATGATACCGTCTTATCCATGTCAAGAACTACCTCAAGATCCCCTAGGAACTTGCGGAGCCACAATGCTTCTTTCAAAGCATCACTAGCTGCCACATACTCGGCTTCTATTGTTGAATCCGAAGTGCAATCTTGTTTGACACTTTTCCAAACAATGGCACCACCGCCTAGAGTAAACACAAAACCAGAAATCGATCTCCTCAAATCTAGATAGGATTGGAAATCCAAATATGTATATCCTAGAGGTGTTGAATCCTCACCCGAATATACAAGCATGTACCCTCAAGTCCTTTGAGGTACTTGAAAATATGCTTGACTGTAACCCAGTGGTTCGGTCCTGGATCCAACTGAAACTGACTTATTAGCCCGACCACATAACTAATATCCAATCGTGTGCAAAGCATGGCATGCATGAAACTATCCACTGCTGAAGCATAAGGCACCTTCTTCATGTATTCTCTTTCCTCATCAGACTTTAGCAAGTCTTTCTTAGAAAGAGTAATTTCAGAACTAGATGGTTGCCCACCTTTCTTGGAATCCTACATTGCAAATCTCTTGAGAATTTTATATATGTAAATTGCTTAGGACAAAGCTATCATTTTGTCTTTCTGTCCTAAAAGATCTAGATACCGATAACATAATTAGCTTTACCCAAGTCTTTCATGTCAAACTGCCTAGTCAACCATAATTTGATCAATGACAACGCCCCAATGTCATTGCCTATCAATAGAATGTCATCTATATAGAGCAATAGAAAAACCACATTCATATCCTTAATGTGTTTGTAAACACATGGTTCCTCCAAATTTTGTTCGAACCCATAAGTCTTGATCATCTGATCGAATTTTATATTCCAAGAACAGGAAGCCTACTTAAGTCCATAATTTGACTTTAGCAGCTTGCAAACCTTACCCTCTTAACCCTTAGCCTTGAACCTGTCTGGTTGTACCATATATATAAACTCATCAAGATAGCCATTCAAAAAGGCCATCTTGACATCTATCTATCAAATTTTGTAGTCGAGAGTGACAGCTATGGATAAAAGAATGCAGATGAACTTAAGCATGGCTACAGGTGAAAAGGTTTCCTCATAATTGATTCTTTCCTTTTGCATGTATCCCTTAACTACCAGTCTAGCCTTATAGGTTTTGACTTTTCCATCTACTCCTCTCTTTCTCTTATAGATCCACTTACACCCTATGGGTTTTACCCCTTCGAGAAGATCTATAAGTTTTGAAGCCTGATTAGTTTCCATAAACTTTATCTCTGTGTTCATGGCTTCTGTCCAGAGTTTTGAATCAACATCCTCCATAGCCTCTTCGTAAGTGTAAGGATTCCTATCATGTTCATCCAATTCAACTAAAAGGCCTCACCATTGAACATATACCTCTTGGGTTAAAGCCCGATCCTCCCACTATGTCGAAGCCCCTTTGTTTATTATTCAGTTGGTTTTTCTACATTGATTAGATTAGTTTCTACCGAAAACCCCAAAGTGATCGAATCACTTGCCAACTCCTCGAGTACCACTTTACTTCGAGGCTTAAAGTTGTTCATGTAACTTTGCTCAACTAACATTGCATTTGCTAAAACCATGACTTTATTTTCCTTTGGGTTATAGAAATAACCCCCTTTAGTCCCTTTTGGATATCTTACAAACACACAAACTTTTGAACGCGATTCTAACTTATTCACTTCCTTATATAGGACATGATTGGACATCCCTATATGCAAACATGGTTTAAGGATGTCTTCTTACTTGTCCACAACTCGTAAGGAGTTTTAGGAACTAATTTTGAAGGCACATTGCTCAAAAGATAGCATGCAGTCTGTAGTGCATATCCCCAAAAGGATAAAAGCAATGATGAATAACTCATCATGGACCTGACCATGTCCAACAAAGTCCTATTCCTTCTCTTAGCTACATCATTCTACTACGGAGTACCCAACTTAGTCAAATAGGATAAAATCCCATTCTACAATAAGTGTTCCAAGAACTTATAGGAGAGGTATTCACCACCTTGATCAGAACAAAGTGCCTTCATAGGTTTAGCTAATTACTTTTTCGCTTCAGCCCGAAACTCCCTAAACTTATTAGGTAGGCATACCCATACATAGAGTAATCATTAATAAAAGTGACAAAGTATCCAAACTCTCTTCATGCCAGGATGTTCATGGGACCACAAACATCACTATATACAAATTCTAAAACTTTCGGCCCTATTGCACTTAGACCCGAATGGTCTTTTGGTCATTTTGCACTCCAAACAAGATTCACATTGTGGTATCAATTTCACCTTTAAGTGACTTAAAGGTCCATCCCTTACCAACCTTTGAATCCTATTCATGCTAATATGACTTAATCACAAATGCCAAATATAGGTGTTATTAAAGTGAGAAGTCTTGAGTCTTTTAGAGTTATTATCATTAACCTCAGTGGTAAATAGTAATTCTATCTTAGGTTTGATAAAATATAGATTGTTTTGCATCCATCCATCATATATAAAAGATTTGTTTTTACAAATCACCACTTTATTATTAAAAGAAACTAAATAAGAATATTTAAATAAACAAGCTATAGATATTAAATTCCTTTTAAGTCTAGGTACATACTAAAATCTTATAATTATCAAAATAAAGATGGATGCCTCCCACTACTTCAGCCAACATCAAGAATCCATCGTCCATCCGAAGGGTGAAGTCTTCATGCAGCAAACTTCTCGTTTCTTTGAACCCATACAGAGAAACATAAGCATGATTAGTTGCTCTAGAATCTATTACCCAAGTGTCACTTGATTCCTTAACCAAACAAGTTTCAATAACTAAAAGATCACACCTACCTCAACAGGAAAGGAAGTCCTTGCAATTCTTCTTGATGTGCCCGACCTTCCCACACTAAAAGAACTTAAGCTTCTTTGGGTTCTTCTTTTTTCTTCTTCTTATTCTTGTCGTTTGCAGGAATAGAATACTTCATGTTCTTATCCTTCTGCTTCCTTCCATTCCCAAGGTTAAGATTGAAACTAGATGTAGCCGCCAAGTTAGCCTCACCATGCACAGGAGTTTCCTTGGTTAGATTTTTGAACTCTTGTAACTGCTTCATCAGCTCTGTTAAGGTCACATCGTGTCTATTGCTCAAATTGTATGAAGCTCTAAATAGGATGAACTCCTTTGATAGAGTCTCAAAAACCATAGTTATTTGTGACTCGCTATCGATATCAACTACATGGGCTTAAGCCTCAACGAGATAACCTATGACTAATGTCATATACTCCTTCACAGGTGTCTTAGGCCTTTGTTTGCAGTTTGAAAGTTTCCAAAGTGCCCTTTGCCATTTTTCTATGGCTTGGCCTCCAAATATGTCTTCAAGATTATCCATGATCTGCTTCACAGTCTCATCTCATAATCTTCATCTTGAGCCTGCAGCATATTATTCATGCTAGCCATAACATAATAGGTGGCCTAATTGTTAGCATCATTCCAGCAATCATATGCTTGGATTTGCTCATTACTAGATTCCCTGGTAGGTTCAGGAAGACATGATGTCTTCAGCACACACTTTAGTTTCTCAAAGGACGAAACAATATTTAGGTTCCTCTTCCAATCATTGTAATTTTTCCCAGTTAATTGGTTTCTATCAAGTATCGAAGATAAAGCATTGTTATACATTTTAATCTATAATAAAGATCATATACCAAACATAAGCAAACATTCCATAATAGTTCAGTAAGACAACACAATCAAGTAAACAAACAATTATGTTTACGTGTCAAAACCTTGAAAATGTCACAACCTTATAATGATAATACCTAACTTAGAATTCAACAAACTGCCTAACGGAGACTCGTCAAATTCAATTAGGAACACAGATCTTCTCCGATTAATATATGTCATCCAAGACCCGTTTGATTCAGCATATATTAATAATCGTTTTATTTGGCTATTAATTTTATTAACTAACCTCCTAAGGAGGTTAATAACAAAATTAACTTGAGTATACAACCATCATTTCAACTATTTTATCCATGATTTGTAATCCCTACCTAAGGGTGTGTAACGATAGATCATGTTAAAATAAATTATCCTTTCAGAGATCCAACCTAGTACATGATGAAATCCACTCCTAGGGGTCTAGACCACCATGTACTACCTATAGACCAACGATGGAGGTGGTAGATCCTCTCTTTGAAAGCCTTCTCCCACTTAATCTTTTGAAAAACCAAGGTTTTTATTTTAAAACATGCATGAACAATTTTCAATGAGCGGCACTCCCTATTTTATATGACACGTTATCAACATACATAGCAAATCATATTATAATGCAGACAAATAAAGCAATCACGCAAAACCACAACAAAATAATAATAAACAACCATAATATTATGATTCTACCCTAGAGAAAAGAAATTAAAGATTATAAGAGATCAATCAAAAAATATTATCGATTCTTCATCCTTGAATCTTCAAGGTGTATCCGTCTTCATGTGACATCCATCTTTAAGTCTTCAATCTTGCATAGATCAAATAGTTTACTTTTCCAGTCATCACAAAATTTCATGTTTCTCAAAGTTGTTTCAAAAATAAAATCAAACTGCACCAACAAACACACATTTTTTGAAAAACCATAGCTCTCAACTGGCATGCCGATCTATGAGATCGGCCTGTTGGTCGTCACCCATTGGCCTATCGAACTTGACAGTTCAGCCTACCGATAAAGCTGGCTGAATCCTGCCCCACAGATGGCCTGCGAAACTGGTGGTTCAACCTGTCGATCAGCGACCATTGGCCTGCTAATCATGAGGGTTTGGCCTACGACCAAGCAGAACTCACATTTTTCTAGAAAATAGTTTTTATGTTGTTTTTCAATCTTATTTTCAACAATTTAAAACATTTAAAAATTTAGAGACTGAAGAAAAACAATGGAATCATTATCATCCATCTTCTAGATCCGTCTTCACTCCGAATGATTATTTATTTACAAAATTTTTACAAATTTAAAAATAAATAATAACTCCTAGACAGTGATGATAGACCCCATCTAATTCTATATCTATAAACGACAGGTTTATGCTATCAAGAGTCATGTCTCCAACATATCGGTATGCACACCATCACAAAGTTAGGATGTCACCCTTTAGTACATCAAAAGACATAAGTCAAAATAGCAGGCCTATTAGTCATTTCGGGATTAAGATACATCACATATGATTGTCTAAAGTGAATTGATTTGCATAGATAGAATTATTAATCCAAATCAATTCGACTTTATATCTCGATCCAATACATCATCAGCTATGACAATGTACCAATGTTTCTACTCGCGGAGTCCAACTTTGATGGCAAAGACAAGCCATCTGCCATTAGGGATGTAGATAACATAACATTCTTAGCATGTATAAAGCGCCCAACTTTATTCCTTCAATTGTGGATCGTATGATTTAGACCATCACATTTAGAATCATGTATTCCGCATAATCTATCCATCATATCTTGATTCTTAAAGGTTTACACTGACAGTCTTAGACTTCCATTTGCTTAACACATATTCAACAAATATTAACTTAAAGAGGACAACATTTTATATATGAATAATAAATAAATTTATTATTGACAAAATGTCACCAAAACATGTTATAACATTTCACTCCTTAGGGCATGCATGTCTAACACATTTGGGTAAGTGCCTCTTCAAATGCTGGTATAGTCGCTTCAGGTAGGGTGTTAACTTGCGGCTCCATCAAGTTGAAATTGCTCTCCCAACCATGGTTGATCCTTGAATAATTCAAGTCCTAATAATTGCACTCCACCATATCTTCCAACATATAGTAGGCTTCATCGACGAATAATTGGTTGAAAGTGACGGTACTATTTCCATATTCCACTGCGTTTCTTGTTAAGTCTCTTAAGCTATTAAGGAAGATGTGAAGTTGACCCTTTTTTGATAAACCTTGATTTGGGAACCTTAAAAGCAATTCTTTGAATCTCTATTAAGCACTATAAAATAGTTTTGAATCTTATTGAAAAAAGTTAAAAAGAAATTATTGATTAAGCATCTCCAAGTACCTCAAACAAAGACACTAAATCAAATATTAAAGACAAGAAAAAGAGAACAAAAGTAAATAAAATATCCAAATTAATCCTAAAGCTAATTGATATCGATATTTACCAAAATTAAATAAACAATCCTCAACAACGGTGCTAAAAACTTAGTTTTGTGCAAGTATATACGATCATAAGTAATAGAGAGGGAGTAGAGTTATCATTTTCCTCAGGGATTGTGTTCAATTCTAGTTAAATAACAAAATTAGACGAACCCTAAAATTATTTGGATTATCAAAATTAAAATAAAATAAACAAAAATGAAAAGTAAAACTAGAAACTAAAATAAAAATAAAAAATAACAAAATGGATCTAGAGGAACTTTTTCACTAAGTTTCCATTGCTTAAATTATTAACAAATTAACTCTCTGATTTATTGGCATAGAACACTTATGTACCTTAATTTTTCCTCTCCTAAGTACTCAATTGAAGGATACAAAAAATAATTAACTCCAATATCTCTATTTAAAATCAATTATTAAGAGTTTACTAAGCAAGTTCTATTACTTAGCCACAAAGAAAATCATCGGTCTCCCAACTCTAAAATTCTCTAGATTTTATTTCGTAAACCCACATTTTGGACCTTTCTTTCCCAAGTACTAATCCTCAATGTAAAATCAACTAATTAGTTATCAAGTAATTAGAGGCATTAAAATCAAAGAAATACAAATAAAACTGGAAATCAACTTGCATTGGTCTAAGACAATTATCCAAATACAAATTCAACTTGAGTCCATAGCCCTTTAGACTAAGAAATTTAACTACAAATAATCACAAATAAAGCTAAAAACATGAACCACAACGTGCAAATGGATTCTTAGCAATATGCATAAACAATATCAAAAACAAATTCACAAAATATTTGATTCAAACAATTTCAAATTAACAAAGAAAAAAGAGATAAGGAAATAAGAAAACAAAACATATTTGGAGACACAAACTCTAATTTCATCTTCAAAATCTCAACATCTCCATTATTATTGATGCTTTAAAATTGTCTTTCCATAATCACAAAATGCCCATAGAAAAATATTCAAAAAACTAAATCCTAAAACTAAATAATTATTTATTTATTTTTCTTATTGCCACTTTTCTTCCTTGGAATCAACCCTCAATCGCCAAAAAAGATGCCTTGGGTTCTGTTCCTCCCCAAGAGAATAGAGGCCTCTTCTCATATGGCGTGCTTCCTCGCTCTTCAAAAAACCATGCCTAGAACAGAGAAACAAAAGTAGAGTGCAATAGGTCTTGGAGTGCTTTTTATGTGGCAATAAACCATTGGTGTAGCACTGTGCTGGGATGCGTGGTGGGCTCAAAGTAGCAAGGAGCGAGGGTTACAAGGAAACAAAGCTCGGACACACCGTAGAGTAACATAGTTGGGTTAATTGGTGCACTGACTCAGGGACTCGTGACGAGCAATGATTGCTTTGGGCTGAAGCTCTTCTCACACGTGGTATGCATCTGTCGGGTGTGGAATGCCGTGTCAATCTGGGAGTAGAGATGGGACTAGAGATGCTGATAAATTCGCATGTCTGTTTTTTTAGAGCTTCTTCAAATTCAAATTTCTTCCTTCTTTTGACACTCTTGCCCCCAAATTAATTCCAAATTGTCATATTGGCCCATTGCGCCTACATAAAAGAGAAAAATGAAACAAATAGAAGGAAAAAAACGATAATAATAATGATAATGATAATGATGATGATAATATCGTGACCACTCTCCAAGGTAGCTTGGAACAAAAGAATAAATGCTCAAAGCTAAGATAGACCAGTTGCTATTGGACTTCTTAATAATAATAATAAAATCCAACTCAATTAAAATAAAATAAAATAAAATCAAATAAAATCAAATCAACAAAAAAAATCAAAATATATAAAAATAAATAAACATAGTTAAAATTAAATAAAAATATCACAAGCGTAGCAAAAATATATATATTTAAAGACATAAAAACTTTATTTTTATAGTTATCACGTATTGCTAGTAAGTTTAATGAGTCAAATTTTTCCTTCTTTTCTTCTCTCTTCTTTTATTATTCTTTTTTTTTAACACGCCATCCATTCATACAACTCCTCGAATGTCCCATGCTATCGGTGGCGAAATGAACAAGGATTAGGAAGTTCAACGTTCCTTTTGAAAAGGAAAGGAAGTTTGCTAATCTCCTCGCAATCAAAGAATAAATGAGCCTCTGGCTTGATTGTCGACCTTCCTCAGCCAACTTGGGTCGTCCCCTAAAGCCTTCCCCATGACATGAGTAAAGAAGGGATAGCCTTTGCTTGTTGATTTACCAATGACTACATATTTTTAAGATCGGATTTCCAATTAATCCCTTTTTTTGTCTGTTGCGTGCAGAGATGATGAAACTAAATCTAAAGCTGCCTTCTCAGACAAAGAAGAGTCAAACCTCTATGGGAGGCACCTTGACTAGGGGTGGTGCCACCAAAGAAGCCTTCATAATCAAAGAAGGATACCATCCATCGCTCCAATGACGTTCTTCTAGTGAAGAAACAGCGAACTGATAATGAGTCTTCGACTCTAGGGCGCTGATCCGAGAAGGGCCCTGTCATTGAAGTTCCTGATTACACCTCCCCTCCGCCTGAAAAGTCTCTATGCCTGTTATCTGGAAGTCGTCTTAGGGACCCCACCTTTATTGTAGGTCACCTATCAGATGCCTAGGTCAGAAGCATGCTAGATCTACCCCTGCACTTCAACCTCGGCTTCCAGACGATCTATGACTTTGTCTTTAAGAAAGACGAGGCAGTACCAAGAAATCTCCGAGCAAAAATCCACCAACAAGTCAGAGTAAGTGACTTTTATCCCTATTCTCTTTCTTCTATTCATGCCTGCCTTCTGACTAACTCTTTTTAGGCTTTTTTTATGGCCTTGATCTCGCACGGCGAGATTGAGCAACTCGTGAAGAACACAGAGGAGCTAACAAGAAAAACGATTCTTTCAAGGCCTTCATTGGCATCGGGAATTGATGCTCACGCCCAAAATATGTTTCTTCTTTAAACGGCGGACGTATGTAGTATAGAAAAGTTGTTGTATCTATAGAGAGATGAAAATTTGTACCTCGATAAATTGATAAAAATAAATGGTCAAAAAGACAAGCGGTTTTTCAGAGCTAAGTTTAAAATGAAAGAAATATTTTTGTGGTTTTTATTCAAAATTTTAATTCAAAAGAAATAAAATTAAAACGGTGAAGCTTAGAGAATCCCTTGTATGTTTTGCAACTGATATGAAATTTTAACTCTAATTAATAATTATCTAAAGTAGTTGATTTATTATATCTTATCTTATTAATTGCAAGCACACTTTACTAATTATATAGATCAACCTAAATCGACAATATAGCAAGCCATAATGCAGTAAGGGTCTTCCTATAAGAACTAGCAAAATAATTATTTGTGCACTAATTATGAAAATTATAACAGCTGTCACTCAATTATAATTAACATAACTATAGGATAGAAAAGATAATAACAAATCAAAATTAATATATTTTAGTGAAATAAATTTTTACATTAACTCTAGCAGCACTTCGTCTTATGAAATATCTGGAATCGATAATATAACAAGCCATACTGCAGTAAAAGACATTCCATAATATTAAGCAGTATTTCATTATTATTAATATTAACTATGCAACACAATTAAATTACATAAATAAAGCATGACTGAATTTATGTAAAAATTGACAGCATAACAACAGTAACAATAAAAGATATAATTTATTTCATAAAAATATAAACATTACCACACCGATATAGAGTTAAAATCCATACCAAGATACTATGCATACAAGATCATCTCTCTGCCTCACCAGACACTCTACTCTAATTTAAGTATTATTTTATTATTATTTATTACCTAAGAAGATACTGCTGAGTCTAACTTAGCAGTAAGGAAAGAAAGGGGAAAAGAGGGCCAAAGGCCCGAAGGGATGATTCAACTGAGGCAAATGCCTCAATATTTATAGGCATTGAGAGTTACTATTTATCATATGTAATCATCATTTTTTCCTGTTGAAAGTTGACAAATTCGGATGATGTGATCATTTTTCTCCTCTATTTTCCACGCTGAGATTCGTTGTTGATAATGCGTTTTAAGCTTCAAAATCCTGTGCTTTGCAGCATGAGAAGGCACCAAACCGGGCTGATCTGGACCGTTGAAGGCGCGATCCGACGGTCTGGAGACACGAGCGAAAATAGGTCCAGGTGGGGCCGTGTGGCCAAGAGAGAAGACTATCGGATCAGTCTTGGTAATCCAATCCAATGGCCGAGAGAACGGTTACATGTGAAGACGACCGCACGCGAGCAGGCACATCCCGAGATGCTCTCTGACTTGCCTACGGCTTTGTCGACGCGTGTGACACACGCGCCAGTCGCATAACGACATGTGGACCGCACTACTGCAATCGGCTGACGCAATAGATGATGCTTTGACACGCGTCCCTTCTCTGGATGGTTGAGATCGTTTGGGCAGCTCATCCAAGGGCCAAAAAATTGCCACGTGTCCCATTAATTTCAAATTCAAATTTTGTTTATCTTCTTGATGTATTTGATGTCCGATTTTATCCGTTTTGGTGTCGTTTTGCTCCGTTTTTCCTCTAGATTTAAAATCTAAAAATTACAAACACACTAATATTAATTATTTTAGAAACATAATATTTACAAAAATATTTATTTAAAACGCACAAAAATAAATAAAAACTCTTAAAATTTTCAGTCTTTGACGGTTTGACACATATATAATTTTTATGACTTGGAAATATTTTTAGAAATTACTAAAAATATAATAAGACATATTTACGAACCTAAAACACACTATCAAACACTCTAAAACTTAAAATAAAATAACCGCATTACTTTTACGGTTTTAACTATTTATAGACTAGACACTTATTTAACACACCAAAATGACTCTAAAAATTACTAACAATTCTATTAAACATAAAAACACATTTTTAAACATATTTACACACTAAGACACAAAAACACTTATTATCTCACAAATGCTATTAATTAGAGGATTTAATGAGAAATAAAAGCATAAATAAATGATTTAAGCCTTAGAAAATGTACACTTTTACAGTCTCATCAGGAATCTCGCCCTTAAGGATGCCAAGGAAAAGAAGGCCAAAGCCCTCGGCCTTCTCAGGATTGAGCAGAACAAAAACATCAAGTTATAAAAAAAGCTGGGCGACCTAAAGGCCGAGGTCGAGAAGGAGAAATAGAAATTGATTAAGGCACGCAAAGGGGGATTTAAAGCTAGCACCGAGAAGGTAGAGAAGCAAACGCCTAAGGAGATGGTAGTTGTGGTTGCTGCCACAACTACCACTGCAGTCAAGAACTATCAAGCCTATGAAGAATATGAAAATGTTCAAAAAGGCACATTTTTAGTCTATTGCCGAGCAAATCAAAAACCATATCCGAGCTGCTCACCCAAACTGGGACTTGTCTTTCTTATACAAGGAAGGTGCCTTAACCCCAAAGGATGAGGCAGTTGAGGTTGTTGAGAAGGAAAGAGACACCTTAAGAGGCAACGACCAATAATTTAATTCTTTTTATGTATATACGTCAAGACCTTAGGACCTTTGGCCTTTTGTATTGTAATAACTTTTTTTATTTTATAATACCACATTTCTAATTTCATGCATGTCATTCATTAAATTGCCTAAGCATGACATCGACATAAAAATTGTTGAATTTCTCTAAAATTCACCAAGTAAAAAATTTAATAACATTTTAGGGGGAGTTTTTTTTGGCCTTTGGCCTCGTCTCTGTACTGTCCCCCCATGTCAAACATTAAGTCTTTGAGTTGATTTTTGACATTGCAATTTGACAAGTTCAATCAACATATAAAAAACAAAGGACTAAATAGGTGAGAAAATTGGATGAAATAACTCCTATAGAGTTTTATTTATTCAATTTAATTACTTACAATTGGCACATTAACATAAAGTATACGAAAAATAAATAACAATCTAACTCAACTGGTAGTAAGGACGCAAATACTCTACATCCCATGGATGCTCCAAACGTTGACCTACGATAGACTCCAACACGTATGTCTGTGGCCTGATGACTTCCCGAACCCTAGAAGGTCCCTCTTAATCTGGACCGAGAGGACTAGTATTATTGGGTTTAGCATTTTGAGTCACCTTCTTGAGAACCAAGTCGCCAACTGCAAAACTCTTTTCCTCAATCTTCTTGTTGTAATTTATTGTTCTCTACTGAGAGTCAATTTTTCATTCTTTTAGCGGGTCAAGCTCTACGTCCATCAGTTGTACGTTTGCTTCCTTATTGTATTACATGACTCTACTTGTAGGCGTAATCACTCGATTGGCACAACTACCTTGACACCATAAGTTAGGGAAAATGATATCTTTTTTAACATGGTTCTGCCGGTTGTCTTGTAAGCCCAAAAGTACCTTTGGCAATTCGTCAGCCTATCTAACTTTCAAATCATCGAGCATTTCTTCAAGGAGTACTTGATGATCTTATTGATGGCCTCAACTTAACCATTTGACTGAGGATAAATGATAGCCGAGAAATTTTTGTGGATGCCAAGAGCATCGCAAAATTTTCTCATCCTAGCATTATTGAATAGCTTGCCATTAGCTAAGATGAAGGAATATAGGACGCCAAAATGGCAAATGATATAAGACCAAATGGAACTGGTATAATTTGTCTCTACGATCGTTGTGAATGCCTTTGTCTCAACCCACTAGGTATAATAGTCAACTGCAAATAATTGCAAATTTGAATCCCCTAGGTGCCGTGATGAATGGACCAATTATATCAATTCTCCATTTTGCAAAGGGCCAAAAGGTTAGGATCGACGTCAAATTTTCTAGAGGCAACCTTGTCAAGGTGGCATAGCTCTAATATTTGTCACATTTTTTGCGCATGCTTGATTGCATCTTTCTAAAGGGTTGACCCATAAAAACCTTGCCTTAGCGTCTTATGGGCCAAAGACTGCCCCTTAGAATGGTTCTTACATAAATCCCTCATGTATTTACTTCAGAACTCTAAGAGTTTTATCCTTATCTAAATAGCACTGATGAGGAGAAGAATTACCTCATCGATAAAGCATACCATCATGTAGCAAGCAGCGTTTCAACCTGTAATGTTTCCTCTTTGCTTCCATAAGGTTAATGGGCAATTCTCCATTGAGTAGATACTTGATTATGGGATTCATTCAATTGTTTCCCTACATAATTGGCATAGCCTCTTCTATCTTCTCCTGTTGAATTGTTGGAACTCTTAAAACATCGACAGGAACCACCTTAAGCAGCTCTGAGTTCTTTGATGTCACAAGTCGAGCTAAGGCATCTGTATTGTTGTTCTCAGCCCAAGGTATCTTCCTGATCTTACAAGACTGGAACTTAGAAAGCTCTTCCTTCACCTTCAATGGATACTTCATCATAACTCCATCCTTTGCCTTGTACTTTTTTAAGATCTTATTAACGACTAGTTGAAAATCACTGTAGATTCTAACAGGTTCGCTTTCCAAGTGGTGGGCAAGATGCAGTCAAACCAATATCGCCTTGTACTCAGCCTCATTATTCGACACCCAAAACATAAACCTTACAGCTGCCATTATCTCATGATCCTTGGGACTTATCAGCATCAACCTGTTGGGCTTGGTTCCCTAAAAGCTATGACATTGTATATATTGTTAATAAATAAATAAAATGACATTTGTTATTATTTTGGTTGATTATATGTATTATGAATGCATTTATAAACATCAAGAAAATTCCATGATTATTTATGTGACTATAAATTTAGCATATAAGTGTTATTTGCTTAGGGATAAAATTTATAGATAATAATCTAAATAGTCCGTAATAATTAATTAAAGTTTGGGATCTTTAATTAAAAATTACAAATACGGTCCAATCTCATCTAAAATGAAATAGTCATTATCCGGACTATTAATGTAGAGACATTGGATTAGAGATACTTTATATAATGAGATTATATAGGAATAGACCAGATAAATTATGAATCTCTAATAATCATCTATTACAAATAGAGTATTCAAATTTATCACTATGATGATCATATATTTGACAGTCTTAATCCTGAGTATTTATTAGACTCCTATTTATGACATTATGTTTTTTGACTTGCATGGTAAGATTTGTCTAAGCACAGATTATAACTTAGCATCTTAGAAACATAAAGTAATAAATGGCTGGGAATAATATAATACAGATATGGAATCTATTCCTTCCTTATGGAAGTTAGAAAAATAGTTCTCTTGAGTGATAATTCAAGATTTGAACAGTAGAGCGCTCGTTCATAATAAGACTATGAATTAATTGTTCATTAGAGAATTATTGGAACTCAAGGATAAAGATGTAATAAGAGAGGTGAACGGAAATTGAACCTAGCTCTTATTATGAACTATTTATGGAGGACTGACTTATATGTAATGATTATATCAATGGACTACTCATTAATTTTCTTTGAGTAATTTCACTATAATCTCAAGAGTTCAGTTTCAGGTTTTTAGTGGAGTAACACTGAAACTAATAAATTTGGCACATTAATCAAAGAGTTTAATTAATTGTCAAATTTATTGGAGCTTGGGTTATAGGTCCATAGGTTCCCAATACCACCTCTGTAACACTATATTGGATTTTTGCATAGAATGAATTATACATGTTTAATTCGGAATTATTGAATTCTGAATTAATTATTTCACACTTGAATTATTAATGTAACATAGAAAAATGTTCTCTGTGACACATAATGTAATTTGATAAATGTTGTCACATTTAACTGAGCATTAGTTGAATAATTATCTATCGCCCTTAAAATGAAGCAGTTCAAAGAGGCAACATGACTAGTCAACTTTTGTACCTCCTTAGGCTTTCGCGCCCTCACTGTCAATGTTATCCCCGAATGGGACGTCAATTTGCATGTTTCTTAGCACCCTTATGAGGGCGACATCTTCAGCAATACCTTCCATTGAGGCCACCTTCCGAGTAAATCTCGCAAGCCAATCTTCTAAGGGCTTGTTGGGCCCTTATGTTAGGAAGTTGAGCTTTTTCATTGAAGGAGATAGTGCTCTAACTCCCACAAACTGGTTTAGAAAGGCCATCTTTAAGTCTTATAATCATGTAATACTACCTGGCTTCAAACTCCTGAAGCATCGTCTCCTTGGACCTGCCAAAGTCTGGCTAAAACCTCAGCACATAATTTCTCCTAGAACCGCATAGGCTTCCACGTATGACTCATAGATTTAGATGTGGTCGTTTGAATCAGTAAGCCCTTCATAAGCAGTCATCTAGGGTGGCTTGAACTTGTCCAAGAGAGGCATATGCATAATCCCAAGGGAAAACGGATGGAAGTAAGTGATCTCCCCTCTTCGGTGCACGTCTAGATCTCCAACTTGTCCTCCTAGGCATTTAAATCATGTTCGTTTAAAAAGGTCATTATTTTAGGTCACATGAGATCTTGCCCTACTTTCTAGGATATTCTTTCCCTGACGACAAGAACTGGAATTTTAGTGACGGTTTCTCATGGAATGCTCTGGCGTTACCATCGTTTTACAGAGGCACGACATCATACTGCATCAAGTATATCGGGTTCTGCATAGGAAAACGACAAGCCACCATGGAGAGCTTCAATGTGGTATTACTATTAAAGACTTCACTTCCCATGCCATTGAGGCCAACGACCGTGAAGAGGGCAGCAGGCCCGTGAGGGTGGTGGCAACAATGGGTCGGGCTATAATCATGTACAACTAAAATGTGTGATATAATTCCTTAATGCTAATGGTAAAAAGAAGCCTATATTTGTATTGCATCAACAATTTTCCCACTATTAAAAGTTGGCATAGACATATAATAGCCCTTAAAAATCATATGTTTCCACCCGATGTACAACGTAGAGTCAATAATTTAATTTGTGAGCATCGGTATGAACCAATTAGTTAGAACCAATTTATGAGCATCGGTATGAACTAATTAGTTTAAACTAATTGGTTCAAAATACTATAACATGTAAGTGCTTTATACTATAGCCTTTTTTTACTCAACACTCTGGCTGGTAAGAGCTTTGTTGGCCTCAATGTTTCAAATAATATATTTATGTTTGTTATGATGACAACAAACATAAATGTTCCAAAATACTATAGCATGTAAGTGCTTTACACTGTAGCCTTTTTTTACTCAACACTCTGGCAGGTAAGAGCTTTGTTGGCCTCAATGTTTCAAATAATATATTTATGTTTGTTATGATGACAACAAACAATTTATTGCTTAATCACTAATGATTTATCTTGAGTATATAGTGCTATTTTGAAAAAATAATTTATTTAGCATCTTAAGATATTTGAAAGAAATTCATCAAAACTCCAAAGTAATTAACACGAAGACGGATTTTAATATTGAGAGCTTCAAGAACAAAGAAGAATATCAACAAGCATGAAGAATAGGTTATACGATATTTGAGCATATATGAAAATTTTTATTAAGTTTAATTGGCTTAAAGTTTTAATTTTCCTTAAAATTCATTTAGCTCTTGAATTGATTTTTAAATGATTTCTCTTTTGTCTTAGATTATGAAAAATATTTTTAAATGAATTAGAAATACATTTGAAGTCTTGCAAAAATTGTTCTAAAATATTTTTATTTGATTTTATTTAGTTTCAAGACTTTGAAATAGCTTATAATTGTTTTGAAACAAAAATAAATTTAAACAAAGTTTTTGGCACCCTAGACCAATTGCAAACGTGCAATCAATTGCGTCACGTGTATGGCGATCGACCGCCTAGCCAAAATTTGAGCAAGCTTATCCATTCGTGAGCCAAACTTGTTAAAAATCTTTCATTGTGTGCTTATATATCTCCTAGATTTTTCATATTGAGTTCACTTCATTTCTAGGAGCTATGAGCGAGTGCTTAAACTCTTTTCCATCATTATGATCCTAGCGTTTTAGGTTTCCAAAGCCTTATCAAATTTGTGGGGTGTTTAGGTAGCCAATCTCTGTTGAAAATTGGTGGTTTGTAAGAGGTCGTGATGAACCTCGAGTAGAAAAGTAATTGATTGTATCAAGGAGTGATCGTGCTGAAAAGACGATCTTGATAATGGAAGAGGCCGAGTCAAGCTCTGCTCAACGACAGTGGACGTAGGCATATTGCCGAGCCATTATAAATAGAGGTTTGCATCTCTCTTGGCTTAACTTTTTTATTTTAACGCATGTATATTTCGTTGAAGTTAATTGATATTGTTTATTGTGTGTTTATTTCTTGTGAGAATAATTTAAAAATTTCCAATAATTGTAAAATGTTTGAAAAAACCCAATTCATTCCCCCTCTTGGATAGTCATTCTTGGGCTAATAAACTTTATACTGTTTAAGTTCAAAACTAATAATCTAGACGTCTGCATATATCAAGCGTTGCTTAAAATTACCATATAAATTTATGATGACAGTTGTACTATTTAAGTATAGTGACGTAATACGCCCAATTTACTAAATAACTACTTAAAAAATAATAAAAAAAAAAAAACATAATGCTATCAGAGTCATCCCACTTGATAATTACACGAGGAGTTTTTATTGGTTTTAGTACGAAACTCTCATGAAGGGACAAATTGTGAGATTGTTACAAAAATGAAGGAAGCGGGCTTTGTAAAAGCAAAAGTCAATGGCAAACTTGAGATTGGGTGTATAATAAGAGAGTATTTGTATAAATAGTCCTAAAATAAAATGCCATTTACCAACACCAATGATGCAGATTACTCTAGCTTGAAAGAAAGACATAAAAATCTACGCGAATGTATTTATCTTTCCCCTATATTTACTTTCTTATTTTTATTTATTTATTTTTTGGATAAAAGACCACTCTATTTACTTTTAAAAGAAGGCGGAAGGATGAAATTAAAACATTTTTAAAATTAATACTTTTGTATAGTTTTTGAAAATAAAAGAATAAATTGAAAAAAAAATAAAACTAAAGAGTAAAACTGTGCAGTACAAGTTCAAAAACATTATTTTCAACCTAACTTTCTTGAAAACCACATTTTAACTAAAAGACAAATTTTTTTGTAAAAAAAAAAAAAGTTTAGTTTTTATTGGACTCTTTTTTAAATGGGATATTTATATTTTTATATCATTTATTTTAGGGTAATTCAAAAACGATACCTCTAGTTGTTTATCTCTTCGAAGATATAATTTCAAAGTAGATTTAATACACAAATTCATGCCTTACCCTAATCAATCTTAAATTTTAACCTAAAAATTTTTTCAAAATACTGTCAAATTAAAAAATAAAAAAATTTGAAAAACTTAAAAAAACTTTATTGTAAAGTTTTTGACTTCAAAAATATATATAGTATCCCCCAAAATTGTGTTTTGTGTGTTTTTGTTTTATTTTCTCCTTATTTTTTAAAAGTTTCATTTTTTTCTATTTTAATAGGATAATTTTATCAATTTAAATGTAAAAATCAACTATTGATTAATATAAAATATAGATTTGTATATTAAATTTAATTTGAATATATACATTCGATGAGATCAAAAATAAAAAATATAATGTTTAAATAAACCTAAAATACAAAGTGTAAAAGAGTAAATTATACTTTCAAAACAACTTAATAACTTTGACTGGAAAAAATCAAAACCACTACTCCAAGAAGCCACGTCAAACGAGTTCTAACATTCTGTTTAATTGGAGAGATGCAAAAAGAGGAGTGAAAGGAGAGAGATAGAAATAGATGTATATAGAAATAGATGTCGATTCAGTTAAAACCTTCCATTAATAAAAAGACCCAAGCAACCACTCCATTTTAAGCTTTAAAAGAAAATTTAACTTCTAAATAAAGTACTAACAAATAGTATAAATATATAATTTAATAATTTCATAAATAACTGCATTCATCCTTTCAATTCTCTCTATATTACCAAACAACAAAAAAGATAACTATATCCTCTCTATCTTTTCAAGTTTCTCTATCCATCGTATGGAGCCTTAAAAATAGTAATGTTTGTCTCAGCTTCTGTTGTTTCACTCGGCCTATTTATAATATGTTTGAAAGAGTAGTTTAAAACCATCAATTTAAGTTTGAAAACTATAGCATGCGAGAGCTTTACACTCTAGCACCTATTAAAAGTTAAAACTCGAGATCGCTCCATCAAATATGGAGACAGAGACTATAGTATTCTAGTATACGTAACTCATATAAAACTTATGACATGTTACTCTTCAAATCCATCAGGGGAAAAAAAAAAGGGAAGGTATCAAGGATCAAAATTATATTGTTTCAACAGCCACACAACTCATGCAACATTGTGATCCCAAGCGGGTAAAGTTGGAGCCATAGTCACGATACACAGTAATAGAAAACTGAGCACCTCATGGTACAAAATAACAAAACGATTCATTTAAATCACTCTCAATATACTCTGTTGCCGATGGTTTGATAAAGGGATCTCAGTTGTGTGTTCCATTTATCTATAGCAGCATATTTCTTCATTCCCTTTGACCTGCACAATATTTGAGAAGAATGACGAATGATGACAGAACAATGAAGAATCACGAAATGAAATTATGCAAGAATTCGAAGAAAACAAACCTGTCACCACGTTCTAACAGCCGGTTTACTTGGTCGATATGTCCATCAATTCGGTTATCCAAAATCAGCGAGACCAATAGCTGCTCAACGTCTTTTTCTGGTACGTTAAGTTCCTGCACATTAATAAAGCTCCACTAACTTTACTGCTGATATGAATAAAAGATCAAACTGGCAATCAAAATACACCAAGCTATGTGAAATTTGGGAATCAAGGAGATTTGAGAACCCAGATTTGGTGATGGGTTCTTAGGAGAAAGATCAGAAGATGAACGATTCTGATGAAAAAATTGAACATAAAATAAGATGTTGACAAACTACAGTTATACCTTTGAAATAAAAGGAATACGGATTCTTGTGTACGGCTTGATAAGCTTAAGCAGTACTTGAGTCCTCACATTTTTCAAAAGATCTTCAATATAGTTTCGGATGAACGGATCATCCATTATTGTCCTCCTATTACTCTAAAAAAGATAATGATAGAGGCTTAGATAGGAACAAAGTGATGCGAACAGGGAAATGATACCCAAAAAAATGTACATAAACATAACCAGACATTCAATCACAACAAGAATGACAGAGAATAAAGATGACATAGGTAAGCTCATTCCAACATAATCGTGGGGCATAAAAACCATACCTTAAGAATTTTCTCGAATTCCAAGATCTCATTTCTTTGATATGCTGCAATCAGATTTGTCATTGCCAAAATCTCGGGATCATTTTTGTACCTGCACCTTACCAATCAGAATAAAGGAGCAACATACGCAAACACAAGAAAGAACTTATAAAGAACTTACGGCTTCGCTTCTTGACCATCAAAAGGATTAACCTCAGATTCCATCAGCATATTGGCCAAAACTAGATATCTGTCAAACAATACAGAACACTAGGGAGATTAATAAAAGAAAAGGCAAAACTGGTGCTTATATAAACAAACCACTAGAGGGAACAGACATACATTCTAGAAACTAAATTTATTCTCTACACAGACCATTTTGATGAAATCTATACAGAGAGATGCAACAAAGATGTTAACCACAACATAGGAATTGTCTTGGCAGAATTTAGATAAATAGTGCAAGAAAGAAAGGAGAGGTCCGCTAAGGGGGTTTTTATACTTTTAAGAAGAGAAAGAAAGTGCAAGGAACTTGCGAACATACTTCAGGCATTGAATACGCCTTTGGTTCCCAGCCTCATCATAATTCTTAAATGCTTCAAAGAAATCTGTAGCAGCCTCTGCCCATTGGCGCTCCGCCATGTGCATCTTACCCCCGCACTCACGAATTATACCCATAATTCTTGGATGGGGTATTGCTGACTTTATTGCAAGAGCTTTCTGGTACAATTGCTGCAATTGATGCACAATATTAGATGCAGCTCATTCAAAAGGACATATATAACCAGAGAGATGAACTAATCTGTGATGTACAAAATCAAGAGAACAAAAAGATATTGCACCTTGAACTGAACCAAATCATCCTTAGCAGGATACAAGACGCATATTAAGTTCACTTGCTAAGGCAGAGAGAGAGAGAGAGAGGAGCATAATTTTCAACAGTCGAGCATGGGAGTGAAAATTGAGATCTTACCTTAAGCTTTTTGTTATTCTTAGTCTCAGTGTACATTTGAATTTCAATAGCATATACCTCCAGAAGTTGACTTCCTTTCTTTTGATCATCGGAACCATCTTCCTTTTGACAAGATTTACGGAGTTCCTTCAAAATCTAATGATGCAACAAAAGTTATTCCCACGAGCTATCCATCACATATCGGACAAACACAAAGCTAATAGTATCAGGTACAAATCAACTACCTTACTCATTCGCCCATATTCACCCATGTCAAACCAGATCTTGCAAAGCTTGAGATTTGTTTTGAACCAAAGTCTCTGCAGAACAAAAAACATAATGTTGTATTTGATATTAAAAACTACATGTCTACACAAAACAACATTATAAGCTTACCTCATTCTTTGCATCTTCAAGTGCCTTTAGAGTAGTCTGATAAAATTCTCGAAGAAGACTAAAGTTTTGACTAGCTGAACCAGAGACAAAGTCCATAATATTGTTTATACATTTCTCACTGTAGTTTCGTGTCACTGCAGATTTGATGTATGTCAACATCACCCTGTATGCTTCCATCATTTCTTTATACCTTCCCAGACGATAGTAGAGCTTGACAGTTTGCTTAAGAGCTTTAAAGCCCCTAGTAACAAGTGAAACAATCAATGTCACAACCAAACAATTAAAAAGTTTAACATAAGAGCCGATAAAGACATAAAGGATGAAGTTCTCTCTCTCTTTTTGTTCACATATTATAAAAAAAAAAACTACAAATATTTTAGTATTTATGAAATATTTGTTATTATATGTTATCTGCTATCTTAAATAGGAAGATTTCACAATTATGCCGCACGATTGAATACAATGAATTATGTAAATGAATTTTACTGGTAATTTCACCCAATGTTTTAAAAGGCGTAAACGGGAACTGAGGCGATTTGTCTAATCGAGGCGAGGCGTAAGCCTCGAGGCGGATCGAGGCGTAAGCCTCGAATGTAAAAAAAAAAAAAAAATCATAAAATTGAATAAAATTCATAAACATGTCATAACAAATAAAAGATACACTTAGTTTATGCTATAACAAAAAAACACACACGAAGCAATGTTGACACAGAAGATGCGGCTGATGAAGAAACGTTGAAGCAGAAGATGCGGCTGATGAAGAAACGTTGAAGCAGAAGAGTATGCTAGGTTTTTAAAATCTCTCTTGCTTTTATCAGCAAAAAGCCCAACTTGACTATTGGGCTGGGTTTTTTTTTTTTTTTTTTCTTTAAGAGACAAAATTAGGCTGAAAAGAAGCCCAACAGACGTCCATCCATTGAGGCGCACGCCTCAATCGCCTTGAGGCGAAAACGCCTCAAGGCGTGCGCCTCAAAAGAAAAAGGCTTAAGCCTCATGAAAATGATTGAGGCTTAAGCCTTGAAAAGCATTTCTTACGCCTCGATCTGAGGCGCGCCTCGAGGCGTACGCCTCGAGCGCCTTTTTAAACAATGATTTCACCAAAATGCCAATCACAATGACCGCATTATGTCACAAATATGATATTTTGTGGCACTCACCACTCGGCCTTTTCGGGTTCCATGCGAACTACTTCGGCAAATCCTGCAAGAGCTCCTTCTGGGTCCGTTTCAACCAAACCTTTTTAATTGAGAAAAAGAAAACTATTAGCATAACAAAGCAACTGCAAAATATTAATGTCATTCCCACGTGTCGCAGAGATAAAGAACAATATTGTTCGACATGCAGTCAAAGTGTTACCAAATACGTCGATGTTAGTATTATTGAGGGTCCAAGGATACCACTACCAACATAGAGACAGGGAGAAAACCTACTTCCAAGTATTGAGGAAATATCCATACTTTCTCAGTATTGGGAATATATATAATATTAATAACCCACAGTTTTTTGTTCCCTTTATAGAAAATATCCTGTCAAGAAACTTCTTTTTTTTTTCTTTTTTTTTTTTTTTGCATCAATATCTATATGTCTACTAGTATCTCCTTAATTCATAACTCCATAACCAAAATCCATTCTTCACTTTTCTATCTCGAGAGAAGCAAATATTGCAGATAAGCACGAAAAGAATATTAATAATGGATAAACAAACTGAAGCAAAACACGAAGAGGAAATTCCAGAAATTAAGCGAAATCTAAAAAGCAAAGAACCTTTGGAGTTATAATATTGGTTCTCAATGTCGACGTCTTGTTCTTCAGGCTCCTCATCGGAGTACTCGAACCCATAATCTTCCATATCTGCGTCTACAATTCATACATATAAAAACCCATGACTTCTACTTTGTGAACCCATAAAAAAAAAGAACAAAAATCAGGATTACATTGCGCTTGGTCTTGTTTTCCAAGAAAATATTTAGTTTAGTTTCCCAGAAAACTTGTAAGGAGAGAGAAAATTGAAACGGGGAAGAAATCTTCTGGGGAAATCAAAGAAATTAGGGGGGGACGAAAAGAAGAAGAAAAGAGATCCAAAAAAACAAAACAATCAAGTCGAAAACAAAAGGGAAAAACGAAGAAGACAGAAGGAATGGTCTTACCCATGGTACCCAATTGACGTTTGCTCTCTCTCTCTCTCTCCCTCTCTGGTTCGTCGTCCAAACTCCAAACCAAACCTACTAGAGACGTCTTTTCTCCCTCCGTCTATCACCTGCTCGTTGATGCCAACGCCGCGTTTTAAACACTCTCCTTCTCTCTTTGATTTTCTTTTTCTTTTTTTTTTTGTTTATTATTATAACAAATAACTTTATAAACAAGGAAAGAAAAATAAAATAGCATATTTAGATTAAAACTAAATACATGATGTTATATGGTTTTAAAATATATAAATAATGTTATATAGTCTCAAGATATATAGTTTGTACTATATTATGAAAAATTAAGAGCAAAAAATTTTAAAATACCTGCAGCTTTTTATTTTTTTATATCTCTCACTCTTTTCTCTTATCGGCTGTTTAGGTCTAAAAGTGTAAGTTAAGATTGTCCGAGTAATAATATTTGGTGAATCCCATGTCGATTCTATAGAAAAAAGTATTGTGAAGGTTTAATATATCAGTTATATTACTTTTATTTGTTAGTTAAAGAATTAAACTTAATTTTTTTACAATATTTACACATTTTTTACTTTTTCTATTTTTAGATTTTTTTGTGATTTTTGAAACTTCAATAACAAGAAATGTGATTATAATTGGAATAGTAAATGAAAGTTTATTATTAAGAAATATAACTTAATTAAATGGAATATGGAACTTTAATAATAAATGCACATTAATTTAGAAGAAAAAACAATTGTAACAATGTTGAGAATTAAAGTTTTTTTTTTCTGGTAATTAATTTAAATATGTTAGGGTGTTTGACAAGGTGGTGAGAATTATTGGTTAGAACCGTTTTTACTGTAGTATGTGAAAATTTTATACTGTAGCGATTTTTTTTGTTACTATAGCATGTAAGAGTTTTATACTGTTTATAACTAAAAAAGTAGTGTGAACCACTTTTGCCAAATACATGGTTAGTTTTTCTAAAATTATTTATCAAAATGGTTTTAGTATGCAAATGTCATCTTTTGTCTACAATAAATTAAGAGTTCTAAGCATTTAATGTGTCAATTCATGTATATAATGAATCAAAAATTCATTTTTAACAAATATGCATGATTTCAAAAGAGTAAATTACATTGTTACACCCTAAACTATTCACTTTTTGTATGATGTATCCCAAACTTTCAATCTTAGTACAATACATCCTGAACTTTAAAATTATTAGCAATTGACGTTAATAACACCTTTTAATTTTCATTAAGTACTCTGTTTCACTTGTTGAGCTTCAATTTGTTTCTTAAAATGACAAGCTTTATCCTTAAGAAAACTCAAGTGCGAATTTCATGACCAAAATTATTCATACTTTTTAACACTTGTTAGCTATTGGACTTTAGTTACCAATGATCTCAAAGTATAGGGTCCATTTTGCCAACATTGAAAGTATAAGGTTCATTATGCAAAAATAAATAGTTTGGGGTGCAACATTGCTATTTACTCATTTCAAAATTAACTAATTAAAATTAACAATAGAGATAAAGTCAAGCATTTACCGTGTCATTCCTGGTCTACGAATAATCAAAATCCTTTTAAGTATTACTCGAAACTTAGTTTTGCAAAAGTTTTAGCAAAATAAACTAGAAAATCATAAGTTTTCTTAAACTAATTTTGACATTATAACTACTTAGAAAACTTTAAAAAACTAAAAATATTTAACTTAATTTTGCCAGAATTTTCCCTTCTCTCCTCAGCTAAAAAGAAAACTAGAAAGATATTATGAAAGTAAAAACATACATAATTTTGCTAAGTATAACTATTTTACAACATTAAAACTAGAAATACTTTACAAAAACATAAAAGCAAAATTAAGAGAAAAACTAACCTAAGAAGAGAGAAAGGAAGAAAGAATTACCCCCAAATTATGGAGAAGAGGGTGAATTACAACGCATGGAAGGTGGGTATTTATAACAAAAGGAAATATACTATTTACATGATTTTTTTATTATTATTTTTATTTTATTTGGATTATTTTGATGCAAAATGACTAGGATGGCAATTTGAGAGATTTGGGATTTTTTGAATAAAAATTGCTTGGCAGCCCACGTTTCTAAATCATATTCAAATATGATTTAATTGATTTTTTTTCATGTTTTTTTTTTCCTTTTCTTTCTCACACCTAAATCAGGTTTAAGATGTGCTAATATTACTGTGTGATCAGGTGCGGCGCGGTACATCAAGCTATCATAAGGATGCGTTTTGGAGCGTTGAATACGCGTATTTTGACGATTTGAATGGTTAAGATTGAAGCGCTGATAATGTGGGTTGAAGATCGCTAGATGGGCCAAGAGTAGGCTGATATGATGAATAGGAACCTAGGCTCACTCAAAAGCTATAGCAGCAGATTCGAAGGGGTACCTAGACATATGGACCATGTTGATCATCTTGGAAGTGCGATCGAACGGCCTTGGAGATGCCACATGTCCTGTTTTGATTTTGATTTTATTTTTTATTTTTCATGCATTTGAGGTCTGTTTTTGCTCATTTTTGCACCGTTTTGCTCCATATTTCTTTCAAATTTCAAATCTAAAATAAAATAAACAAATTAAAATTAATTATTTTACGTACATAATTTTTTCACAATAATTTAAAAATATTTATTTTACAATAAAACACACAAAACACACTAAAGATAAATAAGAATTTCCAAAATTAACAAACTTTAATAGACATATTATTTAAGACTCGGGAATATTTTTAAAAATTATTAAAAATATTGTAAAACATATATATATAATCAAAACTTATTTATAATCATTTTAAGACTCAAAATAAAATCACATAATATTATTTTTATGGTTTTAATTATTTACAAACTAATTAATTATAAAACACATAAAAATGGTTCTAAAAATTACTAAAAATATTATTAAACATAAAAAATGTTAGACATGTATGCCCTAAAGAGTAAAAATGTAATACGTTTTTGGAAACATTTTTATCAATAAAGAATTTATTCATTTATATATACCAAATCTTGTCCTCTTTACGTTCATATTTGTTGAATGTATGTTAAGCAAATAATAGTCTGAGACCGTCAATCTAAACCTTAAGAGTTGGGCATATGATGGATTGATTGTGCGGAAGACACGATTCTTATGGTGATGGTCTAAAACATATGATCCGCAATCGAAGGAATAAAGTTGGGCGCTTTATTCATGTAAAGATTGTTATGTTGTCTATATCCCTTTTGGGAGATGGTTTGTCTTGACCATCGGAGTTAGACTCCGTGAATAGAAACATTGGCACATTGTCATAGGTGACGATGTGTTGGATCGGGACATAAAGTGAATTGATTTGGATTAATAATTCTGTCTCGGCAAATCGATACAGTTTAGACAATCATTTGTATTGTATCTTAATCCTGAGATGAATAGTGGGCCCATTGTCTCGACTTGTGTCTTTTGATGTGCCAAAGGGTGACACCCACATCTCAATAGTGGTATGCATGCTGGTACGTTGGAGGCGTGACTCTTGATAGCGTAGACTTATTATTCATAGATATGGAATCCATAGCACCTCTTTAGGAGTAATGATATCCTCTTATATGCGTTGTCCTGTAATTGAAAAACTGAAGCGCTCAACCATTTGGATACATAGGTGTAACCGAATGGTATACTATCTTTGGATAGTAAGTTTTCTAATGGTGAGACAATGGAACGTAAGATAAAAATAATCAGGAAGGTAAGACAGAACTTGTCCTTAAGCCAATTATGGTTTTTCATATGGGGATACGATACACTATGATATGTCATGGAGACTTAGCTATACGAGCTTCGTAATTCTATAAAGTTCGAGAGTGTAGCTCCAAGCTTTTAGTGGAGTAGCATTGGAGTTGATAGTTGTGAAATGTATATCTGGGATATTGGGTTTCATAATTATCATGAGCTTGAACTTTATAGGTCCATTTTGGTCCCCTTTGCTAGCTCACAAAATCCTGTAACGACACGGCGTGCCTTTCCAATAATTGGTGACTTATGTCGGATTTATCAAATTGGTTTAAAATTTGAAAGAATTAAATAATTTATGTCTGTTTATCGGTTGAATTAATTTTGTAAGAAATTAATTTAAGATAAACTTGTTGAATTATTGGGATCAGATAATTCTTGTCTGTTTATCGGTTGATTTAATTTTGGATAAATTGGATTTAGATAAACTTGTAGAATTATTTTGAATTGATTTATTTTTTTAGAGATTATCTTGATAAAGTTTGTTTTGATCAGATAACTTTTCTATTGGGTTATTTGAATCAAAATTGAGACTTTATCCTATAGAATCTCGGGTTGAAAATAAAAGATTCGCGGAGATTTTTTTGCGAGAGTTTGGCCTGTTGAATGACGTGTTCGGCCTACCGATGGGGCTTGTTCGGCCTGCCGATTGGCGAGTGATAAGATTACGCATTTTCACGCGGATCTTATCAGATATTGATCTAAACTTGATTCTGTTTCGAGTTTTTAAGACCTAATCTGATATGGACTGACCCCAGGACCAATAGCTATATAAAGGGAGTGAGTCTCATGATTTACTCAGATCAATTGAGAGATTAAGAGTGATACTCTTCTAGTGAGCATCCGAAAACTCCCTGAAAGCTTTTGTTCACAAATCACGAACACTAGCTTTGGGTTCTCTCTATTGGTTGGAAGGAGAGTGACCGGTGGAAGAGCTGTACGTGTGAGCCCATACTCACTCTGGTTGTTGATAGAGAATAGCAAAGAAGACCAGTTGGTTCAGGCTCTTCTGGAACGTTACTTCTCTACATAGGTTACGGAGGTTCTTCGGCACACAGAGGTTAGTAAGATCTGTCTAATTTATACATATAACATGTCAAATTTGTGTTTTGAAAGTACTCTGAAGAAAAAAAATTTAATTTCCACTACGCAACGTTTTTCCAATAATTGGTATTAAAGCCATGGTTTTTATATAAATTTACGAGTTTGTGATCATGTTATATGCATAAATTTTGTGATCTTAATCTCTCCTATGCTTGAATTAAATTTTATAGAGAGTTAGCACTCTAGGTTTCTATAAATTATATGTTGTCATGTATTATATGGTGAATGTTTATTAATTAATTATGGTTGATTAAATCGTTGTTTAATTATCTATTAATTAATTAATACCGGTTATGGTTCCTTAGAGGTTAGAATGTGTATCTAAGTTTTTCATGTAATTAGATGGCGGACTATCATCTCCGTCTAAGAATTATTATTTAATTTTAAATTTGTAAGAATTTTTGTAATTAAATAATTATTCAGAGAAGACGGATCTAGAAGAAAGATGATGGCGCCCCTAGGTATTTCCTGAGTCTCTAATTTTATTTTTTTGAATTGTTGAAAATAAAATTGATGAATTGCATTAAAATTGTATTTTCTAGAATGAAAGATTACTGCTTGGTCGGCATGCCAGACGTCACAGTTCGGCAGGCCGAAGGTCACAGATCGGTAGGCCAAACGTGTGGTCCGGCAGGCCGACAGTGGGGCAGAAATTGGGGTGCTTTGCCGGCAGGCCAAACCTTCAATTTGGCAGGCTGAAATTTCATGGACCGGCAGGTTGATGTATCATATCGGCAAGCCGATGTATCAGATCGGTAGGCCGATGAAACATGATCGGCAAGCCGATCACCCAGATCGGCCTGACGACCTAGAGCTGAAAAATTTCCAAAAAAGATGCAATTTTTTCAGTGTAGTTTTAATTTTATTTTTGAGATGATTCTGAGAAACATTAAATTTGGATATGACCGAAAATATGAAGTATTTGATTCATACGAGATTGAAGACTTGAAGATGGGTATTACATGAAGAAGGATACAGCTTGAGGATTCAAGGATGAAGAATCGATAAATGTCTCGATCATTCTCTTGTAATCTTAGTTTTCTATTCTCTAGGGTGGAACCATAATATTACGGTTATTATTATTTTGCTTGTAGCTTTGCTTGATTGCTTTGCTTATCTGCATTATAATATGATTTACCATGTATATTGATAACATGTCATATAGAATAGGGAGTGCCGCTCATATTAAAATTGTTCATGCATAATTTTAAAATAAAACCTTGATTTCAAAGGATTAAGTGGGAGAAGGTTTAAGAAGAGAGGACCTAAGGCCTCCATCATTGGTCCATAGGCAGAACATGGTGGTCCCGACCCCTAGGAAGGGATTTCTATCATGTACCAGATTGGATCTCTGAAAGGATAAGGTATTTTAGTATGATTTATGGTTGCACACCCCTAGGTGGTGATTATAAATCATGGATAAAATATTGAAACGATATTTATACTCTCACGTTAATTTTATTATTAACCTCCCCTAGGAGCTCTGTTAATAAAATTAATGGCCAAAGAAACGATTATTAATATATGCTGGATCATACGGGTCTTGGATGGCATATATTAATTAGGAGGGGATCCGTGTTCCTGATTGAATTTGGCATGACTCCCCTAGGAGCTTGTTGAATTCTGAGTTGGGAATTATCGTTGTAAGGTTGTGATATTTTCAAGGTTTTGACACATAAACACATTTGTATAATTTTACATGATTGTGTTAACTTACTAAATTATTATTATATGTTTGCTTATGTTTGGTATATGATTCTTTATTGTAAATTGAAAATGTCTAAAAACACTTTATCATCGATACTTGACAAAAACCAATTAATCGGTGAGAATTACAACGATTGAAAACAGAACCTAGATATCGTCTTATCCTTTGAGAAACTGAAATATGTCCTGACAACCCCTTGTCCTCCCGAGCCTACGGGAGACTCAAGTAATGAGCAATTCCAAGCGTACGATCGCTGGAAAGATGCTAATGATCAGGCCCGCTGCTATGTTATGGCCAGCATGAACAACATGCTGTAGGCTCAACATTAGGATTATGAGACTACGAAGTAGATCTTGGATAATCTTGAAGATATGTTTGGAGGCCAGGCCATAACAAAGTGGCAAGGGGAGCTTTAGAAACTCTTAAACTGTAGACAGAGACCGGGGACATCTGTAAAGGAGCACATGATGTTGGTCATGGGTTACCTCGCTGAGGCTCAAACCAATGGAGCCGACATCGATGCTGAAATTCAGATGACTATGGTCTTTGAGACTTTGTCTAAGGAATTTATTCCATTTAGAGCTACTTTTAATTTAAGCAATAGACGAGATATGACCTTGACAGAACTGATGAAACAGTTACAGGAGTTCGAACTGCTAATCAAGGAGTCTCCTACTGGTGGTGAGGCCAACATGGTAGCTACTTCTAGTTCCAATCCTAACTTAGGGAGTGGAAAGAAGCAACGGGCCAAGAACGGGAAGTCTTCTATTCTTGCTACTACCAAGAGCAAGAAGAAGAAGAAGAAGAACCCAAAGAAGCTTAAGTGCTTCTTCTGTGGAAAGGTTGGGAATATCAAGAAGTATTGCAAGGACTTCCTTTCAAAAGGAGGTAGGTGTGATCTTCTATATTTAGAAACTTGTTTAGTTGAGGAATCCAGTGACATCTGGGTCATAGATTTCGGCGCAACTAATCATGTTTGTGTTTCTCTGCAGGGATTCAAAGAAATGAGAAGTCTACTACGTGAACACTTCACGCTTCGGATGGGCGATGGATCCTTGGTCTCAACGGAAGCAGTGGGAGATGTCCATCTTTATTTTGATAATGATAGGAATTTAATTTTGCAAGATTGTTTTTATGTTCCTAAATTTAAAAGGAATTAAATTTCTGTATCTTCTTTATTTAAAGACTCCTACGTGGTATCTTTTAATGAAAAAGTGGTGATTCGTAAAAATAAATCTTTTATCTGTTCTGGATGGATGCAAAATAATCTATATTTTATCAAACCTAAGATGGACTTATTGCTTAATGTTGAGATAAATGATAATGACTCAAAAAGACTTAAAACTTCTCACTCTAATAAGACCTATCTTTGGCATTTGCGCCTTGGATATATTAGCCTGAATAGGATTCAAATGTTGGTAAGGGATGGACCTCTAAGTCACTTAAAGGTGGAATCTATACCTCAATGTGAATCTTGTTTGGAGGGTAAAATCACCAAAAGATCATTCGGGTCTAAGGGCAATAGGGCCGAAGGGGTTCTAGAACTTGTGCATAGTGATGTTTGTGGACCGATGAACATCCGGGCAAGAGGAGGGTATGAGTACTTCGTAACTTTTATTGACGATTACTCAAGATATGGGTATGTATACCTAATGCACCACAAAACCGAAACTTTTGACAAGTTCAGGGAGTTTTGAGCTGAAGTGGAAAAGCAATTGGGTAAACCCATAAAAGGCACTACGATCTGATCGAGGTGGGGAATACCTTTCTGATGAGTTCTATTGGAAAAAACAATGCGCAACGGAATTTTAAAAATTTTATATATTAGAGTAATTTCCAAAACACAAGTTTGACATGTTATATGTATAAATTAGACAGATCTTACTAACCTCTGTGTGCCAAATAACCTCCGCAACCTATGTAGAGAAGTAACGTTCCAGAAGAGCCTCAACCAACTGGTCTTCTTTGTTATTCTCTATCCACAACCGGAGTGAGTGTGGGCTCACACGTATAGCTTTTCCACCACTGACTCTCCTTCCAACCAATAGAGAGAACCCAAAGCTAGTGTTCGTGATTTGTGAACAAAGTTTGGATCAATATCTGATAAGATCTACGTGAAAATGCGTAATCTTATCACCCGCTGATCGACAGGCTGAACAGTCTGATCGACAGGCCGAACTCCCGCGAAAATATCTCCGCGAATCTTTTATTTTTCACCCGAGATTCTATAGGATAAAGTCTCAGTTTTGATTCAAATAACCAAATAAAGAAGTTATCTGATCAAAATTAACTTTATCAAGATAATCTCTAAGAAAATAAATCAATTCACAATAATTCTACAAGTTTATCTTGATCTAATTTATCCAAAATTAAATCAACCGATAAACAGACAAGAATTATCTGATCGCAAAAATTCAACAAGTTTATCTTGAACTAATTTCTTACAAAATTAATTCAACTGATAAACAGACATGATTATTTAATTTTTCCAAATTTTAAACCAATCTGATAAATCCGACATAAGTCACCAATCATTGGAAAAGCACGCCGTGTCGTTATAGGATTTTGTGAGCTAGCAAAGGGGACCAAAATAGACCTATAAAGTTCAAGCTTATGATAATTATGAAACCCAATATCCCAGATATACAGTTCACAATTATCAACTCTAACGCTACTCCACTAAAAGCTTGGAGCTGCACTCTCGAACTTTATAGAATTACGAAGCTCGTATAGCTAAGTCTCCACGACATATCATAGTGTATCGTATCCCCATATGAAAATCCATAATCGGCTTGAGGACAAGTTCTGTCTTACCTTCCGGATTATTTTTATCTTACGTTCCATTGTCTCACCATTAGAAAACTTACTATCCAAAGATAGTATACCATTCGGTTACACCTATGTATCCAAATGGTTGAGCGCTCTAGTTTTCCAATTACAGGACAACAGATATAAGAGGATATCATTACTCCTAAAGAGGAGCTATGGATTCCATATCTATGAATAACAAGTCTACGCTATCAAGAGTCATGCCTACAACGTACCGGCATGCATACCACTATTGAGATGTGGGTGTCACCTTTTGGCACATCAAAAGACACAAGTCGAGACAACAGGCCCACTATTTATCTCAGGATTAAGATACAATACAAATGATTGTCTAAAGTGAATCAATTTGCCAAGACAGATTTATTAATCCAAATCAATTCACTTTATGTCCCGATCCAACACATCGTCACCTATGACAACGCGCCAATGTTTCTATTCACGGAGTCCAACTCCCAAAAGGGATATAGACAACATAACAATCTTTACATGAGTAAAGCGCCCAACTTTATTTCCTTGATTGCGGATCATATGTTTTAGATCGTCACCTTAAGAATCGTGTCTTCCGCATAATCAGTCCATCATATGCCCAATTCTTAAGGTTTAGACCGATAGTCTCAGACTACTGTTTGCTTAATATACATTCAACAAATATGAATGTAAAGAGGACAAGATTTGGTATATATAAATGAATAAATTCTTTATTGATAAAAATGTCTCTAAAAACGTATTGTATTTTTACTCCTTAGGGCATACAAGTCTAACAAGTTCTTGGAACACTTATTTGAGAATGGGATTTTATCCCATTTGATTGTGCCAGGCACTCCGCAACAGATTGGCATAGCGGAGAGAAGGAATACGACTTTGTTGGACATGATCAGGTCCATGATGAGTTATTCATCATTGCCTTTATCCTTTTGGGGATATGCACTATAAACCGCATTTTATCTTTTTAACAATGTTCCTACAAAATCGGTCCCTAAAACTCCTCATGAGTTGTGGACAAGAAGGAAGACATACTTAAACCATATTCGCATATGGGGATGTCCGGCTCATGTCCTGATTAAGGATCCGAATAAGTTTGAAGCACGTTCGGAAGTTTGCGTGTTTGTAGGATATCCAAAAGGGACTAAAGGGGGTTATTTTTATAACCCAAAGGAAAATAAAGTCGTGGTTTCAACTAATGCGACTTTCCTTGAGGAGAGTTACATGAACGACTTTAAACCTCGAAGCAAAGTGGTGCTTGAGGAGTTAAGGGGTGATCCGTTCACTCTGGAGGTTTTGAACGAAACCATTCCGATCGGTGTAGAAAAACCAAACAAACCTGAACAACAACCTCAGGGGGTTCGGCGTAGTGGGAGGATCGGGCATTAACCTGAGAGGTATATGTTCAATAGGGAGGTCTTCATGGCTGAACCGGATGAACATGATAGGGATTCTTATACTTACGCAGAAGCTATGGAGGATGTTGATTCAAGACTCTGGACAGAGGCCATGAACATAGAGATGAAGTCTATGGAGACTAATCAGGTCCGGGAGCTTGTGGATCTTCCCAAAGGGGTAAAACCCATAGGGTGTAAGTGGATCTACAAGAGGAAAAAAGGAGTAGATGGAAAGATCGAAACCTTTAAGGCTAGATTGGTAGCTAAAGGTTATACGCAAAAGGAAAGAATCGATAATGAGGAAACCTTTTTGCCTGTAGCTATGCTTAAGTCCATCCGGATTCTCTTGTCCATAGCTGCCGCTCTCGAGTACGAGATTTGGCAGATGGACGTCAAGATGGCTTTTTGGAATGGCTATCTTGATGAGTCCATTTATATGGAACAACCAGATGGGTTCAAGGTCGCGGGTCAAGAGGGTAAGGTTTGTAAGCTGCTAAAGTCAATTTATGAACTTAAGCAGGCTTCTCGTTCTTGGAACATAAGATTTGATTAAGTGATCAAGACTTATGGGTTCTCACAAAATGTGGATGAACCATGTGTTTACAAACACATTAAGGATGAGAAGGTGGTTTTTCTACTGCTCTATGTAGACGACATTCTGCTAATTGGCAATGACATTGGGGCGTTGTCATCGGTCAAATTATGGTTGACCAAGCAGTTTGACATGAAGGACTTGGGTGAGGTTAATTTTGTTCTCGGTATCTAGATCTTTAGGGATAGGAAGAACAAAATGATCGCTTTTTCTCAGGACGGATACATAGATAAAATTCTCAGGAGGTTTGCAATGCAGGATTCCAAGAAAGGTGGGCAACCATCTAGGTCTAGAATTACTCTTTCTAAGAAAGACTCTCCAAAGTCTTATGAAGAAAGAGAATACATGAAGAAGGTGCCTTATGCCTCGGCAGTGGGTAGTCTCATGTATGCCATGCTTTGCACACGACCGGATATTAGCTATACGGTCGGGATTGTAAGTCGATTTCAGGCGGATCCAAGACCGAACCATTGGGCTACGGTAAAGCATATTTTCAAGTACCTGAGAAGGACTCGAGGGTATATGCTTGTGTATTCGGGTGAGGACTTAACTCCTCTAGGATACACTGACTCAAATTTTCAATCCTGTCTGGATTCTAGGAAATCGACTTCGGGGTTTGTGTTTACTCAAGGGGGCGGTGCCATCAGTTGGAGAAGTGCGGAGCAAGATTGCACTTCGAATTCAACGATGGAGGCCGAGTATATGGCGGCTAGTGATGCTTCGAAAGAAGTAGTGTGGCTCCGCAAGTTCCTTAGGGATCTTGAGGTAGTTCCTAGTATGGATAAAGCGGTATCACTGTACTGTGATAACAGTGTGGTGGTAGCTAATGCTAAGAAACCAAGATTTCACAAGAAGAGTAAGCATATTGATCGAAAGTATCATGTGATAAAGGACTTCATTGAGGGCGGGCATGTCACGGTGTGCAAGATCGCATCAGAGGACAATTTAGCTGATCCATTTACGAAGACACTCTAGTAGAGTCTTTGAGAGGCATGTGGATGCTATGAGGATGTGAAATTTGTTGTATTTACTCACTTAGTGCAAGTGGGAGATTGTTAGACATGTAAGCCCTATGGAGTAAAAATGTAATACGTTTTTGGAAACATTTTTATCAATAAAGAATTTATTCATTTATATATACCAAATCTTGTCCTCTTTACGTTCATATTTATTGAATGTATGTTAAGCAAACAATAGTCTGAGACCGTTAATCTAAACCTTAAGAATTAGGGATATGATGGACTGATTATGCAGAAGACACGATTCTTAAGGTGATGGTCTAAAACATATGATCCGCAATCGAGGGAATAAAGTTGAGCGCTTTATTCATGTAAAGATTGTTATGTTGTCTATATCCCTTTTGAGAGATGGTTTGTCTTGACCATCAGAGTTGGACTCCATGAATAGAAATATTGGCACGTTGTACTAGGTGATGATGTGTTGGATCGGGACATAAAGTGAATTGATTTCGATTAATAATTCTGTCTCGGCAAATCGATTCACTTTAAACAATCATTTGTATTGTATCTTAATCCTGAGATGAATAGTGGGCCCGTTGTCTCAACTTGTGTCTTTTGATGTGCCAAAGGGTGACACCCACATCTCAATAGTGGTATGCATGCCGGTACGTTGGAGGCATGACTCTTGATAGCGTAGACTTGTTATTCATAGATATGGAATCCATAGCTCCTCTTTAGGAGTAATGATATCCTCTTATATACGTTGTCCTGTAATTGGAAAACTAGAGTGCTCAACCATTTAGATACATAGGTGTAACCAAATGGTATACTATCTTTGGATAGTAAGTTTTCTAATGGTGAGATAATGGAACGTAAGATAAAAATAATCGGGAAGGTAAGATAGAACTTGTCCTTAAGCCGATTATGGATTTTCATATGGGGATACGATACACTATGATATGTCATGGAGACTTAGCTATACGAGCTTCGTAATTCTATAAAGTTCGAGAGTGCAGCTCCAAGCTTTTAGTGGAGTAGCGTTGGATTTGATAGTTGTGAAATGTATATCTGGGATATTGGGTTTCATAATTATCATGAGCTTGAACTTTATAGGTCTATTTTGGTCCCCTTTGCTAGCTCACAAAATCCTGTAAGGACACGGCGTGCTTTTCTAACAATTGGTGACTTATATCAGATTTATCAGATTGGTTTAAAATTTGAAAGAATTAAATAATTCATGTCTGTTTATCGGTTGAATTAATTTTGTAAGAAATTAATTTAAGATAAACTTGTTGAATTATTGGGATCAGATAATTATTGTCTGTTTATCGGTTGATTTAATTTTGGATAAATAGGATCTAGATAAACTTGTAGAATTATTTTGAATTGATTTATTTTCTTAGAGATTATCTTGATAAAGTTTATTTTGATCAGATAACTTTTCTATTGGGTTATTTGAATCAAAACTGAGACTTTATCCTATAGAATCTCGGGTTGTAAATAAAAGATTCGCGGAGATTTTTTAACTGGAGTTCGGCCTGCTGAATGACGTGTTCGGCCTACCGATGGGGCCTGTTCGGCCTGCCGATCGGCAAGTGATAAGATTACGCATTTTCATGCGGATCTTATCAAATATTGATCCGAACTTGATTCTGTTTCGAGTTTTTAAGACCTAATCTGATATGGATTGACCCCAGGACCAATAGCTATATAAAGGGAGTGAGTCTCATGATTTACTCAAATCAATTGAGAGATTAAGAGTGATACTCTTCTAGTGAGCATCTGAAAACTCCCTGAGAGCTTTTATTCACAAATCACGAACACTAGCTTTGGGTTCTCTCTATTGGTTGGAAGGAGAGTCACCGATGGAAGAGCTGTACGTGTGAGCCCATACTCACTCTGGTTGTTGATAGAGAATAGCAAAGAAGACCAGTTGGTTCAGGCTCTTCTGGAACGTTACTTCTCTACACAGGTTACGGAGGTTCTTCGGCACATAGAGGTTAGTAAGATCTGTCTAATTTATACATATTACATGTCAAACTTGTGTTTTGAAAATACTCTGATGAAAAATTTTTAAATTTCTGCTGCGCAATGTTTTTCCAACAAAAAGAACAAAAAACATATTTTTAAACATATTTTCATATAAACACACTAAAATACTAATTATCACACAAATGCTATAATTAAGAGATTTAATGAGAAGTATGAATGCAAAATAATGATATTTAACCATAAAAAATATGCATTTTTACAATATCATCACACCCCTAACCAGCTTATTGCTACTCCCAAGTAATTAAAGCTATAAAACATTGAAGAAAAAAGACCAAATGATTGATTTCTCAAAAGCTTGTGACTCCTTAAAGAATGTCCTTAGGGGTTGTAACAGAATCATACCTCGAAATAAAATGTAGATATTATTCAAGTTTATGTTTTATTTAAAGAGTATGTCTCATATTTAAAATGGATTTTCCATGTGTGTGCCATTCTGTCACTAATCATTACATATAAATAAGATAAATTTACAGTAATATATATTAATTTATTCTAACAAAATCTTGCAATTTTGTTTTTCATTGCTCTCTCCATTAATGTAGAGAAACAATAAATTAAGGACCATTAAGATTTTATTCGGCTTATAATGTAAGGCTAGGATAAAAAGGTTAGATGGTATATAAATTTGAATCTTAATTCACCCATAAAATGCTTATATTATTCTCAGACCCTTGGAATGTACAAATTAATTCCCAAGTTACGAACCCAAATATGAAATAAACATTCATTTGTCATCCACTTTTTATTCATTTTTTTAATTTTTTCTTTATTTTTATTTTGCAGAATAAACAAACCTTCCCATAACATTACCATAACCCAAAATACATCCAAACTGATCTTATGCCTTATGAATAAAAGGTAAAAAGAAAGGATATGAAATTATTAAAAAAGCTAAGCTAAAAATTTGTAGTGATAAAGAAAATAGAACATTAAGTATAATGGGGCCAACTAGGGATATAAAATATATAAAAGCAAACTTAAAAGGCTCAAATGATCCAAATATAGCCTAAATTATATTCTTAACTTAATATTATCTAGAATTTGGCCTTGAGAGGGATTCAAACAAATTATAAGATTTTATAAAAATAAACTAGATTATATTTGTTAGACTAGATGCCCTAAGGATTAAATAACGTAATCCTTTCTTGGAGACATTTAATCAATAAAGAGTTTATTATTTATTTAATATATCAAATATGTCCTCTTTATGTTCATTCTTGTTGAATATATGATAAGCAAACTAAAGTTTGATACTATCAATCTAAACCTTTAAGTGTTAGGTGTGTATGCCATAAGGAGTAAAAATGTAAAATGTTTTTGGAAACATGTTTATCAACAAAGAATTTATTTTTTATTTATATATCAAATTTTGTCCTCTTTACGGTCATATTTATTGAATGTATGTAGAAGACATGATTCTTAAGGTAACGGTCTAAATCATAAGATCCGCAATCGAGGGAATAAAGTTCGACGCTTTATTCATGTAAAGATTGTTATGTTGTCTATATCCCTATTGGGAGATTGTTTGTCTTGGCCATCAGAGGTGGACTCCATGAATAGAAATATTGGCACATTATTATAGGTGACAATATGTTGGATCGGGATATAAAGTGGATTGATTTGGATTAATAATTTTGTCTCGGTAAATCGATTCACTTTGGATAATTATTTGTATTTTATCTTAATCTTGAGATGAATTGTGAGCCCGTTTTCTTGACTTATGTCTTTTGATGTACCAAAGGGTGACATCCACATTTTAATAGTGGTACGCATACCGGTATATTGGGGGCATGACTCTTGATAGCATAGATCTGTTATTCATAGATGTAGAATTCATAGCTCCTCTTTAGGAGTAGCGATATCCTCTTATATGCATTATGAACAGATTATGCAGAAAACATGAATCTTAAACGTGATAGTCTAAACAAAAAGATCCACAATTGAGAGAATAAATTTGGGTATTTTATTTATGTTAAGATTGTTATGTTGTCTACATTCTAATGGGAGATGATTTGTCTTGATCATCAAAGTTTGACTCTATGACTAAAAATATTGATATATTGTCATAGGTGACTATATATTAGATTAGGACAAAATTTAAATTAATTTTATTAATAATTATCTTTGTTTAAATCAATTCACTTTAGACAATCATATGTGTTGTATTTTAATCCTGAAATAAATTAATGGGCCCGTATTCTTGAGTGATTTGAGAACTTTGAGAGAGATTTGAGTACTTTGAGTGGATCTGAGAGCGTTTAAGAGAGTATTGAGAAGATCTTGAGGGATAAAGAAAGAAAAGTTTGAGAATTTTTGAAAATAGTGTCTAAAGATCGAAGAACTTTGAAGGTTTTGCTAGAAATTTTTTGGAAAGCTTTGAAAATCTAGAGAAAGGGCAGAGAAAAATGAGAGTTTAAAGAGAAAAAGAATTGAAAATTCTAAGCTTTGATGTATAGTGAATGGTTTTATGTGCAAAGACACGGTACTGTTTAAACACGAGAAAACCATTCTAACATGTATGATAGGTTAATTTGGGCTGGGCCAAATAGTAATTGCGTTAAGTGATTTAAAAAAATCTTAAATGATGAAAAACAATAACACTTATTTTCAAAGAAAAAAGAAAATATTTTTGTGATTTTAAAGTTTTAATTTTGTGTTCTTTAAAATTTTTTTATTTTTTGTGTTTTTTTACACTTTTAAGAAAATTTCTAAAAAGCAAAAAAATTAATTTTAATCATTTCACCAAAATACGTTTTTAGAGGCTATTGATACAAAGTACCTACTAATCCTAACCATTTAAACCTCCATAACCTCAGCTACTTTGATGAATTTTTAAAATTATTTCTTTGAGTTTTAGGAAAAATAAAGAAAATAGAAATACAACACACTACAACAAAGTTATAGAAATACAAAAATGCATAAGCATACAAAATGAAATACAAATACAAAAATATAATACAAGTATTAATCTATAATTATAACTTTATCTTTAGAGTCGAAATCAACGAGACAATAACTGGTGGAAAATTAGTTGCCTACATCTTCCTAGAAGATAACAATCCCAAAAACGTAAATTGCCCCATACTTCCAAAAATCTTTTCTGAAACTCCTTTTCATCCATGGGTTCATACATAAGTTCATCCAAAGATTCTTCTATAAATTCATCTTTAGGTTCATCTTCAAAGACCATATTCAAAATTAGGTTTGAAAAATGAATTTTCAACTTCAAAAGTCTTATCAGTTAAAACTGAAAAATGAATTTTCAACTTTAAAAGTCGCATAAGCTAAAACATTCTTGGGATGGTTTTCAACTTTTGATGGGATATTTGAATCAAAGGTATCGGCCAAGTCAGCTAAGCAATCAACAAATATTCCAGATGCACTGCCCTCAACAAAAGTCACTTCACATTTGCTAGTAGAAGATTGCACCGTATTAAACACATTGAATTCTGAGGTCATATTTTCAAAAGATAATTTTAAAACTCCATTTCTACAATTAATCAAAGCATTGAAAGTTGTAAGAAATGGACAACCTAAAATGACATGAATTTGAATATTTGAATTGACAACAGGTTGTGTATCCAAAAAAATAAAGTTTATTGGGTAGTAAAACTTAACAATTTGAACTAACACATCCTCAACAACACTTCTTAAAATTTTTACATAGCGATCAACTAACTAAAATGTAACAAATATTGGTTTAAGTTCACCAAAACTTGACTTTGGTCAATAGAATAAGGCAAAAGGTTGACACTAGCATCAAGATCTAGCAATGCATGTTCAATTTAAGTGTTTTCTATGATACAAGAAATTGTGAGATAAGCAAGATCTTTGAACTTAGGTGGTGAATCATATTGAATGATGGAGCTAATACTCTCAATTAAAAATGTAGTATTAGTTACATTATACTTCCTGTTATTGTACACAGGTCTTTCAAAAATTTGGCATAAGATGAGATTTGTTTGGTTGCATCTAAAATTGAAATGTAAATTTTGACTTGTTTGAAAAGTTCAAAAATTTTAACATTTTTATCATCTTTCTTTTTTGAAAGCAGAGCTTAAGGAAATGAAACTTTTGAAACAACCTTTTTGTTTTTAGAATTTTCTTCGTCACTATTAACTTTATCATCACTTTTCAAAGTTGAATTAACCTTTTGATCCATTGAAAAATGGTTTTATTCAATAGCTTTTCCACTTTGAAGAATTGTGACAAAATTAACAGTTTCTTGTTGTGGTGGTGAACTAGAAGAGGCAACTTCATTAACAGATGTGTGATGTACAGGTTGAGCAAGAAATTTGCCTTTTTTCTTGAATGCCAAGTAAAGAAGTAAGCTTAAAAATGGACTCTTTTATTTCATGAATGTCTTGTAAAGCATAAGTGTTATGAACTTCTTGATTCTGAATGAATGCTTTTTGAGCTTGCATGAATGATTATAAGAAATTGAGCGTTTCCTATATTACAAGAAACCGTGAGATTGCCAGATCATTGAACTTAGGTGGTGAATCATATTAAATGATGGAGCTAACATTCTCAATTAAAAATGCAGTCTTAGTTACATTATGCTTTCTTCTAATTGTATGTAGATCTTTTAAAAATTTAGCATAAGATGGAACTTTTTAATTGCATCTAAAAGTGAAATGGTAATTTTAACTTGTTTGAAAAGTTCAAAAATTTTAGCATTTTTATCAAACTTCTCTTTTGAAAGTAAAGCTTGAGGAAATGGAACCTTTGGAACAAATTTTTCTTTTAAAACAACCTTTTCTCTTTCAAAAATTTCTTCATCACTATTAACTTTGTCATCACTTTTCAAAGTTGAATTAACCTTTTGATTTGTTGAAAGAATAGTTTTATCAATAGTTTTTCCACTTAGAAGAGTCCTGATAAAATTAACAGTTTCTTGTTTTGGTGGTGAACTAGAAGAGTCAACTTTATTAACAGGTGGATAATGTACTGGTTGAGTAGAAAATTTGCCTTTTTCTTGAATTTGAAGTGAAGAAGTGAGCTTAGAAAAGGACTCTTTAATTTCATGAATGTCATGTGAAATGTGAGTGTTATGAACTTCTTGATTCTAAATGAATGCTTTTTGAGCTTACATGAATGATTGCAAAGTGTCTTCGAGAGTTTTGACTCAAGAATGAAGATTTTCAAAAGGTTAAAAATTTTGAGGAGGGCTTTGAAAATTTTATGGATTTGGTAGAAATTGTTGATTTTGAAATTGTATGGAATAGTAGACGATTTTGAGAATTTTGAGGTAGATGTGGCGATGGTAGTTAAAATTGTTGTTGTGGTTGATATTTCTCCAACTGAAATTGCGATGGTTTCTCCATTGTGAATTCTATGTGTCAGAATATAGAGATAGAAATGGCTTCCTAATTAGGTCAAACTGATTTGTGTAATTCACATGTTCATAGGACTCTTCCTTAAACCTGGGCATTCATAAATTGAGTGTCATAGAGTTTGCAAACCAAAGTTTCAATTTTGGGTTTATGAACATTCCTACGTTCAATGGCTTCAATCTTTTTAGTTAAATATACAATACTAGCATTTAGATTTTCTTTTGACTAAGATGATGAACACCTTTTTAAGCATTAGCAATATTAGACCTAATTGAGTCTTCAGAATTATCATATTGCTAATATTGAGAGTTATCAACTAAGTTATTCAGAAAATCTAATGCTTCATCAGGTTTTTATCAAGGAATTCTGCATTACACATTGTTTCAATGAATTGATAGGTTTCACGAGTTAAACCTTTATAAAAGAAATAGTAAACACCATTTTTCAAAACCATGATGTGGGTAAGAGTTCAACAAATCTTTCAAACATCTTCAATTTGAATCTGTTTCTTCAGCTCATTGGTTTTAGGAGTTGGCAAGAATTTCATCAAAAATTTAGTTTGCATTTTTTGCATGTGCCAATAGATCTTGGTTTTAGAAAAGCGAGTCAAGTTTTAGCTTTATCTTTTAGAGGAAAAAAGAAAAGCTCAAGCTTAACAACTATTAGTAAAAGAATAGTTACCCAAGAGGTGGGTGAATTGGATTTTTAAAACTTCTTACAATTATTGGAATATTCTAGATAATTACTTAAACAACAAATGGACAAATAACTATAAATGCGGAGAATTAAAGAGATAAGGAAAAAGAGATGCAAATGCTATTTATAGTGATTCAATAAAATGCCTACATCCATTGTCACCGAGTAAGACCTTCACTTGATCTCTTCCACTATTTCGACTGTCTTTTTGGCACAATCACTCCAATTACAATCTAATGACTTGTCTACCCGAGGCTCACCACAACTTCTTACAATCCACCAATTTTAAGAAGATTGACTAACCAAAATAATCTCAAATTTCACAAAGGCTTTGGAAACCCAATTCATTTAGTTTTACAAGTGTTTGAAAGTTAAAGCTCACTTCTCACAACTCCTAGAAAGGCTTAAAATACAATATGAAGTATACTAGGAGATGATTAAGCACACAAAAAGATTTTTAATAGGTTTGGCTCAAGAATGATCGAAAGGCTTATTGAACACTTAGAAATTAATAAAAGATTTTTTTTGGTGTTCTTTGATATTAAATGACCTAAAATAAGGCTATTTATAGGCTAGAACTCGAAATTAACCGTTTATAGCCGTTTGAGGCTAATTTGCAATGGCTAGAAAACTAGCCGTTGGACTGTTGTAATCGACCAGCATACATATGGCATAGTCAACTGCACTGCTGCTAGAACTAGCCCTTTCTGGGCTTGTGCGGTCAGCCGCATTGCACCAGGTGTAATCGGCCGTGCCTTTGGTGGAAGTCTGAGTGCCAATTTTGTTTCAAAAAATGTTGTTTTAAATAATTTACTTTAAATATCAATTTAGGGTTTCACAAGTAAATTAAAACATATAAAAATAATAAATTTAAGATTGAGAATATATTTTCAAATCAAGATTCAAAAACTTTAAAATCAATTTAGAAAATAAAAATTTCATGCATGCTCTACTTCATACAAGCTTAAAAATAAAACATAAACCTATTCTTCATGCTTGTTGATAGCATTCCAACCTCACGCTCTGAGTAAATTTGATCCATCTTCTCTTTAATTTCTTCCAAGACTTGATAGATTTCTTCTAAGTATCTTGAGATGCTAAATAATAAGACTAAATGGCTCTACATACTCAAGATAAATTATACTCACTTACGCAGTTAATTGTTTGTTGTTGTAAAACAAAATAAATAATTCATTTGAAACCTTGGAGTCAACAATCTCGCCATTTTTTATGATGACAAACAATTGATTGCTTTAGGTAGAAAAAACAGAAAGAAAACTAAAATAAATAAAGAGTTTTGCTCAAAATATTTCTTACCATATTCATTTTAAGCTTTCCTTGTTGAACATAATGTAACTCCCCCTTAATGTATGAAATCTTAAGGGAATTTTTTAGTATGACATTAAAACAAAACAACCTCAATCTCAATCCAAATGAATTTTAAAAAAATAATCTATAATAAAATTTAAAACATAGCTCCCCTTGCATAAAATTTAAATATAGCTCCTCCTGCATTAGATATATTGGCTGTCCTTGTTATGAATAAAAAGATGCATAGTATTGTCAAGTAATCAATCTAAATCTTCTCCCCCTTTGTCATCAACAAAAAGAGAGAAAAAATCAAACCATAATCAAACATGAAACTTAAATCCCATAAAACTACAAAATGCTACAAAATCCAAAGTTCAAATCCTAAAGGCGTCTTAAAATAGAAAAAAGTAGACATGAAAAACATCCAAAAATACGAGAAAGAAACAAAAACTCTGAAATAAGTCAAGATGGGGATGGCCTACGCATGTTGAAGCGCCTAAGCTCCTCGATAAATACTACCCAAGGTGTTGCTAGGCTATGTAAATTGCTCATCGTACGGGCACGATAATGAACAAAAGTGAACTCAAAGTTGTCAAAGCGAGATACTAGCTCTTAATATGAATCGCTAGAAGAGGAACTGGCTAGAGATGCTTGAGGAAGGTCTTCTTCCATAGCAAAGTGTTCCTAGCTTGTTCAATTTTTTGTTGTTCTTCCTCATTGAAATGTGGAGCTTGTCTTTGAGCTTTTAGTTGCCAAATACCATGTACTTCTTCCAAACCCATTCTCTTGAGGTTTATTGTAGTGAAGAACATATTTGGAGCCAGTTTATACTTTTTAGATTTTCCAATGAGGGAAACATCAAAGTACTAAAAAATGCGAGTCAACAACATCCCATAAGGTAAATTCACATGAGATTGACTACCAAAAGTAGCTATTATGTATTTAAGGATCAACTGTCCAATGTTTAGTTGGATGCCACTAAGAATGCAATACATAAGCGGTATGTCAAAGGCAATAAGGTTATCTTATGGCCAGCCTTACGGATAAGATTCAATGAAACAATGTGGTGTAAGACTCTTACTCGAATAAGTAGGTCTTTAGCCCTTGGTTTAAGTACATAAATGCCATTAGGTGCATCCATAAGTGTTTATATATAATGGCAGGCTCAAAATACTTCCTAAATATGTCTAATAAAGCTACAGGTAATCCATCATTGGAAATTCCTAGTGCTAGGCTTATAGTCTATGAATCTAAAATTATGGTTTTGCTTTTTAATTTACATGAAATGGTAAGATTTTGAGAGTTGGAATTCATTTTGGCATAGAAGGTTTTTACTAGCCTAGGGTATACCTAAGCTCTAGTTTCTATCAAATTCAACTATCCTAACCTTTCAAATAAACTCCTAAGATTCAGTGATTGCATTTCCTTAAACATATAACTTTTCCAGTAAGTATATCTTTCTTAACAAAGGCTGCATATGATTTCCTACTACTGGTAGTCAAAATGGTAGGGTCATAATACCTTAGTACAATATTCATCATCATCGTTAGTTGTCGGTCGTTTTTCACGCCTCCTTGACGATGTTCCATACCTCTCCATTGATAGAACACTCAAAGAAAAGTTATTAATGTTCCAAGAATACAGAAATTTGAATTTGGAGTGAAGTGGATAGATTTTGCGCAAATGGGAGTGATTTTGGAGTTTTTTTTACGATGAGTAGAATTAAAAACTTAAGAAAACTTGATTTAAGATCAAAAGAATGCAATGGGGGATTGAGGAAAGGAATTTTGCTCTACTAGGGAAGAGAGTCGAACACAAAAATGAGAGAAAAAGAAGAGTTTCCTCCTTTTAAAGTTGTCTCTGGTCAGGTCCAAAGTAGACCTCCCCAATGGTGTAGTCAACCGTGGGTACTCAAAGTGCAGCCTAAGCTGCTTCAAGGCAGTAGCAGTCCTTCCCCTTAAATTCATTTTAAAAATCAAAAGAAATGTTTTGCAATTAATGTAAATGATTATAAAGAAATTAAAAATTTTCAATTTTTATAAAATAACTTGAGTGTATCATTTAAATGTAAATAGAGAATGAGTATATCATACTTACACTTATGGGATAAACACAAAATGAAACAAATTAAATGCAATTGCAAATTAATGATCACAATTAAAATATGAAAAGAAAATCAAATATGCATGTGATGAAATTTTTGAATTTTCAAATTTAAATTTGAAGGATCTAAAATACCAAGTCCTCGCCTAAGACATGAAAATCGATCTAATGCAAGAGGCTCAGTGAAAATGTCCGCAAGTTGTTCATTGGTGCCAATGAATTCAAGTGTAATGTCACCCTTTTAAACATGTTCACATAAGAAATGGTGTCTAATCTCTATGTGTCTTAGTGCGTGAATGCAAAATCAAATTTGTGGATAAATTGATAGCATTAATATTATCACACATAATTGGAACATGCTCATAGTGTAATCCTAGGTCCACAAGCATTTGTTTCATCCAAAGGATTTGTGCATAGCAACTAGCCACCGAAATGTATTCAGTTTCTACAGTTGATAGAGCAACCTAATTTTGTTTCTTACTAAATCACGAGACTAGTGCAAAGCCTAGAAAATGAAATGTTCCACTTGTGTTTTTTCTATTGATTGTGCAACCGACTCAATCAGCATCGGAATAGCTTAATAAGCCTATATGTGTGCTTTTGGGATACCATAATTCTATGTTATTAGTGCCACTCAGATATCTAAAAATACGCTTAACTGCACTAAGATGCAATTCTTTAAGATTTGCTTGAAAACATGCACAAGGACCAACATTAAACATTATATCTGGTCTACTTGCGTTTAAATAAAATAAGGAAGCAATCATACCTAGATATTTTGTAATGTCTACCGCCTTACCATTTTCATTCTTTTCCAACTTGATAAATGAGCTTATAGGAGTTGGTATTGGCTTTGGACTTTCCATTTCAAATCTTTTGAGGAGATCCATTACATATTTTGCTTGGTTGATGAAGATGCCATCTTTGGTTTGTTTGATTTGCAATCCATGGAAGAAATCCATTTCTCCCATCATGCGCATTTCAAATTCACTATGCATACACTTACAAAACTCTTCACATAAAAAATTACTAGTAGCACCAAAAATAATGTCATTAACATAAATATGCACAATAATCAAATCATCACCCTTCATTTTTGTAAAAAGAAAAGTATACGCTTTTCCCATTAAAAATCCATTTTTAATCACAAATTTAATTAACCTATCATACCAAGCTCTAGGAGCTTGTTTAAACCATTTAAAACCTTTTTCAATTTAAAAATAAAATTTGGATACCTATGATCTTGAAAACTGGGTGGTTGTTCAATAAAAACTTCTTCTAAAATATATCCTTTTAGAATGCGCTTTTGATATCCATTTGATAAAGGGTAGACCCTTTATGGCAAGCAAAAGCAAGTAACGTTCTAATGGATGCTAGACGATCAACCAATGTATGGGTTTCTTCATAATTAATACTCTCTTCTTGATTGAAACCTTGGGCCACTAATCTAGTCATGTTTCGCATAATTATACCTTGCTCATCCTTTTTATTTCTAAACACCCATTTAGTATCAATTGTAGATTGAGAACTAGGCCTACAAACAAGTTCCCAAACATTATTTATTTCAAATTGATTTAGCTTTTCTTTCATGGTTAAAATTCAAAATTCATCATTTTCAACATCTTTAAAACATTTTGGTTCAATATGAGAAAGAAAAGTTGAATAGTTACAAATGTTTTTAAATGATGATCTAGTTCTCACACCATGAGTTTGGCTATCATGAGTCACAATATCAGTCTTTGGGTGACATGGATGGTACTTCCAATCTTTTGGCAAAGGTTGTGAAGTGGACTTATCTTTTGAGTGCTCCATTTGATGTTGATCGTATTACAATGATTGTATTGATTAAGAGATGATCTTTTGAGGAGAGTTTGGACCTTCTTAAACCTTTTCCCTTTGTCCATTGATATCTAGGTTCTTCATTTGATGTTCTAAACCTAAATCATCATCATCTTCTACTTTCTCAATGGAAATATTAGTTTCATCAAATACAACATGCATAGATTCTTCTACAACTAGAGTTCTTTTGTTAAACACTCTATAAACTTTGCTAGTAGTAGAATAAACAAGGAAGTTGCCAACATTGGATTTAGCATCAAATTTTCCCAAATTGTCTTTAGTGTTTAAAATAAAACATTTTCTCCAAAGACTTCAAAATAGCTGATATTGGGTTTTCTACCCTTCTAAAGCTCATAAGGAGTTTTATTCATTTTAGGTCTAATAAGAACTATATTAAGAAGATAGCATGCGGTATTAATCGCTTATCTTGGTAAACTTTTTTCATTAAGTATAGTCCTAGCCATTTCTTGTAAAACTCTATTTTTTTTATTCAACCATACCATTTTGTTGAGGGGTTCTTGGTGCCAAAATGTTATATTCATAGCCTTTCATTGCAAAAAAATTCAAAGGCATCACTATCAAACTCGCCACCATGGTCACTTTCAATCAAAATAATCATATAGCCTTGTTTATTTTGAATTCTTTTCCAAAAATATGAAAATGTTTTAAAGCATCATCTTTCTTTGCCAAAAACATAACCTAATTAAATCTTAAAAAATCATCAACAATGACAAAGACATAATGTTTACCACCTAGACTTATATTCCTAAAAGGAGCAAATAAATCCATATGCAAAAGTTGTAAATCTCTAGTGGTAGGAATTTCAAAAATTGATTTAAAAGAAGTTTTGGCTTGTTTTTTGAATTGACATGCTTCACTTACTTTGTCTTTTTTAAATTTGAGTTTTGGCAAACCTTGAATAAGTTCTTTTCTTGAGATTTTTGAAAGTAAGTGCTTGCTAGCATGTCAAAGTCTTCTATGCCTAAGCCATGTTTCATCATTTAAAACCGAAAGATATTGATTTTTGTTTGAACATTTTTCAACGTCAATTTTATAAACATTTTCATTTCCGTCATCAATATGCACAACCTCACTATTACAAACATTTTCAATCAAACATCTAGAAGACTTAAAAATAACCCTATATCTTTTATCACACAATTGACTAATGCTAAGTAAATTATGCTTTAAATTATCAATAAGAAAGACATTTTCAATGATAGGAGAAGAACCATTACTGATATCACCTACACCAAAAATTTTGCCTTTTGTGTTATCGTCAAAAGTGACATGTCCTCCATTCCACTTTGTGAAGTTAAAAAATAGATAAAGGTCCCCTGTAATGTGTGTTGAACTTGATCTAGGAACCACTTTACTTTCTTTATCTTCGATACCTAAAAAAATAATTTAATTCTTGACTTTTTGTACCCACATAACTTTGGGTCCACTGGTGTTAATTTTTGTAACTTTAGGAACCTGTCTTTATTTAGGTTCAAAATATGCACTTTTCTTGATATAGTAATAAGATACAGTGTGTCCATCTTGATTACAATGAGTGCGTACAAATTTCAAACTTGAGAACTAGTTGATGCTTTGAAAAAGTAATTTTTGAAATATTTTTTATCAATGTGTGGTTTATATCATAAACCACCCTTATTAAAAACACATCTTTACTCACCAAGCATTATTCAAAAGTTTTTCCTTCCATTAGTGAATTTTAAAACCATTTTAGTCAAGTCATAAACTGTAGCACCCACCTAACATAATCCTAAAAGTGCCATCTAATTACATTAAGTAGTGTTACATCTTACCTTTTTTATGTTAATCTTAATCTGCCATTAAAGAGGAATATAAAAATATGGGCAAATTTGAACTTGTTTAAAAAGTTTAACTAGTGAGGATATCAAAACATATGTAATACATGCCAAATGGCTGGCCAAATATATACAATATAATACATCTCTCAAAATAGGCTTAGGCGTGTACGGTATAAAATCCTTCTAGCTCACTAAAATGCATATACAATAAGACCACAAAATAACAGGTTAGCTAGTCCATATACATTGGCCTCGAGCATCGGGAATGCGCCAGCCAACCATCTAGTCCTCAACTAGTACTGAGACGTGCCCTCATATGCATCACCATAAAAATGAGTGAGCTAATGCCTAGTAAGTAGAATTATGCAAGCATGAGTAGTATTTGAATGAATGAGCTCAGTTAATATATGTTTACTTGTTAACTTTTTGCTTTATCCTTCTTTGATTTCATTAACATAGTGTGCACACTATTTAGTGTTTCCTAAAGGGGAACCATTACACCCCAGATGCTTAAATTATTGGCATCCTAGATGCTTAACATCTCACATAGCATCCCAAATGCCTAATCATTGCATCCCTGATGCTTAAAAGTTTCACATAGCATCCCAGATGCTAATCATTGCATCCTGATGCTTAAAAGTTTCACATCACAACTCACCAGTATAATCATTGCATCCTAGATGTAAAAGTTTCACATAGCATCCCAGATGCTAATCATAGCATCCCAGACACTTAAAAGTTTCACATAGCATCCCAGATGCTAATCATTGCATCCCATATGTAAAACATGCTAATCATTGCGTCCCAGATGCTAGAGTCCCATCACAACTCACCAGTATAATCAATTTCACATTTTTCATAATTCTTTACATGATGGCATATATTTGAAATCACAACATGTAATGCAATGCACATAACTTTCACATATCAATTCACAACATCAAATGCACAGTGAGTATAGTGATACAGGTGAAATTCTACTTACTTTACTCAATGAGACTTTAATTAAGCTCTCGTGGCATCCGGTGCTTCACATCTTTGAAAGATTAAGAATTTTCACTTACGTTACCACCAATCGATCAGTAACTAATAATCAAATGTTAAGGAGCTCATTTGCCTATTTTAAATATTTATTTTAGGTAATTTTAATGAAAATAGATGTTTTTATGTCTCAAACACTTTAAACGACATCAAAAAGGAACTCTGGGGGCCTAAAAACATTTGACTAGGCCATTTGACCTAGTCTGGCCAAGGGTTGGTCGAGGCAACCCTAGCCATGCACATGGGCTACCCACACATGATGCGTGCAGGCGCTGTGTGTAGGCCTTGTGCACAAGCTGTTGGCCTAGTAGGGCCACTCAACCTAGGGAAAACTATTTCAACCTTCGTTGGGTTCGTTTTGGTCCGACATGATTCAAATTTTATTGTAAAAATTTTGCCACAGTTCCCCTATATTTTTAGACTCCTCAAAGCTTAACTATACCTAGAAACACCTGTTTCCAAGTTGTGAATAAATTTTAAATTCACAAAATATCAAAACCATCACAGACCATAACATCAATACATCTCCAAAGCTAGGTTTAGTTTTAAGCCTATAACTCCCAAACCAAATTGAATTTACTAAAACTGTTTTAAGACGATTTAAATAACATATAAATTAACGTATTCATAAAATTTCAACTTCAAAGGAGCCTTCTAGCCTAGGAAACAAAGACAAAACCTGAAGCACTTTGAAGATTTACCTGATTTTGGATAGCCATTAAAAAGAACTTGAAACCACCACTTCCCAATTGAATTTACTTAAACCCTTTAGTGGACATGTTCCTGAAATATTAGAGGTTATTAGGTTCAAGTATCTCATCAAAGCTCAAAGTAAAATCCCCTAAACTAACACCAAACATCTTGTAAACTGAAACAACCCCTTACCTTGACCCGGTTAGGTTTTTCTTGTGATTTGGCAACCAAAACTTGAGAAACCACCAAGGAATTTTCTTTTTCTCTCAAAACATACATGGGAAATGAAGTTTCAAAGCTTAGAGAGCCGAACTTATAGTTTTTAGTTTTGAAAAATGGCACCTAGTTGCTTATATGCATTTTAAACAATGAAGAGCACACCTTAAATTACTTCAAAATGAAGTGGCTTCACCTTTGCTAGCTTAGTATCCTTAGTTCAGCATACTCACCCCTTAATGAGGTGTTAAACATTTATACAAAAGGTCAAGTACAAATTAGGTCATGGCTAATCATTTTACCTTCTAAATTTGGTGCATACGCTCACACCAAAATTTCGGTACACTACAAACTCCATCTTTGAGTTCTTAACCATTTGTTATCAAAACTTTATCTACTCCTCTAGAACTCTTCTATAAGTTATCAAACAAGGAATAATAAATTCTTGAGCTACTTACAATCTGACAAATACCCTAACATGACTCAAAAATCCAAACATTGAAAATTTTGTAATTTAAGGTTTTCTAGAACATTCTAACCAAGAAACTTACGTAAAACTCATGTCCTCCACTCATTATTGTTTTCATAGCTATACATCATCATCATAAGGGATCTCACAACATTAATGGATCCTTTTTGTTAATAAAACTTATATTAAAACTCTTTGTTTAGGTTAAAAATGATTGTTTTCCCCCAATTTTGTACCATGTAGGTATAATTGAGCTCTTTTATCCATTAAATCCATTGTAATCCCTAAACACCATTATTACAATCTCCTTTCCATCATAACACTTACCAGATCTGCCTTCGAAAAACTTGTCATACTACAATACATTATACATAATATAGTATTTAATGCACACTAATAATATGATGTTGCATTTTAAGTGAATAATCAACAAATAAATCATATGCATATCATCATAAAATCATGCAATGCATTGGTCAATGAGTATGCGAGAATTCAGGACATCACATAAACTTTCTCCTTTAAAGATACATTATCAATAACTAGAGCATCACTTTTAGATTTTTCATTTATAAGAACATCAATTTCTTCTAAGAGAACGACTTCTTTCTTTTTATGCATAGAATTTTGAAGAGCTAATTTCTCATAGTCATCATGCAATTCATCAAAAGCTCTAGAAAGTTCTATGACATCAATATCATTGCATTCATCATCTGAGGAGAAAAGAGTACTTACCTCATCGTCAACAATTGCCATGAAGCACATGTTGGCTACTTCCCTCGACTCATCATCATCGGAGTCTTTGGATTCATGCTTATCCCATGTAGCTTGAAAAGCTTTGTTTATTCCCTTTTTTACACCTTTTCTTTTAAAAGGACAACCCAGTCTTATATGAGTAGGTTTCTTACAATCATAACAAATAACATCATATTTCTTTGATTTCTCATCTTGATCTTCCTTTCTTCTATTGCCTTTGTTTCAGTTAAATTTCCTATAGAATGTTTTGTATTTCTTTGCAAGCATTGCCATTTTTTCAAAGTCCTTAGGACTAAGGCCTTCATCTTCGTCATCTTCATCATCGGGAATGAAGACTTTCAAAGCTATTCTTTTCTTCTTTTTATCTTCTTCTTCCACTTGATTTTGCCTTTGAATAATCTTGTGAATCATAAGAGAATCGACCAATTCTTCTAATGGTAGGGTTGAAAGGTCCTTATCTTCTTCTAAAATGGTTCTCTTGATATGCCAAAATCTTGGTAAGGATCTTAAAGTTTTCTTACTAATTCACTTTGTGTAAAGGTCCTATCAAGAGAGCTTAAACCATTAACTATCTCTATAAATCTAGTATACATTTCACTAGTAGTTTCATGGTCTTTCATATTAAAGATTTCATAGTCATGCAAGAGATAATTAATTTTAGTCTCCTTGACTTGAATTGTGCTTTCGTGTACAACTTGTAAAGTGTGCCATATTTCTTGTCCCGATGTGCATGAAGTGATTCTATTAAATTCATTTCTATTTAAAGTACAATATAAAATGTTTACAGCTCTAGTGTTTAATGATAATTTCTTTTTATCTTCATCACTATATTCTTTAGGATCTTTGGGAACTAAAATCTTTTCAACTTCTTTCATTGTTTTAAAAGATCCATTTTTAACAATATCCTAAATATTATATTTAACGGATTGTCAATAAATTGCCATCTAAGTTTTCCTATAATTATAATCCGTTCTATTGAAAAAGGAAGGTCTGTAAGTAGAGTGACCTTCTGAGTTTTGAAAACTTTAAGTAGCCATGCTCAAGATTGTGAAATCTTTTTGAAAAATAACTTCAAGCCTCCAGCTTTGATACTAATTATTAGCCCAAGAATAACTACTCAAAAGGGAGTAAATTGAGTTTTTAAAACCTTTTACAATTATTGGAATTTTCTAGATGACTACTCATACAAGAAATGCACAAACAACTATAAATGCATAAAATTAAAGAGATAAGGGAAAAGAGATGCAAACACTGTTATAGTGGTTTGGTAAAATGCCTACGTCTACTGTCGTCGAGCAAAACCTTCACTTGACTCTTCCACTATTTCAATCGCCTTTTTGGCATGATCACTCAAATTACAATCAATGACTTGTCTATCCGAGGCTCACCACGACTCTTACAGTTTGCCAATTTTAAGGAGATTGGCTTACCAAAATAACCCTGAATTTTACAAAGGCTTTGGAAACCGAATTTCCTCAGTTTTACAAGTGTTTGAAAGTTTAAGCTCACTTTTCACAACTCCTAGAAAGGCTTAAAATACAATATAAAGTATTCTAGGAGATGATTAAGCACATAAAGAGGATTTTTAACAAGCTTGGCTTAAGAATGATTGAAAGGCTTGTTAAACACTTAAAAATTAATACAAAGATGTTTCTTGATGTTCGTCAATGTCAAATGCCCAAAATAAGTCTATTTATAGGTTAAAACTTGAAACTAGCTATTTGTAGTCATTTGAGGTGCATTTGCAACTGCTAGAAAACTAGTTGTTAGGCTACACGATCGACCGCCATATAGATGGCGTGGTCGGCCATGCTATTTCTAGAACAAGCCCCTTTTGGGCTAGTACGGTCGACCACATTACACTCATTAAATTTTTATTTGCCAAAAGCATGACCTAATTAAATCTTGAAAAATCATCAACAATGACAAATACATAATGTTCACCACGCAGGGTTATATTCCTAAAAGGAGCAAATAAGTCCATACGCAAAAGTTGTAAAGGTCTGGTGGTACGAATTTCAAAAATTGATTTAAAATAAGTTTAGATTTATTTTCTAAATTGACATGCTTCATATACTTTGTCTTTTTCAAATTTGAGTTTTGGCAAACCCTTAATTAATTTTTTCTAGAGATTTTTGACAGCAAGTGCATGCTAGCATGTCAAAGTCTTCTATGCCAAAGCCATGTTTCATTGTTTAAAAGTGAAAGACATTGTTTTTGTTTGAACATTTTTCAACATCAATTGTATAAACATTTTCATTTTGGTCATTTATAAACACAACCTCACTATTACAAACATTTTCAATCAAACATCTAGAAGATTTAAATGTAACCCTATATCTCTTATCACACAATTGACTAATGCTAAGTAAATTATGCTTTAAATTATGAACAAGAAAGACATTTTTAATAAGAGGAAAAGAACCGTTTCCAATATCACTTACACCAAGAATTTTGCCTTTTCCATTGTCATCAAAAGTGACATGTTCTCCATTCCTCTTTGTGAAGTTAAAAAATAGTTAGAGGTCCCTCGTCATGTATGCTGAGCATCCATTATCTAGGAACCAGTTTACTTTCTCCATCTTTGATACCTAAAAAAATAATTTAATTCTTGACTTTTGGTACCCATATAACTTTTGGTCCACTGGTGTTAGTTTTTGTAACTTTAGGAACCCATCTTTATTTAGCTCCAAAATATGCACTTTTTTTATATAGCAATAAGATACAATGTGTTCATCTTGATTACAATGAGTACATACATATTTCAATCTTGAGAACTAGTTGATGCTTTGAAAAAGTAATTTTTGAAATATTCTTGATCAATGTGTGGTTTATATCCTAAACCACCCTTGTTAAAAACACATCTTTGTTCACCAAGCATTATTCAAAAGTTTTTCTTTCCATTAGTGAATTTTAAAACCATTTTAGTCAAATCATAAACTTTCTCCTTTAAAGATACATTCTCAATAACTAGGGCCTCACTCTTAGATTTTTCATTTATAAGAACATCAATTTCTTCTAAGAGAGTTGCTGCTTTCTTTTAAAGCATAGAATTTTGAAGAGCTAATTTCTCATAGTCATCATGCAATTCATCAAAAGCTCTAGATAGTTCTATGACATCAATATGATTACATTCATCATTGACAAAGATAGGAGTACTTACCTCATCATTGTCAATTGCCATGAAGCAAGTGCTGGCTACTTCTGTCAGCTCATCGTCATCGGAGTCTTTGGATTCAAGCTCTTCCCAAGTAGCTTGAAAAGCTTTATTTATTCCCTTCTTTACACCTTTCTTTTTAAGAGGACAATCTAGTCTTATATGACCAGGTTTTTACAATCATAACAAATTACCTCATTCTTCTTTGATTTCTCACCTTGATCTTCTTTTCTTCTAGTACCTTTGTTTCCGTTGAATTTCCTATAAAAGTTTTTGTATTTCTTTGCAAGCATCACCATTTCTTCAAAGTCATTAGGATTAAGGCTTTCATCTTAGTTATCTTCGTCATCTTCATCATCAAGAATGAAGACTTTCAAAGCTATTCCTTTTATCTTTTTGTCTTCTTTTTCCACTTGATTTTGGCTTTGAATAATCTTATGTCATAAGAGAACCGACCAATTCTTCTAATGTTAGGGTTGAAAGGTCCTTAGCTTCTTCTAAAATGGTTCTCTTGACATGCCATGAGCTTAGTAAGGATTCTAAAATTTTCTTACTAATTCACTTTGTGTAAAGGTCCTATCAAGAGAGCTCAAACCAATAATTACATCTAGAAATCTAGTATACATTTCACTAATAGTTTCATGATCTTTCATTTTAAACATTTCATTGTCATGCAAGAGATAATTAATTTTCGCTTCCTTGACGTGATTTGTGCCTTCATGTACAACTTGTAAAGTGTGCCATATTTCTTGTGCCGATGTGCAAGAAGTGATTCTATTAAATTCATTTCTTTTAAAAGTACAATATAAAATGTTTGTAGCTCTAGCGTTTAATGATAATTTCTTCTCTTTTTTTTTTTTATCTTTGTCACTATATTCTTTAGGTTCTTTTGGAACTAAAATCTTTTCAACTTCTTTAATTGGTTTAAAAAATGCATTTTCAACAATATCCCAAAGATCATATTCAATGGATTGTCAGTAAATTGTCATTTTAGTTTTCCAATAATTATAATCAGTTCCATTGAAAATGGCAGGTATGTAAGTAGAGTGACCTTTTGAGTTTTGAAAACTTCGAGTAGCCATGCTCAAGATTGTGAAATCTTTTTGAAAAATAAGTTCGAGCTTCCAACTCTAATACTTATTATTAGCTCAAGTATAGCTACCCAAGAGGGAGTGAATTGAGTTTTTAGAACTTTTTACAATTATTGGAATTTTCTAGATGACTACTCAAAGAAGAAATGCACAAACAACTATAAATGCATAAATTTAAAGAGATAAGGGAAAAGAGATGTAAACACTATTTATAATGATTCAATAAAATGCTTACATCTACTGTCGTCGAGCAAAACCTTCACTCGACATCTTCCACTATTTCGATCATTTTTTGGCACAATTACTCTAATTTCAATTCGGTGACTTGTCTACCTGAGGCTTACCATGGCTCTTATAGTCCGTCAATTTTAAGGAGATTGGCTTCTCAAGATAACCCCGAATTTCACAAAGGCTTTGGAAACCTAATTCACTTAGTTTTTACAAATGTTTGAAAGTTTAAGCTCACTTCTTACAACTCCTAGAAAGGCTTAAAATACAATATAAAGTCTCCTAGGAGATGATTAAGTACAAAAAGAGGATTTTTAATAAGCTTGGCTCAAGAATGATTGAAAGGCTTGTTGAACACTTAGAAATTAATACAAAGATGTTTCTTGGTGTTCGTCGATGTCTAATGTCCTAAAATGAGGTTATTTATAGGCTAGAACTTGAATCTAGCTATTTATAGCCATTTGATGCGCATTTGCAATGGCTAGAAAACTAGTCGTTAGACTGCGCCACTAACCACGCCTCGGCCAGAACCAGCCCCTTCTGGGATGGTGCCGTTGACCGCATTGCACTAGGCATGGTAGACCATATTGCACTATGCTTGATCGATCGCGACGCCAATTTTGTTTCAAATAATCTTGTTTTAAATAATTTACTTTAAATATCAATTTAGGTTTTCACAAGTAAAATGAAACATAGAGGAATAATAATTTTGAGACTTTGAATATGTTTTCAAATCAAGATTTAAAAACCTTAAAATCAATTTCGAAAAATAAAAACTTGAGCCAATTAAACTTGATAAAAATTTCATGTTTGCTCTACATCATACAAGCTTAAAAATGAAACATACACTTATTCTTCATGCTTGTTGATGCCATTTCTTCCAACCTTACACTCTCAGCAAATTTGATCCATCTTCTCTTTAATTTCTTCTGAGACTTGATAAATTTCTTCCAAGTATCTTGAGATGCTAAAATAATGACACTACACGGCTCTACACACACAAGATAAATTATAAGCATTTAAGCAATTAATTATTTTTTTTCTTCAAAACAAAAATAAATAATTCACTTGAAACCTTGGAGCCAACAACAACTTCATTAGAAACATTTTGACGTAAAAGTGGATTCTCATATCCAAAACCATGAAAAGTTGGAAGCAAATTAATTATGCTTGGCTTAAACCTAAAATTATATATATTTATAGGAAAAACGAGACATGATGGAGTGGATTCACTAGATGGTTGCAATTAATCACGCATTGAACGAACAATAGGATTAATGATTTATTGATTTACCATGTTATCATTATTACACCTTCAGTTTCTGACATTTTATTTAAATGTGAATATGCAATAGACAAAATAGGTGGTACAATAGATCCTAGAGTTTTCCTAACTAAACAACAAGATTTTGAAGTATGAGACCAAGGACGCATAAAAAACTAAGACAATTAGAAAAAGAAACAAGAAACAAGAATTTTGTCTACATGGATAGTAAAAAAAAAAAATACTAACATGCAAATGATGTGAACAATCTCTGCTTTGGATTTTTTTTTCTTTTTTGCTTTTTTATTTTTCTATTTTTTAACAACAAAAAAAATATCAATAGAAATATTAACTGAATTAGGCGGTACAACCATCCCTTTAAGAAAAAGAAAAACAAAAAAGTGCAAAAAATAATAATAAAAAGTTAGAAGTCAGAAGTTAGATTAGATAAAAAGTTAGAAGTGCTAGAAATATAAAAAGTTGATGATAAAAAGTTAGAAAGAAAAATAAAGTACAAAAATTAATAGGCGGGTTATCCAGCCATATATATAATATACTAATATATTATTTTTATGTCCGTCTATTCCCTGGTAATGGCACTAAAAATTTGTTCGGGTCTAAAAGTATAAGTCCAATATAACCTCAAGTACAAAGTTGTCCAAGTAATAATATTCGATGAATACGAGGTCCATTCCAAAGGGAACAGGTTGGTCCAATATATTGGTTATATTATTTTTATTTGTTAATTAAAGAATTTAAGGATTAAAGTTAATTTATTTACAATTTATTTATAATAGTTACACATTTTTTATTTTTTAAATTTTTAGATCTTTTGTGATTTTTGGAACTTCAATGACAAAAAATGTGATTTTAATTGGAATGATAAATGAAACTTTAATATTAAGAAATATAATTTAATTAAATGGAAGATGGAACTTTAATAATAAGTACAAATTAACTTAAAAGAAACAACAATTGTAATAATGCTAAGGATTAAAAGTTTTATTTTGGCAATTAACTTACATATGTTTTAGTTTTTCTAAAACTATTTATGAAAATGGTTTAAGTATGTAATATGCCGTCTTTTGTCTACAATAAATCAAGAGTTACCAAGCATTTAATATACCAATTCCTATTTATAATGTATCAACAACTCATTTTTAACAAATATACATAATTTCAAAATTAACTAACTAAAATTACCAACAAAAGTAAAGTTAAGCATTTACCATGTCATTCTCTATCTACAAATAATCAAAGTGCTCCTAAGTATTACTCGTGCTAGTCTATATCTATGATGAATCAAAGCTTAATTTTGCAAGAGTTTAACTAAGTAAACTAGAAAATTATAAGTTTTTTAAAAATGATTTTAACATTATAACTACTTAGATAACTTTGAAAAATTAAAAACCTGATTTTGCCAAAATTTCTTCCTCTCCCCTTAGCTAAAAAGGAAATTAGAAACACATTATGAAAGTAAAAACATACATAATTCTACTAAGCATAACTACTTTACAACATAAAAACTAGAAATATTTTACAAAAACATAGAAATAAAATTAAGAAGAAACTAACCTAAAAAGAGAGAAAGGAAGATAAAATTACTCCAAATTATGGAGAAATGAGTAAATTACAATTTATGGAAGGGGATATTTATAGTAGCATGAAATCTACTATTTACATGATTTTTTACATTTTTTATTTTTTATTTTTATTATTTTATTTGGATAATTTTAATGCAAAATGACTAGGATAGCAATTAGAGGGATTTAGGATTTTTTAAATAAAATTGTTTGCCAGCCTACATTTCTAAATCAGATTCAAATCTGGTTTAATTGATTTTTTCACTTTTGTTTTCTTTCTTTCTTTTCTTTCTCACACCTAAATCAAGTTTAAAATGTGTTGATTTTATTGTGCGATCAGATGCAGCGCAATATGCTAAGCTAGCATGAGGACGCATTTTGGAGCACTAAATATGCATGCTTTAACGACTTGAACAGCTAGGATCGAAGCACTAAAGATGCTAGATGAGGTCCGCTGGATGGGTCAGGAGTAGGTTAATCTAACAAATAGGAACCGAGGTGCACGCAAATGCTACAGCAACAAATCCAGAGGGAGTACTTGGACACACAAACCACAACAGTCTTGGAGATGCCACGTGTCTTATTTTGATTTTTATTTCATTTTTTTATTTTTCATGCATTTTTCCTTCTAGGATTGCTGCTCCTAAAGGGTACCTTGAATTTAGTTTTTGCATCATCTTGCTCCATTTTTCTTGTAGATTTCAAATCTAAAATAAAGGAAACAAATTAAAAATTAATTATTTTACAAACATAATTTTTATAATACTTTAAAAATATTTATTTTACAATAAAATATTTATTTTACAATATAACACACTAAAAATAAATAAAAACTTCTAAATTTTACAAACTTTAATAGGTATATTATTTAAGACTATAGAATATTTTTAGAAATTATCATAAATATATAAAACATATTTACTGACTCAATACTTATTTATAAATATTTTAAGACTCAAAATAAAGTCACACAATGTTATTTTCTACTGTTTTAACTATTTACAAACTAAGTAATTATAAAACACACAAAAATAGTTCTAAAAGTTACTAAAAATATTATTAACATAAAAACGCATTAAAAATATATTTTTAAACATATTTTCATACAAGACACTAAAATACTAATTATCACACAAATATTATAATTAAGAGATTTAATAAGAATATGAATGCAAAATAAGGATATTCAGCTTTAAGAAATGTGGATTTTCACAGTCTCATCACCGGCACCGTCGACAGTGGGAAATAGTATATTTATCGGATAATAACGCATTTACCGTGTAAATATAAAAATTTACTGATGACTTCGTCGGAATGCCAGCAGCCAGAAAATACAATATTTACTAAGAAATATATATTTATAGCATAATACAAAATTTCACCAGTGACTTTATTGGACCATCGGAGGTCGAGAAATATAATATTTATCAAGAAATACCGTACTTATTTTGTAAATATAAAAATTCATCGACGACTGGGAAATAGAATATATATCAGAAAATACCGTATTTACCACGTAATATAAAAATTCACAAGTGAATTCATTGAAATGTCAACGGCTAGAAAATATAACATTTACCAAGAAACAATATATGTACTGTGTAAATACAAAAATTCACTAGCAACTTTGTCAAACTGCCAATGCCTGAAAAATATAATATTTGCCAAGAAATATTATATTTATCATGTAAATGTACAAATTCTGTAGCGAAATCACCGGACTACCGATGGCCAAAAAATACAATATTTACTAGGAAATACTGTATTTACTATCTAAATATAGAAATTCACTAGCGACTTCACCGGATAGCTAGCGGCTAAAAAGTATAATATTTACTAGAAAATGTGTATTTATTGTGTAATATAAAAATTCAGCGGCTACTTCGCTGAACTATTAGCCGCCAGGAAATACAATATTTAACGAAAAATACCATATTTACCATGAAATATAAAAATTCACTGGTGATTTCATCAAACTACTGGTGGCCAGAAAATACAATATTTATGAGAAAATACCATATTTACTGTGTAAATACAAAAATTCATCGACAACTTCACCGAACCGCCGATTACCGAGAAATATAATATTTACCTAATAATACTATATTGACATGCAAATATGAAGCATTTAGTGAAAACATTGCTAGACATCATCGGCACTGGCTACGTCGCTAGTGTCCAATGTCTCCTATGTTTGGAAATACCATATGAATTCATATATAAAATATCAATCCTTTGATAGTTATCAAATAATTAAAATTAATATATAAGAAAAGTTTACCAAAGGTTACAAAGAAAATTGTACTGCCAATTACAAAAGTTGAAAAGCAATAGAAAATATTGACTAACAATCATCCAAAAATGATAAGCGTTAATGTGGACTGGCATCCTCTATACCCAAAAAAAATAGTATTTTTGGGACTAGGATTACTACCATTTTCGCAGCGTGCCTATATCCTAGCAAATAATAACGGCTCAACATGCATGGGCTAAAAAGTAAAGGAAAATAAAAAAGACAATACAAGAAGTCCCAGGCAATCCGCTGTATACCACAAAGAGATGAGTTAAGTATAAAAAAACACCATCAGAAGAGAAAGCAGTTAGGTAACTAACATAACAACCGAAAAGTCCTCTAAGTGAATTTTCAGTTGCACGCCAAGAACACAAAGCACTTGATTTGAAAAGATAACCTCTTTTAGAGGAGTGATATAAAACTGGCATAATATACCTATTATTGCTTAGGCAATACTGTGAAAGAAGACATAGATGTAATACACCAGTGACCAAACAACAAAAAAAAGATTAAGCAATCTAAAAGTTCAATGAATTGATGAACTCACCAAAAGACATGGTCAAAGAGAGACATTAGGAACTGCAATCAATAATGAAACTGAAAAACTTCCTCAACATTGAGAAGAAGAAACAAGAAACATTACTTCCACAATATGGACTATCTTTATTCTCTAACAAAGCAAAAGAAATATAGCTCAATATACTACCAAACTAAATAAGAAAGAATAAGCAAACACATAACAGAGGCGTTTGGCCAGCGTCAAGAGGATTGGTAGAGCATCAGGATCGGAGGTGCAGTACGTACAGGTGACGAGGAGAAACATGAGGGAGGCGCCGTCACTGACAAATTGCTGGATGCTAAAGATACTGACTTGACTCCGGATAATCTGTCTCCATCATTGACAAATATGGTAGCACAGTGACTACGGCTGCTCTACTTTACCTTTGTCGCGAGATCGGAGCGGGGCGGCACCAAGTAGTATGTCAGATCGGGACAAGGACATTGAACCTGAAATCAAATCAGGATGAGGAGTGTGAGAGAGAAGCTAAGATAGATTGTGCTCGATCTGGCGACGTGGAGCTCAAGGTAGCTGAAATTAAGGAGCCCGACACCGGTGAAGCTTCCGTCGACTTGGAGTAGAAGATCGAGTAAGAGAGAGTGTGGCATGAGAAAATGGAGAGAGAGGAGAGAGAGAATAATGTAGGTTTTTTAATGATAGATTTGAAATTGAACAAGTCTTTTAAAAATATGAGTATTTTGGGGTTTTTGCTAGCTCAAATATCTCAATCGTTTCAAAACTGCTATTTTTTATACTTTTTTAAAACTTTTGATATTATTTACATATGAATTAATAAAATCTGTTATTTTGTACAATTTCTCTATAAATAATAAGTATAATGTGGATTGATGGATTGAGATTGGAATTGGGATTACGGGCCACTAGGCTTATACTTAACGAATAAAAAAGAGAGAAATAAGCCAAACAAATGAACGAATAAAAATTAATAGACTAAAATTTAAACATGGTTAATAAATAGGCCATTGAATTGTAAATCTAATTATTAAATACAATAATGACTAAAATGACCTTTCTTTGCAACGATCTCCATGTCCTCTACATTTTCTCCCTCTTATCTCTCCCCTGCAACAAACTCTCTCTCCTCCCATGCTTTCTCCCACTTGAACTCATTCTTTTTTACTCTCCCCCACTCACTTGTGGTCTCTTTCTCCCACTTGCTCTCTTTCTTCTCTCGGTGGAGACACGTATGAATTTGACCAAAACCAAGATGATCTGGTTGGCCAAAAAAAGTCTCTCCCCTCCTCCCTTGCTTGTTTTCGCTTTCATCAAGATTATAGATTTGAGACATGCCAAAAGTACATCGGAGAAAATGGTGAGCTCAACATTAGGATTGGATGGTGATCGCGAGGCTTGCACATCAATAAATTCGCCCATCGTCGTTGACCAGATCCTCCATCATTCTTCGCTCCCCATCGCCAAACCATTCCCACCATCAGATGAGAAAGAAAGATGGGGAGAAAGATAGAGACAAGGGGGAGAGAGAAACAAGACAAAGAGGGAGAGGAAGAGGAAAAAAATAAGAAAAAAATCAAATTTGTTGATTAGATATTTAGAAAAAAATTAGGGTATTTTGGTTTATACAATTGTTTAAAACTAAATATGGCCTATTAATTTTTAATATTTTAAAAGTATGCTATTTACATCAAATAGTATTAATGATTGGCCTATTTGTTGTAATTTCTTAGAAATGAATGCCTCCTACATGGCACCCCTCATGAAAAATGCCTTTCCCCCTTTTTGTTTATATAACTACCATTTTTATTCTTTTTTAATAATTATATTTTATTATTTATTGTTTTGCCCTTATTTCATTTGATTATCCTTAACTTAAAACAAACCCTAAATATCTCAATTCCTTTTCTCTCTCCTTTCTATATGGCTCCCTCTCTCTCATCTCTCTCCCCTTCCCTATGCCTCCATCGGTGCAATTCACAATGACAAAATTGACAAGGAGGTCCAAAAGCTTTGTTCCTCCTCTATCTCTCTTTCTCTCCCTGTTTACACCTCCATCTCTTTCTCTCCATCAATGCACCTCCATCAGCGTGATTCTCGGCGTCAGAATTGACAAGGAGGTCTAAAAAAATGGAGGTCTTGATGCACCTCCATCTCTTTCTCTCCCTTTGCGCGATGCTCGTCAGATCATTAGATCTTCGCGTACTTCGACTATCTAGTCTGATCTTTTCCTCAACTATGAGTTCATCAACCCTTATTCGAGATCATGTGCTCCAACAATCTGGTTTAAACTCTTCCTCGGTCATGATTTTGACCACCGTTGTCCACCGTCGTCTGACGAGATTTGTACTTTTGTTTTTGAAATTTTTGAATCTTGTGGTTTGAATACTTTCATTTGTATAGTTGTTGTCATTGCTTGGGATTTGTAGTTTTGTTGTAATCTGTGTTCTTTGTTTATGATTGGAAGGTTTTTGTTTTTGTTTTTTTCCACTAATAGTTTTTTAGAGAGTTTAGGCGAGTTCCAACTACTTCTGGTGAGTTTCAGATCGAAAAATGGCAAGCTCCATGTTGGAACCTCGCGAGTTCCGTGTTGGAATCTATCAAGTTCCTATGAGTTCTAGTGGGTTATGTGTTGAAACCTGGTGGATTTTAGAATAGAACCGAGAGTTTCAGGAGGGTTCTAAGATAGAATTTTGTAGGTTCAAAAAAAAATATACATTGGAATTTAGTAGGTTCCAAGTTGGAACTTAGTAGGTTACAACCTGACATCCACGCTGGCAGCCAAAGGTAGTTGGCACTTCTTTGTTTCAAAAAAAAAATAAGTTAGAATAGTAGGTTCTAAGTTAGAACCAGGCAGGTTACATTCTGGCCCCCTACTTGGCGACTTCCACGATAGAATTTGGTGGGTTCCATGATGAGTTCTAGCAGGTTCTACGATGGAACCCAGCGAGTTCCATTCCAAGAGGGAGGGTAACTTGGTCTTTCAATAAATCCTCAATTTCAAATAAAGGGGCATTTTTAATTAGAGGTTTATTAGAGGGCATTTTCAATAAGGTAGTGCATTTGGGAGCATTCTTATAAGTTGCTCGTTAATACAAAGAGTCTTCATAACTGTTATCTTTCAGATTTGCTATTACACATATTTATTTGTAGCACAATTTAACATGTAATAGGAATAATAATGTGGCATAAATTTTTCTAAGTGTCACATAAATAAACATAACTTTTAAGAGTATGGCATAACACATAATTTTCTCCAAAAAATATTTAAGGCTCTCTACATATATGCCATAAAAAAAAAGCAAAATTTTAAAAATAATCTTTTAAGATTTACTCCTTATAAATGTCATACATGTTCATTTGTGGTATAACTTAATGTGTAACATGAATGATAGTATAGCATAAACTTTCTAGCTGTGGCATAAACATAATTTTTAAAAGTGTGGCATAACATGTAATTTTCTCAAAAAAAAAAAACAGAGAAAAAAAACACGAATGCCCCCAAATGACACCACTTATCCAGATTGCCTTCCTACAAGCCACTAAACAAAACTACCCCTTTACTAGAAAATGTTGATTTATTAAAGGAAAAAATTGCCCTTCCATAAGTGAATATTTCTTCATCACCCTAAACACGATCAATGAGCTTATCAAACCTAAAGCTAACGAGTTCTCTCTCCAGTCAAATTTTTATCCAAAAATTCACACCGACAATGACAAAATCCCAGTGATGGTGTGTAGTTTCTGGATACGAGATCTCAGCAGGTTTCGATTTAATTTCCATTAATGAAATCCATCGAGATGGGTTTTGACGAGTTCTACCTTATTTTTAGATTTAAGATCCTAATAGGTTCCAATTCTAACTCCAACAATGAACTCGATCAACGAACACCACCAATGAACTCCACCGTGACAGAAACATGTTCCATTTTAAACTCTACAAGTTTTTGAATCAACTTTCCTCAACCACGATAGCAACGGCAATAGCAACATTAGCACGGATTCAACATCAATAGGTTCTTATCTAAAATAGGTCGATTCGGATCTCATTTTTTTCCTCACAAAATTCAGAAACTATATTCTAAAAACAGATGTTGTCAAATGAATTTCAACCCTTGTTGTTTGGAACCAGGTTATTAAAAATTGTTGTTTGATCGAAAAATTTTGGAACAGGGTTCCAAAATTCATATATGTATGCAGCTTGATTTTGGAAACATGCAATTGTTAGACTAGATGCCCTATGGATAAATGATGTAATAAGTTTTAAAGATATTTAATCAATAAGAAGTTTATTTTCATCTTTATGTTGTTTTATGTTGAATGTATGATAAGTAAACCAAAGTTTGAGACTATTAATCTAAACTACTAAGGTCGTGCATATGATAAACATATTATACAGAAGACATGATTCTTACAGTAATGGTCTAAATATAAAAGATCAACAATCAAGGGATTAAAATTGGGTTCTCTATTCATATTAAGATTGTTATGTTGTCTACATTCTTAATCAGAGATGGCTTGTCTTGGTTATCAGAGTAGGACTCGGCAAGTAGAGACATTGGTGTATTATTATTGGTGACAATATGTTGGATTGGTACTAAATATGAATTGATTTGATTAATAATTCCATTTAAATAAATCAATTCACCTTAGAAATAATATGTGTTACATCTTAATCCTAAAAGGAATCATGAGTCTATATTCTTGACTTGTGTCTTTTGATGTATCAAAAGGGTGACATCTTGAATTATAAGAATATACGCTAACGAGTACATTGGAGACATGACTCTTGATTGACAAATACTTACTATTCATAGATATGCAATCTATAGCTCTTTTATAGAGTTAACGATATGCTCCTATACACATTATCCTACAGTTGAAAACCAGAGCCTCACCTATTTAGATACATATGTATAACCAAATGGTATAATATTTATATTGGTTATGAATAGTAAGTTTTCTAGTGGTAAAATAAAAGAACATAAGATAAATATAATGGGAAGATAAAATAGAATTTATCCTTCAGTCGATTATGAATATCTTATGAGGATATTACACATTATGATATGTCATGGACAACGAACTTATTAGAGTTTTGTAATTTATGTATAGTTCAAGAGTGCAGCTTTAAGCTTTTAGTAGAATAGCTTTAGAGTTGATAATTATAAAATATACATGTTAGGGATATGCTATTTTATAATTATATGAGCTTAATCTATATATATCCATTGGGTTCCCTTTGCTAGAGCATAATATTTCCTGTAATAAGATGACATATTTTTCCTACAGATTGGTAACTTATAATATTTATTAGATTGACTAAAATTTAATTGATTGGATTTAATAATTTATGTTAGTTTATTCGTTGAATTAATTTTATAAATTAATTAAAAATAAACATGTTTAATTATTTGAATATATTTTATTTGAATGGGATTATCTGTATATACTGTTTTAATCAGATAACTTCTTTATTTGGTTATTTGAATTAAAACTGAGGCTCTATGAAGGATACCCGGCTCAAAGAAAGTGATAATTATCCAAATGATTTAAATCGAGTCGATCAGATTACTCTCAAGAGCTGGAAAATGTATCTCATGGATCTACAGTGACTAGGCAATCGACCGCCAAATACAAGGGCAGTCGATCACCCCTGCTAGGTTAGCAATTTGTGTGTTTTCACTTCTATTTTTTGATCCTAACTCAAATTTTGAAGCTTAATCTGATAAGGACTAGTCCCAATCTGACCTCTATAAAGGGAACAATTTTCTTTTGTTTCTTAGATCACTTAAGAGATTTAGAGAATAGTATTTTGTTGGGAAGACTCTGAAACTCCCAAAATGTTATTGTTTAATATCATAAACCTTAGCTTTTGATTTTTTCAAGTGGTTGAAAGGAGAAGTTGCCTGAGGAAAGATTGAACGATATGCAACCACCCACATTTTGATCATGGAAAGATAAAAACAATAAAGTCTAGTTGGTTGAAACTCTTCTGGTTAAATTTTCTCATAACAATTCCTACGGTTTTTTGGTCTATCAAAAGGTATAAAAGATCTTTTGTTAATTTATATATATAACATGTTTAACTTGTTTTTGAAAAAATGCTTTAACAAAAATATTTTAAAATACACTGCATAGTAGTTTTCCAACGGTTGGTGTAGAACCATGGTTTTATAGAGTTTTTACATGTTTATAATCATGCTGTGTACATAAATTATGTGATTTTAATCTCTCACGTGGTTGAATTGAATTTTTTAGAGAGCTAGCACTCTAGGATTTTATATTATTATATGTTTTCATGTGATTATATGGTAAATATTTATTAATTAAAAATTGTTAATTAAAATTCTATTTTAATTATTATTTTAATTAATTGATTTTGCCAGTTATAGTCCTTTAGAGGCTAAAATTTGTATAAGTATTTCATGTAGTTAGATGATAGACTATTATCACCGTTTAGGATTTACTATTGTAATTTTAGTTTTTAAATTTGTATTAAAATAACTATTCAAAGAGAAGACGAATTTGTAGATGGAGTAGACTGCTTGCTTTATTTATTTTCTATGCATGTAATATTTTTCATAAGTTTTCTAAATTGTTGCTTAATTAAAACTTGGAAAATTATGATAAAAGATCAATCTCGAGTCTGTTCTGTGACAGGCCGGTCAACCAACATCAGTATAGCATGGCCAACCGAGCATGGTTAAGGAGCCACCTTGTCAGACAGAGCCGATCGAATGGACCCAATATTGGGCGGTCAACCCCTCAACGACAGAGATGAGTTTTTCCTATTATTTTGGTAAAGTTTTATTTTAATGAGACAATTTTTGAGAAAAGCTTTGGGAAAATATTATGATAACCAGAGAATAAATTTTGATGAGATTGAAGTTTAAGATGGAGATTATATGAAGTAAGATACTATGAGAAGATACAGGATGAAAAATCAATAAAATGTTTCGATTAAATTTTGTAATGTTTATTTTCTTTTCTCTAAAGTGGAATTATAAATTTATAGTTATTTATTATTTTGCCTATAGCTTTGCTTATTGTGTTGTTTGTTTGCTTTATAATATGTTTTGCCATGTATATTGATAACATGTCTTATTAAAAATTGTTCATGCATGTTAACATAAAACTTTGTTTTCTAAAATATTGAGTGAGAGAAGGTTTTTAGAAAGAGGACTAAGGGCTCTATCGTTGGTCCATAGGTAATACATGGTGGTTCCAACCCCTAAGTTAGGATACATCATGTACTGAGTTGGATCTCTGAGAGGATAATTTGCTTTAGCATATTTTATTGTTGTTCACCTCTAGGTGATGATTATAAATCATGGATAAAGTAGTTAAAATAATGGTTAAACACTCGAGGTTAATTTTATTATCAACCTTCCCTAAGAGCTCTATTAATAAAATTATTGGCCAAAGAGAGCCATTATTAGTATATGCTAGATTGAGATGGTTCTTAGATGTTATACACCAATTGCATGGGATCTATGTTTCTAATTGAGTTTAGCAAGTCTCCTCTAGACTACTTGTTGAATTTTGAGCTAGAAATTATCATTGTAAAGTTGTAATTTTTTCAAGGTTTTAACACATAAACACATTGTATGCTTACTTGTTTGTGTTATCTTACTAAATTATTATTGCTTATATGCTTATGTTTGATATTGAATCTTTATTGTAGATCAAAATGTCTAAAAATGCATTATCATCAATACTTGATAAAAACACTTTAACTAGCAAAAGTTATAATGATTAAATACAGATCTTGAACATTGTCCCATCCTTTGAAAAACTAAAATTCGTCCTAACCATATTATGTCTTCCCACGCCTAACGTTGAATCCACTAATAAATAAATCCAAGCATATAATTGTTGGAAGGATACTGTCGATGAAGCCTGCTACTAAATCATAGATAGCATGAGCAACGTGCTACAGGCTCAGCGTGAAGATCATGAAACTGCTCAGGAGATCATGGATAATCTTGAGGACATGTTTGGAGGCCAAGCCTTGATAAAGCAGCAATGGGCTCTTCCAAAGCTTATCAACTGTAAGTAAAAACCAAGGACATCTAAAAAGGATCGCATGTTGTTGGCCATAGTTACATCATTAAGGCTCAAACATATGGAGCTGAAATTGATATTGAGTCATAAACGATTATGGTTAATAGACATTTGTTAAAGGAGTTCATCCTATTTAGAGCTTAATATAATTTGAGCAATAGATAGGATATGACCTTAACAGAGTTAATGAAGCATTTGATGGAGTTAAAAAACTTGATCAGGGAAGCTCTGGTTGGTGACGAGGCAAACTTGGGGGTTGCATCTGGCTCAAACACGAACTCTAGGAATGGAAAGAAGCAAAAGGCTTAGATTGAGAAATCTTCTATTCCGGCAAATGGCAAGGATAAAAAGAAGAAAATGAAGAGGAACACTAAGAAGCCAAAATGCTTTTTGGTGGCAAGGTTCACCATATCAAAGAAGAATTGCAAGAACTTCTTAGCTAAAGGAGGTAAGTGTGAACTTCTAGTTGTTGAGACTTGTTTAGTTGAAGAATCAAGTGACACCTAGATTATAAATTCTGGAGCGACTATTCATGTTTATGTTTCTTTGTAGGGGTTCAAGGAAACAAGAAGTCTGCTACATGAATACTTTATGTTATAGATGAGCGATGGATCCTTTGTATTGGCTAAAGCAATAGGAGACCTCAATCTTTATTTTGATAGCTATAGGCTTTTAGTTTTGAGAGATTGTTTCATGTTCCTAAACTTAAAAGGAATTTAATTTTTGTTGCTTGTTTATTCAAGGATTCTTATTTAGTTTTTTTTATAATAAAGTTATGATTCATAAAAACAAATATTTTATCCGTAATGAATGAATGCAAAATAACCTATTCTTTATCAAATCTAAGATGGACTCATTGTTGAACACTAAGATTAACAATAATGCTAAAAGACTAAAAACTTCTCACTCCAATAGGACTTATCTTTGGCACTTGCAATTAGATATTATTAGCCCGAATAAGATTTAAAGCTTGGTAAGAGATGGGCCTTTAAATAATTTAGAAGTGGAATCTATACCACAATGTGAGTCTTGTTTGGAGGCAAAATGACCAAAAAACCATTGAGTTTAAGGGTAATTGAGCCAAAGGAGCTCTAGAACTTATGCATAGTGATGAACATGAAGGCACGAGGAAGGTATGAGCACTTTGTCACTTTTATTGATGATTACTCGAGATATAGGTATGCCTACCTAAATCATCACAAAAGCTAAACTTCTAACAAGTTCAAAGAGTTTCGAGCTAAAGCGAAAAAATAATTAGGTGAACCCATAAAAATATTTCAATCTGATTGAGGTGAAGAGTACCTATTCGATGAGTTCTTATGACACTTAGTAGAGAATATGATTTTATCCCATTTGATTATGCCAACAACTCTGTAGTAGAATGGCCTAGTTGAGAAAGGAATAGGACTTTGTTGGACATAATGAGTTATTCAACATTGCCACTATCTTTTTGGGGATATGCACTACAAGTTGCATGTAATCTTTTGAATAATGTGCCTTCAAAATTGGTTACAAAACTTCTTACGAGTTGTGGATGAGTAGGAAGACATCCTAGGAAAATATCCTTAAACCATATTCGAATATAGAGATGTCCTACTCATTTCTTGGACGAGGAAATGAATAACTTAGAACCATGCTCAGAGTTGAACGTGTTTGTAGGATATCTAAAAAGGAAGAAAAGGCTGTTATTTACATAACCCAAAAGAAAACAAAGTTTAGTTTCTATGAATGCGACTTTCCTCAAAGAAAGTTACATGAATGATTTTAAGCCTCGTAGTAGAGTGGTACTCAAGGAGATAACAAGTGATTTCAATCTTTTCGGTGGTTCCAATAGAAATTGATCCAATCAATATGAAAAAACTAGTAGTACAACAATCTAAGGAGCTTTGGCATAGCGGGATTTTAGGACATCAACCCGAAAGTTATACGTTCAATGATGAAGCTTACTTGGTTGACTAGTTGAACATGACAGTGATCCTTACACTTACAAAAAGGCCATGGAGGATGTTGATTCAAAGCTCTAGACAGAAGCTATGAATGTTGAAATGAAGTCGATAAAGACTAATAAAGTCTGGGAACTTGTGGACCTTCTCGAAGGGGTAAAACCCATAGGCTCTAAGTGGGTCTATGAGAGAAAGGGAGGAGCAGATGGGAAAGTCAAAACATATAAGGCTAGACTAGTAGCAAAAGGATGCATGCAAAAGGAAAGAATCGACTACGAGGAAACTTTGTGACCTATAGTCATACTTAAGTCGATCTGCATTTTCTTGTCCATTGTTGAAGCTCTCAATTATAAGATTTGACAAATTGATGTCAAGATGGCTTTCTTGAATGGCCATTTTGATAAGACCATATACATGGTACAACCAGATAGGTTCAAAGCTAAGGGTCAAGAGAATAAAGTCTGTTAATTGCTAAAGTCTGTTTATAGACTTAAGCACGCTTCTTGCTCTTGGAACATATGATTTAATCAAGTGATCAAGACTTATAGGTTCGAACAAAATGTGGATGAGCCATGTGTCTTGATGAGACTGTAAAAGTGTATATTTTTTAAGGCTTAAATCATTTGTTTCTGCTTTTATTTCTCATTAAATCCTCTAATTAATAGCATTTTGTGTTAATAAGTATTTTTGTGTACTTGGTGTGAAAATATGTTTAAAAATGCGTTTTTATTGTGTTTTTATGTTTTTAGTAATTATTAGAGTCATTTTGGTGTGTTAAATAAGTGTCTAGTCTGTAAATAGTCAAAATTGTAAAAGTAATATGGTTATTTTATGTTGAGTTTTAGTGTGTTTGATAGTATTTTTTAAGTTTATAAATATGACTTATTATACTTTTAGTAATTTTTAAAAAATATTTCCAAGTCATAAAAATTATATCTGTGCTAAACCGCAAGAGACTGAAAATTTTAGGAGTTTTTATTTAATTTTGTGTGTTTTAATGTAAAATAAATATTTTTAATAAATATTATGTTTGTAAAATAATTAATATTAGTGTGTTTGTGATTTTTAGATTTGAAATCTGGAGGAAATAAGGAGCAAAACGACACCAAAACGGATAAAATCGAACATCAAATGCATCAAAAAGATAAAAAAATCTGAATTTAAATTATATGGGACACGTGGCGTAACAAGGGCCATCGGATTCACAGCCGAATTCATCTCAGCCGTCCGAGGAAGAGACGTGTGTCAACGCGTCACCCCGGGCGTCAGCGGAATCTCAGCGGGCAGTCCACGTGTCTAAATCTGATTGGCGCGGCTGCAGGTGAGGCAGGGGAGTCTCAGCCAGCTTTTGATCGTGTGCAGTCGTGTCCACGTGCATCCGTTCTCTGAACCGTCAGATCTGAATACTCTGACTCATCCATCGGCCTGGAATCTCGGTCCCACTTGGGCCCAATTTGCGAGCGTCTGACAGCCGTTGGATCGCACAATTAACGGTCACGATCAGTCTGTTTAAGTGTTGCCGTGTACCGCGAGGCAGAGAATCTCAAAGACAAATTTGCATTCTCACGAACGCAGATCAGCGTGAAAGAATAAGGAAATAATTCAAAATCGTCAACTTTCAACAAGAAATAACATTAATTTCAAATGGCAGTTTGTAAAATCGATCTCCTATAAATACTGAGGCATTTGCCTCAGTTTGGAAAGCCCCCTCGCAGCATAAAAATGCTGTTGTAATAATTATAGTTTAGTTTTTATTTTACTTTTCAGTCTAGTTTCTTGTAAAATATTTTCTAGTTTATGTTGTTAAAATTATGCTCAATAATATCAGTAGTACTTTATTAATTATGTCTTTCTAAATTTCTTTTTAGCTGAGGGGAAAGGAGGAAATTATGGCAAAATTATCTTATATATTTTTGGTTTTTCTTAGTTTTCTAAGCTGTTGTAATGCCAAAATATTCTCTTAGAAAACCTAGAATTTCAATATTTTCTTAGCTAGAACTCTGCCAAAATTACGGTTCTGATTTATCGACGACATAGACTGGCACGGATAATGCTTGGGAGGACCTTGATTACTCGTAGACAGAGAATGGCTCAGTAAATGCTTAACTTACTATCTTGGTTGTTATTTTAGTTAAGTTATGTTGAAATGCTGCGTATTTATTAAGTTGTGTTTTTGCTGCATTATAGACATGGAATGACACAGTAAATGCTTGGTAAATCTTGATTTATTGTCGACATAGGATGGCATAGTGTATACTTAAACCAACTAATAAATAAAAAGAGAAACTAAAATATATTGAAGATAATTGTCAAAACAGAACCTTTGAACCTCAGCCCTGTTATTATTGTTGTTTTACTTCCTTAAATTGTCGTTATTATTGTTGTTACTCTGCTTAAATTATTATTTGTATTTCTTGTTATTAAAGTTCTAAATTATCAAAATTTAAAGATGAAAAATGTTGTAAAAAAAAAGTGTAAATATTGTAAATACATTCTGTGAATAATAAATATTAATCCTCAAATTTTTCAGTTTAAATAAAAAGAAAAAGTTAATATAATACATATACTGGAACTGAATAAATCCTTCCTTGTGGGTTCGACCTTGGATTCACCGATAAAGTATTACTTGAGACAACCTTATACTTGAGGTTAGTTTAAAATGCGTAAATAGACGCGAGACCAAGTTTTTGGTGCCGTTGTTGGGGAAGGTATTGTTTTTAGTGCAGTATAATATTGTGTAATATATTTCTCTTTCTTTTTATTATTCTTTTATATATTACTAACTTTTCTTTTCTTTTGTTTTATTTCTTTTCTTTTGTTAATATCTTATGTTTTGTAGGTATTAAGTACTGTTCACGTAGAAATCTACATGCATTTTCTGTAAGTTACTATTTGTGGTAGTTACTATTCATGTCACTATTTTAATATTTAAAAAATAAAAAAAATAAAAAATATATATATATAAAAAAATCAAAAATCAAAAATCATAAACAATCATAAAAATTTTATTTTCTCTCATTTCTTCTGTAAAATATTTATTTTGCTAGTTTTAGGTTTTTGCCTTAGAAATAAAACTTCAAAAAAATTTAGATTAGGTTTTCCATAATACTTAATAAACAAATTGTGTTTTTGTGAAAAGTATTTTTTTGAGAAAGTTTTGTTTGGGGACTGGTACTAGTTCAGAATTCTTTCCCATAATTGGTTCACTTTGGGAGATTCTCCCAACACCAGTCATTCCTGAAACGTTGTTCTGTCAAGGAGATTGGTTCTTAAGGAGCTTTAGCACCACCAATTTTTCTTGGGGACATTCTTGAAAAATATAATTCGTAAATTTCACAAAATCAATAAGGCAGATACTTTTCATTCACTACTCTACTCTCCCTGAGTGGAGAAAAGCTTAGTATTTGTCTATAAAATTTTGTAAATATTTAAATAATTTGTATGCAAGTTTGGTTTCGTGAGTCTAATAGTCGTAGGTTAGTTAGGAAAAGTTTAGAACCACTTTTTGTCTCTGTTGTGTCTTCAAATTCATCAAAAATGGCTGATGATGAAAGTGTTCATAATGAAAATATTGTTAATCAACAAATCATCAATCCTGTTGTTCGCTCAATGAGAGATTTTTTGCAACCACCCCGTGAATCCACTCCATCATGTTTGGTTTTTCCTCTCAATGCTCATCACTTTCGGTTTAAACCTAGAATGATCAACTTGCTTCCCAATTTTCATGGCTTAGAATCTGAAAATCCATATCTGCACCTTAGAGAGTTTGAAGATGTTTGTGCTACCTTCACTGACCAGGAAGTTTTAAATGAAATTGTTAAGCTTAAACTTTTTCCTTTTTCTTTAAAAGACAAAGCTAAAACTTGGCTTACTTCTTTAAAACCTGGGTCAATAGGTACATGGCAAGAAATGCAAATTGAGTTTCTGAAAAAATTCTTTCCAACACATAAGACCAATGCTTTGAAAAAACAAATTCAAAATTTTTCCCAAAATGCAAAAGAAGTTTATTTCCAAAGCTGGGAACGATTTAAAGATTTGTTGAATTCTTGCCCACATCATGGTTTTGAAAAATGGCGTTACATTAGTTTTTTATGAAGGCTTAACTCCTGAAACCCATCAATTTGTTGAAACAATGTGTAATGGAGAATTCCTTGATAAAGAACCTGATGAAGCATTAGATTTCCTTAATAATTTGGCTAATAACTCTCGATACTGGCAACATAGTAATTCTGAAGGCTCAATTAGATCTAATCTTGTTAATACTCAAAGAGGTGTCCATCAACTTAGTCAAGAAAATGATCTAAGTGTTAGAATTGCATGTTTGACTAAAAAGATTGAAGCCATGGAACGAAGGAATGCCCAAGAACCCAAAATTAAAATTTTGTGTAGTGTTTGCCAAACTCTAGGACACTCAACTTATGAATGCCCAATTTTTAAGGAAGAGTCTCATGAACAGGTGAATTACACAAATCAATTGGACCCACCTAGAAAGCCATTTCCATCCCCACATTCTAACACATACAATTCACAATGGAAAAACCATCCCAGTTTCAGTTGGAGAAATGATCAACCACAACAGCAATATCAACCACCACCACCATTTCCACCACAAAACTCTCAAGGCCGACCACCATTTCCATCAAATTCTCAAAATTTTCAAAGGCCTCCACAAAATTTTTCTAAAAATCTCCAATCTCGAGTCAAAACTCTTGAAGACACTTTGCAAACTTTCATTCAAGCTCAAAAATCATTCATTCAAAAACAGGAAGTTCATAACACTCGCACTTTTCAAGACATTCATGAAACTAAAGAATTCATTTCTAAACTCACTTCATCTCTTTGCATTCAAGAAAAAGGTAAATTTCCTGCTCAACCTGTACATTATCTATCTGCAAATGAAATTGCCACTTCTAGTTCACAGTCACAACAAGAAACTGTTAATTTTGTTACAACTCTTCGAAGTGAAAAAACTGTTGATAAAACTAATCTTTTAAAAGATCAAAAAGTTAATTCAGCTTTGAAAAGTGGTGATAAAATTAATAGTGATGAGGAAAATTCTGAAAAAGAAAAGAGTGTTTCAAAAGAGAAATTTGTTCCAAAGATTCCATTTCCTCAAGCTTTGCTTTCAAAAGAGAAGTTTGACAAAAACACTGAAATTTTTGAACTGTTCAAACAAGTCAAAATTAACATTCTACTTTTAGATGCAATCAAACAAGTCCCATCTTATGCTAAATTTTTGAAAGATTGTTGTACAATTAAAAGAAAGCATAATGTGACTAAAACTTCATTTTTAGCTGAGAATGTTAGTTACATCATTCAACATGATTCATCATTGAAATACAAAGATCCTGGTTGTCCCAAAATTTCTTGCATCATTGGAAATACTCAAATTGAACATGCTTTGTTAGACCTTGGTGCTAGTGTCAACCTCTTACCTTATTCTGTTTATCAACAATTAGGTCTAGGTGAACTAAAGCCAACTTCTGTCACACTTCAACTAGCTGATCGATTTGTAAAAATTTCAAGAGGTGTTGTCAAGGATGTGTTAGTCCAAATTGATAAATTTTACTACCCAGTGGATTTCATTGTTTTGGATACACAACCTGTCACAAATTCAAATATTCAAATTCCTGTCATTTTAGGTCGTCCATTTCTTGCAACTTCTAATGCTTTGATTAATTGTAGAAATGGAATACTAAAATTGTCTTTTGGGAATATGACTTCAGAATTCAACGTTTTTAACATGGCACAATCACCCTCTGGAAAGTGTGAAGTGAATTTTGTTGAGAGCAATACTTCAGGAACGTTTGTTGATCCCTTGGCTAATTTGGCTAATTCTTTTGATTCGAATGTTCCACCCAAGGTTGATAACCATCCTGTGAATGTTTCTAACCAATCTCTTGAAGCAAACATTTTGAATTTTGAGGCTGAATGTGAAAATGAAGTTTATGAAGAAGAACCTGAGGATGTGGTGATGGGTGACACTATGGGTGACACTATGGATGGCCTCATGTATGATCTCATGGATGAAGAAGAATTTCAGCAAAGATTCTTTGCAGCTGCTGGCAACTTAACTTTTTGGGAGTGCTATCTTTTGGGAAGGTTTAGAGCAACTCTTCCAACAGTCATCAACATTGACGATTCTGACTCTGAACCAGAAATTGAAATCATAGTTATAGATTAATGTGTGTATTGTCTTTATGTTTTTTTTTTTTTGTATTTGTTTGTCGTATCTTTATTTTCTTTGTTTTTCCTAAAAATCAGAAAAATAATTTCAAAAATTCATTAAAATGGTAGAAATTATGGAGGTTATTATCTGCACGATTAGTTGGTATTTTTGTATCAATGGCCTCTAGAAACGCATTTTAATGAAATAATTTTCAATGAATTTTTCTAAATTTTAGATCTAAAAAAAACAAAAAAATTAAAAAAAATTAAAAAAAAAATCAAAAACACAAAAATAATTTCATGTTTGAGTAATCTGTTAGGTTACTTTTCTTTGGCCCATTTTAGTTCAGCCTATTACTCTCGCATGTGTCTGAATAGTCTTCCCCATGTCTGAACAGAAGTCTACCCCTTGTCTATAAAATCTGTTACTATGCATCCAAGCTCAGAAATCTTTGTTCTTTCTCTCTCTAAATTTCTTGTTCTCTCTCTCGAATTTTCTCTATATTCTCACTAAAATTCCAAGAAATTCTTCAAAACTCTTTCAAAATTCTTCAATCTTTCAAACACTTTTCAATCTCCTTTTCTTCTGCTTCCACAAAAAAATCTTCGCAATCCTCTATCGAACTCTCTCTTAAAGCTTTCAATTCACTTCCAAGAATCTCAATTTCTCAATCATGGATCCGAAATATGAGCACTTAAAGCAATATTTCCCTTCACTTTCTCAAACAGAGATCAGAAAGAAGTACAAAACTAGAGTCACTCGTCTTTGGGTACTTTCACGTTTTAAGCTTCCTACTGATATTAAGATGTACATAGAAGGTCTTGCTCATTCAAGTGATGTAAATAATGTAGGTTTGCCTGGTATGGGTACAAGTCTGTGTGCTAGAAAAAGAAGAGCTCGTCGTATGGAGTCAAAATGTCATAAATGTTCTCGTCAAACTTGTTCTGGAAAATGTCCCTCACCTGGTTTTGTATCTAGAAATAGGTAAGATAAAATTCAGTTCTGTAAAAATGGTCTTAGGAATGAAAACTTAAAAGATCTCCGAGTTTCTCTTGAGTCCCATCCAAGTGGATACGTTTGGGGGGCTATAAAACAACTATGGCCTCAATTTCATGAAGAAAAAGAACGTCTTAGGAATCTGACGCTAAAAGACCCAATTGTTCAGTTTACGAGAATGTTAGATGGAAAACAAACTCAAGATCCTTCTACTTCAGAACAAGGTCTATAAAGTATTCTTCTTTGTTTCTTTGTGTGTTTGTTTCAAAAAAAAAATCTTTTGTCTATTTTAAGTTTTATCGCTTTAGTTGCTGAGACTAGCAATAAGCTGGTTGAGGGGTGTGATGAGACTGTAAAAGTGTACATTTTCTAAGGCTTAAATCATTTGTTTACGCTTTTATTTCTCATTAAATCCTCTAATTAATAGCATTTTGTGTTAATAAGTATTTTTATGTCTTGGTGTGAAAATATGTTTAAAAATGCATTTTTATTGTGTTTTTATGTTTTTAGTAATTATTAGAGTCATTTTGGTGTGTTAAATAAGTGTCTAGTCTGTAAATAGTCAAAACCGTAAAAGTAATGCGGTTATTTTATTTTGAGTTTTAGTGTGTTTGATAGTGTATTTTAAGTTTATAAATGTGTCTTATTATATTTTTAGTAATTTTTAAAAAATATTTCCAAGTTATAAAAATTATATCTGTGCTAAACCGCAAGAGCTGAAAATTTTAGGAGTTTTTATTTAATTTTGTGTGTTTTAATGTAAAATAAATATTTTTAAAAAATATTATGTTTTTAAAATAATTAATATTAGTGTGTTTGTGATTTTTAGATTTGAAATCTGGAGGAAATAAGGAGCAAAACGACACCAAAACAGATAAAATTAGACATCAAATGCATCAAAAAGATAAAAAAAATCTGAATTTAAATTATATGGGACACGTGGCGTAACAAGGACCATCGGATTCACTGCCGAATTCATCTCAGCCGTCCAAGGAAGAGACGCGTGTCAACACGTCATCCCGTGCGTCAGCAGAATCTCAGCGGGCAGTCCACGTGTCTAAATTTGATTGGCACGTGCGTCACACGTGCTGACAAGGCTACAGGTGAGGCAGGGGAGTCTCAGGCGGCTTTGGATCGTGTGCAGTCGTGTCCACATGCATCCGTTCTCTGAACCGTCAAATCTGAATACTCTGACTCATCCATCAGCCTGGAATCTCGGTCCCACTTGGGCCCAATTTGCGAGTGTCTGACAGCCATTGGATTGCACGATTAACGGTCACGATCAGTCTGTTTAAGTGTTACCGTGTACCGCAAGGCAGAGAATCTCAAAGACAAATTCGCATTCTCACGAACGCAGATCAGCGTGAAAGAAGAAGGAAATAATTCAAAATCGTCAACTTTCAACAAGAAATAACATTAATTTCAAATGGCAGTTTGTAAAATCGATCTCCTATAAATACTGAGGCATTTGCCTTAGTTTGGAAAGCCCCCTCGTAGCATAAAAATGTTGTTGTAATAATTATAGTCTAGCTTTTATTTTACTTTTCAGTCTAGTTTCTTGTAAAATATTTTCTAGTTTATGTTGTTAAAATTATGCTCAATAATATCACTAGTACTTTATTAATTATGTCTTTCTAAATTTCTTTTTAGCTGAGGGGAGATGGGGAAATTATGGCAAAATTATCTTATATATTTTTGGTTTTTCTTAGTTTTTTAAGCTATTGTAGTGCCAAAATATTCTCTTAGAAAACCTAGAATTTTAATATTTTCTTAGCTAGAACTCTGTCAAAATTACGGTTCTGATTTATCGACAACATAGACTGGCACGGATAATGCTTGGGAGGACCTTGATTACTCGTAGACAGAGAATGACTCGATAAATGCTTAAATTACTATCTTGGTTGTTATTTTAGTTAAGTTATGTTGAAATGCTGCTTATTTATTAAGTTGTGTTTTTGTTGCATTATAGATATGGAATGGCACAGTAAATGCTTGGTAAATCTTAATTTATTGTCGACATAGGATGGTATAATGTATACTTAAACCAACTAATAAATAAAAAGAGAAACTAAAATATATTGAAGATAATTGTCAAAACAGAACCTTTGAACCTCAGCCCTGTTATTATTGTTGTTTTACTTCCTTAAATTGTCGTTATTATTGTCGTTACTCTGCTTAAATTATTATTTGTATTTCTTATTATTAAAGTTCCAAATTATCAAAATTTAAAGATGAAAAATGTTGTAAAAAAAATGTGTAAATATTGTAAATACATTCTGTGAATAATAAATATTAATCCTCAAATTTTTCAGCTTAAATAAAAAGAAAAATTTAATATAATACATGTACTAGAACTGAATAAATCCTTCCTTGTGGGTTCGACCTCGGATTCACCGAGAAAGTATTACTTGAGACAACCTTATACTTGAGGTTAGTTTAAAATGCGTAAATAGACGTGAGACCATGTCTACAAACACATTAAGGATAGAAAAGTGATGTTTCTACTGCTCTATATAGATGACATTTGGGTTATTGGTAATGACGTTGATGCATTATCATCGATCAGAGTTTGGTTGACCAAGCAGTTGTTAGACATGTATGCCCTAAGGAGTAAAAATGTAATAAGTTTTTGAAGACATTTTTATCAATAAAGAATTTGTTCATTATTTATATACCAAATTTTTTCCTTTTTACGTTCATATTTGTTGAATGTATGTTAAACAAACAATAGTCTGAGACTGTCAGTCTAAACCTTAAGAATTGGACATATGATGGACTGATTATGTGGAAGACACAATTCTTAAGGTGATGGTCTAAATCATATGATCCGCAATCGAGGGAATAAAGTTGGGTGCTTTATTCATGTAAAGATTGTTATGTTGTCTATATCCCTTTTGGGAGATGGTTTGTCTTGACCATCGAAGGTGGACTTCGTGAATAGAAACATTGGCACGTTGTCATAAGTGAGGATGTGTTGGATCGGGATATAAAGTGAATTGATTTGGATTAATAATTTTGTCTCGACAAATCGATTCACTTTAGACAATCATTTGTGTTGTATCTTAATCCTGAGATGAATAGTGGGCCCGTTGTCTTGGCTTATGTCTTTTGTTGTACCAAAGAGTGACACCCACATCTTAATAGTGGTATGCATGCTGGTACGTTAGAGGCATGACTCTTGATAGCGTAGACTTGTTATTTATAGATATGGAATCCATAGCTCTTCTTTAGGAGTAATGATATCCTCTTATATGCGTTATCCTGTAATTGAAAAACTAAAGCGCTCAACCATTTGGATACATAGGTGTAACCGAATGGTATACTGTCTTTGGATAGTAAGTTTTTTGATGGTGAGATAATGGAACGTAAGATAAAAATAATTGAGAAGGTAAGATAGAACTTGTCCTTAAGCTGAATATGGATTATCATATGGGGATACGATACACTATGATATGTAATGGAGACTTAGCTATACGAGCTTCGTAATTCTATGTAGTTTGAGAATGCAGCTCCAAGTTTTAGTGGAGTTTCGTTGGATTTGATAATTATGAAATGTATATCTAGGATATTGGGTTTCATAATTATCAAGAGTTAGAACTATATAGGCCCATTTGGTCCCCTCTGCTAGCTCACAACATCCTGTAACGACACGGCGTGTTTTTCCAATAATTGATGACTTATGTCAGATTTATTAGATTGGTTGAAATTTGGAACAATCGAATAATTCATGTTTGTTTATCGGTTGAATTAATTTTGTGATAAAATTGATTCAAGATAAACTTGTTGAATTATTGAGATCGGATAATTCTTGTCTGTTTATCGGTTGATTTAATTTTGGATAAATTAGATCAAGATAAATTTGTAGAATTATTGGGAATTGATTTATTTTCTTAGAGATAATCTAGATAAAGTTGTTTTGATCAGATAACTTCTCTATTAGGTTATTTGAATTAAAACTGAGACTTTATCCTATAGAATCTCGGGTGAAAAATAAAAGATTCGCGAGATTTTTTATTCGACAATTTGGCCTGTCGATGGAAGTGTTCGGCCTGCCGATGGGGCCTGTTCGGCCTGCCGATCAAGTGGTTTGGCCTGCCGATTAGCGAAGGATAAGATCACGCGTTTCCATGCGAATCTTATCAGATATTGATTCAAATTTGATTCTGATCTGAGTTTTGAGACTTAATCTGATAAGGACTGACCCTAGGACCAACCTCTATAAGTGGAAGTGATTCTCACAGGCTACTTAGATCAATTGAGAGATTAAGAGAGATACTCCACTAGTGAGAATCTGAAAACTCCCTAAGAGCATTTGTTCACAAATCACAAACACTTGCTTTGGGTTCTCTCGATTGGTTGGAAGAAGAGTCACCAGTGGAAGAGCTGTATGTGTGAGCCCACACTCACTCTGATCGTGGATAGAGAATAGCAAAGAAGACCAGTTGGTTGAGGCTCTTCTGGAACGTTACTTCTCTTCACATTTTGCGAGGGTTCTTCAGCACACAAAGATTAGTAAGATCTGGTCAATTTATGGACATAGCATGTCAAACTTGTGTTTTTAGAAATTACTCTGATGTTAAATTTTTAAAATTCTACTACGTACTATTTTTTCAATAATTGGTATCAAAGACATGGTTTTTACATAAATTTACGAGTTTGTGATCATGTTATATTCATAAATTTTGTGATCTTAATCTCTCCTATGCTTGAATTTAATTTTATAGAGAGTTGGCACTCTAGGTTTCTATATAATTATATGTTGTCATAAATTATATAATGAATGTTTATTAATTAATTATGGTTAATTAAATTCTTATTTAATTAATTATTAATTAATTAATTAATACTGGTTATAGTTCCTTAGAGGTTAGAATGTGTATCTAAGTTTTTCATGTAATTAGATGGCAGACTATCATCTTCGTCTAGGAATTATTATTTATTTTAAATTTGTAAGAATTTTATAATTGAATAATTATTCAGAGAAGACAGATTTAGAAGATTGATGATGATGCTCCCAGGTATTTCTTGAGCCTTTAATTTTATGTTTTTGAATTGTTGAAAATAAAATTGATAAATTGCTTTAAAATTGTATTTTCTGGGATGAAGATTTTTGCTCGGTCGGCATGCCGAACATCACAGTTCGGCAGGCCGATGGTCATAGATCGGCAGGCCAGACTTGTGGTTCGGCAGGCCATCAGTGGGGCAAAAATCAAGAGGCTCTGGCGGCAGGCCAAACTTCCAGTTCGGCAAGCCGAACTTTCATGAATCGACAGGCCGATGGAGCATGACCGGTAGGCCGATCACCCAGATCGGTATGCCGATCGAGAGCTGGAAAGTTTCCAAGAAAAGGTGCAGTTTTTTCCAATGCAGTTTTAATTTTATTTTTGGGACAATTCTGAGAAAACATTAAATTTGGATATGATCAAAAATAAGAAGTATTCGATTCATACGAGACTGAAGACTTGAAGATGGGCATTACATAAAGAAGGATACAGCTTGAGGATTCAAGGATGAAGAATCGATAATATGTCTCGATTATTCTCTTGTAATCTTAGTTTTCTATTCTCTAGGGTGGAGCCATAATATTACGGTTATTATTATTATTATGCTTGTAGCTTTGCTTGATTGCTTTGCTTGTTTGCATTATACTGTGATTTGCCATGTATATTGATAACATGGCATATAGAATAGGGAGTGCAGCTCATATTAAAATTGTTCATGCATATTTTTAAAAGAAAACCTTGATTTCAAAAGATTGAGTGGGAGAAGGTTTTCGAAGAGAGGACCTAAGGCCTCTATCATTGGTCCATAGGCAGAACATGGTGGTCCCGACCCCTAGGAAGGGATTTCTATCATGAACTAGATTGTACCTCTAAAAGAATAAGGTATTTTAGCATGATTTATGGTTGCACACCCCTAGGTAGTGATTATAAATCATGGATAAAATATTGAAACAATGATTATACACTCACGTTAATTTTATTATTAACCTCCCCTAGGAGCTGTGTTAATAAAATTAATGGCCAAAGGAACGATTATTAATATATTCTGGATCATACGGGTCCTAGATGACATATATTAATTAGGAGGGGATCCATGTTCCTGATTGAATTTGGCATGACTCTTCTAGGAGCTTGTTGAATTCTGAGTTGGGAATTATCGTTGTAAGGTTGTGATATTTTCAAGGTTTTGACACATAAACACATTTAAATAATTTTTACATGATTGTGTTATCTTACTAAATTATTATTATATGTTTGCTTATGTTTGGTATATGATTCTTTAATGTAGATTAAAAATGTCTAAAAATGCTTTATCATCGATACTTGACAAAAACCTATTAACCGGTGAGAACTATAACGATTGGAAACAGAACCTGGATATTGTCCTGTCCTTTGAGAAACTGAAATATATACTGACAACCCCTTGTCCTCCCGAGCCTACGGGAGACTCAACTAATGAGCAATTCCAAGCGTATGGTCGCTAAAAAGATGCTAATGATCAGGCCCGCTGCTATGTTATGGCTAGCATGAACAACGTGCTGCAGGCTCAACATCAAGATTATGAGACTACGAAGCAGATCTTGGATAATCTTAAGGATATGTTTGGAGGCTAAGCCATAACAAAGCGGCAAGAGGCGCTTCAAAACTCTTAAACTGTAGACAGAGGCCGGGGACATCTGTAAAGGAGCACATGATGTTGGTCATGGGTTACCTCGCTGAGGCTCAAACCAATGGAGCCGACATCGATGCTGAAACTCAAATGACTATGGTCTTTGAGACTCTGTCTAAGGAATTTATTCCGTTTAGAGCTACATTTAATTTAAGCAATAGACGGGATATGACCTTAATAGAACTGATTAACTAGTTACAGGAGTTTGAACTGCTGATCAGGGAGTCTCCTGCAGGTGGTAAGGCCAACATGGTAGCTGCTTCTGGTTCCAATCCTAACTCTGGGAATGGAAAGAAGCAACGGGCCAAGAACGGGAAGTTTTCTATTCCTGCTACGACCAAAAGCAAGAAGAAGAAGAAGAACCGGAAGAAGCTTAAGTGCTTCTTTTGTGGAAAGGTTGGGCATATTAAGAAGCATTGCAAGGACTTCCTTTCCAAAGGAGGTAGGTGTGATCTTCTATATGTAAAAACTTGTTTGGTTAAGGAATCTAGTGACATTTGGGTCATAGATTCTAGTGCAACTAATCATGTTTGTGTTTCTCTACAGGGGTTCAAAGAAACGAGAAGTCTGCTACATGAAGACTTCATGCTTCAAATGGGCAATGGATCCTTGGTCTCAGCGGAAGCAGTGGGAGATGTCCATCTTTATTTTGATAATTATAGGAATTTATTTTTGCAAGATTGTTTTTACATTCCTAAATTTGAAAGGAATTTAATTTCTGTATCTTTTTTATTTAAAGACTCCTACTTGGTTTTTTTTAATGATAAATGGTGATTCGTAAAAACAAATCTTTTATCTGTTCTAGATGGATGCATAATAATCTATATTTTATCAAACCTATGATGGACTTATTGCTTAATGCTGAGATGAATGATAATAACTCTAAAAGACTTAAAACTTCTATATCTTGTTTATTTAAAGACTCCTACTTGGTTTCTTTTAATGATAAAGTGGTGATTTGTAAAAACAAATCTTTTATCTGTTCTGGATGGATGCATAATAATCTATATTTTATCAAACCTAAGATGGACTTATTGCTTAATGCTGAGATGAATGCTAATAACTCTAAAAGACTTAAAACTTCTCACTTTAATAACACTTATCTGTGGCATTTATGCCTTGGTCATATTAACCTAAATAGGATTCAAAGGTTGGTAGGGGATGGACCTTTAAGTCACTTAAGGGTGGAATCTATACCTCAATGTGAATCTTGTTAAGAGGGTAAAATGACCAAAAGACCATTCGGGACTAAGGGCAAAAGGGCCAAAGGGGTTCTAGAACTTGTGCATAGTGATGTTTGCGGACCGATGAACATCCGGACATGAGGAGGGTATGAGTACTTCGTCACTTTTATTGACGATTACTCAAGATATGGGTATGTGTACCTGATGCACCACAAAAGCAAAACTTTTGACAAGTTTAGGGAGTTTCGGGCTGAAGTGGAAAACCAATTGGGTAGACCCATTAAAGCACTTCAATCGGATCGAGGTGGGGAATACCTTTCTGATGAGTTCTTGAAACACTTATTAGAGAATGGGATTTTATCCCATTTGACTGCGTTGGGCACTCCGCAAAAGAATGGCATAGCAGAGAGAAGAAATAGGACTTTGTTGGACATGATTAGGTCCATGATGAGTTATTCATCATTGCCTTTATCCTTTTGGGGATATGCACTACAAACCGCATGTTATCTTTTGAACAATGTGCCTTCAAAATCGGTCCCTAAAACTCCTCACGAGTTGTGAACGGGTAGGAAGACATCCTTAAACCATATTTGCATATGGGGATGTCCGGCTTATGTCCTGTTTAAGGATCCGAATAAGTTGAAAGCATGTTCGGAAGTTTACGTGTTTATAGGATATCCAAAAGGACTAAAGGGGTTATTTTTATAACCCAAAGGAAAATAAAGTCGTGGTTTCAACTAATGCAACTTTCCTTGGGGAGAGTTACATGGACGACTTTAAACCTCGAAGCAAAGTGGTGCTTGAGGAGTTAAGGAGTGATCCAATCACTCTGGAGGTTCTGAATGAAACCGTTCCGATTGGTGTAGAAAAACCAAACAAACTTGAACAACAACCTCAGGGGCTTCGGCGTAGTGGGAGGATCAGGCGTCAACCTGATAGGTATATGTTCAATGGGGAGGTCTTCTTGGCTGAACCGGATGAATATGACAGGGATCCTTATACTTACGTAGAAGCTATGGAGGATGTTGATTCAAACCTCTGGACAGAGGCCATGAACATTGAGATGAAGTCTATGGAGACTAATTAGGTCTAGGACCTTGTGGATCTTCCTAAAGGGGTAAAACACATATGGTGTAAGTGGATCTACAAGAGGAAAAGAGGAGTGGATGGAAAGGTCGAAACCTTTAAGGCTAGATTGGTAGCTAAGGGTTATACGCAAAAGGAAGGAATCGATTATGAGGAAACCTTTTCGCCTGTAGCCATGCTTAAGTCCATCCAGATTCTCTTGTCCATAGCTGCCGCTCGCGACTACAAGATTTGACAGATGGATGTCAAGACGGCTTTTTTGAATGGCTATCTTGATGAGTCCATTTATATGGAACAACCAGACGGGGTGAAGGTCACGGGTCAAGAGGGTAAGGTTTGTAAGCTGCTGAAGTCAATTTATGGACTTAAACAGGCTTCTCATTCTTGGAACATAAGATTTGATCAGGTGGTCAAGACTTATGGGTTCTCACAAAATGTGGATGAACCATGTGTTTATAAACACATTAAGGATGGGAAGGTGGTTTTTCTACTGCTCTATGTAGATGACATTCTACTAATTGGTAATGACGTTGGCGCATTGTCATCGGTCAAATTATGGTTGACCAAGCAGTTTGACATGAAGGACTTGGGTGAGGCTAATTTTGTTCTTGGTATCTAGATCTTTAGGGATAGGAAGAACAAAATGATAGCTTTGTCCCAGGCCGGCTACATAGATAAAATTTTTTAAAAGGTTTGGAATGCAGGATTCCAAGAAAGGTGGGCAACTATCTAGGTCTGGAATTACTCTTTCTAAGAAAGACTCTCCAAAGTCTTATAAAAAAAGAGAATACATGAATAAGATGCCTTATGGTTCGACAGTAGGTAGTCTCATGTATGCCATGCTTTGCTGATGAGGACATCATTAGCACAAGCAAGAGCACGTGGGAGACATATTCAGATCCAATTCAAGTTCCCATTGGTCCGGTTACGAGAGCTCATGCGAAGAAGTTTAAAGAAACGCTTATTGGGCTGATTCAAGCAACTTGGGCTCAAGCTATTGCATGGAGGCCCATTGAGGGAATTGCATGCGACAACCAGACCAACAAATGCATGATTCAAGCTCTAAAAGGGATTGAGTAATTTCCATTTCAGTTACTTTCCCGTTTTGACGCGACACATGGTGAGAAGAATCAGCTTATTTACCTTTTAATGTCTAGTTTCCTTTTTGCGTTTGTGTTATTTCTATTATTGTAAGGTTTTTAAGCCATTAAGGGAACTTTCCTTATTTGCTTTAGATTTGACATTTGGTAATTGATTTGCCCAAAATTGCATGGGCAATTAGGGGCTAAAAATTCGCATGGGCGAACTCCTATATATTGTAACGAATTTCAATCAATTGAATACAAGTATTAACACACAATTTGAGGTTTAATTCTCTTTGGTTCCTAAACGAACTATTCAAACTTATCAGAAATTTTCGTGGCGTTCATAGACTTATCAATCAGTCCATCCATAGCTGATTGTGGCATCCTCACATACCAAGACTTATCAATCAGTCCATCCATAGTTGATTGTGGCATCCTCACATACCAAGGTTCGTGCTTCTTGTTAGGCATTGGGTCACGGTTCCATCCAAAACCAGTTAAGAATTTGATCTTGGAAACCAATCTTGGTTAGGGTCGCGTCAGTTCTTGGCGGGGTTCTTATCATTTGGTAATCAGAGCGAGGTTCTAATCAGGTTTTGTTTATCCGTTCTCTTAGTTTATGTTTGTTTCAGTTATTCGTGAGTTTTTGATTTCCATTATCAAAGTCGGTTAAAAAAAAAAGGATCCAAAAAGAAAAGAAAGAAAGAAAAGAAACAAAAAGAAAGAAAAAAACAAAGAAAAGAAGAAAAAACAAGAGGATCTGAAAAAAAAAAAAAAAAAAACTCACAGACCAAAATTTTTTTCTAGATTCTTATTATTCATCATTTAAGGAATCCGAAATTAAATTCCCTGCATAAACCAAAAATTTTTGCTCAAATTTCGTTCCTTTTGGGTGTGATTTCTAAAATCTTAAATTATTTGTTCCTGTTATAGTCTTGTTTCTAATCTGAGCCTCCTTGGTAATATATTTGTGAATTGTCAAGGAAATTTTGATATTGATTTGACTAGTTTTATAGGAACTGAGTGAGAATTAACGAGTGGAAAAAGGCATAGAGGCAAGAGCATTAGAGTGGACAAAAGCCGAAAGTATTGAGTGTAAACACGAGTGAAATTGAGTGAACCATTTCACGAGTGAAACATGTAAGGGAGTGTGGTAAGGTCCTTTGCAAAATGACAAACAACAGCAAGAACACTATTGAGGGTACCTCGGGTGCAGCAGACCCAAAACTTCTTATGGAAGCGATGATGGGGGAGATGAGGCGATTGTTGAGGGGAGAGTTAGGACAGCTTCATGAGAGGATAGACCGGATAGAAAACGCACGTGTGGAACAGCCACAACATGTTCCTCATGCGCGTAGGCGGGAAAGGGTTCCGGTTAGAGGAGAGGTTGATGACTACTACAGGATTGATGAGGAAGAGTTTGACGAAGGAGAAGATTCAGCGGGTAGTCACCGAAGATTTGGACGGGATAGAGGAGTTAGGAACCGGGAAGATGATAGTTTGAGAGGCATAAAAATGAAGATACCATCATTTCAAGGCAAATCCAATCCAGAAGCGTACCTAGAATGGGAGAAGAAAATGGAGTTCATCTTTGACTGCCACTACTATTCTGAGGTGAAGAAGGTAAATCTGGCTGTAATTGAATTTTTTGATTATGCTATTACTTGGTGGGATCAGCTTGTTATAAACAGGAGACGAAATAGAGAGCGACCTATTGAGTCATGGGAAGAGATGAAGACCGTAATGAGGAAGCGATTTGTACCAACTTACTACTACCGGGAGTTGTACAACAAACTACAAAACCTTAAGTAGGGCAACCGGAGTATAAAGGAGTACTATAAGGAGATGGAGGTTATGATGATTCGGGCCAATATAGAGGAGGATCGGGAGGCGACAATGGCAAGGTTTTTGGCGGGTTTGAACCGAGATATTCACAATGCCGTTGAGTTACAACATTATGTGGAGTTGGAGGACATGGTGCACATGGCTATTAAAATTGAGAATCAACTTATGAGGAGGGGCAGTAACACACGTCCTAGCCAAAACTCGAGTACATCCGCTTGGAAAATGAACCAATGGAAGAGGGATGAGAAGCAACCCAACACCAAGCCAAAGATTGAGCAGAAACAAGAGTTGGCCAGCCATGGGAATCAAGGTAAATCCGATTCTTTCACTACTCGGAATCGTGATATTAAATGTTTTAAATGTCAAGGCAGGGGTCACATAGCAAGCCAATGTCTGAACAAACGAGCTATGGTGATGCGGGACAATGGAGAGATTGAAACCGAGGAGGATTCGAACAATGACTCTATGCCTTCATTAGAGGATGCTGACGATGAGGAGTGCGCTGTCCAAGGAGAATTGTTGGTTACAAGGAGAGCTTTAAGTGTGCAAGCCAAAGAAGAAGATGAAGAGGTGCAATGGGAAAACATCTTCCACACTAGGTGCCACGTCCAAAACAAGGTATGTAGTGTGATTATTGATGGTGGGAGTTGTACTAATGTTGCTAGCACAACCATGGTAGAGAAGTTAGGGCTGCCAACAATTAAGCATCCTCGACCATATAAATTGCAATGGTTAAATGATACTTGTGAGGTAAAGGTGCATAAACATGTGTTAGTTCCTTTTCGCATTGGAAGATATGAAGATGAAGTTTTGTGCGATGTGGTTCCAATACAAGCTGGGCACTTGTTATTAGGCAGACCATGGCAATTTGATCGGCGAGTTAAACATGATGGTTTCACCAACAAGTACTCATTTGTTCACAATCAAAAAACGATCACTCTTGTTCCATTAACACCAAAACAGGTCTATGAAGACCAAGTGAGCTTACAGAGAGAAAGTGATAAAAAGAAAATGATGAGTGGAGAAAAATCAAGAGTGGGAGTGCAGAGAGAGAGTTCGGCCAGTGAGAGAAAAAAGGAAGAGATGGCTGAGAAAAAGGAGAGAAAAGGAGAGAACATTGAGAGAGCTAGTACAAAAGAAGATTTGGCCAATGAGGTAAAAATAGAGAGAAAAACAAACTTTTATGCAAGAAAGAGTGATGTGAGAAGAGCTTTGTTTTCTAATCAGCCGATGATTTTACTCATGTACAAGGAGGCATTATTAAACACTAATGATCTTGATTCCACCTTGCATAGTTCTATTGTTTCTCTTTTGCAGGAATATGAGGATATCTTTCTCGCGGAAACACCGCAAGGTTTACCTCCAATCTACAGGATTGAACATCAAATCGACTTCATACCTGGAGCTACAATCCCAAACCGACCAGCCTATAGGAGTAATCCCGAGGAGACAAAGGAACTCCAACGGCAGGTAAGTGAGTTGATGGAGAAGGGACACGTGAGAGAAAGCATGAGCCCGTGCGCCGTACCAGTTTTACTTGTGCCTAAGAAAGATGGGACTTGGAGGATGTGCATTGATTGTCGGGCCATCAACAACATCACGGTAAAGTATCGACATCCCATTCCTCGCTTGGATGACATGTTAGATGAATTGCATAGTGCTTGTGTGTTTTCTAAAATTGATCTAAAGAGTGGATATCATCAAATTCGCATGAAAGAGGAAGATGAGTGGAAGACGGCTTTCAAAACAAAACAAGGCTTGTATGAGTGGTTGGTAATGCCTTTCGGTTTAACCAATGCGCCTAGCACATTTATGCGTTTAATGAACCATGTTTTGCGAGCTTTTATTGGAAATTTTGTTATTGTTTATTTTGATGATATCCTTATCTATAGCAGCAATTTGGATGAACATATTGAACATTTGAAACTTCTTTTAGATGTTTTATGGAAAAAAAAGTTTATGCTAACCTCAAGAAATGTACCTTTTGCACAAATAAGCTTGTGTTTCTTGGTTTTGTTGTTAGTGCTCAAAGTATACAGGTTGATGAAGAAAAGGTGCAAGCCATCCAGGAGGGGCCGAGTCCAACTAGTGTGGGAAACGTACGGAGTTTTCATGGACTTGCTAGTTTCTACCAGCGGTTTGTGAAAGATTTCAGTACTATAGCCACACCACTGACTGAAGTAATCAAGAAGAACGTTGGGTTTAGATGGGGAGAAGAGCAAGAAAAGGCATTTCAGTTAATCAAGGAGAAGTTGACTAATGCTCCATTGTTATCTTTACCTAATTTTTCCAAAACTTTTGAGATTGAATGTGATGCTTCAGGTGTTGGAATTGGTGTTGTTTTGATGCAGGAAGGGAGACCAGTAGCATAATTCAGTAAGAAGCTGAATGGGGCAACTCTTAATTACCCAACTTATGATAAAGAAATGTATGCATTGGTTCGGGCATTAGAGACGTGGCAGCACTACCTATGGCCTAAGGAGTTTGTGATTCACATCGATCATGAGTCCCTGAAACACTTGAAGGGCCAGCACAAGCTGAACAAGAGACACGCTCGTTGGGTGGAATTCATAAAGACGTTTCCGTATGTCATTCGCTACAAGCAAGGTAAGGAAAACGTCGTTGCCGATGCACTTTCTCGCAGGTATGTCTTAATCTCAACTCTTAATGCTAAACTACTGGGTTTTGAACACATTAAAGAGTTATATGCTGATGACCGTGACTTTAGTACTGAGTATCAAGCTTGTGAGAGATTTGCTAGTGGTAAGTACTTTAGGCATGAGGGATACTTGTTTCGGGAGAATAAATTATGTGTGCCTAATTGTTCATTAAGAGATTTGCTAGTGAGAGAATCCCATGGGGGAGGATTGATGGGACATTTTGGAGTAATGAAGACTTTAGCTATGTTGTAGGAACACTTCTATTGGCCACATATGAAACGAGATGTTGAGAGGCTTTGTGGTAGATGTGTAACTTGTAGGCAGGCTAAATCAAGAGTGCAGCCCCATGGTTTGTACACCCTTTTACCAATACCTAGTGAACCCTGGATTGATATTTTGATGGATTTTATGTTAGGATTGCCTAGGTCTAAACGGGGAAGAGATTCGATATTTGTGGTCGTGGATAGGTTTTCCAAGATGGCTCATTTTTTTCCATGCCACAAGACAGATGATGCTTCCAATGTTGCTGATTTGTTCTTTAGGGAAATTGTGAGACTTCATGGCATGCCTAGGACAATTGTTTCTGATAGGGATACCAAGTTCTTAAGCTACTTTTGGAAGACTTTGTGGGCTAAGCTAGGGACTAAACTATTGTTTTCGACTACTTGTCACCCACAAACCGATGGTCAAACAGAAGTTGTGAATAGAACCTTGTCTACTTTGTTGCGGGCTGTCATTAAAAAGAACATCAAAACATGGGAGGAGTGTTTACCACATGTTGAGTTTGCTTATAATCGATCTGTTCATTCTGTTACTCAATTCTCTCCGTTTGAAATTGTTTATGGTTTTAATCCTTTAACTCCTTTGGATTTAATGCCATTACCTTTGTCTGAGCATGTGAATTTAGATGGAAAAAGAAAAGCTAATCTTGTTAAGCAGATACACGAGAAGGCAAGACTCAACATCGAGCGAAGAACTAAACAATATGCTGAACAAGCCAACAAAGGGCGTCACAAGCTCGTCTTCGAGCCCGGTGATTGGGTGTGGTTGCCCTTACGCAAGGAACGGTTTCCGGAACAAAGGAAATCCAAGCTATTGCCTAGAGGGGATGGTCCTTTTCAAATTCTCGAAAGGATCAACGATAATGCGTACAAGCTAGACTTGCCAGGTGAGTATGGTGTAAGTGCCTCCTTTAATGTTTCTAATCTAAGTCCTTTTGATGCAGGTGACGATTTGAGGACAAATCCTTCTCAAGAGGAGGGGAATGATGAGGACATCATTAGCACAAGCAAGAGCACGTGGGAGACATATTCAGATCCAATTCAAGTTCCCATTGGTCCGGTTACGAGAGCTCGTGCGAAAAAGTTTAAAGAAATGCTTATTGGGCTGATTCAAGCAACTTGGGCTCAAGCTATTGCATGGAGGCCCAGTGAGGGAATTGCATGCGACAACCAGACCAACAAATACGTGATTCAAGCTCTAGAAGGGATCGAGTAATTTCCATTTCAGTTACTTTCCCATTTTGACGTGACACATGGCGAGAAGAATCAGCTTATTTACCTTTTAATGTCTAGTTTCCTTTTTGCATTTGTGTTATTTCTATTATTGTAAGGTTTTTAAGCCATTAAGGGAACTTTCCTTATTTGCTTTAGATTTGACATTTGGTAATTGATTTGCCCAAAATTGCATGGGCAATTAGGGGCTGAAAATTCGCATAGGGGAACTCCTATATATTGTAATGAATTCAATCAATTGAATACAAGTATTAACACACAATTTGAGGTTTAATTCTCTTTGGTTCCTAAACGAACTATTCAAACTTATCAGAAATTTTCGTGGCGTTCATAGACTTATCAATCAGTCCATCAATAGCTGATTGTGGCGTCCTCACATACCAAGACTTATCAATCAGTCCATCCATAGCTGATTGTGGCGTCCTCACATACCAAGGTTCGTGCTTCTTGTTAGGCATCGGGTCACGGTTCCATCCAAAACCGATTACGAATTTGATCTTGGAAACCAATCTTGGTTAGGGTTGCGTCAGTTCTTGGCGGGGTTCTTATCATTTGCACATGACCAGATATTAGTTATGCGGTCAGGATTGTAAGTCGATTTCATGCAGATCTAGGAGCAAACCATTGGGTTGCGGTAAAGCATATTTTCAAGTACCTGAGAAGGACTCGAGGGTATATGCTTGTATATTCGGGTGAGGACCTCCAGGATATACTAACTCAGATTTTCAATCTTGTCTGGATTTTAGGAAATCGACTTTGGGTTTTGTGTTTACTCTGGGCGACGGTGCCATCAGTTGGAGAAGTGCTAAGCAAGATTACACTTCAGATTCAAGGATGGAGGCTGAGTATGTAGCAGCTAGTGATGCTTTGAAAGAATTAGTGTGGCTCTGCAAGTTCCTTGGGGATCTTGAGGTAATTCCTGGTATGGATAAAGTGGTATCACTGTACTGTGATAACAGTGCGGCGGTAGCTAATGCTAAGGAACCAAGATTTCACAAGAAGAGTAAGCACATTGATCGAAAGTATCATGTGATAAAGGACTTCGTTGAGGGCGGACATGTCACGGTGTGTAAGATCACGTCAGAGGACAATTTAGCTTATCTATTTACGAAGACACTTACTGGGAGAGTCTTCGAGAGGCATGTGGAAGCTATGGGGATGCGAGATTTGTCATATTTACTCACTTAGTGCAAGTGGGAGATTGTTAGACATGTATGCCCTAAGGAGTAAAAATATAATAAGTTTTTGGAGACATTTTTATCAATAAAGAATTTGTTCATTATTTGTATACCAAATCTTGTCCTCTTTACTTTCATATTTGTTGAATGTATGTTAAGCAAAAAATAGTCTGAGACTGTCGGTCTAAACCTTAAGAATTGGGCATATGATGGACGGATTATGCGGAAGACACAATTCTTAAGGTGATGGTCTAAATCATATAATTCGTAATCGAGGAAATAAAGTTGGGCGCTTTATTCATGCAAAGATTGTTATGTTGTCTATACCCCTTTTGGGAGATGGTTTGTCTTGACCATCGAAGGTGGACTCCGTGAATAGAAACATTGGCACGTTGTCATAAGTGACGATGTGTTGGATCGGGACATAAAGTGAATTGATTTGGATTAATAATTCTGTCTCGGCAAATCGATTCACTTTAGACAATCATTTATGTTGTATCTTAATCCTGAGATGAATAGTGGGCCTGTTGTCTTGGCTTGTGTCTTTTGATGTACCAAAGGGTGACATCCACATCTTAATAGTGGTATGTATGCCGGTACGTTGGAGGCATGACTCTTGATAGTGTAGACCTGTTATTCATAGATATGGAATCCATAGCTCCTCTTTAGGAGTAATGATATCCTCTTATATGCGTTATTCTGTAATTGAAAAACTAGAGCGCTCAACCATTTAGATACATAGGTGTAACCGAATGGTATACTGTCTTTGGATAGTAAGTTTTTTGATGGTGAGATAATGGAACGTAAGATAAAAATAATCGAGAAGGTAAGATAGAACTTGTCCTTAAGCCGATTATGGATTATCATATGGGGATATGATACACTATGATATGTCATGGAGACTTAGCTATACGAGCTTTGTAATTCTATGTAGTTTGAGAGTGCAGCTCCAAGCTTTTAGTGGAGTTACGTTGGAGTTGATAATTATGAAATATATATCTAGGATCTTGGGTTTCATAATTATCGGGAGCTTGAACTATATAGGTCCATTTGGTCCTCTCTACTAGCTCACAACATCCTATAACGACACGGCGTGCTTTTCCAATAATTGATGACTTATGTCAGATTTATTAGATTGGTTGAAATTTGGAACAATCGAATAATTCATGTCTGTTTATCGGTTGAATTAATTTTGTGATAAAATTGATTCAAGATAAACTTGTTGAATTATTGGGATCGGATAATTCTTGTCTGTTTATCGATTGATTTAATTTTGGATAAATTAGATCAAGATAAATTTGTAGAATTATTGAGAATTGATTTATTTTCTTAGAGATTATCTAGATAAATTTGTTTTGATCAGATAACTTCTCTATTGGGTTATTTGAATTAAAACTGAGACTTTATCCTATAGAATCTCAGGTGAAAAATAAAAGATTCGCGAGATTTTTTATTTGGCAGTTCAGCTTACCGATGGACGTGTTCGGCCTGCCGATGGGGCCTGTTCGGCCTGCTGATCAAGTGGTTCGGCCTACCGATCAGCGAAGGATAAGATCATGCGTTTTCACACAGATCTTATCAGATATTGATCCGAATTTGATTCTTATCCGAGTTTTAAGACTTAATCTGATAAGGACTGACCCTAGGACCAACCTCTATAAATAGGGAGTGATTCTCATAAGTTACTTAGATCAATTGAGGGATTTAGAGAGATACTCTGCTAGTGAGAATCTGAAAACTCCCTCAGAGCTTTTGTTCACAAATCACGAACACTTGCTTTGGGTTCTCTCGATTGGTTGGAAGGAGAGTCACCGGTGGAAGAGCTGTACATGTGAGCCCACACTCACTCCGGTCGTGGATAGGGAATAGGAAAGAAGACCAGTTAGTTGAGGCTCTTCTAGAATGTTACTTCTCTTCACGTTTTGCAAGGGTTCTTCGGCACACAAAGGTTAGTAAGATCTTATTAATTTATGCATATAGCATGTCAAACTTGTATTTTTGGAAATTACTCTGATGTAAAATTTTTAAAATTCTACTATGTACTATTTTCCAATAGTAGTTTGACATAAAGGACTTGGATGAGGCTAATTATGTTTTGGGTATCTAAATCTTTTGAGATAGGAAGAATAAGATGATAACTTTATACCAAGTCCCATATGTAGACAAAATTCTCAAGAAGTATGCATTATAGAATTCTAAAAAAAGTGGGCAACCATCTAGATTAGGAATTACTCTTTTTAAGACTTTTCAAAGTCTGATGAAGAAAGAGAATACATAAAGAAAGTACCTTATGCTTCGGTGATTGGTAGTCTCATATATGCTATGCTTTGCACATGACCTGATATATGCCATGTGGTCGAGATAGTGAGTTGATTTCAGTTATATCCATAACTAAACTATTGGGTTACGATCATGAATATTTTCAAATACTGAACAAGACTAGAGGTTATATGCTAGTGTATTCTGATAAGGATCTAACACCTCTTGGATACACTGATTTCAATTTTCAATTCTGTCTAAATTTGAGAAAATTGACTTTGGGGTATGTGTTTACTTTGGGTGGAGGAGCCATTGTTTGTAGAAGTGTAAAGCAAGATTGCACTTCAGATTTAACGATGGAGCCTGACTATGGGGTTGCCCGTGAAGCTCTGAAAGAAGCTGTGTGGCTTTGGAAGTTCCTTAGAAATCTTGAAGTAGTTTTTAGCATAAATAAGCCCATGATGTTGTAGCTAATGCTAAGGAAATAAGATTTCAAAAGAAGAGTAAGCATATACATTGCAAATATCATGTGATAAAGAATTTCATAGATATCTGGACATGTTACAGTATGTAAGATCGCATATGAGGACAATATAGTTGATCCTTTCAATAAGACAATACCTATGAGGTCTTTTAGAAGCATGTAGAGACTATAGAAGTGTGAAACATGTCACATTTACTCATTTAGGGCAAGTGGGAGATTGTTAAACTAAGTGCCTTAAGGATTAAGTGATATAATAAATTTTTTTAGACATTTAATCAATGAAGTGCATATTTTCATATATCAAATGTTGTACTCTTTATGTTCTTTTATGTTGAATATATAAGCAAACAAAAGTCTGAAACTATCAATCTAAATCACTAAGGTCATGCATATGATAGATATATTATACAAAAGACAAGATTCTTATAGTGATGGTTTAAATATTAAATATCTGCAATCGAAGAAATGAAGTTACGCGCTTTGTTCAAGTTAATATTGTTATGTTGTCTACATCCTTGACAGGAGATAGCTCGTCTTGGTTATCGAATTGGACTCTACAAGTAGAGACGTTGTTATTGCCATTGGTGCCAATATGTTAGATTAGGACTAAAGATGAATTAATTTGATTAATAATTCTATTTGAATAAATCAATACACTTTAGACAATCATACATGTTACATTTTAATCCTAAAAAAATCAATTAGTCTAATTCTTGACTTGTGCCTTTTGATGTATCACGAACCAGTACGTTAGAGATATAGAATCTATAGCTCTTTTGCAAAGTTAATGATGCTCTCTTATACGCATTATCTTGCAATTGGAAAATGACATGCTTAACCATTTGGATAGATATGTGTAACCAAATGGTATATTATTTGTATTAGTTATGAATAGTAAGTTTTTCAATAGTGTGATAATGGAACATAAGATAAATATCATGGAAAAAGTAAAATAGAATTTATCCTTAAAGCGATTATTTATATCCTACGGGGATGTTACACATTATGATATGTCATGGATAATAAACTTATTGGAGTTTCGTAATTTATATATAGTTTATATATAGTTTAAGAGTGCAGCTCTAAACTTTTAATGGAATAGCTTTAGAGTTGATAATTATAAAATATACATATTAGGGATATGCTATTTTTTAATTATACAAGCTTGATCTATATATGTCCATCGGGTCCTCTTCGCTAGCTCATAATATTTCCTGTAATAAGATGATGTGTTTTTCCTATAGATTGGTAACTTATAATATTTATTAGATTGACTGAAATTCGATTGATTAGATTTAATAATTCTTGTTAGTTTATTTGTTAAATTAATTTTATAAATTAATTAAAAAAACATGTTTAATTATTTGAATATATTTTATTTCAATGGGATTATCTGTATATACTATTTTAACCAGATAATTTCTCTATTGAGTTATTTGAATCAAAATTGAGGCTCTATGAAGGATACTAGGGTCAAATAAAGTGGTAATTATCCAAATGATCTAAATAAAGTCGAATAGATAACTATCAGAAGTTGGAAAATGCATTTCATAGATCTACAGCGACTAGGTAGTCGACTGCCATATACAGGGGGTGGTCAACCACCCCTTCCAAGTCAGCAATCTGTGTGTTACTCATTTTCACTTCAATTTTTTGATCCTAACTCAAATTTTAAAGCCTAATCTGATAAAGACTAGTCCTAATATGACCTCTATATAAAGAGAACAATTTTCTTTTGTTTCTTAGATCACTTGAGAGATTAAGAGAATAGGATTTTGTTGGGAAGACTCTAAAAGTCCCATAGTGCTATCATTCAACATCACAAATCTTAGCTGTTGGTTTTTTCAAGTGGTTGGAAGGAGAAGTTGCCTGAGAAAAGACTGAACAATGCTTGACCATCTGTATTCAGATTATGGAAAGAAAATAGCGAGGAAGTCTAGTTGGTTGAAGCTCTTCTGGTTGAATTCCCTCGTAGCAATCCTGTGGTTTTCCAGCCTACTAAGAGGTACAAAATATCTTTTATTAATTTATATACATAGCATGTATAATTTGTTTTTAGAAAAAAGTTTTAATTAAAAAATTTTGAAATCTATTACATACTTGTCTTCCAACTGCAAATTATAATGAAATTGAGATATGTATGTGTATGGATTCATTTTGGAAACTAGCAGGTTACTATTCAATTAAGATATGTATGTGTGTGGATTTATTTTTGAAACTGACAGATTACAATGCAATTGAGATTTGTTTTATGAATTCGTTTTTGAAACTGACACGTAACAATGAAATTGAGATATGTTTACGAATTAATTTTAAAAACTGGCACGTTACAATGAAATTGAATTTTATGTGTGTATTGTATGATTTTGGAAGTTGGCAGGCAAGGGCTGGCAATTTGTGTAGCTCGTGTCTTGTTGTGACTCTCGTTGGACTCACTACTGTTAACACAAACATGACCTCATTTATATTCATGTCAAGGGAAGAAACCTAAACATGACCCCTTTATTAAAGGGTCGATTCGGACCTGGCATGCCTAACCTGTATATTAAGCTAGTCATTATAGTGACATATTGACCCTCGAAACCTTGGGTTACTAAAAGTTGTAACCCACTTCCTACCCATTAATTAAACATGTTAAGATCCAAAATTTAAGGCTAAAAAATACATAAAACAGTAAAAAGTCTAAAAATTGACCATAATAAATGTCTAAAATATCAAAGTAGCTGAAAGGGCAGGGAAGCTTGGTGTGACACTTTGTAATATCCAAAAAATTCATTAGTGTAAGTCTAGAATTTAATCAAGACTTAAAAAATGAATTTCATTAGTAAGATTGCATAATTTGTAAATATGAAATTAAGTGACTAAGATACAATGAAATTTCATGCATATTATGTGTGCAAATTTTTGTGAATTAAGGTGTACATCATATGTATAAATTTTTTGGATTAAATACTCCAAAGTTTGTTAAGTGCTTTAGTGGGCAAAATTAATGTCACATAAATTTGTTAGACATGTATGCCCTAAGGAGTAAAATGTAATATGTTTTTGAAGACATTTTTATCAATAAAGAATTTATTTATTATTAATATACCAAATCATGTTCTCTTTACATTCATATTTGTTGAATGTATGTTAAGCAAACAATAGTTTGAGACTGTCGGTTTAAACCTTTAAGAATTGGGCATATGATGGACAGATTATGCGAAAGACACGATTCTTAAGGTGACAGTCTAAATCATAAGATTCGCAATCGATGGAATAAAGTTGGGCACTTTATTCATGTAATGATTATTATGTTGTCTATATCCCTATTAGGAGATGGTTTGTCTTGACCATCGGAGGTAGACTCTGTGAATGGAAACATTTGACATTATCATATGTGACGATGTGTTGGATCGGGACATAAAGTGAATTGATTTGGATTAATAATTCTATCTTGGCAAATCGATTCTCTTTAGACAATCATTTGTATTGTATCTTTACCCTAAGATGAATAGTGGGCCCATTGTCTTGACTTGTGTCTTTTGATGTACCAATGGGTGACACCCACATTTTAGTAGTGGTATACATGTCGGTACGTTGGAGGCATGATTTTTGATAGCATAGACCTATTATTCATAGATATGGAATCCATAGCTCTTCTTTAGGAGTAGTGATATCCTCTTATATGCGTTATCTTGTAATTGAAAAACTGGAGCACTCAACCATTTAGATACATAGGTATAACTGAATGGTATACCATCTTTGGATGGTAAGTTTTCCAATGATGAGATAATGAAACGTAAGATAAAAGTAATCGGGAAAGTAAGACAGAACTTGCCCTTAAGCCGGTTATGGATAATCCTATAGGGATATGATACACTATGATATGTCATGGAGACTTAACTATACAGGCTTCGTAATTCTCTATAGTTCGAGAGTGCAGCTCCAAGCTTTTAGTGGAGTAGCGTTGGAGTTGATGATTATGAAATGTATATATGGGATATTCGGTTTCATAATTATTGGGAGCTTGAACTATATAGGTTCATTTGGTCCCCTTAGCTAGCTCACAAAATCCTGTAGTGATATGGTGTGCTTTTTCAATAATTGGTGACTTATGTCAGATTTATTAGATTGGTTGAAAATCGGAAGAATAAAATAATTCATGTATGTTTATCGGTTGAATTAATTTTGTGACAAAATTAATTCAAGATAAACTTGTTAAATTATTAGGGTCGGATATTTCTTGTCTGTTTATCAGTTGATTTAATTTCAAATAAATTAAATCAAGATAAACTTGTAGAATTATTAGGAATTCATTTATTTTCCTAGAGATTATCTAGATAAAGTTGTTTTAATTAGATAACTTTTCTATTGGGTTATTTGCATTAAAACTGAGACTTTATCCTATAGAATCCCATGTGAAAAATAAAAGATTTTTAGAGATTTTTTATCGGTAGTTTGGCATGCCGATCCTCAAGTTCGGCCTGTCGATGGGGCAAGTTCAGTTGCCTATTAGACAGATCAGCCTGCCTATGCGTGAAAAAAAGATCACGCGTTTTCACCTAGATTTCATCAGATATTGATCTGAATTTTATTCTGATTCGAATTTTTGAGACCTTATCTGATAAGGACTGACTCTAGACCCAACCTTTATTAATAGGGAGTGAGTCTCATAAGTTATTTAAATCAATTGAGAGATTAAGAGTGATACTCTGCTGGTGAGAATCTAAAACTCCCTAAGAGCTCTTATTCACAAATCGCAAACACTAGCTTTGGGTTCTCTCAATTGGTTGGAAGGAGAGTCACTTGGAGGAAGAGCTGTATGTGTAAGCCCACACTCACTCCGATCGTGGATAGAGAATAGCAAACAAGCCAGTTGGTTGAGGTTCTTCTTGAACGTTACTTCTCTTCACTGATTGCAGGAGCTTTTCGGCACACAGAGGTTAGTAAGATCCGGTTAATTTATGCATACAGTATGTCAAACTTGTGTTTTAGAACATACTCTGATATAAAATTTTAAAAATTCTATTGCGTATATTTTTCCAACAATTGGTATCACAGCCATGGTTTTTACATAAATTTACGAGTTTGTGATCGTGCTATATGTATAAATTATATGATATTGATCTCTCCTATGCTTGAATTTAATTTTATAGAGAGTTGGCACTCTAGATTTCTATATATTTTATATGTTGTCATGAATTATATGGTGAATGTTTATTAATTAATTATGGTTGATTAAATTATTATTTAATTATTAATTAATTAATTTATATCGGTTATGGTTCCTTAGAGGTTAAAATATGTATATAGGTTTTTCATGTAATTAGATGGTAGACTATTATCTCTGTTTAGGAATTATTATTTAATTTTAAAATTATAAGAATTTTATAATTAAATAATCATTCAAAGAAAACGGATCTAGAAGCGAATCTAGAAGATGGATGATGATGCTCCTAGGTATTTCCTAAGTCTCTAATTTTATGTTTTTTGAATTGTTGAAAATAAAATTGATGAATTGCATTAAAAAATTATATTTTCTAGAAATGGTGATTTTTGCTCAGTCGGTATGCCGAACCCTCCAATTCAGTAGGCCGATGGTCGCAGATCGGTAGGCCGGACATGAGGTTTGGTAGGCCGTCAGTGGGGCAAAAATCAAGTGGCTCTGGCGGTAGGCCGAACTTCTAGTTCGGTAGGCCGATCTATCATGAATTAACAGGCCAATCTATGAAGATCGATAAGTCGGTGGGTCATGACCGACAGGCCGGTGGGCTTGCCAGCAGAGAGCTGGAAATTTTTTCAGAAAAGATGCAGTTTTTGGTGCAGTTTTAATTTTATTTTTGGGACAATTCTAAGAGACATTAAATTTGGATATGACCGAAAATATGAAGTATTCATTTTATACAAGATTGAAGACTTGAATTTGGACATTACATGAAGAATAATACAGCTTAAGGATTCAAGGATGAAGAATCGATAATATGTTTCGATTATTTTCTTATAATCTTTGTTTTCGATTCACTAGGTTGGAACCATAATATTACGGTTATTATTATTATTTTTGTAGCTTTGTTTGATTGCTTTGCTTGTCTGCATTATAATATGATTTGCCATGTATATTGATAACATGTCCTATTAAAATTGTTCATGCATGTTCTTAAAATAAAACCTTGATTTCAAAAGATTGAGTGGGAGAAGGTTTTCGAAGAGAGGACCTAAGGCCTCCATTGTTGGTCCATAGGAAGAACATGGTGGTCCCGACCGCTAGAAAGGGATTTCTATCATGTACTAGATTGAATCTCCGAGAGGATAAAGTATTTTGGCATAATTTATGGTTGCACACCCCTAGGTGGTGATTATAAATCGTAGATAAAATATTAAAACGATGGTTATACACTCATGTTAATTTTACTATTAACCTCCCTTAGGAGCTCTGTTAATAAAATTAATGGCCAAAGAAACAATTATTAATATATGCTGGATCATACGGGTTTTGGATGGCATATATTAATCAGGAGGGGATCCATGTTCTCAACTGAGTTTGGCATGGCTCCCCTAAGATCTTGTTAAATTTTGAGTTGGGAATTATCGTTATAAGGTTGTGATATTTTCAAGGTTTTGACACATAATCACATTTGTATGATTGTGTTATCTTACTAAATTATCATGTTATGTTTGCTTATGTTTGGTATATGATTCTTTATTGTAGATTAAAAATGTCTAAAAACACTTTATCTTCGATACTTGACAAAAACCTATTAATTAGAGAATTATAATGATTGGAAATAAAACCTAGATATCGTCCTCTCCTTTGAGAAACTAAAATTTATGCTGACAACCCCTTGTCCTCCCGAGACTACGAGAAATTCCACCAATGAGCAATTCCAAGTGTATGATCGCTAGAAAGATGCAAATGATCAGGCCTGCTGCTATGTTATGGTTAGCATGAATAATGTGCTGTAGGCTCAACATGAGGATTATGAGACTGCTAAGTAAATCTTGGATAATCTAAAAGACATGGCCAAAACAAAGCAGCAAGGGGTGCCTCGAAAACTCTTGAACTATAAATAGAGACCGGGGACGTCTGTAAAGGAGCACATGATGTTGGTCATGGGTTACTTCGCTGAGGCACAAACCAATGGAGCCAACATCGATGCTAAAACTTAGATGACTATGGTCTTTAAGACTCTGTCAAAGGAATTTATTCTGTTTATAGCTACTTTTAATTTGAGCAATATGCGGGATATGACCTTAACAGAATTAATGAAACAGTTACAGGAGTTTGAACTGCTGATCAGGGAGTCTCCTGCTGGTGGAGAGGCCAATTTGGTGACTGCCTCTGGTTCTAATCCCAATTCTAGTAATGGAAAGAAATAACGGGCCAAGAATGGGAAGTCTTCTATTCCTGCTAACAACAAGAGCAAGAAGAAGAAGAAGAAGAACCTAAAGAAGCTTAAGTGCTTCTTCTGTGGGAAGGTCGGGCACATCAAGAAGCATTGCAAGAACTTCCTTTTCAAAGGAAGTAGGTGTGATCTTCTATATTTAGAAACTTGCTTGGTTGCAGAATCTAATGACATTTGGGTCATAGATTTTAGTACAACTAATCATGTTTGTGTTTCTCTACAGGGATTCAAAGAAAAGAGAAGTCTGCTTCATGAGGACTTCATGCTTCGGATGGGCGATGGATACTTGGTCTTGGCGGAAGCGGTGGGAGATGTCCATCTTTATTTTAATAATTATAGGAATTTAATTTTGCGAGATTATTTTTATGTTTTTAAATTTAAAAGGAATTTAATTTCTATAACTTGTTTATTTAAAGACTCCTATTTGGTTTCTTTTAATAATAAAGTGGTGATTCGTAAAAACAAATCTGTTATCTGTTCGGATGGATGCAAAATAATATATATTTTATCAAACCTAAGATGGAATTACTGCTGAATGCTGAGATGAATGATAATAACTCTAAAAGACTTAAAACTTCTCACCCTAATAACACTTATCTTTGGCATTTACGCCTTGGTCATATTAACTTGAATATGATTCAAAGGTTGGTAAGGATGGACCTTTAAGTTACTTAAAGGTGGAATCTATACCTCAATGTGAATCTTGTTTGGAGGGTAAAATGAGCAAAAGATAATTCGAGCCTAAGGGCAATAGGGTCGAAGGGGTTCTAGAACTTGTGCAAAGTGATGTTTGCGGACCGATGAACATCCGGGCACGAGGAGGGTATGAGTACTTTGTCACTTTTATTGATAATTACTCAAGGTATGGGTATCTGTACCTGATGCACCATAAAAGCAAAACTTTTGACAAGTTCAGGGAGTTTTGGGCTGAAGTGGAAAAGCAACTGGGTAGACTTATAAAGGCGCTTCGATCCGATCGAGGTGGAGAATACCTTTCTGATGAGTTTTTGGGACACTTATTAGAGAATGGGATTTTATCCCATTTGACTGCGCCAAACACTCCACCGTAGAATGGTGTAGCAGAGAGAAAAAATATGACTTTATTAGACATGGTCAGGTCCATGATGAGTTATTCATCATTACCTTTATCCTTTTGGGGATATACACTACAACCCGCATGTTACCTTTTGAATAATGTGCCTTCAAATCGGTCCCTAAAACTCCTCATGAGTTGTGGACAGGCAGGAAGACATCCTTAAACCATATTCGCATATAAAGATGTCTGGCTCATGTCCTGTTTAAGGGTACGAATAAGTTGGAAGCATGTTCAAAAGTTTACGTATTTGTAGGATATCAAAAAAGGACTAAAGCGGGTTATTTCTATAACCCAAAAGAAAATAAAGTCGTGGTTTCAACTAATGTAACTTTCCTTGAGGAGAGTTACATGGATGACTTTAAGCCTTGAAGCAAAGTGGTGCTTGAGGAGTTAAAGAATGATCCAATCACTCTGGAGCTTTCGAGAAAAACTGTTTTGATCAATGTAGAAAAATCAAACTAACCTAAATAACAACCTAAGGGGCTTCGGCGTAATGGAAAGATTGGGCATCAACTCGAAAGGTATATGTTCAATGGTGAGGCCTTCTTGGTTGAACCAGATGAACATGACAGGGATCCTTATACTTACGCAAAGGCTATAGAGGATGTTGATTCGAAACTTTGGAAAGAGGCTATGAACATAAAGATGAAGTCTATGAAGACTAATCAGGTCTGAGAGCTTATGGATCTTCCTGAAGGGGTAAAACCTATATGGTGCAAGTGGATCTACAAGCGAAAACAGGAGTAGATGGAAAGGTCAAAACCTTTAAGGCTAGACTAGCAGCTAAGGGTTACATGCAAAAGGAAGGAATCGATTATGAAGAAACATTTTCACCTATGGCCATGCTTAAGTCCATTCGGATTCTCTTTTTTATAGCTGCCGCTCTCAACTACGAGATTTGGCAGATGGATGTCAAGACGGCTTTTCTAAATGGCTATCTTGATGAGTCCATTTATATAGAGCAACCAAACGGGTTCAAGGTCAAGGGTCAAGAAGGTAATGTTTATAAGCTGCTAAAGTTAATTTATGAACTTAAGTAGGCTTCCCATTCTTGGAATATAAGATTTGATCAGGTGATCAAAACTTATGGGTTCTCACAAAATGTGGATGAGCCATGTGTTTATAAACACATTAAGGATGGAAATGTGGTTTTTCTACTGCTCTATGTCGACGACATTTTGCTAATTGGTAATAACATTGGGGCGTTGTCATTAGTCAAATTATGGTTGACCAAGTAGTTTGACATAAAGGACTTGGGTGAGGCTAATTTTGTTCTCAATATCCAGATCTTTCGGGATAGGAAGAACAATGATAGCTTTGTCACAAGCCAGCTATATAGATAAAATTTTCATGAGGTTTACAATGCAGGATTCCAAGAAAGTGGGCAACCATCTAGGTCTGGAATTACTCTTTGTAAGAAAGACTCTCCAAAGTCTGAGGAAGAAAGAGAATACATGAAGAATGTGCCTTATGCTTCGGCAGTGGGTAATCTCATGTATGCCATGCTTTGTACATGACCGGATATTTGTTATGCGGTCAGGATTGTAAGCGATTTAGACAGATCCAAGACCGAACTATTGGGTTAGGTAAAGCATATTTTCAATTACCTGGAAGGACTCGAGGGTATATGCTTGTATATTCGGGTGAGGACTTGACTCCTCAAGGATATACTGACTCAGATTTTCAATCCTGTCTAGAGTCGAGGAGATCGACTTTTGGGTTGTGTTTACTCTGGGCGGCAATGCCATTAGTTGGAGAAGTGTGAAGCAAGATTGCACTTCAGATTCAATGATTGAAGCCGAGTATGTGGCAGCTAGTGATGCTTCAAAAGAAGCAGTGTGGCTCCATAAGTTCCTTGGGGATCTTGAGGTAATTCTTGGTATGGAAAAGGCGGTATCACTATACTGTAAAAACAGTGCGGTGGTAGCTAATGCTAAGGAACTAAGATTTCACAAGAAGAGTAAGCATATTGATCGAAAGTATCATGTGATAAAGGACTTCGTCGAGGGCGAGCATGTCACGGTATGTAAAATCGCATTAGAGGATAATTTAGCTGATCCATTCACAAAAACACTTACTAGGAGAGTCTTCAAGAGGCATATGGAAGCTATGGGGATGCGAGATTTGTCATATTTACTCACTTAGTGTAAGTGGGAGATTGTTAGACATGTATGCCCTAGGGAGTAAAAATGTAATATGTTTTTGAAGACATTTTTATCAATAAAGAATTTATTTATATTAATATACCAAATCTTGTCCTCTTTACGTTCATATTTGTTGAATGTATGTTAAGCAAACAATAGTCTGAGACTGTCGGTCTAAACCTTTAAGAATTGGGCATATAATAGACAGATTATGCGGAAGACACGATTCTTAAGATGACGGTCTAAATCATAAGATCTGCAATCGAGGGAATAAAATTGGGCACTTTATTCATGTAAAGATTGTTATGTTGTCTATATCCCTAGTGGGAGATGGTGTATCTTCACCAACGGAGGTGGACTCCATGAATAGAAATATTTACACATTGTCATAGGTGATGATGTGTTGGATCAGGCTAATTTTGTTCTCGATTCACTTTAGACAATCATTTGTATTGTATCTTAATCCTGAGATGAATAGTGGGCCCGTTGTCTTGACTTGTCTTTTGATGTACCAATGGGTAACACCCACATTTTAATAGTGGTATACATGCCGGTACATTGGAAGCATGACTCTTGATAGCGTAGACCTATTATTCATAAATATGGAATCCATAGCTCCTCTTTAGGAGTAGTGATATCCTCTTATATGCGTTATCCTGTAATTGGAAAACTGGAGTGCTTAACCATTTGAATACATAGGTGCAACTGAATGGTATACCGTCTTTGGATGGTAAGTTTTCCAATGGTGAGATAATGAAACATAAGATAAAAATAACCGGGAAGGTAAGACATAACTTGTCCTTAAGCCAGTTATGGATAATCCTGTAGGGAAACAATATACTTTGATATGTCATGGAGACTTAGCTATACGGGCTTCGTAATTCCATATAGTTCGAGAGTGCAGCTCCAAGCTTTTAGTGGAGTAGCATTGGAGTTGATAATTATGAAATGTATATCTAGGATATTAGGTTTCATAATTATCGGGAGCTTGAACTATTTAGGTCCATTTGGTCCCCTTTGTTAGCTCACAAAATCCTGTAATGATACGGCATGCTTTTCCAATAATTGGTAACTTATGTCAGATTTATTAGATTGGTTGAATTTCAGAAGAATAAAATAATTCATGTATGTTTATTGATTGAATTAATTTTGTGACAAAATTAATTCTAGATAAACTTGTTGAATTATTGAGATCGAATAATTCTTGTCTGTTTATCAGTTGATTTAATTTTGAATAAATTAAATCAAGATAAACTTGTAGAATTGTTAGGAATTCATTTATTTCCCTAGAGATTATCTAGATAAAGTTGTTTTAATTAGATAACTTTTCTACTGGGTTATTTAAATTAAAACTGAGACTTTATCCTATAGCATCTCGGGTGGAAAATAAAAGATTTGCTGAGATTTTTTATTGGCAGTTCGGCATGCCGGTGGGGTAAGTTCGGCCTGCCTATGCGCGAAAAAAAGATCACGCGTTTTCACATGGATTTCATCAGATATTGATCCGAATTTGATTCTGGTTTGAATTTTTGAGACCTTATCTGATAAGGACTGACCCTAGACCCAACCTCTATAAATAGGGAATGAGTCTTACAAGTTATTTAGATCAATTGAGAGATTAAGAGTGATACTTTGTTGGTGAGAATCTGAAACTCCCTAAGAGCTCTTGTTCACAGATCACGAACACTAGCTTTGGGTTCTCTTAATTGGTTGGAAGGAGAGTCACTTGATGGAAGAGTTGTACGTGTGTGCCCACACTCACTCCGATCATGGATAGAGAATAGCAAAGAAGGCCAGCTGGTTGAGGTCCTTCTGGAACGTTACTTCTCTTCACTGATTATAAGAGCTTTTTGGCACACAGAGGTTAGTAAGATCCGGTTAATTTATGCATATAGCATGTCAAACTTGTGTTTTGTAAAATACTCTGATATAAAATTTTTAAAATTCTGCTGCATACTATTTTTCCAATAAAATTTTGTAAAAATTTATATTTTGTGATAAAATACCCATAAAATAAATATGGATAATAAGATTAAAAATATCGTGCCAAAGTCTTAAGTAGTATGAAAAAGTTGACAGTGTACCAGCCAATTAAGCTAGTACATATATTGGTATTTGTAGTCTACTTAGTATTAGTATCTAGTATAAAGAGATACTCAGCGTAGTCAAGTTGGCAACACACTAGAATTATATAGAATTAGTTTCCACACAGACAGATGACCTATTAATGATAGGAATTAAACAGTATGGGTACACATTGTACTGAGATATTTTTAAATAGATAAGAAAATATCTCCTCTAAACCATACTACCAAAATAGGAAAAATAAAGCTTTGAGAAGAATTAGACTACTAAAGTAAAACCTAGTAGGCTAGGCGCACTTTGATCTATTCCAAATTGGACCTTAAAATTTGTGCAAAAATTTCTTTAATCTCCCTTAAGAAATTTGGTTTTTGTAAGGGTTTTTAAGCAGAATTTCTTTGCAATTAAGTCCCTGAGATCAAGTGCTGTAAGTAATCAAGGACTATTTTGAAAATTTATCTGTTTCTTTCTCTTCCAACTTTTGTTTAATAAAGAAAATTTTCTCTACACTTTCTCCAAACATTTGCCTCTCCTTAGTTGGGGGCAAAAATGTATTTCCACATTTTGGGTCAAAATTATAAAAATTAGTAAAGCTAGATTGTTCATTGCACAGTCAAATTTTCTGCACTATATTAGGTAGCAAGAAAACACAAATTTAATTCCAAAGAGAAAAAATTTTCCAAGACTTGTTGAGGGCAAAATCGTCATTTTTTACAAAAATGGTCAAAATGGACTTGAGCTTACCGATTATGCTCAAAGTTTTAAAGCAAATAATGAATACCAATATACAAATTTCTAAGCCACACTATAAGAGGTTAATTGGCCTTAGTTTACCTAAATCAAACGGTGTAGAAATAGATCAATAATATAGGCTCGAACTAATTGTCGAGTGTCGCTTAAACATGATACAAAGCCGACTAACCGAAGAAAAGGATTTAAGAGAGAACATTAGCATGAGTTTCAATTAAGTTACAAACCTACCTATGGCATGAAAAAGATGATTTTTATATGCCTTATACATGTATGTTTTATCATTGTAAGTGTTATGCATATTACCTTCGATATCAAATCATGAAATAACTTATGTTTACTAGGATACTAGATTGTTAATCTAAACCTTCAAGTTAAGAAAGTCAAAATAAGATAACTAAGTGTTGCACCAACCTCCACTCAGGTGAGGATTATAAGTCTCTTGACCCAAGGAGAGTATCAAGTTAAGATACGATCTTGATGTTCGTTAATTATCTGCACAAGATATGAACACTTGGGCCCATAAGTTAGAAGAAGTTTTGAATGATAATAAAATATTCATAAGTAAACATAATTGAAATCATGTATTGTAGTACAGTTAGCAATCTTGGTGAAATGTTTTGTGAGAAATGTTTGGACTTATTGAGCGAAAGCTCATTTAGATCCTTCATGTTGTAGGAAATCTTGCCAAGAGGCCGGTATCAAAGTTGGCGAGCTGGGTGAGAGGTGGGACAAAGATGGTTGGGCTATAAAGACCAATGCAAGTTTAAATTATGTTTTTTGGAAGACTATTTATTTTATATAGTATATGTTATAGTCTAGTAGTAAGTTAGAAGTTTTTTGTACGCATGTTTAAGTAAGTATTTTGTAATTACAAGCAATCAAGTGTTTTAAACATATTTACAGTGACTGCTACAAAATATCTATTTTTATAAAAAAAAATATTCTGTATTTTTATGTATAAGATTAAGTTTAAGTTTAAAAAAAGGGCTTTAAATAACAGCTCGCACAGCCGGGTCATCACCTTAGTGAAGCTTTTTCTCCAATAGTAGAAGTTGATTGTGGTGGCCGTAAATTCTTACATATAAATTTTGTCAATAATAACGTGTTTATATTGCATTTTAATTATTACTAGGATGCCTAATTTCTGTTAATTTAGAATTTGACTTATTTTATGCGGTGAGAAGGCTCAGTTCTTTTTTGAAAGAAGCTTGATGTGCTAGAATAAACAAATGTTAGTAATTTTACTTGTCTAATTAGTTATTGGCATGTGATTTTAGTGCTTTTTATTTATTCACCTATTTAACTAATCAAAAAAGTTGTACGGGTTTGGATATATATATATATCTATATGTATATATATGTTCATATATTAACATGTTATTTCTTTGTCATGGTATTATTATCTTTTATTAAAGAAAAAAAAAAGAGAAAGAGAATGTTTTAAGCTGGTTTTACTCCCCACTTATATACATAGTTGTCTTTGAATTAGTTCTCCACCGTTTAACTTCTTTTTTTTTTTTTTTGTATTCTGTTTTGTTTTCTTCACGAGTTCTTGTCTCCAAAGTTCTACTAAAGTGAATCTCCACATTAAATTTCAATATAGTCTGAATCCTTTTGATGCCACTTCCCATGTTTTGAGGGTAAGTAATTTATACTTACATACATACACACACACCCATACATGTTATGATGTTTTAGGGCTATAGTTACTTCATAATAATTGATGCTCTATCTCATGATTGTAACTTATATGTGTGTATCTTTATGAGTAATGTTGTATATAGTATTTGGCTTCATTGATTTACAAATCAAAAGAATATTTTATTTTAGTTTATTTTCCAATGACTTCATGCAAGGATGAATCTCAAATACCTATTAACTATATAGCTTTTAGTTTTTTTTTTTTAATTTCCCATACAAGTTGTGGTTCTCTTTATGGGTTTATGACATATATATAGATATGTACACACATAAATACACATCAATTTTGACGAACTATCTGTTTGGAATGGTGAAAACATGTAGTTATTGATATATGTATATGTCCATGTGTATACATATATATATATATCATCTGCGTAATTCAATACACTATATCATTGTTGCTCCTAAGATTCTAATTATAAGTTAATAACAATGATAATAAGTATATTTTCTTATTAGAGTTATTTGTAGAGCATAGTTTCATGTGATAGGTTTATATATATAATTATGCTTTGTTCAAGTCTAGCTTCTATTTGTCAAATCTAAGTAGAAGTTTACTCATGTACTAGATATGATTAATATTAGGGTTACTATCATACTCAGTTCGACAAGGACGCTGACACCTTTTTATTTACTATTTGTTTCGACATGAGGTAAGTAGAAATTTATTTCAACTGCATCATAAGATTGTTGTTGTAATATATATGATAAAGGCATATGTATAGTTTTTAGAAGAAAATCATTGTACTATGAGAAATAGATTGTTTGTATATGTGCTATGTAATTAACTTTTAAGTGGCCTTAATTTAGTTCCATGGAATAGCCTGGGACTTAAGTGGTTTCATAAGAAAGCCTGAGGCCATTTTTTGGACCTCCTAGTAGTTCCTAAGATCGGGGGACTATAGTGTCTCATAGGATAGTCTGAGGCACTATTGCTTGATAAAGGTTCATTAGTGTGCATGCATGCTTGTAATAAGGCTAAGCGGGCGACTCATGGTATACATAACTATGCGCGCATTAAAAGTTTTTATGATATGGTAGGTGCGACGAAAATGTTATGAGCCCATGTATGATGCCACTATATTGAATTGCATAGTTTCTACTTACTGGGCATTAGCTCATTTTTTTATCTTGTGATGTAGATGAGGGTTCATATTAGTAGTGTTGAACTGAAGATCGACTGGCACGCTCTCTGTTTTCTTGACTTCGTGTATATGGACACTGCTGACCTTATATGGGCATACTTTTGTTTAAGCTTTATATTTTGGTACTTGTAATTACTATGAGATTGTTATAAGTACGGTTTAGGCAGTGTTTCATTTTAAAATATAAATTATTGTAAATATTTATCACCAGCCTATCTTTTGTAAGCATAGGTGTATGGTTGTTTTGAAAATTACAAGGTTTTCCAAAAAATTCAAATTTGCCTAATATTTTGGATTAAAGAATTACATTTTTTTAGAGTATGATGTTGCCTAGCTTGATTATATATTAGCAGTGTAATTAAGTTAGGCACGCGCCGCATTGATCCATTATAAAAGGCTCCTCATCTTTCAAGCTAAAATTAAAGACATCTTTAGTGAATCTTAAAAAAAAGAAAAAGAAAACAAAAGAGCAAACACTTATGTCATTTTGCAATTAGAATCATCATGGTAATGTTGTTTTGAATTAAAATGAAGCCCCTGATAATTTTAGTTTCCTATCTACCATTCAAGTAATGATTGCCAAATAATGCTTCAATACTTAAACTAATTCTGTCTAAAACACGTGAAAAATCTAATCTAGCTATTGTAGTATTTTTTTTCTTAATTTCTCAAATCAGTAAGCGATAGACTTTAAAGGACACAAAATGGGCCAAAATGAGGTTGACATAATTTCATGAAAATCTATGCCTGGTTCACCAAAGTGGACAAAAATATACATGCATAAACCACGACATTCTCACAAACAACTTTTGTGCATCTTAAACACAACCAAACTTAGAACATATCGAGAGCAATTGACCACCAAAAAAGACAAATAATCAAATACCACAATAATCAAACGAGCGTGCGCATGAAAAATCAAATGCAAATTTCCAAGCTTTTGACAAAAATCAGAAATAGATACAAGAACAAAAATAAAGAAAATAAAGAAATATTTAGTGTAGACAATTAGCTTGGTTCTCATCCATTTAATAGACTAATTATTGTGGTTTAATTTTGAGTTAGTGGGTTCAACCTTTTTTGACCTTTATTTACTCATGTCTAGTGGGTTTGACTTGCTTTGATCCGAACCCATTTATGAAAAAACCAAATGTTGCAATTTCTTATGGGTTTCGAGTCATGTTGTAGTGTCATGACCCACATTACCAACCCTATGGTAGGTTATAATGAAATTGAGTTGCGTGTGCGCGCGCGTGTACGTGTGTGTGGTTTGATTTGGAAACAAATAGGTTACAATGAAATTAAGATCTATATGTGTATGATTTCATTTTGGATACTAGAAATTTACAATGAAATTGAATATTCATCATTGCATCTTATTTTTTCTTTCTTGGTTATTTTACACAGATGGAAAGCATAAATATATTCATTAACTATAATGGCATATATAATAACACGTAAAAATATATATGTTCATGAGTTCGAAATAATTTAATTAACATTTTATCTATTATTAAAACCTCTAATTAAGCTTTTTTGTGTTTATAGCATTTTAGTTTGAATTCTGTAGAATATATTTAATTTTATGTTTTTATTATTTAATTATATTTTTGGTAATTTTTAGAAATGTTTTAAGTATTAATTATTTTATTTTAATAGAATAATTTTGAAATAGTAAGTTTAATTAAGTTTTTTTTTATTTTGATTTTGATTTTGATTTTAATCCTCATTTTTATTTTAAAGTTTGTTTTTAGTTTTAATTTAGTTTTGTGTTAAATGCATGTTTAGTAATATTTACTTATTTTTAGTGATTTTTATTTTATAAAAGAATAAAATTTTGCTAGGCTAATTTGTGTGAATCAAGGGCAGAAATGAAGGAAAAAAAGACAAGAAAATCAAATTTGGGGTAGAAGAATTAATTCTAGAAAGAATTAGGTAACTACTTTTGAGCTGCCCAAAGTTGAACCATTGCCAACACAACCAAGCCCAGTCGGACTACCCCATGTACCTAGAGTCAGAGCCGAGCCACGCCACGCCACAGAAGTCGAGCCACCACAAGGAAGGCCCACTTCGCGTCGACTACCCCGATCTGGTCCAGCTGTGTGCGGGCGTGCACACCATGAGTGTGTGAGCCTATGTCCCTAACCGTTAGATCAACTTGCTTTTAAACTGAAGACCAAAATCAACGGCCCCAAATCAGCTCCACCCATCTCTCAAGTAATGCCAAGCTGGCCCTTAGTGGATACAACGTATATAGTTGTGGCTTTTGAATAAATATTTAGAATCATATTTTTAAGAAAACTTAAATGAGTCAAAATGGTATAATTTTTTTAATATGTAATAAAACTTATAATGAAATTTATAATGCCTTATTAAAACTATGACAAAAGTTTCAAAGTCTATTTGTGAAGTGCTTTTTGAGGAGGTATATTTGTTGACTTTGACTAGAAACACTTTTAAAGAGCCAACACACTTTTGACAGATTATTTAAACACTTCCAAAAGTAGCTTTTGGATATAGAACGCAAAAAGTAGCTTCAAGGAAGTCATTCCAAACAGGCCCTTATCCTACAACATTGTTCAAACACAACACTAGCATTAGCAAATCGAAATTTTAACTCAACCAACAAAAATCTCGGTTTTATTATTTTTGATGTTGAAATAATTCATTTGTTGTGAAGACATCATACTAAATTTCATACATATTTATGAAAATTTCAACAATAATTAATTTACTTTTATAACCATTAAAATCCACATCTTTAACCAGTTATCGATCACAAAGTATCAACTCTATGTAAAAATCATAATTAATACTAGAAAACTCATTTGTGAGTGATTCAAAAGCCCAAATAAATTTTATGATATCTACTTTTAAGAGAAAAATAATAGCTTAGACAGAATGGTACAAAACGTGTTCTAAAGCACAAGAACATTATGACTAGTCCCTAAAACTCACACATGCACCTTGCATAGAATATATAACACAAAATCCCTTATACTTGAAACTCACTCCAAAAAATTAAGCAAGACCTTTTTAAGAGCTTATCTCACACAACTCAGCAAGAAATTTAAGCTAAAATTATATAAATAACTCATCTAATCACTGACCCTAAGGATCTTTTAGCTTCATGAGTTCAAACGATGGTAGCTTGAATTTTTTTTTTTATTTGAGATAAAAGTTTGAAAAGTATGGTTTCAAATTGTAATCCATACTCATGTTTCAAAGCTAGTTGATTTTGAATTTTAAAAGGTTTTAAAATTTGAAGGTGTTTGGATATAAAAACTCTTACGTAAAAAATGTTCAAAACTTGAGTTTAGAGATCTTAAAATTAGGGGATGTAAAATCTGAATCCACCATATTTTTGAATTCAATGTTTACGATTGAGTCTAAGGCTGTTTTTCCCCCTTTTTGCCTTCAAATGCTTGCTCCACTCCAAAATTGGATTCAAACTCTTTGAACTTATGAAACAAACACACCTTAAGTGTCTAAGAACCTAACTTTTGAAGATTAATTGAGTTCACTCCTTGCAAGAACACTTGTGACTTTGAAGAGGAGGAACATTATTGGCTATAGATGGCATATTAGAAATGAAGATTTGTCAAGAAAAAACAAACAAAACCTCATCGTCTAAAGTTTAATCCTTTTATAAACTCTAAACATGACAACCATTCTTTGGAAGATTTCTAGAAATTGTTTGAGAACTTAAAGAAATCATAGTGGGATTTTTTTCGTCTGCCAAATATAAACAATCTGATTAGTTAAAATGGGTGGTGCCTTCTTAACACTCAATTAGTAACTTTTAGAAGCTTAATAGCTTTCTAATTTCTAACCCACACATTTTTAAAGTCACATTTGGTGCCCTAGTTTTGCAGAATTACTAATTTTGGGTTCTTGGAATGGAATTTTGTGAAAATTTCCTCATTGACTAATTTTGATGTTGTTAGGGTTTAAAATTGTATGTCCGATATAATCTCAAGTATAAGGTTATTAAAGTAATAAAACTCGATAAATTCGAGATCAATTCCACAAGAAAAATGTATTAAAAAGGTCCAATATATCATTTATGTTATATTTATTTATTAGCTATAGAATTTGAGGATCATAGTTAATTTACTTACAATATTTACATTTTTTGATTTTTTTTTGTGATTTTCAGAATTTGAATAATAAGAAATACGATTTAATTTGAATGGTAAACGTAATTTTAATAAGTGTAATTTAATTTAAAAAGAAACAACAATTATAACAACACTAAAGATTAAAGGTTCTATTATGACATAGCTTAAATATGTTTTAGTTTTTCTAGAACTATTTATTAAAATGGTTTAAGCATGTAATATGTCATCTTTTGTCTATAATAAAGTAAGAGTTACCAGGCATTTAATATGTCAATTTATGTCTATAATGTATTAAAAACTCATTTTGACAAATAAACAAAATTTTAAAATTAACTGACTAAAATTATCAACAAAATTAAAGTTAAGCATTTACCATGCCATTTCTTGTCTACAAAAAATCAAAGTGTTCTTAAACATTACCTATGTCAACTTATGTTTACAAAAAATCAAAACTTACTTTTGCAAGAATTTTCACTAAGCCAACAAGAAAATCATAAGTTTTCTAAAAATGATTTTGACATTATAACTGCTTAGAAAACTCTGAAAAATAAAAAAAATATTTAACTTAATTTTTTCACAATTTCCCCCTCTCTCTTGAGCTAAAAAGGAAATTAGAAAAACATAACTAAAGTAAAAACACACATAGTATTATTTAACATAATTATTTTACAACATAAAAACTATAATTATTTTACAAAAACTTAAAACTAAATTAGAGAGAAAACTAACCTAAGAAGAGAAAAAGAAAGAAACAACTCCAAATTATAGAGAAGAGGGGGTGAGAATTACAAGTCATGCAGGGTGTATTAATAGGTGAAGAAAATATACTATTTATATATATATTTTTTACATTTATTTGTTTATTATTTCATTTAGATATTTTTTTATGCAAAATGAGTAAGATGACAATTTAAGAGATTTTTTAATTTTTTAAAATATTAACGCCGCCTCCACAATTGAGAATCATATTTTATTTGATTTTTATCTGATTTTTTTTTCTTCTTTTAAGCATGAATTAGGCCTGGGTATCTAGATTTTACTCTCTAATCCAATGGAGCGTGGAACAACGGACCAGCATGGAGACGCGATGAAGACCAATGAATGTGGAGACTTTGACTCGCGGAACGGTTGTGATTTGAGCATTGGAAGAAGATGCGTGGATCATTGAATGGCTCTCTTGTATGTTGATTTGACGAACATGATGGTAGGAGCACGTGAAAGCTGTAGCACCAGATTCCCCGGGGCCTAGGGCGTGTAGGTGTTCTAGATTGTCTGGACGACTTGATCTGAGGGCCCTGAGCTCACCATGTGGCATCCTTTTGAGTTTTATTTTATTTATTTTTCATGCATTCGAAGTTTGTTTTTACGTCTTTTGCATTGTCTTGTTCCTTTTTTCTTACGGATTTTAAATCTAAAATAAAATAAATATATTAAAATTAATTATTTTACAAACTTAATTTTTATAATATTTTAAAATATTTATTTTATAATAAAACACTCCAAATATACTAAAAATAAATAAAAATTTTTAAAATTAACAAACTTTAACAAATATATTGTATAAGACTCGAGAATATTTTTAGAAATTCCTAAAAATATTATAAAACATATTTATAAACTAAAAACTTATTTATAAATACTTTAAGATTAAAAATAAAATCACATAAAATTATTTTTACGATTATAATTATTTTCAGACTAATTAATTATTAAACACACATAAATAATTTTAAAAATTACTAAAAATATTATGAAACATAAAACACGCTAAAAACACATAATTAAACATATTTTCACGCAAACATACTAAAATACTATTTAACATATAAATACTATAATTAAGGGATTTAATGAGAATGTTAATACAAAATGAATTATCTTAACCCTAAGAAATATGCATTTTCAATCTTATCAGACATTCCGACCAAGATTTTGATGTGAAAGATTCCATTCGATTCAAATTTATGAGTTTGCTCAAATTATTAAATTTATGGGAAATTTTATCCACAAACGAATGGTTTTTTGCTAGGATAATGCATGAGTTACGAAAATCTAAATCTCTTTAGTAATTATAAAGCATCACCAAAATTAAACACCACATGAATTTCTTAAGCATCTCTCAGATTTAATGATCACATTTAAAAGATCTTACATTTAATACAAATTTCTACTGGGCTATTTGAAAGAGCAGTTATAACTATAAACTGTATAAAGTTCTCACATGTTAAAATAAAAGCTACAGTGTAAAAGCTCTCATATGTTATAATTCTCAAAATTATTGGTTTCAACCATTCTTCTAAATGGCCTATGTGTTATATCTATCTTAAAAAAATTGAGCCATTTACATTAAAAAAAAAGTTTAAAAGGTAGCGACTTACTTTTTATTATATAAATATAAATGAAATTATAGAGTGAAGTTAAGAGAGCGTTGGATATTTCTGTTGTACATGATAACATTTAAGTAGAGGAAAATGTCATATTTTTTAAACTTTTTGAACTAAATATCAGATTTTGAATAAATTTATAATAAATGTCAAATTTATAATATAAATAACTTATTTATTACATGAATAAAAAATAGTTATATTATAAATAAATAAGTAAACGTATTATTTACACCCTAAGTTTTATTTATTATAGAAATAAAATTTATTTATATTATAAATGGATATTTACACCAAAAAATTTAACACTTACGGTAAATATTTTCAAAATTTACTTTGTTTTGAAAGAGTAATGTTTCACGCAGAGGAAGATTTTGATGAAAGGGCAAAAAAAAATTTAAATTGGACAAAAGGTCTCTTTTTTTTTTAGAATAAAAAAAACACGTTTTTCTATACAGGTAAACTGTCTCAGTTTTTTTCAACAGAAAAAAAAAATGACTGTAACAGAATAAGGAATCTCAACATGTTGAAAAAAAAAAACTGAAACCGTTTTGATGTCTAAAAAATATTTTTTTTGATACCAAAAACTGAAAAAAAAAAAACAGGTCTATTTGCCAAAAAAATTTCTGCCCAGCCTAGTTATCAAAATGCCCCGCAGGCAGCAGTAGCAGTTGGGTTTGGAGGTAGCACTCTGTCCCCAGTCGCGGACGGCCGTGAAAGGGGAAAGTTGTTCCCGCCTCCGGCTTAAATAAAACCCACAAAACCCCGAAATCCCCAAAATATAAAAGTCGACTGAAACTGTTAACTCTGTGTGAGAGAGAGGGGTTCTATTGTCGACAATGGCGGGAGCTGCTGCAGCTTCATCGAAGAAAAAGAAGATGATCGGGGAAGATGGCGAGGGATCGAATAACCCCGAGGTCACAGAGCGGAAGAGGCTCAGAACCCTCGCCTTCTCCAACAACATTCTATCCCAAATCCCAGCGAAAACCCATTCACCTCTTGGCCCTTCCAAAACGGTCGCCAAACACCATGGCAAGGACATCGTCAAGAAATCTCAGAGAAAGAACAAGTTTCTCTTCTCCTTCCCTGGTCTTCTTGCTCCCATCGGCAGCGGAAAGATCGGCGAGCTCAAGGATTTGGGCACCAAGAACCCCGTTCTCTACCTCGATTTTCCTCAGGTTCGTTCAATTGCTAAACTATTATTTTTTTTTTGTTGCTTGTTTGGTGAGAAAATACGAGATCTTTTTGTCTCTTATTTCCAGGGTCGGATGAAGCTGTTTGGGACTATTGTGTATCCTAAGAACAGATATCTGACTCTTCAGTTTCCCAGAGGTGGAAAGAGTGTTACCTGTGAGGATTACTTTGATAATATGGTTTGTGTCTTTCTTTTCTCTTTGATGGTACAACAAGAAATGCGTGTTCTTCACCTATATAGTCTATACTACTTGTTTTAATTATCGGCACTGCTCAAATCTGTTTCTCCTAGGTTAAAATGTGACATTTAAATTAGTGCTAGGACTTCAGAACGAAGGAAGTAATCATGGACAATTTTATCTGAGTTTGCGTTCTTCCTAGATATAACAAGAGGAAAAGCATGTTACTTGTGTTTTCGTGAAATGTGGACGCTTTATAGTCTACATAGTTTTTAAATTTTACTGGCATTGACATCAGTAATCCAACAAACTTCTATAATTCAAATATTTGGTATATTTCCATGGATGTTGACATTTCATCAGCGCATAGAACTATTGATTGTATTATGATTATTTTTTTTTTCCAGATGAATGTTGATAGTAGGATTAATGTATAAATGATTCAACAACAAACGTAGACATAGTAAGAGTCATTTTGTTGATTAAAATTGTGAGTGTTAGCCATCACACCTTGGATTATTTGCAAAATAACTAGGCAGAAAATATTTATGTTGTTCCATTCCTGTAAGAAAATTATGCAGCGAATTAGAGAATATATGCAGTTTATGGTTCCAACCACTTTTACTACAGTGTTTTCTATCAGAAAATTTAAACCAAAAAGTGGTTCAAACCATAAAAAAATCTTCGAACTGCTCTCCCAAATGGAGGCTTATCTTACTCTTTCAAGAAGTTAGGACAGGAAGTACTCTAAAATAGCTCTGAATTTTATACTATAAATATTATAAATAAAGAATAAAAACTGTACTGAATTACATAATGAAAGCGTTATTCATATGCTAGTAAGTCCTAACCTATTTTGGAATCCTACAGCAAGTAAACAACATATGGTGCAGCAGAATTGTTTGTTTTAATGAAATGAAGAACAAACTAGAACACAAAAGACTCGTTTGGTAAATGGATTCGAATTAGTGATTTAATTTGAGTTAGTGTGATTTGAATTAGGATTTGAGTTAGTAATTTGAATTGTCATTTGAATTGACGTTTGGATGTGTATTTAAGTTTTAATCTGAGTATGAAATAAATTGAAATTTGTGTTTGGAGAGGTGGTGAAGATAGTTTTTGATTTATTAATAAATCTAATAAAATCTTAATGTTAATGATCTTAAAAAATATGCAATATGGATCTTGATTTATTCCTCTCTTGATTAGGAACACAGTGAAAAAAGAATCATCTCAATTGGATATCAAATGAAGAAGTTATGATTTTTTTCCTCAAATATAAGGGGGAGAATTTTAGTTTTTACTATAGCAAAGATATCCGAGTATCAAAAGTCTAGAGGGATGAGAATTCTGAAAACTTGGATTCTTGATACTCAAATGATTCAGATTTTGGGGGAAACAAACACATATCTAAAGAATTCTTGATACTCGAATTTAAATTTGAGTTCATTGAGTTCAAAAAATGTATGAAACAAACATATTCAAAGAGTAATTGAATTCTAAAATTTATTCATAACAGGTTATCAAAATAATCTACTCACACATATTTATAGGACTCTCAGGCCACAAATAGAAATTAACTTTTAGGCTAAGAATAGAAACTAACAGGAACGAGAAACTAAATGAAATTTAAAATTTAACGTAGTGCTAGAAAGTAAAGGTAACTAATTGAAAATAGGAAACAAGGAAACTAATTGGAATTAGGGTACCTTGTCGTTGTTGCTAAATTAGGAAACATGTTCTGCGTCGAAATAACTAATTAATAATAAATATAATTGGCAATATATAAAAATAAATCCTAACAAAAATAGAAAAGAACTAAATCGAATCCTAATAAGATTTAAACTTGTCCTACATCGATCCCCTCTGCTTGAAACATAACTCATCCTTGAGTTTGATATGCATAATTATAGCTCATCTAGAGTATAGTACTCGTATAGGTGAGTGTTGACAAATCTGCATGATTTGTGACTCGGATTTTAAGGGAATTTGTTCCTTAATTTTCTGAGTCAATGCAAGCTGGACAAATCTTGTAATTAGGCCTTAATTTGTGTAATTGGTGCTATATATTATGTTACCTTAAATAGCTCCTAGGTAGACTATTCTTGTAATGTATATATATAGGATGTACAGTTTATCCTTGAAGATATAACATAACAATTCGTTCATGGTATCGGAGCGTTTGTGGGCTTATTCTTCCTGCCTCTTTTTGCTAAAAACTCCCCCCAATATTAATTTCCTTCCTACCTCTTTTTTCTGATAAAAAAATGTCTGAAACTTCCAGCATTAGCACTGCTAGCACTGAGCCCATTTTAAACCATTCCTCTCAACAATCCTTTGGTGAATACCAGATTTTACAGCCCTCATTTAGGCTCAATAGCCGTAATTATCTCGTATGGTCACAAATCGTGAGGACTTTTCTAAAAGGTAAGGGAAAACTGAGTCATTTGACAGGTCCAATTTCGGAAGAGAGATCCAAAATTTGTTGCTTGGGACATAGAAGACTCATCGATCATGTCATGGCTTTGGAACTCAATGGTGCCGGAAATTAGCGGGACGTGCATGTTTCTAACAACCACGAAGGACATATGGGATACGGTGAAACAAACTTATTCAAAGGTTCGTGATGCAGCCCTTATTTTTGAAATCAAAACAAAGATTCACTCAACCAAACAAGGTAGTCTCTTCGTCACTGATTACTATAACAAAATGAAAGGCCTGTGGTTAGAACTCGATTACTATCAAAATATTAAGATGAAGTGCAGTGAGGACGCAGCCATGATGCTAAGATTTGTTGAAGCAGAAAGAGTCTACGAGTTTCTAGTCGGACTAATGTCGAATTCGACCAAGTACATGTCCAAATACTTGGGAAAGAGTCTCTACCGAGCCTAAGTGAAGTCTTTTCCACCATTCGATGTGAAGAAGGAAGGAGGGGAGTCATGCTTGAGACACCACTGAATGAAGTAATAGCGCTAAACACCATGGCCTCAGCAATAACTACTGGAGATTCTATCAAAACCGAGACTCCAAGGGCCCCAAAGAACATGACCAGACCTTCAAACAGCAGTAGAGAGAATCTGTTTTGTAACTATTGCAAGAAAACAGGCCATACCAAAGATATTTGTTGGAAACTTCAGAGAAAAAACAACCAGCAGCAGCAGTCTCTGACGCATAACCGAGTCGCCAACGTTGCCTGCACTGAAGAAGACGCCACTATTGCCGAAGTGAATGGACTGAACAAGGAAGAGATTGAAAAACTCCGAAGCTTCCTTACTGCAATTGAAAAACCAGTAGGTTCATGCTCTGTCGCCCAGTCAGGTAAGTTTTCCTCAACTCATTTCTCGAGTAATTCGAAGAACAGTTTTCTTGGAATCTAGGTAGTTGACTCAGGAGCCACTGACCATATGACTAATTCTTCCAACATTTTTTCATCTTATACACCGTGTTCTGGCAGTCAAAAAATAAAAGTTGCCGATGGAACCTTAGCTACCATTGCTGGAAAAGGAACCATAAATCTCATGCCTTCTCTTTCCTTAAAATCCGTTCTTCACGTTCCCATATTGTCCATCAATTTATTATCAATTCAAAAACTTACCTCTGACTTGAATTGTAAAGTGATTTTTTATCCCATGTATTGTGAAATTTAGGACCAGGATACGGGGAAGATGATTGGGCGTGCTAAGGAACGGGAAGGGCTTTACTACTTGGACACTAGTGGTGGCAATGGTGAAATCAGTTACATCCCGCAGTCATATGTGTCAGAAACCCAGTCTGCTCGAAAGGCTCAAATTTGGCTACATCATATTAGAATGGGTCATCCATCTTTTTCTTTGTTAAAAACTGTCTTTCCTTTGTTATTCCATAAGATTGATGTTAAAGATTTCAGTTGTGAGGTGTGTCAAATGGCTAAACACCATAGAGTTTCATATCCTTTAAGCAATTCAATAACATCTTTACCTTTCTCTTTAATTCATACCGAGTGTGGGGACCCTCTAGAATTTCAAACATTAATGGGGCTCGTTGGTTTGTTTCATTCATAGATGATTTTTCGAGGACTACTTGGTTGTTTTTGATGAAAAACAAATATGATGTGAGTATGATTTTTCCCATGTTTCATAAAATGGTTCTCACTCAATTTGGTGTTTGTATTAAACATATTTGGTCTGATAATGTGAGAGAGTATTTCAATCAAGTCATGTCACCATTCCTCCAGGAAAAAGGAATAATCCATGAGTCCTCTTGTGTTGACACCCCCCAACAAAATAGGATTGCGGAGAGAAAAAATCGTCACCTTCTTGATATCACTCGTGCCTTGTTATTCGAAAAAAATGTGCCTAAATTCTATTGGGGAGAAGCCGTTCTAACAGCCACATATTTGATTAATCGTTTGCCCGGTAGTGTTAGGAAACAGGTCGCCTATAGATGTTCTCTCCACTCACTTTCCAGAAGTTAAGAGAACCCAACTTCCATTAAAAACCTTTGGTTGCATAGCCTATGTCCATATCTCGCAAAAAAACCAAAATAGCAAACTCGATCCAAGAGCTCTCAAGTGCATCTTCCTAGGATACTCATCAACACAAAAGGGGTATAAATGTTATCACTGGGCTTCAAAAAATTTTTTTGTATCTAAAGATGTCACTTTTGTCGAAAACCAAAGTTTTTATGATCCAAGTTGTCCTCTGGGGGACATGAGGACTGGAGACAACCTTGATTTCCTTTATTTTGATCTATCCAGTTCGGTTCTTACAACACCAAACCAATTTAGTCTTGATCATGAGCATCCAGTAAGTCCACCCAGTCAAGGAGAAATAACCCCGTCCAGTCCTGTCTGTGAAACTAGTCCTGTTCAAGAGTCTTTTCCAAATCAGTCGAGTCCTACCTGTGAGCCCAGTGAAATTCATCCACAGTCCAATGTTCCACTACAAGTGTACTCAAGGAGAAGGCCAAATCCTGAACCCGTGCAAAACCAATCATCTGAATCAAATCCAGGTAATAAATCTAACTCATCTTCACTGCCTGAGATTCATGATCTTTATATTCCTATTGCTTTAAGGAAAGGAACACGGAAATGTACCCAACACCCAATAGCCAACTTCATTTCATACGACCATCTCTCCCCGTCCCATAGAACCTTTCTCACCAAATTAAATACCATTGAGATTCCAAAAACTGTTCAAGAAGCACTTGGGAATGGGGAGTGGAAAAAGGCCATGATTGAGGAAATGAGAGCACTTGAGAAAAATAATACTTGGGAAATTGTGGAGTTGCCTAAAGGGAAGAAAGTGATTGGGTGTAAGTGGGTATTCACAGTGAAATATAATGCGGATGGGACTCTTGGGAGATATAAGGCCAGGCTTGTTGCCAAGGGTTACACTCAAACATATGGGGTAGATTACATGGAGACATTTGCCCCTGTAGCCAAAATAAACACCATTCGAATCTTGCTATCATTGGCAGCTAACCTAAACTGGACTTTGCAGCAATTTGATGTAAAGAATGCTTTTCTACATGGGGACCTGGAGGAGGAAGCCTACATGGAGGCTCCACCAGGATTCAACCAAAGCTTTGGAACTAACCATGTTTGCAGGTTAAAAAAGGCTTTATATGGCTTAAAGCAGTCCCCAAGAGCATGGTTTGGAAGATTTGCAAAGGCCATGGAGAAAATAAATTATAAACAATCTCAAGGAGATCACACTCTCTTTGTCAGAAGATCAACAACTGGGAAAATCACTGCTCTAATTGTATACGTCGATGACATAATTGTGACAGGTGATGACACAGGAGAAATTGAGAAGCTGAAGACTCATCTCTCAAGAGAGTTTGAAGTAAAAGACCTAGGAAAACTTAAGTATTTCCTAGGAATAGAAGTCGCTCACTCAGAGCTTAGGATTTTCATCTCTCAACAAAAATATATTCTGGATCTACTCAAAGAAACTGGCATGCTTGGATGCAAGCCATCTGAAGTCCCCATTGACTACACTCACAAGTTGGGAGAAGCCATTGATAGTCCAGAAGTGGACAGAGGAAGGTACCAAAGACTGATTGGTAAACTCATCTATCTGTCACATATCAGGCCAGACATTGCTTATGCTGTGAGTGTTCTAAGTCAGTTCATGCATGCTCCATGTGAAACCCACCAAGAAGCTGCATACAAGACTCTCCAGTACTTGAAGGCCACTCCAGGAAAAGGAATCCTATTCAAGAGAAATAACAGACTTGACTTAGAAGCATACACAGACGCAGATTGGCCAGGATCAATCATTGACAGAAGATCTTGTGAGTTGTGATAGAATTTTCTCACACTGCATTAGGTAAAAAATTGTGATACATATAGGAATGATCTCCCTGATTTTAATCCAAGATTCTAGGTTCCTAAAAGACTAATCAGAGGAGAATCAGAGGAGAATCCTTCACTAAAAAAGGAAAAAACGAAAATGGAGGAATTTGGTAATATTAATACCGGATCCTCTTTATTACAAGTTACCAAATATAACTTTATCAGAATTCCTAAGATTTCTGCATATTAATCTATGAGATTCCACACTCCCCCTCAAGCTGGGTTGTAAATATTGATCATACACAGCTTGTGACTCAATTCTTCAAAGTTGATCCTTGGTAGAGCTTTAGTGAGAATATCAGCTGTCTGGGACCGTGTAGGTGTATAGATAAGCTGCACACTTGAGTTCTCAATCTTTTCTGAGATGAAGTGTCGATCTATCTCTATGTGTTTGGTTCGGTCATGATGCACCGGGTTCTTTGCAAGGCTTATGGCTGCCTGATTGTCGCAGAACATCTTAATAGGACTTTTGCTAATGACTCCTAGTTCGCTAAGAAGCCTTTGTATCCAAATACCTTCACATATTCCAAGAGCTAATGCCCTGAGCTCTGCTTCTGCGCTGCTTCTTGCAACCACGGGTTGTTTCTTACTTCTCCAAGTCACAAGATTTCCCCATACAAAGGAACAATACCCGGATGTAGAACGCCTGTCTGACACGTCTCCTGCCCAGTCAGCATCTGAAAAAACTTCAATCTCTGTTGGTACTCTTTTTGTATAGCAGTCCCTTTCCTGGAGTCATCTTTAAATACCTCATGATTCTGTTTACAGCTGCCATATGCTCTTCTGTTGGGTTGTTCATGAATTGACTTACCACACTAACAGAGAATCCAATATCTGGCCGTGTGTGTGATAGGTAGATGAGACGACCCACAAGTCTTTGATATCTCCCCCTGTCAACTGGTGCACTGTCTCGTTCAGTTCCAACTTTCTTGGTATAGTCCATTGGAGTGTCTGCTGGCTTACATCCTAACATACCTGTTTCCTTTAGTAAATCAAGGACATATTTCCGTTGGGAAATAAATATTCCTTTCTTAGATCTAGCCACCTCCATGCCAAGAAAATGTTATGAATTAGGGTTGAAGAGAAAACTTTCTCACGTTCTTTTCTTATTACTTAAATCAGAAAATACACATACTTATATAGTTTGATACAAAGAAACCAAATCCCACAAAATCAGGAACACAAAATCAGGAAACTACTCTAACTAAAAATCTACAAATAACTCCTAAGATTTCCTACCGAATCTTCATAAAAAATATCCCTATTATCCCGGCTAATCATAACACTCCCCCTCAAGCTAGTGAATGGATGTCTTCCATTCCAAGCTTGTTAACTAAGTCTTGAAAGGCTGCACTTGGTAATCCTTTTGTAAGAACATCAGCTAGTTGATCTTTAGACGAGACAAAAGGAGTACAAATTAGCCCGCTATCCAACTTCTCCTTTATGAAGTGTCTATCAACTTCAATATGCTTCGTTCGATCATGTTGCACTGGATTGTGAGCAATACTAATAGCTGACTACTTGTCACAATATAGCCTCATTGGACCTTCCCATTTTATCTGTAGATCATCTAAGATTATCTTTAGCCACAATAACTCACACACTCCTAATGCCATTGACCTGAACTCTGACTCTGCACTTGATCTTGCTACTACACTTTGCTTCTTGCTTCTCCATGTCACAAGGTTACCTCCCAGAATAGTGCAATAGCCTGAAGTTGATCTTCTATCAATTAGTGATCCTGCATAATCTGCATCCGTGTAGGCTTCTAGTGTCATTCCTATCCCTTTTTTAAACAAAATTCCTCTTCCCGGACTGCCTTTTAAGTACTGAAGAATCCTATGCACAGCTTTGAGATGTACTTCTTTAGGATTGTGCATAAATTGGCTCACTACACTTACCGCAAAGGCAATATCAGGTCTCGTATGTGCCAAATAGATCAATTTTCCCACAAGTCTTTGATAAGAAGCTTTATCTACCACGGCATCTTCTGGGGCATCACACAATCCATGGTTAAATTCTATGGGTGTCTCCACCGGTTTACATCCTAGTTTGCCAGTCTCCTTCAACAAATCGAGGACATATTTCTGTTGTGAAATAAAAATTCCTTGTTTCGAGTGAGCTACTTCAATACCCAAAAAATACTTTAACCTCCCAAGTTCCTTGATCTCAAACTCCCTCTCAAGGCATTTCTTCAAGTTCTGCATTCCTTCTGCATCATTGCCGGTTACTATGATATCATCTACATATACCAACAATGCCGTTACTCCTCCTGACGTTGAGTGCTTCACAAACAAAGTGTGGTCTCCTTGGCTCTGTTTATAGCCCAAGTCAATCATTGTCTTAGTAAATCTTCCAAACCATGCTCTTGGTGACTGCTTTAGTCCATATAGAGCCTTTTTAAGTCTGCACACCATTCCTTCCTTTGATTCAAATCCCGGAGGAATTTCCATATAGATTTCTTCTTCAAGGTCTCCATGCAAGAATGCGTTTTTTACGTCAAACTGTTGTAAACTCCATCCAAAATTAGCAGCTAATGATAGGAGGACCCGTACCGTATTCATTTTCGCCACTGGAGCAAATGTCTCAAGGTAATCTATGCCATAGGTTTGAGTATACCCTTTGGCTACCAACCTTGCCTTATATCTCTCTAAGGAACCATCGGACTTGTATTTTACGGTAAACACCCATCTACAACCCACCAACTTCTTTCCTTTCGGCATACTGACCATCTCCCATGTATTGTTTTTCTCCAAAGCTTCCATTTCTAGTTTCATGGCATTCTCCCATTCCTTGTGTCCTAATGCCTCGGATACATTTCTTGGAATTGAAATTGTATGTAGGTTGCTAAGGAAGGCTCTATGGTTTTGGGACAAATTTTTATAGGACATAAAAAGATACAGAGGATATTTTGTGCATGTTCGTGTATTTTTTCTTAGAGCAATTGGTAGGTCTTTGTCACTTTGCTCTTTAGGTTCATGAATTGGTTCACTTTGATTGGGTGTAGTTCCGGCTGGCCTAAAGGTTGGCTCGGGCAATTGAGCAGTGGCTTGATTTGGGGATTGGACTTGTACAGTTTGAAAGACTGGTACTTTCTTCCTGGAATAGACTTGCAGCGGTCGAACAGTAGTATCTTGATGTCCTTTCTCCTTCATCATTCCTTGTGACTCTAAAATGGACTCGGATTGAGCAGTGGAAGCCGGGTCACTCTGAACAGATGGTGACTCAGCAGGCTGACCAGTGGACTCAAGTTGATCAAAGAACTCAGGGGTTGGTACTGACTGATTAGCAATGGATGGTTCGGACTGACCTGCAATGGGTGGTACAGACTGGCCTGCACCTGCAGTGGGAATAAGCTCGGACTGACCAGGAAAAAAATCAAGGAAGAACAAGTCTCTATTTCTATCTTCATCCAATCTCTCCCCCTGAAGATAGGTATTATGGAAATATGACTCATTTTCAAGAAAAGTGACATCGGCTGAGACAAAGAATTTACGCGAAGGTGGATGATAACATTTATACCCTTTTTGTGTGGAAGAGTATCCAATGAAAACACACTTAATAGCACGTGGATCAAGTTTACCCCGATTTTGAGAGTGAACATGGACAAAGACTACACTACCAAATATTCTAGGAGTAAGATTATTGGAGGGATTAAAATGTGGAAAGAATTTTGTAAGGATTTCCATTGGACTTTTGTAATCAAGAACCTTTGTAGGAAGTCTATTTATGAGGTGGGTTGCAGTTAAGACTGCCTCTCCCCAATATTGTTTTGGGACCTTTTTGTGAAATAGGAGAGCTCTAGTGATATCAAGGATATGGCCATTTTTTCGTTCAGCAACACCATTTTGTTGAGGTGTGCTAACACAGGAAGACTCGTGAATGATCCCTTGTTTTTGAAAAAATGGGGAGAGAATTGATTAAAATAGTCCCTTGCATTATCAGAACGAAATCTTTTAATGCCCACATCGAATTGATTTTTGACCATGTTGTAGAAATTAGGGAAAATTGTGCTAACATCAGATTTGTTTTTCATAAGATATATCCATGTTATGCGGGTACAATCATCGATAAATGTCACAAACCATTTTGCACCAGAAATGTTTGGTGTCATAGAGGGCCCCCAGATGTCACTATGGATGAGAGTGAAAGGAACAAAGGTCTTTGTATTACTTATTGGAAAAGAAGCACGTTTGTGCTTAGCAAATTCACAATCATTACAATGAAATTGATGGGGAACAGACCCTTTGAATAATGACGGAAAGATAAACTTAAGGACACTAAATGATGGATGACCTAAACGACGATGATAAAGCCAAATTTTGTCTTTGTTGGAAATAACAGACTCGGAAAGGAATGATGTAGAAGAGGATTTCTCAATTTCTGTTCGTCCACCTTTTTCATCCAAGTAGTAAAGTCCATCTCTCTCACTAGCATGTCCAATCGTCCTCTTCGTGCCCTGCTCCTGAAACACACAATGAGAAGGAAAAAAGGATACACTGCAATTGGAATCTTTGGTGAGTTTTTGGATTGAAAGAAGATTAGTAAACAATTTAGGAACATGAAGGACATTTTTAAGGGTGATATATTGGTTGATATAAACATCCCCTTGACCTGCAATGGTGGTTACTGACCCATCGGCTATGGTAATTTTTTTTATGGCCAGAACAAGGTGTATATGAGGTAAAGGATTTAGAGGAATATGTCATATGGTCTGTGGCTCCTGAGTCTATTATCCACATGTTTTTAGGAATGGCATCCGAGAAATTAGCAACACAAGAAGAGGGTGAAGTACCTGAAAAAACCAGAGAGCATGTACCTGCAGATGAACCGGCTGGTGCTTTGTCAAGGGATCCCAAAAATGCCTTCAACTTCTCAATGTCCTCCTTATTAAGCTCGGTTCCTGTGTTCAGTGCGGTTTCATCATTGCTGGCCAAATGTACTTGTCCCCGCTCGCTTATCTGTTGATCAGCTGCATTCCTATTAGCCATTGGAGGTCGGCCATGGAGTTTCCAGCACTTTTCTCTTGTGTGGCGGTGTTTCTTGCAGTAGGTACAAAACATCGAGTCTTTATTGAGTGGCTTTATGGAATCAACCTGCATGTTGGTTCCTTCAGGACGGTGTACTTTCATTCTTGTGGTTTTTGTTATCATGGCTGAACCATTTTCAGTATGAGACTGAAGCATCACTTCTCTCCGTCCTTCCTCTGCACGGATGATAGCAATTGTCTCATTTAAGGATGGCAGATCCTCCTTTCCTAAAATCTGCACCCTTACCGCATCAAACTCTGCATTGAGACCTGCAAGAAAATCGTAAATGCGCTCCTTTTCAACAAATCTTTTAAGGATTGCTGCATCATCACTACAACGCATTTGTATGCATTGGTAGTGATCCATTTCCTGCCATAATCCCTGCAAACGGCTAGAATACTCCGTGACTGAAAGCATTCCTTGCTGTGTTGCTGAAAGTTTCGTCTTAATTTCAAAAATTTGTGCTGCATCATGAACTTTGGAGTACGTTTGTTTGATGGCATCCCATATCTCCTTGGCAGTGTTGAGAAACATGCAAGTGTCACTGATTTCAGGGAGCATAGAGTTCCACAGCCATGACATAACCATGGAATCTTGTTCATCCCAAGCATCAAACTTCGGATCCCCTTCCTTAGGTCCCGTACCCAACAAGTGACTCAGTTTGCCTCTTCCCTTCAAAAACGTCCGAACCATTTGAGACCATTTCAAGTAATTCTTCCCATTCAATCGGTAGGCAGCCTGTATATTCTGCAAATCCCCTGTCGAAACTGCAGCAGAACTCTCTGAAACTTGATTGTCTGAGGCAGGGCTAGTTTCGGTTGAGGATGACATGATTGGGTGGAAGAGAAAGAGGAACTCACGAATTTGGAAGACTTAAAATTTCAGGAAAAATAATCCTAAGGCGCTGATACCATGTTATAAATTAGGGTTGAAGAGAAAACTTTCTCACGTTCTTTTCTTATTACTTAAATCAGAAAATACACATACTTATATAGTTTGATACAAAGAAACCAAATCCCACAAAATCAGGAACACAAAATCAGGAAACTACTCTAACTAAAAATCTACAAATAACTCCTAAGATTTCCTACCGAATCTTCATAAAAAATATCCCTATTATCCCGGCTAATCATAACAGAAAATATTTAAGAGAACCAAGGTCTTTGATTTCGAACTCCTTGGCTAGTTGTCTCTTTATTCGTGTCAGTTCTTCATCATAGTCACCAGTTAAGATGATGTCATCAACATACACTATGAGTACTGCAATCTTCCTTTCTGAGGAGAACTTCACAAATAGGGTGTGGTCTGCCTGGCATTGAGTATATCCATGATCTACTACTGCTTTTGTAAACTTGCCAAACCAGGCACGGGGAGACTGCTTTAGTCCATACAGAGATTTCTTAAGTTTGCATACCTTGCTGTGATTGTTGGTAGTTTCCAGTCCCGGTGGTATTTTCATATACACTTCCTCCTCCAAATCACCATTTAAGAAAGCATTTTTGACGTCCAGTTGGTTCAATGGCGAGTCTCTGTTAGCTGCAAGAGAAAGCAACACCCTAATTGTGTTGAGTTTGGCTACCGGGGCAAATGTTTCTTGATAGTCAATGCCATAGGACTGAGTAGAGCCCTTGGCAACTAGGCGCGCTTTCAACCTTTCAATACTCCCATCTGCGTTGTGTTTAATGGTAAAGATCCATTTACAGCCAACTGGTTTCTTTCCAACTGGAAGATCTGAAATAGACCACGTACCATTCTTCTCTAATGCTTTGATTTCTTCGTTTACTGCACTTCTCCACTCAGGATTGTTTAGGGCCTCATGTATTGAGTGTGGAACCTGCACACTATCAAGTGAAGAGACAAATGCTTGATAGGATGGTGACAACCCTTCATAAGACACAAATTTGCAAATAGGGTGATTGGTGCATGATCTAACACCCTTTCTTAATGCAATAGGCATATCCAGATCACCAGAGACTTGTGCAGTATTTTCAGAGCCAGAAGTTCCCTTACCTGAGTTATTCTGAACAAGATTTGGACTTGGTTCTGACTCTTGGTCAAGAGTGAGAGGGATTGAGTGCTCTATCCTTCTCTCGGGCTTTGTCCTCCTAGCATAAACACGGAACTCTTTGCTTGCAATTTGTGGTGATTTGGATGGGTTACGAATTGGCTCTTGAATGGTGCCTTGAGAAGTATTTACAAGTGGCTGACCCTCGGTTTGATCAGGATGATCAGGAACTGAATCAGGGATTGAGATTGGGATTGTTGGAGAAGGATCACTTTCGAGTTGGACAGGTGTTTGAGTGGTAATTGGCTGGTATGATGGTGAGTTATACTCGGGTTGAAGGAGACTGAATTCATTGCCATGATAATCATCCCAAAACTGATATTCACTCATATTCTCCCCCTGAATTGAAGGTTTTGGGAAGTAAGCTTGATGCTCAAAAAATGTTACATTCATGGAGTTGTAAAATTTCTTAGTGACTGTGGAGTAACATTTATACCCTTTTTGGTTTGAGGAGTATCCAAGAAATACACATTTGATGGATTTAGGATCCAATTTGCTTCGATGTTGTTGATGAATATGAACAAATGCAGTACAACCAAAGATCTTTGGGTTCAAGGAAGTAATTATTTTGGTGTGTGGGAAAAATTTAAGGAGACTTTGGCAAGGCTTTTGGAACTGGATGACTCTAGAGGGCATTCTATTGATAAGGTATGCAGCTGTAAGGACTGCTTCTCCCCAGAAAAATTTTGGGACATATGTTGAGAACATGAGAGACCTGGCTACTTCCAATAAATGTCTGTTTTTTCTTTCTGCAACTCCATTCTGTTGAGGTGTGTCAATACAGGAACTGATATGAACTATTCCCTGGGTTTTGAGATAGGAACTGAGAACAGTAGCATAGAATTCTTTGGCATTGTCGGTTTTTAGGACTTGGATTTTGGTTTGGAATTGGGTTTGTATCATTGAGTTGAAATTTTGAAAAATTTGGCCTACTTCTGATTTTTCTTTCATCAGGAATATCCAAGTCAATCTTGTGTGATCGTCTACAAATGACACAAACCATCGAGTTCCTGTTACATTTTTTACTCTTGAAGGTCCCCACACATCACTGTGAATCATGGCAAATGGGTGAGATGGTTTATATGATATTCTAGGAAACTGAGTACGAGTATGTTTTGCTAATTGACACACTTCACAATTGAAAAACTATGAGCTTTTATTGATAAATAAGGAAGGAAATAGTTTTTTCAGGTACATGAAATTTGGATGACCAAGACGAATAAGCCATAACATAACCTCATTATTTTTATTTCCACAAGAAATAGACTGACTTCCAGAGGACACACAATTCGCATTTTGAGTTTGTCTGCTAGGAGTAAAGTCTTTGAGAAGATAAAGCCCAGAACACATCTCAGCACTGCCAATAATCTTCCCCGAATCCAAATCCTGAAACACACACACGGTAGGGAAAAATTTAGTCATGCAATTGAGATCACGATTTAATTTACTTATAGAAAGTAAATTACAGTCCAAATTGGGAACATGGAGGACAGAGTGTAGTGTCATGTCTTGAGTGATTATGATGGAACCTGTTCCCTCAACTTCGGATATAGTGCCATCGGCTATTCGAACTGTATATTTTTCTCTACACGGGCTGTAGTTGTGAAACAGGTTTTTATCTCCCGTCATGTGATCGGAGGCTCCTGAGTCAACAATCCATGGATTTGAGTGTTGCCTATTGACACTAAGGGCTTTAGAAAATTTACCTTTCTGTGCTAGCATGCCAGTTTCAGGAGTAGGTGTGCTTGTTTGACTAATGGAATTCTGGCTGAAGAGTTTTTGCAGCACTTCAAGTTGTTCTTTGGTAAACGGGCTTGTTTCTGTTGGATTTCCATCAGTGGTTGTTGTTGTATTAGCCCGATTTTCTCGATCATTAGTTGTTCTTGAATGTTTCCCATCATTTGGTTTACCATGGATTTTCCAACAATTTTCCCTGAGATGCCCTGGCTTGCGACAATAGTCACACCATGGTCTCCCCCTTTTTTGACGGTTGTCATTGTTGGTGTAGGATTGAGTTCCCCGAGCAGCAAGGGCTGAGCTTTCCAGGTTCTGTGCAGAAGTTTGTACTCCCATCATAACCTTTTTCCTGCTTTCCTCTCGACGGACTTCTGAAAAAGCTTCACGTGTACTTGGGAGGGGTTTGGTTGCCATCACTCTGCCTCGGACTTCATCCAAATTTTTGTTGAGGCCATGAAGAAACTTGAATGTCCGCTTCTGTTCCACAATTTTCCTATACAATGCAGCGTCTTCAGAGCACTTCCAAGCATGCACCTCAAACATATCGAGTTGTTGCCAATTGCGGGTGAGGGCATTGAAATATTGGGTGACCGTGAGTTCTCCCTGGTGCAAGTCGTAGAGATTTGTTTCAATCTCGAATAGAGCTGCTGTGTTTTCAGTGCTGGAATACATGTCTTTTGCAGTATCCCATATTTCCTTAGCAGTCCCATATAGGAGAAAGTTTTTTCCAATATCATTGTTCATTGAGTTAATTAACCAGGACATAACCATGTGGTTTTCAGTCTTCCATACCTTGAATTTGGGATCTTTTTCGTCTGGAATGATAACTTCTCCAGTGAGGTAATCATCTTTGCCTCTTCCACAAATGAACATCATCACCGATTGAGACCATTGAAGGTAGTTGTGTCCGTTGAGTTTGTGGCCTGTGATAAGAGGTAACGGTGTATCAGGTCCTCCATGACTGATTGTTGCAGGCGAAGGGACTGGGTTGGATGTCACTTCAGACGATGATGAGTTTTGTCTTTCAGTGGTCATGCCGTATTTCGTCATGGGATGATTAAGGTTCCAAAGGCTGGCTCGGATACCATGTGAGTTGTGATAGAATTTTCTCACACTGCATTAGGTAAAAAATTGTGATACATATAGGAATGATCTCCCTGATTTTAATCCAAGATTCTAGGTTCCTAAAAGACTAATCAGAGGAGAATCAGAGGAGAATCCTTCACTAAAAAAGGAAAAAACGAAAATGGAGGAATTTGGTAATATTAATACCGGATCCTCTTTATTACAAGTTACCAAATATAACTTTATCAGAATTCCTAAGATTTCTGCATATTAATCTATGAGATTCCACAGATCTACCACAGGCTACTGCACTTTCCTAGGAGGAAACTTGATAACTTGGAGAAGCAAGAAGCAAACAGTTGTCTCCAGATCAAGTGCAGAGGCTGAATTCCGTGCAATGGCTCAAGGCATATGTGAATTACTTTGGATAAAAATTGTCCTTAGTGATTTGGGGATCAAGTGGGAAGGACCAATGAAGCTGTACTGTGACAACAAGTCTGCCATCAGCATTGCACATAATCCAGTCCAACATGACCGAACTAAGTATGTGGAAATCGACCGACATTTCATCAAGGAAAAACTTGAAAGTGGTCTAATTTGCACTCCCTATGTTCCTACAAACAGGCAACTGGCAGACATTGGGTCTATCTATCACCGCATTTCAAAGCATCACCAGCAAGTTAGAAATGGAAAACATCCACTCACCAGCTTGAGGAGGGGTGTTGACAAATCTGCATGATTTGTGACTCGGATTTTAAGGGAATTTGTTCCCTAATTTTCTGAGTCGATGCAAGCTGGACAAATATGCAAGCTGGACAAATCTTGTAATTAGGCCTTAATTTGTGTAATGGGTGCTATATATTTTGTTACCATAAATAGCTCCTAGGTAGACTATTCTTGTAATCTATATATATAGGCTGTACAGTTTATCCTTGAAGATATAACATAACAATTCGTTCAGTGAGCAACATTGAATGTATTTCTTGTCGTAGCTCATGCATGTGTTATTGTTGAATTTCTTGAAGATCTTCTAATTTAAGGATTGTGAAAGAAATAGCAGAATAATTTAAATAAAAAGAAGAAATAACAAGAGTATTCCGTCTTTATCTCTAAAACATTTTATCATCTTCTTTATCTAACTTATTGATTGGATCAATGTAAGAGTAATTTTATTGTTGTTCGTGCGTTTTACGTCAAGAGATGAAGGCGACGTTACCCATGCTTGAGAATGATTGATGAGAGAAGAGAAGTATTACTCAAGTTTTACTATAACTTGAATAGGTTGCAAACAGTTTTAATGAAGTTTTTTCCTCATTGCTTTTATGTAATTGACATAATTTTATTGGTGGTGGCAGATTGTATTTTCTAACGCATGGTGGATTGGCAGTCTAGCTGAAAACCCAGAAGAAGCCCGACTTGATTTTCCCAAGGAACTAAGTGATGTAAGTTTTCCCACAAGCTGGTTTGGAACTTGTATCTTTCTATATTTTCATTTTAATAAATATATACAATTAATGGTGTTCCAGTCCTAAGCTTCTGTTGATTTCAGGGTCAACATACTGAATATGATTTTAAAGGTGGTGCCGGTGGTGCCGCATGTAGTCATAAGCAAATTTGTGATAAAACTGGAATTTCCCATGTAGAAGAGGAATCTCCCAAATCGACGCCTGAAGGTGATTTATCTGAGGGTGAAGACAAAGATTTGAAAGCAACTCCCGTTCGGCACTCGGCAAGAACTGCTGGGAAAACATTCAAGTACTGTTCTGCTAGATTTTTTCCAGTTGCTGTATTCTGCAATCTGTCTGTGTTTGGTTTTTGTTAGGAGCCTTGGTAGTGCAGATCTTGGTTGCTGCTTTGTTGTTCTTGTTTCTTGCGCCTTGTTGTTCTTATTGTTTGTACTTTTGTACTTTTGGATTATTTTTATTTTTATTTTTTATTTTTTAAAAGCCAATTTTTCTTTGCAAAGAGGAAAAAGTAAAAGTTATGAAGACTTGAAAAGATGAAGTTTTCTACTTGCTAGAAAAAAATAGAACGTTATTTATCATATTGTTAGAGGGTTAAATTCTTTCCCCTATTTTTCTCTGCCAAATTATTAATCAGTGCATAAACTGCCAAGACGTTCAGGTTTTCTGTATTCCTCTACACATGTATATTTTGAAGGTTTAGTTAGTTACATATGTATTTCTGTGAATTATTAGTTTAGATGGTTGTTTTATTCTATATTGCATGTTGCTCTTTTTTTTTTTTTGAAAATCTTTCGTTCAAGAAGTTAAATGGGAATTCTTTTTAGTCATCTGGAAAGACACTCAAATTTGATTGTCAAACTTTATGTGATGCTTCTAACCTGTGTTCCTGTCAATTCTTGTTTTTAACTGTTGAACTTTTGATGTTCTATTCAAGATAGTTTGTTCTGTAGCCTCAAAAGTTCAGTGTGTCTAATGATCTCTTTCTTTATATGGATTCAGGTTTGCCGACGCTTCTTCAGGAGATGATTCTATGGTAAGTGATGCTAATGAATATGAAAAAAAAAACAAGTTGCCACTGGGTTCATTGGCCCGGAATTATACTTCTGGAAATATCCTTATTACAAGTGTCCTCATTTAGCGCAACTAGGAATTTCTTTTGTCCTGATAAGATGGCTTAGTTCAGCATCAAAATTTTGTTATTCTATATCTAGCTAATATCTGGGATTGCTTAACATCAGTCGACCTTTAACTTAATGAGTTTCGCTTCTTACTAGCTGTAATCTTATTGTTTCCTTAATTGCCGGATACAGAAAGAAGATGTCTGCCCTGCAGTCTGTGACATCGACAGTGAAGATACCACAGAGGAAACTCAATCTCCAATTCAAAATCAGCAGTCTGCTCCATTAAAGACACAGTCTAAGCAGTCTTCAATTTCCATTAAGATGAATAAATCCAGGGACGAGTCATCTGGTAATCATGGCTCACTTGTTCAGACCACCATATCTACACTGTTCAAGAAAGTGGAGGAAAAGGTAATGGCGTAATGGCTGAAAGGTTTTGCTATATGTTACTGAAAATGTAATCTACTCGTGGAAGAATCTTTTCGAGATATTTTTTTGGTTACTTCCTTGCATCAGCATACATGTTCCGTTTACCATTTTCTTAGTTGATGCAAACTCTTTGCATATGTTACAACCCCTCTTTGTGAATGTCTGGTGGGTACAAGTTTTATGTTTTTCTGTAAATTTTCATTTTCTCAATTAGTCAATTGTGCTATTACCCCAAGCTTGAAAATTTTTTTACAGCAGTGCCTTTGTGGTGTTCCGGAATGCCTTTTAATTTGAAGTGAAATGTCAAATTTTAAGAGGTACCTGATAAGACTCTAACCACAAACTCAGTAAGTTGAACAAAAAACAAGCCTTTATTGCTGAATCAAGTGAAAGATTATAATGAAATTCTAATTGAGATAGTATGCAAGAGACTATCCAACTCTTGTTTTGCTTGGAATCGCTAAGACTTTTCCCATAAAACCAGACCTGCTCCCTTAGCTACTACTAACCATTCTTATTTATGCTACTAATGTCAACTAACAAACTTTAACTAACTATCAACAGACTACTAATTCCCTCAACTAACTGACAAGTCCTATCAGTGCTTTGTTTGATCCTGGGAAATATGTCATCTATCGCTTGGTTTCAACTTGTGGTGGTGTAACTTGAATTATGCTTGATGTCAACTACAATCTCAAGAAATGACATCACTTTGATTACTTGAATGAATCCTAGTAGACTTCCACCTAAACCACAAAAATGTGAGAAGTAACACCTACTAATGGTGATTGGAACAAACTTTCAACAAATTGAAACATAGGATCTCTGAAAGACCAATGATATCCTTCACTGATCTCCTATATTTCATCAAGCTATTTGCTTCTAGGGTAACCTGCAGATTCCATGAGTTTGTTTCTTTATTGTCTCACAATAAAAAATGGCAAATATAAACAGTTTTTTTTTTTTTTTAACGTCTCTTCATTTTCTATTTGTTTATTAATTTGTCATCCTTTGGGTGTAACAACTATTTAAAATGGAAGACTTGTAAAAATCTTTTTTGGCAGCATAAAGCCTGGTTTTTCTTTCGCTTTGGTTTCTCCTTTCCGATTCCTCTTTCCTCCGCTCTTCTATCTCCCTTCTTTCTTTTCCTGGTCCTGGATCAATTTAATTTTACTCCCTGTTTGTGTTTGGCTCTACTTAGTCCTTCGTCTTGGGTGGAGCTATTGTTTCATCTATACACTTTGAGTCATGATTGTTGCGATGGTTGTTGTTTCTGCTGCTTCTACTTCTAAAGGAGTGAGATTGTTTAGTTTGATAAGTAGTTTTGGGAATCTGTATTAATAGCGAGGTTCTCGTTCTTTTTAAGCTTGCATTTTTCGGCTGCTTCTCATATAACCATTTTGGATAAAAAGACAATTTTTCTAAATAAGAAAAACAAATACGAGGTGGCCTATATCGTTTTAGCATGATTTTTTTTTATACATCTTGAACATTAAAATAAAAATTTTTCAGAACCTAATAAATTAGAGTTTAACACAAAGGAGTTGGTTAATCATATTAGTAAATGTAATATTCTACATCTTGGAACTTATTTCACGTTGTTATGCCATCTATCGGCGTTGTTAAGTGATTTTTAGTGAAAACTTGATACTAAATCGGTAATGTCGGGAAAACGGTCACAAATCACCATGGAAGTCAGGTTTGAATTTCTGGTCAATTAGTCATATGTAATGTGGGATTAATGATCCTTACTATGATGTTTCTTCGAATTCTTGTTTTATATTGCCTAATTGTTGTACCGCATATGTATAGTGGGAAAAGGGATTCCGTTATGTGTAAACTACTTAGTTTCATATTTTCTGATCTAGAATTTCGAATTTTCAGAGGACACCAAGAATTCAAAGGAAAGTATCATCTGCAAAAGGTTGTTAATTTTCCCGTTTTATTTTGTTATCACAAGAAAATTAAGGTGATAATATCCAGAAAGTAAGATCTGCTGATGTTTTCAGTCTCTGGCGAGAAGGCTCAGCTTATTGATTCAAAAAGGAAGATCAGCCAGACCCAGGTTTAGATTTTAATTTTCCTTCCCCCTCCCAAATGTCAATTATGCCTGGTTCTGTGCTCATCGGAAGTACAGTGCTTTTACTTGTCGTTTTGTGCTTCACAGGCTTGTAGGTTGCAAACTGAAGTAGTTCTTAATTGTTGCAGGATGGAGTGACGAAGAAAAAGACAAAATTGGTTAATGACAAAAAGCTAGGTCAACTTTCTTCATCTCCCTGTGTCTCAAGATAAAAGATGCAATCATTTGTCTATTAGTTACACTCAAAAATATCTTTATTTATCTACAAACCGAATGCATTATAGGTAGAAAAAAGTTTTTTTTGAGACATAATTCACATATAAAGAAGTAAAAAAAAAAAAGGTTCTGAAATGGAGAGGAGAGACAAAATTGACACCTGACCCAGAAAGTGAATATCAAAGTCCTGATGGTTCGCAAATAAAGGCAAGAAAGAAATAACTAAGCTCCATGCCTAAACTAGGAAGTGGAGGGGGAAGTACTCAGTACTAGAATATATCAACTATAACAAAAAGAAGCGAGTTCAGAAGCAAAGTTATGTACAAAATCTATAAATTGTTAAACCTCATTTTGCATGAGAAGGAGATTGCAAATTCTTTGAGTTTTTGAGGGAAAATTTCATGACAACTTTTCTTTAGGATACGATTTCATTTTGGGCATCCTTATGTGCTTCTTCGTCTACAGATTTTTGAGACATTCCTTTTCTTTCACAGGAGTGGTTTCTAGAATCTAGATTCACTTAATATTATTGTTGTTGTTGTTGTTGTTTTATTACTACTACTACTACTACTACTACTAAAGGTTAATAATCTTTTTTTTTGTCCAATATATCTTGAACAATATGAAAATAGACACAAATATACAGGGTATGCTATCTTCCAACTACTATCTAACTAGATAATTAATTACAACTAACAACAATTGGAAAACTTAGTCTTCAACACCGCCTTAATCTAGAACAAAGATACTTTGCATTCCCAGCTTGGTTATGAGTCGTTGAAACATTGAACCAGACACCCCTTTAGTGAGAACATTTGCAAGTTGATAATGAGAAGGAATATAGGGTGTATAATCCAATCCTGATTCAATCGTTTTTGTTATAAAGTGCCTATCAATCTCCACATGATTAGTTTGATCATTTCTAACAGGACTATGGGCGATATTAATTTCGGCGTTGTCACAATAATCATAGGACCTTTTACTCTTGTTCTCCGGTTGCATAGAATTTTCTTCACCCAAAGCATTTGACATATTCCTTGAGCCATAGCTCGGAATTTAGGTTCTACAGGAGCGCAACACGACCCATTGTTTCTTGCTTTTCCAAGTAACCAAATTCCCACCTAGAAAAGTGCAATATCCTTTAGTTGATCTTCGATCTACCTTGTATCCAACCATCTGTGTAACTTCCACTTTAAGTTCCCTGAAACAAGAAGCCTTTCCTTGGAGATCCTTTTAGTCATCTCAAAATACAAGAAACGACTTCTATACGAGGTTTTAGTTGAGCATGTATAAATTGACTAACAACACTTGTAACATCAGCAATATATGGTCTCGGTTGGGTTAAGTAAATGAGCTTGACCACCATTCTCTCATACTATCCCCTGTCCACAGGTTCCTCTCTCACTTTTTTCTCCTAGTCGATAGTTTGCTTCTATTCAAGTGTCAACTGGTTTGCAGCCAGCCATAACAGTTTCTTGTAAGGGGTCCTAAGTGTACTTTTGTTGTGAGATGTAGATCCCATGTCGCGACCTGGCACCTTTTTTTCTAGGAAAAACCTCAAGTCTATTGGGTCTTTGATTTGAAATTCCTTTGCTAGGAAAGCATTCAATCCAGTCATCTCATGATCATCAATTTTCACAACTATATTTTCCGCATAAACAATTAGAGCTACTCTCCCCCTTCCCAATAATCTTAATGTACAGAGTGTGATCATTATGGCTTTGATTATAAACACAATTTTAGCGTGGCTTTCATAGACCTGCGAAACCGTGCTCGAGGTGATTATTTTGTACCATAAAGATTGTGTTGAAATTACTCCAATGATCCCTCGACCTCAATACAGAGAAGATGAATTAACAAAGAACAAATAACCAGAAACAAGAACACGAAAAATTTAGCGAGGTTCAGCCAAAGATGCCTATGTCCTCGTGAACTCCCCTCAAAGGAATTCGATCTAATTAGTGATGCAGTTCTTGAAGATTGTTACAATACACTTGCTTCTGAGAAATCACACAAGAAGATTACCCAGAGAAAATTCCCTTCTCTATCTCTCGTCGTTCTTTTCCTCTCAGGCCCCCCTTTTTTTCTCTCTCTCTATCTTATCTCAGGTCTATTTTACATCATATATATATTACACCATTACACGGTATCACCAATAAAAATAGAACATGTCCATCACATGGATACATAAACAACTTATTTCATTTTTTGCCATGTCGTTTCTTCTTTTCTTCTTTTCTTTCTCCAAAAGATCACATACTAGTATGTTGTCGTTTTTATCTTCAAGAACTTGAAAATTGGATCATATTAGAACTGACCTTTAACAAACTCCACCTCAGTTCTCATATGACCTTTAAAGAATAGATCTCCTTCAACTTTGAGGATCCTAGCTCTTCTTCTGAATTGTCACCCATTATCAATCCCTAGCAAGGTTAAACACCGTTGAAACTTGCTAAGGGTAACAACCTTTGTTCCCATATCAGTCGGATTCTGATCAGTTGAAACTTTCTTCACTTCTATGATTCCGTCAGCGACCTTGTCCCTGATAAAGTGGTACTTTACCTCTACATGCTTGGTTCTGTCATGGAATACAAGATTTCTACATAAATGAAGAGCAGTTTGACTATTTGAATAAATGGTACTAACCCCTTTGAAAAACATCAGCTCCTTAAGTAACTCCTGTATCCAGATTCCTTCCTTAATCTCTTTAGTGGCTGCAATATATTCAGCCTCTATTGTAGACAACGCCACCACAGGTTGTAACTGCGACTTCCAACTTACACAATTTCCACAAACAAGGAAGAAATAAGCCGTTGTAGATCTTTTGCTGTCTCTATCCCCAGCATAATTTGAATCTACAAATCCTTTCACCTGTACTTTACTTCGATGTCTGGATTAATTTAACCCCAAGGCCGTAGAACCAGAAATGTATCGCATTAACCACTTCATAGCATTCCAATGATACTTTCCAGGATTCGCCATATATCTGCTAAGAGAGTATGCCAGATCAGGCCTTGTGCAAATCATGGAGTACATTATTGATTCGATAGCATTTGAATATGGAACTTGGGACATATAGCGTTCTTCTTCAGTACTGCTAGGACATTGACTTTGGGATAACTGAAACTTATTCTGTTTTCTATCTCTTTCAATAGAAATTCCTAGAATCTTTTTAGCATTTCCCAGATCCTTCATGTCAAATTCTGACATCAGCATCTTTTTCATTTCGTTAATCCTTTCAATATGTTTACTTATAAGTAACATATCATCTACATATAATAAGAGGTACTCAGCTTCCATAATATCATCACCTTTGAAGTAGAGACAAGAATCATAATAGCTGCTTTTAAAACCCTGCTGTTGCATGAAGGAATCAAACCTCTTATTCCATTGTCTAGGAGACTGCTTTAAGGCATATAGAGATTTGTCAATAGGCACACCATGTCCTTCCCCTTTTGAACTTGAAAACCCTTTGGTTGCTCCATAAAAATAACCTCTTCTAATTCTCCATGTAAAAAAGCGGTCTTCACATCCATTTGTTCCAACTCCATATCAAATTGAGCTACAAGAGATAACATAATCCTAATGGTCTTATACTTGACCACAGGTGAGAAAATCTCATTGAAATCCACTCCTCTCTGTCTGAAACCTTTTGAAACTAACCTTGCCTTATATTTGAGAGGTTCAACCTCTGACCCTCCTTCCTTCAGTTTATAAATCCATTTACAGGCCACTACTGACTTGTTCTTAGGCCTTTTGACCATAAACCAGGTGTTATTTTTGTAGGGAGACTTCATTTCCTCTCTCATAGCTATCATCCACATCTTAGAGTTCTTGCTTGATATGGCTTCTTCATATGTTTCTGGTTCAGTTTTATTTAAGTCTACTGCTGTCATGAAAGCATATGCCAAAAGATCAGTTAAAGCACTAAAACCATATCTTTGAGTAGGCTTAATAATCCTCTTTTGTTTGTCCCTTGTGAGATTGTAGTCTCTCAGAGAATCAACCAGCTGTTCTTGATTAGGTTCCTGCTCTTGATGCTCATTCTGAATTGAGGATCAAGGCTCTATATCACTTTGCCCTTCTTGTGTCTGAATGCTCCCAGTTTCTTGAAGAGGAACTTCCACAGCAGGCTCCACCTGAACTTGAGACCTGGGCTCCACCTGATCTTGTGACCTGGGCTCCACCTGATCTTGGCCAACTTCAACTTGATTTTCAACTGTGCTTGCATCATTAGTACCAAAAACCTCTCTTTTGGCAGAGTGGTTAGTGTTATTCAAATAAGGAAATTCATTTTCATTAAACACCACATCTCTACTTATCATGGTTTTAAATCCACAATTACCATTTATCCACAGCCTATAACCTTTAGTTCCTTGGGGATAACCTAAAAAAATGCACTTAATGGACCTTGGTTCCAACTTTCCTATTGACTGATGTGCATATGCAGAACAACCAAATGGTCTAAGATGCATTAAATCAGGTGGTTTTCCAGTCCATTTTTCCTTGGGTGTTTTAAAGTCTATGGCACTAGGACTCCTATTCACCAGATATGCAGCAGTCATCACTGCCTCACCCCAAAAACTTTTTGGTAATCCTGAGTTAAACAACATGTACCTAGTTTTGTTCATGAGGGTTCTATTCATCCTTTCAGCAACTCCATTTTGCTGAGGTGTCTTTCTAACTGTTCTATGTCTTTGAATTCCAACTTCCTTACAAAAGTTGTCAAATTCTTCATTACAAATTTCAAGACCATTATCCGTTCTTAAAGTTTTAACTTTCTTATCTGTTAAATTTTCCATTAAGACTTTCCATTGTTTGAATTTACAAAGTGCATCATTTTTATTTTTCATTAAGTAAACCCAAACTTTACAGGAAAAATCATCCACAATAGAAAGGAAATATATATTACCTCCATGTGTTGTAGACTTTTCTGGTCCCCATAAGTCTGCATGTACATACTCTAGGATTGCCTTGGATTCATGCCTGCCAATACTAAATTTGAGCCGATGTTGTTTACCAAATATGCAGTGTTCACAAAGTCGACCTTGCTTATTTTTCCTTTGCCTAGGAGTCTCTGATCTTTGCATAATTTCAAGTCCTCTCTGACTCATATGCTCAAGTCTACTATGCCACAACATTGTTTGAGAATTTTCAGGGGCTTCTACAATAGCAGTCTTTCCCACAAGTGTCTCAGCTATCATGTGATACAGCCCACCTTTCTTGGATCCTTTGATCATGTAACACCCCTATGTGGGGGTTAACAGTTTTAAATAAATAAAAATAATTTTAAATTTTATATTATTTAAATCAATTAAACAATGCCCATGGGTCTTTAAACAACAAGAAAAATAAAAATAAACGTTTTAAATACAAACCACAGTTTTTAGTGTAGCACCAAATATATATAATTACAGTCATCATCACCATAGTACAATTCCCAAATAACTTAACACAGCCATAAAAAAAAAATAATACAACTCTTACATGTTGTAGATAAGTTGTAATTAAACAGGGTCTTCTAACACGAAAACAGCAGGATTGTTTTCGTTTATTCCTCTTCAAATATGTTGCACTGAGTTCCACCTGAGATATGAAGATATGATAGGGATGAGCATCGACATGCCCAGTAGGGAAATCATGACTCACCTTATGGTTTATCCATTACCACATTAAAAACTACATGGTTAGTAGGTTACATCATATTCCAGATTATGAGGTTTATTATGATCACATCTTATGGATACCGTAGTTAATCATTACCAAGTGTCATAATTACACATTTATACAAATATTACCAATCATCATTGTTCCTAGGTATCCATGTTAAATTGAGTATCACTCAACTCATCGAAACCCAAATGGGCGCACTTGATCACCCCATAAACATTCCAAGGGTGTTCCGGTGAGGGGACATCAAGCCCCGAGTCCTCACCAAATCAATTCCTGTACAGTGTGTTTTGGGACTTTCAACCCAAGGAAGCGTCATCACCTTCCCCCTATTTTACCTTTTTGGGTATTCATGCCCAAGGACGTAACCGCCGCCCTCTTCATGTCTCACCATTTCTCTATATTAAATCATTATTAATAGAGTCAGTTTTCCTAACCATGCTTCTCAATTTATAACATGTGTCAATTCATTATGTTCCTCGCCGTACAATACAAGACGAGTCCATGTCATAGTTTCATATGTGATAATCATATAATATCAGTTCAACATAGATATATATATATTGCGGTAAAACAATCAATTTTAATTCTATAAAAACCTCACAAAAGATGAGTAATAGAATCCCTACCTTTCAAGCTTATCAACAATCTTTTAATCCTGGAATCAATTAACGTTAGCTCCACACATCCTTGACCCTAAGGCATGCATAAGGACAATTAAAACTAAAGCACAACGTATAATCACATTCATAAGTGAGTTATGTGTAAACCCGTCTACTAGTGCCATTAAAGTATTTTTATGCATTAAACATGGAGAAAATGCATACTAAAAACTAAGTTTAGATTAAAGAAAACCTACCTCAAAACTTCTTTGAAAAGCACCAAAGTTTGGGTTATCAATCAAGCTTGAATTAACTTTAAAACCGCCTCGATCATCGTTGGGAATTATAATTGTCTTGGCCACAAAGAGAGCTTTGTGCTCTATGTCTTTAGTTAGAAATTTGAAGTGAGAAGGGAGAGAATGAGAACTAGAGAAGAAGGTGGTGATAGTTAAATAAAAAGATATCAAAATGCTTAAGAGGAATGAGATGTTTACGGGGAAAAGTTGTAAGAAGAAACAAAAGAGTCTTAAAGGAAAATATCATCTTGTCTCCCATGAAGACTTTTAGCAAATAATGCCAACATAATTGAGGGGATAATTGGAGTGAATTATAGAAGAAGATAAGGAAATAATTAATTAGGTGGTTGAGAAATATCTCCATGTCTTCTATGAATTGACGGAAAATAATTCAATGTCCCCTTCGGATACCTTTAGCAAAATGAGAAGAAGTCTATATAATTGAGCAATAATTTAGGGAGACAAGATTAGTAGAAGTAAGTGTTGGTAAGTTTTGAATGTTTCTTAGGAAGACTTGGTAAGAAAATACTAAAATGGTATTTTTTTTAAATGATCGTAAACAACTTAGTAATTTTAAATAGTCACATTTTATTCATTAAATTTTACAAAATTATGCCCGTTAAAAATACGGGTGTTACAGCTCTCCCCTCCTATAAAAATTTCGTCCTCGAAATTTCGTACGCTGATTACAATGTTAAAACAAATGTGGGTACTTTTCTCTCATTTCAGATTCAAGTTCCCATGTGGCTTCCTCCACATCATGGTGTTGCCACATCACTTTCACCAGAGGAATTCCACGACGACGTAATAATTTTATTTCATGATCCAGTATTTGAACTGGAATTTCTTCATAATTCGTATCTCCTTGAATTGGCACATCTGTCCACATGATCACATGTGAAGGGTCGGGTTCATACTTTCTCAACATCGATACATGAAACACATTATGTACATGAGACAATTGTGGTGGTAGGTCTAAACGGTATGCCAACGTTCCAATGCGTTCCACAATCTCAAACGGTCCTGTATACCTTGGTGCTAACTTTCCTTTAACACCAAATCGAGATACACCTCGTTTTGGTTTCACTTTTAAGAACACAAAGTCTCCGATCATGAACTCTAAAGGTCGCCTCCTCTTATCTGCATAACTCTTTTGTCGACTTTGAGCTGTCTGAAGACGTTCGCGAATAATCTGGATCTTGTCCGTTGTTTCTCTGATAAACTGAGGCCCAAGTTCAAGACGCTCTTCCTTTTCAGCCCAACACAATGGAGATCTACAAGGTCTACCATATAAGGCCTCATATGGAGCCATTCTAATACTTGCTTGGTAACTGTTGTTATATGCGAATTCAACATATGGCAGCTGTGCAGCCCAATTTGTTCCAAAGTCCAGCACACAAGCCCGAAGCATATCCTCGAGAATCTGAATGACACGTTCAGATTGTCCATCTGTTTGAGGATGAAAAGCTGTACTAAAATTCAATTGAGTTCCCAAGGCCCTCTGCAATCCTCTCCAAAATTTCGACGTGAAACGTGTATCTCTATCGGAAACTATTGACATTGGCACTCCATGCAATGTCACTACCTTTTCCACGTACAATTGACATAATTTTGAGACACTATAATTAGTTCTGATTGGGATGAAGTGGGCTGTCTTAGTTAAACGATCTACAATTACCCAAACGGCGTCATGCCCTATTTGAGTCTTAGGAAATCCAGTAACAAAGTCCATTGTCACATGATCCCACTTCCATTCTGGAATAGGTAAGCTCCTCAACTCGCCTCCAGGCTTTTGATGTTCCGCTTTAACCTGTTGGCACGTCATGCACTTAGAGACAAAGGTTGCTACATCTCGTTTCATTCCTCGCCACCAGTATTGTCGTTTTAGATCCATATACATTTTTGTGCTTCCAGGATGAATAGCAAACTTTGAACGGTGAGCCTCATCTAGCACCGCATGCCTGAGATATGGATCCTCTGGAACAACTAATCTTCCTTTGTAAAGTAAAAATCCTTCTGGCTCAATCTGCCATCCATCCAGTTGTTCTCCATTTTGTATTTGTTTCCAAACCCTACGTAATCCTTCATCGTGCCATTGTCCTTGTTTTACTTTCTGAATTAACGTAGGAGTTGCTATCACATTGAATAAGAAAGCTCTCTCGTTATCTTCATAATATTGCAAGTTGAAGTCGGCGATAGTGACTCGTCTCCAATCTTCCAATGCTAAACTGGCTATACGTCCGTTGTTCTTACGACTTAGAGCATCTGCCACGGCATTTGCTTTTCCAGGATGATATTGGATACTAAAGTCATAGTCCACCATGTACTCAGTCCATCTTCGTTGCCTTAGATTGAGATCCTTTTGAGTAAACAAATATTTCAGACTTTGATGATCTGAATATAGCTCGAACTTTGCGCCATATAGATAACATCTCCAAATTTTGAGTGCGAAAACCACAGCAGCTAACTCAAGATCATGTGTGGGGTAGTTCCTCTCATGGGGTTTCAACTGGCGTGAGGCGTAGGCAACTACTCGTCCATGCTGCATTAACACACAACCCAAACCATTTCCTGAGGCATCAGTGTATACTGTGTAAGGCTCCTCGTTGTTAGGTATGATCAGCACAGGTGCACTAGTGAGTCTTCGTTTCAGTTCCTCAAATGCTTCTTCACATTTATCATCCCACACGAACTTGACATTCTTCCTTGTGAGTTTTGTTAATGGAGAAGCAATCTTTGAAAAATTCTCTACGAAGCGTCGATAGTATCCAGCTAGTCCGAGGAAACTTCGAATCTCTGACACGTTCTTTGGTCGTTCCCAATTTAGCACTGCTTCAATTTTGGAGGGGTCCACTGAGATGCCTTCTTCAGAGACAACGTGTCCAAGGAACTTGACCTTTGTCATCCAGAAATCACATTTTTCTCTTTTTGCATAAAGACCATGTTCTCTCAACGTTTGTAGAGCGATCCTCAAATGCTCAGCATGTTCTTCTTCGTTTTTAGAATAGATCAAGATATCATCTATGAAAACAATGATAAATTGATCTAAGTACGGTCGAAAGACACGGTTCATCAAGTCCATGAAAGCCGCTGGTGCATTAGTCAACCCGAAAGGCATGACAAGAAACTCAAAATGACCGTAGCGAGTCCGAAAAGCTGTCTTTGGAATGTCCTCTGCTCTTATCTTCAGTTGGTGATATCCGGATCGTAAGTCAATCTTTGAGAAATAGCAAGATCCTCCTAACTGATCGAACAACTCATCAATTCGGGGTAGAGGGTACTTGTTCTTGATAGTCAATCGATTAAGCTGGCGATAATCGACACAGAGCCTCAACGATCCGTCATGTTTCTTCACAAAAAGTACTGGAGCTCCCCAAGGTGATGTACTTGGTCGAATAAATCCTTTTTCCAGTAATTCGTCCAACTGCTTCCTCAATTCCACTTTCTCAGCAGGTGCCATTCGATACGGGGCAATAGAAACAGGCGCTGCTCCTTGAGTTAAGTCGATGACAAACTCAATTTCTCTATCAGGCGGAAGTCCGGGCAATTCATCTGGAAAAACATCTGAAAATTCGTCCACCACAGGAGTGTGAGAGGATAGGTCACTCTTCTTTAGTTCTCCATCTGAAGCAAAGATCGTCCCAAGATTGGTGAAATTCCTTCGTCCTCCAATACAAGCCTTTAGCACCGGGGCTGGCGTCACTGTTCCTGTTTTTGCCTGAAATTCGATGACTTGTCCATTCTTGGTGAATAAAGAGACACGTTTCCTATGACAATCTACTATTGCCTGGTATTTAGTTAGCCAATCCATTCCTAAGATTACATCAAACTCTGTCATAGTTATTACATATAGGTCAGCCGATAGTTTATGTTCTCCTATAACAATACACACTGATTTACAAATTATGGATACTTCAGCTATCCCGCCCATTGGTGTACTAAGGGTTAATGATGAACTACATGTCTCAGTTTCTAATTGTAGTACGGAAGCAAATAACATAGATATAAATGAATGAGTGGCACCAGTGTCAAATAATACATGAGCCCAAGAATGAGACACGTGAATCATACCGTCTACAACTGAGTGATCAGCCTGTTTTCCTTGTCCAGTTGTAGCCGTAATTGCATAAGCTTGTGCTGGTGCTTTTCCTTTATCACTTTTTCCTCGGTTTCCTTGGCTACTACTAGCCTTATTATTATTTCTCCCAGAAAAATATGGCCTTTGATTCACTGAGCCTTGTGGAGTCGGTTGGAAGTTCTGATTAGCATAAAAATTGGAACCCTGTGGCCGCTGTTGATAGTTGTACTGAGGCTGGAACCCTCGAGGTTGAGTTACTGAGACTTGGGAAGCTGGAGTGTTTTGCTGAGGCGCTCCACGATTTTGACTCCCTCCCCAAACAGTGGAGCCAAAATGACTTCCTTGTGGCCTTGGTGCAAAGGATGATTGTGTAGGGTGGTTAGGGCAATTTCTCCTCAGATGTCCCACTTGTCCACAGTTATGACAAGCATACGGTTGGAAACGACCACTGCCAGAAGATCCACCACCAATAGTCACTCCACTATGCTGAATGACTTGCCCTTGTGACTTCTCTTTCTTACTTATTTTCCTTTGACGCCCACCAGAACCCTTATACTCTCCATAGGAGTTATTTAGTTCTGTCTCTGCCCGCTGTGCCGCAGCTACAAGATCAAGAAAATCTGTTGATGGAACAGCAGCTATCATTTGTCTGATTTTCGGCCTCAGGTTATTTCTAAATTTTTCGCATCTCGCCATTGGATCCGATACAGCCCCGGGATTGTAGCGAGACAATTCTATAAATCGAGCATGGTATTCAGCAACTGTTGTATCTCCCTGCACCAGGTTTTCAAATTCTCGCATCATTGCTTGCCTATGGCTCTGAGGAATATAGGTGTTGCGAAAAATGGTTTCGAACTGCTCCCATGTAAGATTCGGCACGTCATAGTCGTCTTTCTGAAGATCCCACCATTCTTCGGCTTTACCCTCAAATATATATGTTGAAAAGCTAACCCAATACTCCCGTGGAATCCTCAAGGTGTCCAACTTCTTTTTGACTGCCTTTAGCCATTGTTCTGCTATGACCGGGTTAGGTTCTCCACTAAATGTGGGTGGTTTCTGCTTCATAAACTCCTTCAACAGAGTTAGATGTCGTTGTTCGGGATCACGAACCTCCACAGGTCTTTGCACATTTTGTAATGCTTGAAGAATTTGTCCTAAATTATTTACTTCTGGTGCAGCTGGCGGGGATTGTGTTGCATGTCGTAGTTGCTCATCTTCTTGAGCTTGTTCCATCGGTTCCGGTTGCTCAACTTCTTGAGCATGTTCAACCGGTTGTGACAGCTCAGACGATTGCATTTGACGTCTTGGTGGCATAGTTTCTACTGGCTGCGAAAATTTAACTAGGATCAGTACCAAATGATGATGACATTAACACCTAACTTTAAAACCATTCCCAAAGATTAATTTTTAAGGTGGTGCTATACCCCCTAGGTTAATCGAACCTAGGCTCTGATACCAAAAATTCTGTAACACCCCTATGTGGGGGTTAACAGTTTTAAATAAATAAAAATAATTTTAAATTTTATATTATTTAAATCAATTAAACAATGCCCATGGGTCTTTAAACAACAAGAAAAATAAAAATAAACGTTTTAAATACAAACCACAGTTTTTAGTGTAGCACCAAATATATATAATTACAGTCATCATCACCATAGTACAATTCCCAAATAACTTAACACAGCCATAAAAAAAAAATAATACAACTCTTACATGTTGTAGATAAGTTGTAATTAAACAGGGTCTTCTAACACGAAAACAGCAGGATTGTTTTCGTTTATTCCTCTTCAAATATGTTGCACTGAGTTCCACCTGAGATATGAAGATATGATAGGGATGAGCATCGACATGCCCAGTAGGGAAATCATGACTCACCTTATGGTTTATCCATTACCACATTAAAAACTACATGGTTAGTAGGTTACATCATATTCCAGATTATGAGGTTTATTATGATCACATCTTATGGATACCGTAGTTAATCATTACCAAGTGTCATAATTACACATTTATACAAATATTACCAATCATCATTGTTCCTAGGTATCCATGTTAAATTGAGTATCACTCAACTCATCGAAACCCAAATGGGCGCACTTGATCACCCCATAAACATTCCAAGGGTGTTCCGGTGAGGGGACATCAAGCCCCGAGTCCTCACCAAATCAATTCCTGTACAGTGTGTTTTGGGACTTTCAACCCAAGGAAGCGTCATCACCTTCCCCCTATTTTACCTTTTTGGGTATTCATGCCCAAGGACGTAACCGCCGCCCTCTTCATGTCTCACCATTTCTCTATATTAAATCATTATTAATAGAGTCAGTTTTCCTAACCATGCTTCTCAATTTATAACATGTGTCAATTCATTATGTTCCTCGCCGTACAATACAAGACGAGTCCATGTCATAGTTTCATATGTGATAATCATATAATATCAGTTCAACATAGATATATATATATTGCGGTAAAACAATCAATTTTAATTCTATAAAAACCTCACAAAAGATGAGTAATAGAATCCCTACCTTTCAAGCTTATCAACAATCTTTTAATCCTGGAATCAATTAACGTTAGCTCCACACATCCTTGACCCTAAGGCATGCATAAGGACAATTAAAACTAAAGCACAACGTATAATCACATTCATAAGTGAGTTATGTGTAAACCCGTCTACTAGTGCCATTAAAGTATTTTTATGCATTAAACATGGAGAAAATGCATACTAAAAACTAAGTTTAGATTAAAGAAAACCTACCTCAAAACTTCTTTGAAAAGCACCAAAGTTTGGGTTATCAATCAAGCTTGAATTAACTTTAAAACCGCCTCGATCATCGTTGGGAATTATAATTGTCTTGGCCACAAAGAGAGCTTTGTGCTCTATGTCTTTAGTTAGAAATTTGAAGTGAGAAGGGAGAGAATGAGAACTAGAGAAGAAGGTGGTGATAGTTAAATAAAAAGATATCAAAATGCTTAAGAGGAATGAGATGTTTACGGGGAAAAGTTGTAAGAAGAAACAAAAGAGTCTTAAAGGAAAATATCATCTTGTCTCCCATGAAGACTTTTAGCAAATAATGCCAACATAATTGAGGGGATAATTGGAGTGAATTATAGAAGAAGATAAGGAAATAATTAATTAGGTGGTTGAGAAATATCTCCATGTCTTCTATGAATTGACGGAAAATAATTCAATGTCCCCTTCGGATACCTTTAGCAAAATGAGAAGAAGTCTATATAATTGAGCAATAATTTAGGGAGACAAGATTAGTAGAAGTAAGTGTTGGTAAGTTTTGAATGTTTCTTAGGAAGACTTGGTAAGAAAATACTAAAATGGTATTTTTTTTAAATGATCGTAAACAACTTAGTAATTTTAAATAGTCACATTTTATTCATTAAATTTTACAAAATTATGCCCGTTAAAAATACGGGTGTTACAGATCACCACCATGGCACCTTTACAAATCTTCATTGTACCCGCTTCAATCTTATTGACATATCCTAGATCATCTAGCATTCCTAGTGAGACTAAATTTCTTGTCAGACTTGGCACATATCTGACTTCCTTTAGATGTCTAATAATCCCATCAAACATCTTAAAGCTCACTATTCCAATGCCCTCAACCTGCATGTGTGGCTGTCCCCCATCATCACTTTTCTTCCATTTATAGGTTTGAAGTCTGAAAGCCAATCTTTGTTATGGGTCATGTGATAGGAGCACCTAGAATCAAGAATCAAGAATCCAGTCTTGATTGTGATTATCCATTGATGCAATCAAGACTTCCCCACTGTCATATCCATCTCCATAGTTGGCCGAATCACCATTTTCACTGTGGGTAGCATTCCTTTCTTTATTCTTCCTAATCCAAGCATAGCATTCCTTTTTGATGCGCCCTATTTTCCCACAATGATAACACTTCTTGGAGCTGTTGGGGCCTTTTGAAAAGGACCTTCCCTTACCTTTACTGGCACTTCTTGATCGTAGATTGCTGTTCCTATTTTGAGTTCTCCCTCTTACAAAGTAATTTTCCCCACCAGAAGAATGTTTTTCTGATTTTAACTCCAAGTTTCTTGATCTTAGAGCAGACAAAACCTCTTCTAATGTAATGGACATCCTTCCATATTTTATAGCAGTTTTTACTTCTTCGTATGAATCAGGGAGTGAATTCAAAAGAATAATTGCTTGATTCTCATCACTTAAGGCTTCATTTTCTCCTGAATTAGCCAATTCTATATTCATTCTCAAGAACTCATCAAGATTTTAATCCAGACTTTTTGATGCAACCATTTTAAAACCGTATAATCTTTCTTTCAAGAATATCTTATTAGTCAATGATTTCTTCTGAAATAATTCATCCAACTTACTCCATATCTTGGCCGGTGTATCTTCTTTTTCAACTAACCTTATGATGGAATCAGTTAAATGAAAAATAATTGTACCTGTAGCAATCTCCAACAATTCTTGCTTTTGTTGTTTTGAGAAGTTTTCTGGGAAATTGACAGGATCATCAAGAGCCTTCAAAACTTTCTATTGAGCTAGCAACCCCTTAATCTTCCTTCTCCAAATTCTGAAGTCCCCTGTTCCATCGAATTTTTCAATGTCCACCTTCATCGAGTTCATGATGATTGGTGAAATGTCCCCAAGACCAGATTCTTGAATCACGGGTTTTGTGACTTTGTCTTCCTTTCCGGAATTACTCGAATCCAAGGAGACGTCTTCAAAATCTTGAAGGTTTGTCAGATCACCCCCTTGATTTTGCCCTAAGCCTTCTTCCAGTTCGTCTGCTTCTCTGAATTCTTCAAGATCGAGACTGCAACCTTAAATCCCAAGGCTCTGATACCACTTGTTGGAATTACCCCAACGATCCCTCGACCTCAATACAGAGAAGATGAATTAACAAAGAACAAATAACCAGAAACAAGAACACGAAAAATTTAGCGAGGTTCGGCCAAAGATGCCTACGTCCTCGTGAACTCCCCTCAAAGGAATTCGATCTATTCTATTATTGATGCAGCTCTTGAAGATTGTTACAACACGCTTGCTTCTGAGAAATCACACAAGAAGATTACCCAGAGAAAGTTCCCTTCTTTATATCTCTCGTCGTTCTTTTCCTCTCAGCAACCCCCCCCCCCCCCCCCCCCCCCTTTTTCTCTCTCTATCTTATCTCAGGTCTATTTTACATCATATATATATTACACCATTTCATGGTATTACCAATAAAAATAGAACAGGTCACATGGATACATAAACAACTTATTACATTCTCTGCCATGTCATTTCTTCTTTTCTTCTTTTCTTTCTCCAAACGATCAAATAGTAGTATGTTGTCTTTTTATCTTCCAGAACTTGAAAATTGGATCATATTAGAAATGACCTTTAACAGATTGCTTTTCAAATGTCCTCTGTACCTGAGAGAAATATGTGTATTGTTGAATAATACGTAGAAACAACATTGAGAAGAAAGAGACCTTTTCTATTCTGTACTCAATTATTTTACATGGCTATGGTCAGAATATATACAAAGGAAATTGCCCCGGGTAAACTAAGAAACTAGCTAAAAAAGGAAGAAAACTAAATGCTGTGATCCTTGACTTTCTCCTAATCACATCCCTATTTTCTAGTACACAATTACAGCAGATTTCTAGTAATCAATTACAGTAATCAATTACACAAATCAAGGTATACTATAATAAACCCGTATCTCTCAACACTCCCCCTCAAGCTGGTGAATATAAATCTTTTATTCCCAGCTTGTCAACAATTCCTTGAAAGGTTCCACTGTCAAGTGCCTTTGTTAGAGCATCTGCTAATTGACCGCCAGTGGGAACGTATGGAGTACAAATCAGTCCGCTTTCCAGTTTTTCCTTGATGAAGTGTCTGTCCACCTCAATGTGTTTAGTCCGGTCGTGTTGTACCGGATTATGTGCAATGCTAATGGCTGCCTTATTGTCGCAATAGAGTTTCATTGGCCCGCTCCACTCAACCTTTAGGTCGTTCAGTACAATTTTTACCCACAATAATTCACAAATTCCTTGAGCCATTGCTCTAAACTCAGCTTCTGCACTTGATCGGGCTACAACGCTTTGTTTCTTGCTTCGCCATGTTATCAAATTACCTCCAAGGAAGGTACAATAGCCTGTAGTAGACCTTCGATCTACGGGAGATCCTGCGTAATCTGCATCTGTGTAGACTTCAAGAGAAAGTTTGGAGTTTCTTTTAAACATTATTCCTCTTCCAGGGTAGGTTTTTAAGTATCGAAGCACCCTATAGACAGCTTGAAGATGAGCCTCCTTGGGAGCATGCATGAATTGACTAACAACACTCACAGAGTAGGCTATGTCTGGCCGTGTATGAGAAAGGTAGATAAGCTTCCCAACCAACCTCTGATACATTTCTCTGTCTACAGCTCGATCTTCAACAGCTTCTCCAAGTCTATGGTTTTGTTCAATGGGTGTTGCAATTGGTTTACTTGCTAACATTCCTGTTTCCTTTAGAAGGTCAATAACATATTTTTGTTGTGAAATAAAGATTCCTTGTCTGGAATGTGCTACTTCAATCCCAAGAAAGTACTTTAATCTTCCCAGATCTTTTATCTCAAACTCCTTGACCAAGCATTGTCTTAGAGCTTGTTTTTCTTTTTCATCACTTCCTGTCACAATTATGTCGTCTACATACACTATCAAGACCGTGACTCCCCCTGAGATTGAGTGCTTGATGAAGAGTGTGTGATCTCCTTGACTCTGCTTGTATCCCATAGTTAGCATTACCTCCGTGAATCTTCCAAACCATGCACGAGGAGACTGTTTCAAGCCATACAAAGCCTTTCTTAATCGACATACTTTATTCCCTTCAATTCCCCCAAATCCTGGTGGGATGCTCATATAAATTTCTTCTTTGAGATTTCCATGAAGGAAGGCATTCTTCACATCATACTGGTGTAAATCCCAATTAAAACTGGCAGCAAGAGACAACAGTATCCTTACAGTGTTCATTTTTGCAACTGGTGCGAATGTTTCTTGATAGTCGACCCCATAAGTCTGAGTGTATCCCTTAGCCACTAGCCTTGCTTTGTGTCGCTCTAGTGATCCATCAGCCTTAAACTTCAGGGAAAAAAACCATTTACATCCTACTGTTTTCTTTCCTTCTGGTAGATCGGATACCTCCCATGTCTTATTCTTTTCCAATGCAGCCATTTCATCCATCATAGCTTTTCTCCATTCCTCTTTGGATAATGCCTCAGATAAAGTGCTTGGAATCGAAATTTCATTTAGACTTGTGAGGAAACTTTTATGGGTTGGTGAGAAGTTCTTCAAGGTTACAAAATGGGACAAAGGATACAAAGGTCGCTTGGTACACTCACGAGTTCCTTTTCTCATAGCTATGGGTATGTCTAGGTCTGTGATCTGAGTTTCAGGAAGTTGACAATCAGCACTTAAGGTGGGGTTAGATATTGTTACCTCATTCTCAGGATTTGAATTGGTGGCTTGGATTTGCTTTGGATCCGGAGATGGAGCTTCCTTTCTCGAGTACACCTGTTCAAATCTGAAATGATCAAAGACTTTATTATCCCTTATTGGAGACTTGTGTAGACTAGGACTTGGTGGAACAGAAGATTTGGACTCAGATTCGGATGGAACAGAGGGTGTTGGAATAGTTGACTCAGAATCAGTATTCGTGTCTTGATTTGGTGACTTGGGTGTGGGAGAAGGAGGTAGATCGAGCAAGAAAAAATCCTTATCTTCCATGATAGTTGTCTCCCCCTGAAGGTAAGGTTTGGTGAAATATGGTTTTGCTTCCACAAATGTTACATCAGCCGAGACATAGAGTTTTCTAGTTAGTGGATGGTAGCATTTGTAACCCTTTTGAGTGGATGAGTACCCGACAAACACACATTTAAGGGCTCTAGGATCCAATTTTCCCCGGTTATGATTATGGATATGAACAAACGCGGTACACCCAAATACTCGAGGAGTAAGATTGCTTGTGACTCTAAGGTTGGGATAAAACTTGGAGAGGGCTTCCATTGGGCTTTTTGAATCTAAGACTCGTGAAGGAATCCTGTTTATGATGTAAGCTGATGTAAGCACTGCTTCCCCCCAATAATGTTTTGGTACATTGTGATAAAATAAAAAAGCTCGTGTACTTTCTAAAAGGTGACGGTTTTTTCTTTCAGCTACCCCATTTTGTTGTGGAGTAGTGATACAGGATGATTCATGAATAATTCCTTCCTTTTGAAAGTAAGGAGATAGGACTTGGTTAAAATAATCCCGAGCATTGTCAGTCCGAACCCTTTTTATCTTTGTACCAAACTGATTTTGGACCATCGTATGGAAATTGGGAAAAACATGGCTTACTTCATTTTTATTTTTCAGCAAGAATATCCAAGTAACCCTAGTGCAATCATCAATGAAAGAAACAAACCAACGAGAACCAGAAATGTTTGGAACTGTTGAGGGTCCCCATATGTCACTGTGAATTAAATAAAAAGGAGAGAGACTTTTTTTATTGCTAATGGGAAAAGAAACCCGAGTGTGTTTTGCATACTCACAAATATCACAGTGAAATTCTTTAATGTCTAATCCCTCAAACAAAGAAGGAAACATAGTTTTTAAGATTGCAAACGAAGGATGTCCAAGGCGGTAGTGATGTAACCAAATGGTATCTTTATTGGAAGAAGAGAGAAATGACATGGATAAATTTGTTTTGATCATATTCGATTGTGTGGATGTCTCGAGATAGTACAGCCCGTCCTTTTCCTTAGCAAGTCCAATCCTCCTCCTCGAACCCTGTTCCTGAAATTCACAGTAAGAGGGATAAAACGTAACATGACAATGTAAGTCCTTCGTAAGCCTTTGAATGGACACGAGGTTCGTGGATAATTTTGGAACATGTAAAACATTTTTAAGAACAAGATTTGGCGTAATAAGGACATTTCCTACTCCTGCTACTGTGGTTGTAGTTCCATCGGCAACAGAGATCTTCCTATTACTTGGACATGGGGTATAGGTAATGAATTGTTTTGATGTGTGGGTCATATGATCTGTGGCTCCTGAGTCTAAAATCCATGAATCCACAAGCACTTTATTGAAAACATTTAATCCAAGAGAAAAAGGAGTTTCACCTGAAAGGGCTAAAGAGCAAGAACCAGATGAGGGCTTCTCAAGTGAACCCAGTAATCTTCTCAGCTTTTCAATTTCTTCATCTTTGAATCCTCCGGGTCCTTGTGTTTGATCTTGTGCTACTTGTGAAACCATGTGGGCTTGACCTTGTTGTCGTTGTTGTGGTCCTCCTTTATTTCCCCACTCTCGGCTAGCTGGCTTCCCATGTAATTTCCAGCAGCGTTCTTTTGTATGGCGCGGTTTTTTGCAATAAGTACACCAGAGCTCATCACGGTTTATCCCCTTGGCTACTTCTGCCTTTCCAAGTTCGGCATCTGGTGTCCTTTCCAAGATGAGACTTCGCTGTTTGTTTCCAGCTGCTGCAAGTGCCGAGGCGTCCGTCAATTTGGGTTCAAGCATAACTCCCCTTCGACTCTCTTCAGCTCGAATCAAGGAGATTGTTTCATTAAGGGATGGAACCTCTGTTCTCCCTAGAATTTGAACTCGAACTTGGTCAAAATCAGGATTTAAACCTGCAAGAAAGTCATAAACTCGATCTCTTTCAATAAAATTTTTCATTACAGCCGCACATTCAGTGCATTTTAGGTCAATTACTCGGTAATAATCAAGTTCCTGCCACAAATTTTGCAGTAAATTAGCATATTCGGTCACTGATTTACTCCCTTGTTTGGTTGCTCCTGTCTTGGTCTTGATTTCGTATATAAGTGCAGCATCATGGACTTTGGAATATGTCTGGTTTAGGGTATCCCAGATTGCCTTTGCAGATGGCAAGAACATACATGTGTCGCTGATTTCGGGCGTCATGGAATTCCACAGCCAAGACATAATCATCGAGTCTTCCTCATCCCATACTTCGAAGCTTGCCTCTCCTTCCTTTGGTCCAGTCCGCAGCAAGTGCTTCAATTTCCCTTTCCCTTTTAGAAAAGTCCGAACCAACTGAGACCACTTCAAGTAATTTCTACCGTTGAGTCGGTAGGCTGATTGAATATTCTGTAACTCGCCTATTGTTCGTGGGACCTGCTCTTCCTCCACTGGCTGAGAGTTTTGGATAGCAGGGCTGGGTGATGTTATTTCTGACATCCTTGAAGAACCGGTTATCAAGACCAAATAAAAACAGGAAAAAAAAAATGTAATGCAGGCACGTTGCAGTACAGTAGAGGGTAAAGGAAGACAAATGATGGACGATTATGGCAATGAAGGCCAAAAAATTGTAGCGGAAATGAAGGCTGAGAAGATTACTCTGTAGCACAGCGAAAAAATGAAAGAAAAAGGTAAAGAACTCTGCTGTGGTTTCAGAAAAAAACAGAGGAAAAAAACGTGGTAAAGGCTGGAAAAAATACTCTGTTCTAGTTTCAGAAAACAGAGTAAAACAGGGCATAAAAAACAGCCATAAAAGCTGAAATTTTCAGGTCCAAAAAAGAACCTACAGCTCTGATGCCATGTTGAATAATACGTAGAAACAACATTGAGAAGAAAGAGACCTTTTCTATTCTGTACTTACTAATTTTACATGGCTATGGTCAGAATATATACAAAGGAAATTGCCCCGGGTAAACTAAGAAACTAGCTAAAAAAGGAAGAAAACTAAATGCTGTGATCCTTGACTTTCTCCTAATCACATCCCTATTTTCTAGTACACAATTACAGCAGATTTCTAGTAATCAATTACAGTAATCAATTACACAAATCAAGGTATACTATAATAAACCCGTATCTCTCAACATGTATACTTCCTCTTTCAAGTCTCCATGTAGAAATGCATTCTTTGCATTAAGTTGGAGTAGTGGTCATTCATTTGTTGCTGTTAGAGACGAGAGAATCGTGACAGTGTTCATTTTTGCTACTGGCGCAAATGTTTCATTGTAGTCTATTCTGTAAGTGTGTGTGTGTCTGTTGGAAAATATTTTGTAATTAAACCAAATATTAGGTGATATGGGTGTGTAAATAGAGAAGTTTAAGTCAGATAGAATTAAGGAAATTAGTTAGGGTGATTGATTAATTGATTTTGTATAGTTGTTAGTTCCCTAGAATAGCTCTCTTGTATTCCTATTTAAGTGTACATTGTATACTGAACATAATATATAGAAATACTATTACATATTTCCTCCTTAAACTTTGATATGGTACCAGAGCCTACTAGATCACTTCAAAAAAAAAAAAAAAAAAAAAAAAACCCTAGCTGTTCTACAATTCTATTTTTGACTAAACTTAGCCACTACCCGCTATGTCTGATGTAACAAATTAGGAAACAAATCTCCTAACTTTCCAACACTCCCCCTCAAGTTGGTGCGTAGATATCAATCAGCCCCAACTTGCTTATACAAATATCAACGTTAGGTTTAAACAGCCCCTTAGTAAGAATATTAGCCGTCTGTTGTGATGTTGGAACAAACGGCATGCAAATGATTCCTTCCTCGAGCTTCTCTTTTATGAAATGTCTGTCTATTTCGATGTGCTTGGTCCTATCATGTTGAACAGGATTGTGAGCCATACTAATGACAGCTTTGTTGTCGCAGTATAGCTTCATTGGTTCACTTTTTGGCACTCGTAACTCAGTTAAAATATGTTGCAACCATAACAACTCGCACACTCCATTGGCCATAGCTCTAAATTCTGCCTCTGCACTGCTTCTAGCTACAACACTTTGCTTTTTACTTTTCCAAGTGAGAAGATTTCCCCACACATAGGTACAATACCCAGATGTTGACATGCGATCTGTCTCAGATCCTGCCCAATCTGCTTCTGTGTAAACTTCAACACTTCTTTGTTCATTCTTTTTGAAGGACAAACCTCTTCCTGGTGAAGATTTTAAATACCTCAGAATTCGGTAAACAGCTGTTAGATGTTCCTTCTTTGGCGAGTGCATAAATTGACTTATGAGGCTAATTGCAAAAGCAATATCAGGTCTTGTATGGGACAAGTAAATAAGCTTTCCAACTAAGCGTTGATATTGAGATCGGTTAACTTCTTCCTCCTTGCTCTTACCAAACTTTATATTCGCATCAATTGGAGTATCCACAGGCCTACATCCACTCATTCCAGTCTCATTTAATAAAAATCCAGGATGTACTTTCGTTGGGATACACATATTCCTTTCTTTGATCTAGCAACCTCCATTCCTAAGAAATGCTTGAGAGCTCCCAGGTCTTTGATCCCATTCTTTGGCCAAGTTTTCCTTTAACCGACCAATCTCAGCACAATCATTTCCTATTAGGATAATATCATCAACATATACTATCAAAACAGTTACCTTCCCATCATCTGAGTGCTTTGTAAACATTGTATCGAGATGTATAATAACTGTATTGTATATTCTAGGAAATTATAGATTTTTAGGAGAGTCTGTTTTGATATCCCAAAGATTGTGGGATAGGTGCCGTGATTCTAGGAATCATTTGTTTTTATTTTCGGTTGAAGAATTGTGTATATATACATACACCTGGTGTAATTCGGGATAGTAAATGAAAATAATATAGATTCATTTTCTCCTAATTTCGTGACATGGTATTAGAGCTGTAGGGATTTTCCTACGGATTTGATTCTCGTGTGTAGCCTTCATTGCTACATTCATCCTTATTCACCCTGCAGACTTCATTGCTGCCGTCACCTTTATTTTTCCCTCTTCTCTCCTAAATATGGCCACATCCGAAACCACCATTGCCAGCAACCTCACCCCTTCCGACTAGTCTAATTCAACCCAAGAGACTGGTCACCTGCAGAACATCAGGGCATCATATCGACTCAATGGAAAAAATTACCTGAAGTGGTCTCAATTGATCCGGACCTATTTGAAGGGCAGAGGGCGTCTCGGCCATCTGACTGAAGCTGGACCAGCAAAAGAAGATCCCACCTTCAGGGTTTGGGATGAAGAAGACTCTATGATCATGTCCTGGCTTTGGGACTCCATGGATTCGGCAATCAGCGACACCTGCATGTTTTTGGCTACAGCAAAGGAGATTTGGGATTTTATTCGACGTACCTACTCTAAGGCTCGTGATGTAGCACAAATATATCAGATCAAAATAAAGATTGGGGCAACGAAACTAGGGGAGAAATCTGTCACTGAATATGCCAATATTCTGCAAAACCTGTGGCAGGAACTCGACCACTACCGCGTATTTGACATGAAGTGTACTCATGATGCTGCTATTTTAAAAGCCTTCATTGAAAAGGACAAGGTGTATGACTTCCTCACCGGTCTAAATCCTAAATTTGATCAGGTTCGAGTGTAGATCCTTGGTAAGGAAGAAACTCCCTCTTTAGAGGAAACCATATCCATGGTTAGAGCTGAGGAAAGCCGAAGGAGCGTTATGCTTGAACCTCAAACCTTGGAAGCATCTGCATTAGCCACCAAGACTGATCACCAGGAGAGATAAAGGGGAGCAGCCAAAGAAGATGGGAAGAGACAACCAATGGAGAGAAAATAAAGATAACCTATGGTGCACCTACTGCAAAAAACCGAGGCATACAAAGGAGAAGTGCTGGAAATTAAATGGGAAGCCACCTAGCCGAGAATGGTTCACCAATGGACAACAACGATCTCAAGCTCATGTAACTGAGTAGATTAAACCTGATGAAGGCTTGGACAAACGTAACTTTAGCCCCGAGGAGATTGAACGCATACGAAATATGCTGGGATCGCTAGAGAAACCCTTCGGAGCTGGTTCATTAGCTATCTCAGGTAATCCTTCACTATCCTTCTGTTTGAATGTCTCAGACCAGTATTATGCCAATACTTGGATAATTGACTCTGGTGCCACAGACCACATGACCCACTCCTCATTTTTTCCATATCTATACCCCGTGCCCTAGTAATAGGAAGCTTGTTGTTGCCAATGGTTCCCTAGCAACTGCAGCAGGCGTAGGAGACATACTCATCTCACCCTCTCTAACCCTAAAAAATGTCCTTCATGTACCGAAACTATCGACAAATTTAGTGTCCGTCCAAAAGCTTACTCATGACCTTAAATGTTGTGCTGTTTTTTCTCCCTCTTCTTGTGTTTTTCAGGACCAGGGCTCGGAGAGGAGGATTGGACTTGCTAAAGAAAGGAACGGTCTCTACCGTCTTGAATATTCACGGAAAAACATGAATAATTTGTCCATATCATTTCTTAGTACTCCAAATAAAGATGCCATATGGCTCTATCATTTGCGTTTTGGCCATCCATCTTTTCGAGTCTTACAGTTTATGTTTCCCCAGTTGTTCAAAGATTTTAGTGTTTCAAGTCTTCATTGTGACATTTGTGAATTAGCAAAACATAAACGTGTATAGTTTTCTATCAGTAATAAAAGAAGCTCTCATCCTTTTCAATTAATTCATAGTGATATATGGGGTCCCTCTACTATTCCTAATATCTCTGGAGCTCGTTGGTTTGTTTCCTTAATTGATGATTGTACACGGGTTACATGGCTTTTCTTACTTAAAACCAAGTCTGATGTTAATATTGTTATCCCTAATTTTCATTCTATGGTTCAAAACCAATTTGGGGTTAACATTAAAATATTCAGATCGGATAATGCTAGAGAATATTTCAATCAAGTTTTGTCTCCTTACTTTCAAAAACAAGGGATTATCCATGATTCATCATGTGTCGATACACCTCAACAAAATGGGGTAGCTGAGAGGAAAAATGGTCATTTACTGAGTGTCACCCGAGCTGTACTCTTCCAAGGGCATGTTCCAAAAAATTACTGGGGAGAAGCTGTACTCACAGCTACACATTTGATAAATAGACTTCTCTGATGTGTATTAGATAAAAGAACTCCCATGGAAATCCTTCAATCTTTTTACCCTAACTTCAGAATTTCAAATGGCCTCACTCCTAGGGTATTTGGCTACACTGCATTTGTCCATGTTCATGAACAACATAGAGGCAAGTTAGATCCCCGTGCCATTAAGTGTGTTTTTATTGGCTACTCCTCTACTCAAAAGGGTTATAAGTGTTACAATCCTCACTCTCACAAGTCCTATGTCTCAGCAGATGTAACATTTAATGAAAACAAGCCATTCTTTACCCAGTCCTATCTTCAGGGGGAGATATCTTTGATGGAAGATAGTCCTAGTGAGCCAGGGGGTTTTGAACCTCTTAATCTCAGGGAAACAATTCCTAAATCAAATCCTTCTCCTGCACCCGTCTGTCCAGGAGAATCCCAATCCTGTGTTTGTACCAGAAAGCAATCCAGAGTCTATTTCAGCTCCAGAAATAATGTCGGTACCAGTCAATTCCAACTCTGTTCCAATTCTTCCAGAAAGCGTGCCTCCTTCAGAGTCAGTTCGTGTTATTCATGAGTCTCCAAGGCATTTAAAGGTGTACTCTCGACGAGCAACCATTGTTCCAAATCTACAGCAAGTTCAAGAATCCAATCCGAAAGCTGGGAATGAATCCATGATAGGTTCCAAACCATTATATCTGCATACACAGCCAGCCGAACCTGCTACAGATGACTCTCATCTCCCTATAGCCATAGCTATCCGAAAAGGTACGAGAGAATGCACCAAGAGACCTTTATATCCACTGTCTCATTATATATCTCTGAATCACTTGTCATCAGCCCACAAAAATTTCATCATGAGTCTTCATACCATTTCTATTCCTAATACTGTCTCTGAGGCATTAACAAACGAGGAATGGAGGAATGCTATGAGGGAAGAGATGGAGGCATTAGAAAAGAACAGGACTTGGGAGATTGTTACGAAACCAGAAGGGAAGAATATAGTTGACTGCAAATGGATTTTTATAGTAAAATACATGGCCGATGGCTCACTTGAAAGGTATAAAGCACGGTTAGTGGCTAAAGGGTACACACAGACCTATGGAGTTGATTATCATGAGACTTTTACTCCAACAGCTAAAATGAACACTGAGAATTCTACTGGCATTGGCAGCTCAGTTTGACTGGCAACTTCTGCAATATGATGTGAAAAACGCATTCCTTCATGGTGACCTGAATGAAGAAATATAGAAGTTAAGAAAACTTTTTTTTATTATTATTGACTGTACATCAACATTCTTGCAAGGGCTACAATTTATACAATTGAGGATTGCCTAAAAAAGGAAAATAATCCTTGATATTAACACCTAAAAATCTGTCTATAATCAGCTGTCAATCACCTAAAAATCAGCCATCATTTAGCCTAGCAACAAGCTGTCAATCTCCTAATAATCAACCATCAATTAGCCATCAATTATCCTAGAATGAAATTAGCTAATTTCAGGGAATTACAAAATTTGCAAATTCTAACACTCCCCCTTAAGCTGGAATGTAAATGTTTGTCATTCCTAGCTTTTTCACCATATCTTCAAAACTCGGTTTGTGAAGACTCTTCGTCAAGACGTCTGCTGTCTGTTTCTTGGTTGGAATATACGTCATGCAAACACTTCCACTGTCAATCTTTTCTTTGATAAAATGGCGGTCCACTTCCACATGTTTTGTTCTGTCATGATGAACAGGATTGTGAGCAATACTAACTGCAGCCTTGTTATCACAATAAAGCTTCATTGGAGCATTACTTGAAATCTTCAGCTCTTGGAGCTATCTTCCGAGCCATACCCCTTCAGCCTCTGCACTACTTTTTGCTACCACTGGTTGTTTTTTGCTCCTCCAGGTTACTAGATTACCCCAAACATAGGTACAGTGTCCAGAAGTTGATCTTCTATCCATGGAGGAACCTGCTCAGTCAGCATCTGTATACACTTCCACCATCCTGTTGTCTCCCTTTTTGAAGAATAACCCTCTTCCAGGAGTGCCTTTTAGATACCTTAGTATCTTGTAGACTGCCTCAAGATGTCTTTCCTTTGGTGAGTGCATAAACTGACTTACTACACTTACGACGAAGGCAATATTTGGACGAGTGTGTGCCAGATAAATTAGTTTGCCTACCAATCTCTGGTATTGATCTTTGTTAACCTCCTTGCCTCCTTCAAGTCCAAGTTTTACATTGGGCTCCATGGGAGTTTCAGTTGGTTTGCACCCCAGCATTCCTGTATCCTGGAGTAGATCCAAAATATACTTCCTCTGAGAAACCACTATACCATCCCTGCTTCTGGCAACTTCCATTCCCAAGAAAAACTTGAGAGTACCTAGGTCTTTTAGTTCAAATTCTCCTGCCAAGTATTCTTGTAACTGCTCCAGCTCACTGTAGTCATCGCTTGTGACCATTATATCATCTACATACACAATCAGGATGGCCTTTTTTCCGCTTTCAGAATGCTTATAGAAAAGGGTGTGGTCTGACTGTGTCTGTAGGAAACCCCGTCTCTTCACAGCTTGAGTAAATCTCTCAAACCACTCTCTAGGAGACTGTTTTAAGCCATAAAGAGATTTTTTTAACTTGCAAACCAAGTTTTCCTTCAGTTTGAACCCAGGTGGTGGATCCATATACACATCTTCACGTAGATCTCCATTCAGGAACGCAATTTTTACATCTAGCTGTTGAAGTGGTCAATCGAGATTTGCAGCTAGTGACAGAAGAACTCTGATAGAGTTGAGCTTGGCAATTGGTGCAAATGTCTCCTTATAGTCTATCCCATATGTTTGAGTAAAGCCTTTAGCGACCAGTCTTGCTTTGTACCTATTAACACTGCCATCTGCATTAAATTTGACCATGAAAACCCATTTGTAGCCAACTGTAGTTTTTCCTCTTGGTAGCTCTACAACCTCCCATGTATGATTTTTTTCTAAAGCTTCCATTTCTTCTTGTACGGCTTTCTTCCATTTTGGGTCTGCAAGGGCTTCTTCAATACTTCTTGGTATCTCAATACCTGTTAGAGCAGTAGTAAATGCAGAAAAAACAGGAGACAACTTTTCATACGAAACAAATTTGGAGATCGGGTGTTGAGTACATGCTCTTACGCCCTTCCTAATGGCAATAGGAATATGAAGATCCTTTTTTCTTGGTGGACTGTAGCTTTGCAGGTTCAGTTCTTACGCAATGCCATCAGTGGTCTCAGGACGTGGAACAAGAGCAGGGATTGATTCAGAATCCTGACCTTGCTGAGAATCAGGCTTGTCACCACCATGAGGGTGCCTCCTGCGTGAATAAACAATATTTTTCCATCGCCCTTCCCCTGTTTCAACATATTGTGGCTCAACAGGTTTGGTGGGTTCAGACGTTGTAGGAAGAGGAAGTGGTAGTAAGGATACAACAGGTTCGGTGGGTTCAGCCAGAGTGGGTAAAGAAAATGGTGGTGAAGAACGTGATGTAGAATTGGACACCTCAGGCTCGAACTTTTCCCAAGACTCAATTTCATCTCGCATCTCCCCCTGAAGTGAGGACTTGGGAAAGTATGATTGATCCTCAAAAAATGTGACATCCATTGAGACAAACATTCGATGAAGAGTGGGTGAATAACATTTGTACCTTCGCTGTGTAGACGAATACCCAATGAAAACACACTTGACTGACTTTGGATCAAGTTTTGAACGATTTTTTCAGTGGTCATGTACGAACACAGCACACCCAAAAGTCTTTAGAGGAATAGATGCGGAACAACGAAACGAGGGATAAATTTGGAGGATGACAGACAAGGGTGTTTTGAAACTGAGAACCTTTGATGGCATGCGATTTATAAAGTGACAGGCAGTAAGAACAACTTCCCCCCAAAGGTACTTTGGAACTGACATAGTGAACATTAGGGCTCTGGCAACTTTAAGTAAATGTCGATTTTTCCTCTCTGCTACTCCATTTTGTTGTGGAGTATCGGTACAGGAACTTTGATGGATGATACCATTAGTTGCTAGAAAGTCTCCTAAGAATGTTTTGAAGTATTCAGTTCCATTATCAGTTCTCAAAACTTTGATTGTGGTTTGAAATTGGTTTTTTACCATGGCATGAAAATTTTGAAAAATTCTTGCAGCCTCAGTCTTTTCTTTGAAAAGATAAACCCAACACACTCTTGTATGATCATCAATGAATGTAATGAACCATCTTGTATAGTGACATTGTGAATACGGGATGGTCCCCAGACATCACTATGAACAAGGGAAAATGGACTGGACTCACTATAAGGTTTAGCTGGAAAAGATGTTCGTGTGTTTTTAGCTAATTGGCAGATTTCACAATGAAAATTTTTTGGATCTTTATTGATAAATAAATTAGGAAACAAGTGTTTGAGATAATGAAAATTGGGGTGGCTTAACCTATTGTGCCACATCATTACATCTTTATTAGACGATAGAGCAATTTCAGCCATTGTTGCTTGTTTATTCACGCATTTTTCATCCTCAAAGTAGTAAAGTCCTCCTTCCTCTCTAGCAATGCCATTCATCTTCTTCGATCCCTGTTCCTGTATTTGACACATAGTATTAGAGAAATTAGCAGTGCAATTAAGGTCCCGAGTAAGTTTACTGATTGACACAATATTGCAAGCTAGGTTGGGAACATGTAGCACGGAATGTAGAACTAGATTTTCTGACAAGCGTATAAAACCTCTTCTAGCAACTGAAGTAAAATTTCCATATGCAATTTTTACTCTCACATTTCCATGACATGGCATGTAAGAGTAAAATAGAGATGAATTACCTGTCATGTGATCAGACGCACCAGAATCAAACACCCAAGGGTTTTGCCTTTGTATATGGAAAGCAGTACCTTGAAGAGCAAAATTGCTAGTGGCAGTGTTGGGGTCCGTCACAGATTGTTGATTGAGAAGATTTAACAACTTTTCTAGTTGTCCTTTGTTTAAAAAAACCCCGGTTGATTCAGTGCTACTAGTCCCTTCATTTTTCTCCTTGGTTGTGGCCTGAAAAACTTTACCTTGACCTTGTCTTCGAGGTTTCACATCTGCAGGTTTACCATGAAGATCCTAGCAACGTTCCCGGGTATGACCAAGCTCATTGCAGTGCGAGCAACGTGGTCTTTGACTCGGTTTTTGATCAGTGGATTTGTTGGCGAAGTTTCGAGCCATAAGAGCAGTTGTTTCTGCAGGTCGATCGCTAAAAGGCGCGGATGGTTGGCCCTTCTTTTCTCCAAGCATAACCCTTGGCCGACTAGCTTCACGCCGGACCTCTGCAAAGGCTTCTCCAATTGTTGGCAGCGGCCTTCGACCAAGAATTCGGCCACAAACTTCATCTAACTCCTTGTTGAGACTTGCTAGAAACTCATATAAACGCTCCTTCTCAAGGTGCCTCTGAAACTTTGTGTTCTCCTCAAGATCTCCCCAATCTGCTTCATAATGCATATCCAACTCTTGCCATAATGTCTGTAGAGAGTTATAGTACTCTGTAACGTCTATAGTACCCTGTTGGAATGCCTTGAGTTTATTCTTTATTTCAAAAACTTGTGAAGCGTTTTCAAGATCAGAATAATTCTCCTTCACAGCATCCCAAATTGCTTTGGCAGTTCGGAGAAATAAATAGGTGCGACTGATGTGTGGCTCCATCGAATTGATGAGCCAAGCCATGACAAGAGAATTGTTGAGTTCCCAATTGGCATAGGTTGGATCCAAGACATTCGGACGCTTGACCTTGCCATTGATGTAGCCAAGTTTCCCTCTTCCTCTAATTACGAGCAGAACGGACTGCAACCATTGGAGGAAATTTTTTCCATCCAACTTGTGATTAGTGATCTGCAGTGAAGAACCCTCTCCGAAGGATTGCGCGATCACAGATGGGGCAGAGGGATTGGTGGTGACTGATGACGAAACATTTTCCTTCTCTGAACTCATGATTGTTGGATTGAGAAGTCAGCTAGACAAAAAAAAGAAGGCAGGACTGTTGAAAAATTTGAACTAAGAAATTTGGGTTGCAGAGTTTTAAGGCTCTGATACCATATAGAAGTTAAGAAAAAACTTTTTTTTATTATTATTGACTGTACATCAACATTCTTGCAAGGGCTACAATTTATACAATTGAGGATTGCCTAAAAAAGGAAAATAATTCCAGATATTAACACTTAAAAATCTGTCTATAATCAGCTGTCAATCACCTAAAAATCAGCCATCATTTAGCCTAGCAACAAGCTGTCAATCTCCTAATAATCAGCCATCAATTAGCCATCAATTAACCTAGAATGAAATCAGCTAATTTCAGGGAATTACAAAATTTGTAGATTCTAACAAGAAATATACATGAACATTCCTCCAGGCTTTGAAGATAACATGGGCAATAAAGTTTGCAAACTAAAAAAGGCTCTGTATGGACTGAAACAATCTCCTAGGGTGTGGTTTGGCAGATTCTCCAAGGTTATGAAGAAGTCAGGATATAAGCAAAGTCAAGGTGATCACACTCTCTTCATGAAACACTCGACAACCGGGGGAGTTACTGCTTTTTTGGTATATGTGGATGACATCATTGTAACTGGAAATGATGAAAAAGAAAAGGAAGAATTGAAGCAGCAGCTGATTAGAGAATTCGAGATAAAGGAGCTTGGGAAGCTGAAGTACTTCCTTGGAATTGAAGTAGCCTATTCTAAACAGGGGATTTTTATATCGCAACAGAAGTATGTGGTTGACTTATTGAAGGAGACGGGTAAGATTGGATATAAACCAATTACTACTCCTATGGATACTAATCAGAAGCTTGGAGATGCAAAGGAAGAACCTAAACTTGATAGATAGATGTACCAGAGACTTGTAGGGAGATTGATCTACCTAGCTCACACTCGGCCAGATATAGCCTACTCCGTAAGTGTCATCAGTCAATTTATGCATGATCCAAGGGAGTTACACCTTCAGGCTGCTTATAGAGTTCTACATTACTTGAAAGGAAGTCCAGGGAAAGGAATCATGTTCAAGAAGAATGGCCATCTCTCCCTAGAAGCCTACACTGATGCAGATTATGCAGGATCAATGGTGGACCGAAGATCAACTACAGGCTATTGCACTTTTCTAGGAGGCAATTTGGTGACTTGGGGGAGCAAGAAACAGAATGTTGTAGCACGATCATCAGTTGAGTCAGAATTTCGAGCACTTGCTCAAGGCATGTGTGAGTTTTTGTGGTTGAAAATTATCCTAGATGACTTGAGAATCAAGATGGAAGGTCCTATGAGGCTTTATTGTGACAACAAATCAGCCATTAATATAGCTCATAATCCTATTCAACATAATAGGACAAAACACATTGAAATTGACAGGCATTTCATTAAAGAGAAATTGGAGGAAGGAATTGTATGCATGTCATATTTACCATCAAGAGGCCAGCTAGCAGATGTCTTAACAAAGGGATTAGACAGTTCGAATTTTCACAATAGTATTTCCAAGCTGGGAATGGAAGACATCTACTCCCAGCTTGAGGGGGAGTGTCGAGATGTATAATAACTGTATTGTATATTCTAGGAAATTATAGATTTTTAGGAGAGTGTTTTGATATCCCAAAGATTGTGGGATAGGTGCCGTGATTCCAGGAATCATTTGTTTTTATTTTCGGTTGTAGAATTGTGTATATATACACCTAGTGTAATTCGGGATAGTAAGTGAATAATATAGATTCATTTTCTCCTAATTTCGTGACACATTGTATGATCGGTTTGAGCTTGGCTATATCCCTGTTGTTTTATTGACTGGGCGAATCTGTCAAACCAGGCCCTCAGAGACTGTTTAAGGCCATACAAGGATTTCTTTCGTTTGCAGACCTTTGAACCGAATTTTCCTTCAAAGCCTGGTGGGACATCCATAAACACTTCTTCCAAGTCACCGTTGAGAAAGGCATTTTTCATGTCCAGTTGTTGAAGTTGCCAGTCAAGGTTTGCAGCAACCGTTAACAAGACTCTAATAGTGTTCAACTTAGCCACTGGGGCAAAGGTTTCGTTGTAATCAATGCCATAAGTTTGAGTGAAACCCTTGGCCACCAAGCGAGCCTTGTACCTTTCAAGAGTTCCATCAGCATTGTACTTTGTGGTAAATACCCACTTGCATCCAACTGTCGTCTTTCCCCTTGGCTAGTCCACCAATTCTCATGCCCGATTCTTCTCTAGAGCATCAATCTCTTCAAAGACAGTTTCTTTCCATTTTGGGATCTGTAGAGCAACCTGAACATCTTTTGGAATCTCCACGAGAGAAAGTTGTGAGGTAAAACAAAGAAATGATGGTGAGGGTTTGTTACACGAAACAAATTTGGACATAGGATACTTTGTACAAGTCCTGACACCTTTACGGAGAGCAATTGGAACATCTAAATCACTAGAGGAGTTTGACTAAGTACTACCTGGTGAATTCGAATTAGTTTTTGGTTCAGTTTCATGGCTTTGCAGGGAATCTTTGGCCTCTATTTCCTTTGCTGGGTACTTCCTTATGTAAACCCGTCCAAAAAAATTCTCTCTACATTTCCCCTCCCGTTTTCAAGATCAGGATTTGGTGAAGAATTAGAAGGCTCGGTTGGGGTTTTCTCTTTTTGAACATTTTGATTTTCAGATCCTTTGTTTTGGAAAAAAATTTCACCATTTTTGTCTGCACTTGAATTCGGTGTACCTTGGAAAAAAATACTATCATCTACCAAAATCTGACCAGAATTCGAACTCATATCTAGATTAATATCCAAGTTTTCCAAAATATTATTATCCAAATATACATTCAAATCTTCATCTATCTTCTCCCCCTGAAGATGAGAGCCAAAAAATGATTTAATTTCAAAAAATGAGACATCCATAGTGAATATTTTTTGGAAATGGGGTCATAACACCGATATCCTTTCTGTGTTGATGCATATCCTAGGAAAATGCATTTTATGGCTCGTGGATCAAGTTTCTCTTGGGTCTTGTCATTGTTATGCAGAAACACCACACATCCGAATATCTTGATGGGTAAATTTGATGTAAGCCGAGAAGTAGGATATTGTTTTTTAAAAACTTGTAAGAGAGTTTGAAAATTCAAGATTTTTGAGGGCATTCGGTTTATAAGATAGGTTGCTGTAAGGATTGCATCCCCCCAAAAGTGTTTTAGTACATTTTTTGCAAACAATAAAGCACGTCCTACTTCAAGGTGTTTATTTTTCCTTTCAGCAATCCCATTTTGTTGGGGAGTATCATTACAGGAACTGTGATGAATAATCCCCTTTTCAACGAAAAAATGCCCCAAAACTCTATTGAAATATTCTTTGCCATTATCACTCCGAAACATTTGAATGTTTTTTTGAAATTGAGTTTGAACCATATTGTAAAATTCTTTAATATCCCTTCTACTTCTGATTTTTCTTTCATCAAATATACCCAACTTACCCTACTGTGATCATCAATAAATGTAACAAACCATTTTTTTCCTGAAAGTGTGGGAGTCCTTGATGGCCCCCACACGTCACTATGTATAAGAGAGAGATTCAATTGGTTGATATGGACAAGGAGGATAGGTAGAACGATGTAATTTTGCCAAGGCACAAATTTCACACTGAAATAATGAAGGATTTTTATTTCTAAATAAACTTAGAAGCAATCGTTTCAAATATAAAAAGTTCGGATGTCCTAATCTGTAATGCCATAATAAAATTTCTTGATCATGTGAGTCAAAGATAGACTTAAAACAAACATTTTGAACATTATTACTTGGTGTGGATCCAACTTCAAGGAAATAAAGGCCTCCACATTCCCTAGCATTGCCAATCGTCTTCCCCGATACTATTTCTTGAAATTCACAGAATGATGGATAAAAATTAGCTTGACATTTTTGATCAGTGGTTAGTTTACTTATGGACAACAGATTACAAGACAACTTAGAGACATGAAGAACATTATGGAGAGTTAAGAAAGGTGAACTTTTTATTGAACCAATTCCTGCTATTGCCAAAAAAGATCCATCGGCAGTTCTGATTTTTCTATTCCCTGCACATGGACTATAAGATAAGAATTGTCAGAATATCTAGGATATAATAGTTAGGATTCTATGTTATTTTAAATTTAATTATTTTAGATTTTTATGCTCCATAAAATCTTAGTTTAGTAGATTCAGTTAAGTTAGGATTTTTTTCTTATTTTAGTCTTTAGTTAGTTGAGATTATAGGCAGGAACTATTCTATAAATATCCTACCTTGTATTACGATCAAATTAATAGAGAAAGTCAGATTTCTTCTCTTCTCTTCCACGACTTTCATGGTATCAGAGCTGAGGCTCTTTGGACCCCATTTCCTATGGTGAAGACGGCGATGACCGGAGCCAGAGGAACCTCTACTGAATCAGAGGTTACATCAGTCCCTGCTGCAACAAGTGGCGACATCCCAGCTGTGCATTCTCCTCTACAAATCACTGTCCACCGATTGAATGGCAGAAACTATTTAGAGTGGTCTCAATCTGTGAAGCTGGCCATTGATGGTAGGGGAAAGCTTGGCTATTTGACGGGTGAAACAAAGAGAACTGCCGAAGATGAACCATCATTCAAAATTTGGAGATCAGAAAATTCATTGGTGACAGCATGGCTCCTAAACTCGATGGAATCATTCATTGCCAAACCACACATGTTTATGACAACAGCTAAGGATGTTTGGGATTCTGTTCGAGAAACCTATTCCGATTTGGAAAACTCATCTCAAATATTTGAATTAAAAACTAAACTTTGGCAATCCAGGCAAGGTGATCGGGAAGTCACCATCTATTATAATGAGATGGTAACTCTATGGCAAGAGTTGGATCAATGCTATGATGATACTTGGGAAAACCCAAACGATTGTGCTAGGCATAAGAAAAGAGAGGAGAACGATCGGGTCTATACGTTCCTTGCTGGAGTTAATCGAAATCTGGATGAAGTTAAAGGTAGGATTCTTGGCCGAAGACCTCTCCCGTCTATCCGAGAGCTATTCTCTGAAGTGAGACAGGAGGAATGTAGGAAGAAAGTCATGTTTGGAGACTCCGAAGCAAAATCTGCCACAGAAACCAATAGTTCAGCCCTAACCTCACGAAGCTTAGAATCAGAAGAAGAAAGGAGGAAGAAGCCATGGTGTGATCACTGCAGGAAACCGTGGCACACAAAGGAAACATGCTGGAAGATTCATGGAAAACCAGTCAATCAAAAAAGGCGTCCTAATGGGAGAGCTTTGCAAACCGTGGCTGAAACTTCTCAAGAGCAACAAGTTAATTCGAGTACTCCTAACTTCACAAAGGACCAACTGGAGAAACTGTATAATCTCTTCCAATCCACACAATTCACCAATCCTTCGTGTTCCTTAGCACAAACCGGTAACTTCTTGACTACAACCTTTCCTAGTGTCAAAGATAATTCAAATCTTGCTTGGATTGTCGATTTTGGAGCAACCGACCACATCACAGGGTGCTCTAAATTGTTTTCGTCCTATAACCCATGTGCTGGAAACAGGAAAATAAGAATTGCAGATGGATCTTTTTCTGCTATTGCTGGAATTGGGACCATTAAAATATCTCCTTCTCTCACACTTCATAAAGTCCTTCATGTCCCTAATCTAACATGTAATTTGTTGTCAATAAGTAAAATTACTTGTGATCAAAAGTGTTCTGCTAAATTTAGTCAGTCTTGTTGTGAATTTCAGGACTTGGGCTCGGGGAGGACGATTGGCAGTGCTAGGGAATGTGGAGGTCTTTACTTTTTTGAAGATGGATCCTACTCAAGTAAACCAGTTCAAGGTTCTTGTTTCAAGTCTGTATCAGTTTCTAGTGATAAAGAAATAATTTTGTGGCATTACAGGCTAGGTCACCCTAGTTTCTTTTATCTAAAATATTTGTTCCCAAACTTATTCAAGAATAAAAATCCATCTCTCTTTCAGTGTGAAGTTTGTGTTTTAGCAAAGCAACATCGTGTTCCTTTTTATCCACGTCCTTATATTCCCTCTGCACCTTTCTCTCTAATACACAGTGATGTTTGGGGGCCTTCCCGCACTTCATCTCTCTATGGAAAAAAATGGTTTGTTACTTTCATAGATGATCATACAAGAGTAAGTTGGGTTTATCTTCTTAAAGACAAATCGGATGTTGAAAGTGTTTTCAAAAATTTCTATACCATGGTTCACACACAATTTCATGAAAAAATTAAGGTGTTTCGAAGTGATAATGGTAAGGAATATTTTAACCAGGTTCTAGGAAAATTTTTGTTAGATAAGGGCATAGTTCATCAAAGTTCATGCACAAATACCCCTCAACAAAACGGGATTGCTGAAAGAAAAAATAAACACTTGTTAGAAGTTGCTAGAGCGATACTTTTCTCAAATAAAGTTCCAAATTATCTCTGGGGCGAAGCTATTCTCACAGCTACATTTTTAATTAATCGAATGCCTTTAAAAATTCTGGGTTTCAAATCACCTCTGCAGATTCTTCAATCCCTTTACCCTACATCTAGACTTATCTCACCATTACCTTTAAGAATTTTTGGCTGTACAGTGTTCATCCATAATCATGACAAAGGGAAAAGTAAGCTAGATCCTAGGGCTAGAAAGTGTCTTTGTGGGCTATGCCCCAAATCAGAAAGGATATAAGTGTTTTGATCCAATTTCCAAAAAAATGCACGTCACCATGGATACATCCTTTTTTGAGCATCTCACGTTTTTCTCTCCTCATCTTCAGGGGGAGAATAAATCCAAAGAAGATTCGGTGCAGGTGGTAGAAGAAGTGCTTTCAAAGTTCAAACCTGATTTTGAACAGGTCTCTAAATCTAACTTGGATTTGCAATCTGATATGGAGTTTGAATTGCTGTCAAATAATCTGTCAAAAAATCATTCTGATTTGTTTTCAAACAAGTTACAATTAGATTTGCAATCTGATTGCCTTCCAAATCGGTTGCAGTCAGATTTGCAACTTAATTCTTTTTCAAATGAGTTTGAAATAGATTTGCAATCAGGTTCAATTCCAAATCAGCAATCACCAAATCGGCAATCCAATTTAAATTCAAATCAGGATCAGCCAAAAATGGACCCAAACTTGAAATCAAATCAACAATCTGAATTAAATTCAAATTTGCAACCTGATTTACCCTCTCACATTGAAACCGAATCTGATATCACATTAAAAGACACTTTAAAATCAAAAAGGGATGGTCAAAAACGTGAAGAAAACAAATCTGCAAGATCTTTTCAGGATCACGATACTTTTGGTACAGGTTTAAAAAATATATTTGGACTGGTTTATGAGAGAAGACGTCCATATCAAAGAAAAGTGACTAACACACTCTTGCCTAGCCATGAAGCCAACCCGAATCACCCAGGTAATTCTAAAACTGTCTTTGACATATCTCAATCAAATTTTGAAGTTCAAGACAAGTCTTTTGATGATTTAGATATTCCAATAGCAGTTCGAAAAGGAAACAGGTCATGTACTAGTCAACCCTTATACCCTATGTCTAAATTTGTTTCTTTCAAAAACCTCTCTCCGTCTTTTTCTGCCTTTACCTGCCAATTATCCAGTGTAGAAATTCCTAAGAATATACAGGTTGCTTTGGAGAGTCCTGAATGGAGAAAAGCAGTACTCGAAGAAATGAGAGCTCTTGAGAAGAATAAGACATGGGAAGTTGAAGATCTACCAAAGGGGAAGACAACAGTGGGCTGTAAGTGGGTTTTCTCCACCAAGTATAATTCCGATGGAACATTGGAACGGTACAAGGCAAGACTTGTGGCCAAGGGGTTTACACAGACTTATGGCATTGATTATTTGGAGACATTTGCACCAGTGGCAAAACTAAACACAGTGAGGGTACTCTTATCACTTGCAGCTAACCTTGAATGGCCTTTACAGCAATTGGACATCAAGAATGCATTTTTAAATGGAGATCTAGAAGAAGAAGTATACATGGATCCTCCTCCGGGTTTTGAACAAAGATTTGGAACTAAAATTTGCAGACTAAAAAAATCTCTATATGGATTGAAGCAATCTCCGAGGGCCTGGTTTGAGAAATTTACCAGATCAGTTAGAAGACAGGGGTATACTCAAGCTCAAACTGACCACACTATGTTTTTCAGACACTCACAAGAAGGGAAGGTGACGGTGTTAATAGTATATGTTGATGACATTATTCTAACAGGTGATGATCAAAGTGAGATGGACCGGTTAAAAGGCAGTCTTGCAACTGAGTTTGAGATCAAGGATCTGGGAACTCTCAAGTATTTTCTTGGCATGGAGGTAGCACGATCTAAGAAAGGGATAGTGGTTTCACAGCGAAAGTACATTCTAGATCTCCTAAAAGAGACAGGAATGAGTGGATGTAAGCCAGCTGATACCCCGATTGACCCAAATAAGAGACTTGGTGATAGTGACCAAGGAGAACCAGTGGAGGCAACTCAATACCAAAGGTTGGTAGGAAAGTTAATATACCTATCACACACACGACCTGACATTTCTTTTGCTGTAAGTTTGGTGAGCCAATTCATGCACTCCCCACGGAAGGAACATCTTGAAGCTACCTATAGGATACTAAGGTATCTAAAAGGCTCTCCTGGAAAGGGTTTGTGCTTTAAAAGAGGAGAACAACGCACCATTGAAGCCTACACTGATGCAGACTGGGCAGGTTCAGTGAAAGATAGGAAGTCTACTTCAGGTTATTGCACTTATGTTTGGGGCAACCTTGTTACATGGAGGAGTAAAAAACAAAGTGTAGTGGCACGGAGTAGTGCAGAAGCCGAGTACCGAGCTATGGCTAATGGGATCTGTGAACTCCTATGGCTACAACGCATACTAGAAGAATTGAAGAAACCAGTGGAAAAGCCTATGAAATTATACTGTGATAACAAGGCTGCAATCAGCATTGCTCATAACCCTGTGCAGCATGATCGAACTAAACATGTGGAGATCGATAGACATTTTATCAAGGAGAAACTCGAAGAAGGAATCATTTGCATGCCATTTGTCCCTACCTCACAGCAAACTGCCGATGTCCTCACAAAGGGATTGTTTAAACCAGTTTTTGAACCTCTTGTTAGCAAGTTGGGCATGATTGATATCTATGCACCAACTTGAGGGGGAGTGTCAGAATATCTAGGATATAATAGTTAGGATTCTATGTTATTTTAAATTTAATTATTTTAGATTTTTATGCTCCATAAAATCTTAGTTTAGTAGATTCAGTTAAGTTAGGATTTTTTTCTTATTTTAGTCTTTAGTTAGTTGAGATTATAGGCAGGAACTATTCTATAAATATCCTACCTTGTATTACGATCAAATTAATAGAGAAAGTCAGATTTCTTCTCTTCTCTTCCACGACTTTCAAGAATAATTGAGAATAACTTGTCATGTGATCAGTTGCACCGGAATCAATGATCCAGGTGTTTTGAGGATCTGTTTTGACACTAGAAAGGGCAATATTAAAGGACTACCTTGGTGGGCTAAAGAACTGGAAGGATTTATTGAGAATTGTGGAGATTTTAAAAGTTTGTATAGGTGCTCCAGCTGATCCTTTGTGAAAGGAGATGCCTCTGAATTGACAACTTGCTCTTTTGAATCATCGGTTGTGGTTTGGAGAGCTCGCCCTTCTGGTTTCTTCTTCCAATTTGCTGGTTTTCCATGTAATTTTTGGCACGTTTCTCTTGTATGCCACGGTTTTTTACAGTGGTCGCACCATGGTTTCCCTCGCCTTTCTTTCTCCCTTTCTACACTCTGTGTCGCCAAGGCAGATTTTTCAGGTTCAATATTTGTAGCAGATGTCGAGCCCCTTGACATAATGTTCTTCCTTGCTTCTTCTTGTCTCACTTCGGAGAAGACTTAGCGGATTGATGGCAGAGGCTTGCGACCAAGAATCCTTCCTTTTACTTCATCAAGAGTCTGATTAACACCAGCCAGAAACATATAAACACGATCATTCTCTTTGCGTTTAGCGTATCTTGCTTTGTCATAAGCATTCTCCCAAGCATCATCATAACATTGATCCAATTCCTGCCATAAGGTCACCATCTCGTTGTAGTAAATAGTAACCTCGCAATCTCCCTGTTTGGACTGCCAAAGCTTGGTTTTTAATTCAAAAATCTGGTTTGAATTTTCTAGGTTTGAATAAGTTTCCCAGACTGCCTCCCAAATGTCCTTTGCGGATGGTAAAAACATATTTGGTTTGGTGATGGCTGTCTCCATTGAGTTAAGAAGCCAAGCCATAACTAAGAGAATTTTCAGACCGCCATACTCAGAACATCGGATCATCTTCGCTGGGTTTTTTTGCTTCACCAGTCAGGTATCCCAGTTTTCCTCTGCCATCTACAGCAAGTTTGACAGATTGGGACCATTCCAAATAATTCTTCCCGTTTAATATGTGTACGGTTATTTGTAAGGAGGAATTAGCCGCAACCTGGTCAATACTGCTTGTTGCCATTGTTGTTGGTGTGGAAGAGGTGCCAGAGGTGACTTCGGAGAAGGTCTTCTGTTGTGAAGGAGTCGTCGCCATCTTTCAGAAATCAGGAAAACAGATTTTCTGGGGAGAGCCAAACTAGAACCTGGGCTCTAGTACCATGAAAGTTTCTCTGGAAAAGGAAGACTGAATTTTATTCATTTTGTTCTATTTTACAAACGTTTAGCATAAGGATTGAATAGGACTAGGTCAGCTACACACCCTTAATTGACTCCCTAATTTTCTGCTAAAGGATGAGGATCCTATTGACCCGGATTTATTCCAATAAAAAAGAAACTAGAAATCAGGAAAAAATAAAAACAAATTGGGAAACAAATCTCCTAACTTTCCGACAGTATCCTTTGGCAACCAGTCTCGCTTTGTACCTCTAATGATCCATCAGAATTGTACTTTATGGTGAAGATCCACAACGCCACTCAATCTTCTTGTCTTTCGGCAAGTCTACAATTTCCTAAGTTTGATTCTTTTCTAGAGCTCTCAATTCTTCAATTATAGCCTCTCAAAGGCTTTGAGGTTAGAACCTCTTTAGTAGAGGCATGAACTTTTTGAGATAGGCTTTCGTGAGAAGGCACAATGTTGGAGAATAGAACTTTATTGATGATTTCATTGAAGAATAGAAAGAAACCACGCACGGCAAACTTAGGTAGAGATTCGAGAGTCTACACATCTCTCCCAAGGATTTTCCCCATTTTCCCACCAATCAAACCATAAGTCCCCATTAACTAATAATCCCTTATTTATACTACTATTGCTCTTCTAACCAACATGAACTAACTGCTGCTAACAAACTTTAAACTAGTTACACTACTAATTTTCTAAACCAACTAACAACTAACGTCACTAAGAAGTCCTATCATTACCCACGGCCCACGAACATACACCTTGTCGTCAAGCTCGTAATCAAGAAATTCCGGCAGAATGACTATGCCTCCTTCCCATATTTGATGAGCTTGTATCTTTGAATGTTGAACGTAGTAAATCTTGAAGAGCTGAATTTAGCGGTGGAGAACCAAGTGGTGATTGGAGCTATGGGAATGAATGACAAGAACTCAGTGGTGGCGGAGCTTGAAGTGATGAACCTCGAAACGTTGGGTTTGGGAACAACAAACCAACGAATTTTAGATATGCCTGGTCCAAATTTGGCAAATCCAGTCCCATACATGCTGAAATCACTAATTTGGCAAATCCGACCTAACAACAACTTGCTGCTGTTGTTTGACTCTTTGCCATTGTCAATCACTAGCTCGGTCGTCGTTCCTAAGCTTCGTGTCTCTGACTCTGGCAAGCACCGATTCTCAGGCACGTGATTTTCAAAGTCACGTTCTTCCAATAAATGCAAGGCCCTATCCATCTTTTGAGATGATACACTCGTCCTCTTCTTCAAATAAGGGATTTCTTGTACATTCCTTTCCAAATAGGGATTTTTTTGCAAAACTCCCTTAATCCCCTCAAATTCTTTCTCTAAAGCTTCCATTATCGCATTGGTTCTCTTCAATGCCATGGCCCGGAATTTGAACAAGGAATAGAACTTTCACTGAAGAATACAAATAAAACACAAACTGCAAACTTAGGTAGAGATTTGAGAGTCTACCCGACCCTCCCAAGGGTTTTCCCTATTTTCCCACAAATTAGATCACAAGTCCTCATTAACTAGTTATCCCCTTCATATAGTAGTGCTCTTATAACCAACTTGAACTACTCCCAACAAACTTTCAACCAGTTACGCTACTAATTTTCTAAACCAACTAACAACTGATGCCACTAACAAGTCCTATAATTATGTTCGATTTTTTTGTCAACGAATGGCGTATTAGATTTGTAGGAAAATGCAAACAAAAGTCTATATTGTATAAACCACATGAGTCATAGGTTACAATTTATGATTTTTGCAAACCCAGTTTTAAATTATGTGTAGAGACACGGGAAGAGTTCTCCTCAGATAGAAAAGTGAAAAGAGAAAACCTACAAGAACCACAAGAAAGGGGCCCAATCCCTATATAAATGAGAAAAAAATACGCTACTGAACTCGCTTTCTTTATGTGCCTAAATTTTTTCCTAACCAATGCCATAGTTTGTGAATTGGAGATGAAATGAAATTTACTAGGAAGTTGTTTGAGCCTGTCATCTCTTCTTGTTGAGTAATACATATATAATTATTATGATTTTGTTTCCCTTACACTGACCAAACAAATCTAGAATCTCATCATGAAGATTGTAATATGAGTTCATTTAATTTTTTTTAAGTATGCAAGTACATAGAACTTTGAAATAATTTGTTCATAGACTTATAGTTGCGATCTTTGACTTGTAGGGGGAAAAGGCGTCGCAAAGACAAAAGTGTACGAGGTACTGTGATTTTCCAAGTTATATTTGTTTCCCAATTATCTGTTATCTTTGGTTAACTTGGCTTCTCTTTATCGTCCAATTACCATTCATGTACAATTTTATTGTCTATTTTGTTTGTCTAGTGGTTAATACTTTTGTCTGGCTGAACGTACACTTTTTCAATTTTATTTCAGGTAGGAATGAACACTTCAATCTAAATACAAATACCCTAACAGAAGTTTGAATTTAAATTTGCTTATTGGTAAAGTTTTTTATAGACAAGGCTCTCTTTGATTGCTTTGTATTGGAAAGATTTAATGCAGCTAAAAACCATCTCTTTGTTAATTGGTTTCTTTAATGTACTGTTTCTTATTAAGGAAAAAAGGAGGGTGAGTTCTTAACTTATACTGTCCCTTCTCTGGTCCATGAAGCATATTTGTATCATTATTATTATAATTTTTTTGTCCCTGAGCTGTCTTGGTATCATTTTTTGCTCCTTCAACAAAATCCACTAGTAGATTTGACGTAGATTATCAGTATCATCAGTGGGAGTATTGGAGGTTAAAATGGACTTGTCTCCTACTGAATACTGGTATAATTGGCATCGAAAAGAAACAAACAAACAAGCAAAGGAGCAATTGAGTCCAATTTCGATTATCCCTCTTTAGAATTTGCTTTACTGAAATTCTTTGGAAAAGGAGTTGACATGTTTGAAATGCATTGTTGGTTGCTATGCTTATAAATACGATAAACTGTCAAGAATTAGCCAAGATTTGTCTAACTTTAGAAGATGCGTTCTCCTTGGAAGGAAACTTGCTTGAGTTAAGTATAGTACTGTAAATCATCAAGGCTGCTTCCCTATGCAAAGATTTATCCTGTGGCTAAATGAGCAACAAGTCAACTGATGACCATTTTGTTACCAGTCATTGTATATATTGATGTAGCAAATTTACTCTACAGAGTGAAGAGGACAATATTGAAGAATTTTCAAGCGCTTCACCGGTAATTTCTCATTGAGTAAGATATGTTTCTGGCATTATTTTGAAAATAAAACTATGTAGATAAGCAATAATTACCAAAATTTACTGAGGTTGCTATTCAAATTTTTATTTTCAGTGTCTTTTGTTTTGGCTAAAGCAAAAGAGTTTAAAATTTAAGCATGGTATGGCATTGTGCTGATAGTTTTGGGTTAGCTGATTGTTTATCTAAAAATAAGATTCCAAGTTTTATTTTTAGGTAAAATAAATCTGTCATAGCATACAATGGCATGGTACACAATATTGTGATTTGCATAGCCTACAACTTTTTCTATGGAAACATTGCTGATCTAATCGAGGCGCCATGCTGCATGATTTATGCACAAATACTTTTTTTTTTCATCTATTGTTATTGTTTTTTTGTTTGTAGGATGATGATGGAAGTGACGAAGATTGGGCTGCCTGACATGTAGTGATATCAATGATCAAGAGAAGTGTATATCATGAAATGCGATGTCTATTATTGCCTTGAGAAAGCAATGATCATAAGATTAGTTTCTTCTCCTAGAGCTCAATTTTATAAATCAGCATCAAAGCAGGATTTTTTTTTTTTTTTTTTCGTTCATTTTCTGAGTTGTTTCACATAATCCTAATGTTGGCATTTTTAAGTGATCCTTTTTTTTTTTTTTTTTACCTCTTTTAACTCCATTTGGCTGGACATACTAAATTTCATTTATGTGATGCAAATTGGTTATATGCAAATAAAAGGAAAAGCGTTAAGTCTATTTTTTTTTCCCACGTGAAATACTTATCTCCCCATCTATTTTTCTTTTCTTTCTGTCTGTTTATTTCTTTAGGGATCCCCAACCATAGTTATCAGAAATTTTGCATGTTCATCTGTTTTAGGATAAGTTTACTCATGTTACTACGTATAGTTTTTTCTCCAGCATTTCATATTTTCTTAGTTTGCTGCATGCGAGGGAGATTTTTATGGACCCGTCAGAAGCATAATGCTAGACGTGGGAAAGATATAATTTTTACTAGATTTTTTCGATAAATCTGAAGCAAAGGGACGGCACAATGACGAAGTAGAAACGGATGAGAGCAGCACTAAGTTGTCAAAGCAGCGTCGGTGGAATCTTTCTATGCAAAGAGCGTCCGAACTGTGATTACATAAATTCGTAGCATTGTTTGTAGTCTTATTTTAATCAAATTTACAAGTACCTATTAGTATTTCTTTTGTTTTGGAGGGAAATATATGTTCGTATCAATTTTACTATAATGGTAAAATTATTTGAGTCCAAGCAATGAGAATCATTATGGAAGCACAAGTATGCCTCTTGATTTATGAAAAGTGCGACAGGATATGGTGATAGTCGCTAGTATAATTTTCTTTGGCATGGTGAATCAGTATGCATTTCAAAAGACTTGAGAATTTGAAAAATAAAACTGTGATTTAGATGTTGGTGGTTTGACGTAGCACGATATTGTAAATAAGTAAGTGAAGTGTTAAGCTCGCTCTGGGGTGCACAGGTCCGTTTCAGATAAAGCAGCGAGTAGCGTACTACCTCGATCTTCCTCCAAAGTTACCTTATGTGCGTAACGTATTTTCTGTGTCAATGCTTCGCAAGTGCCAGCCTGCTCGTAATGCAATCATTTTATGGTGTGACGTACTAATTCGAGAGGACGCAACTTACAAGGAGGAGCCAATTCATATCACTAATCTATAGATGACAAGTTTGCGCTGCCCAAAAATTCCGCGAGTCCATGTATTGTGGCAACAACACGATACCGATGATGTCACTTGGGAGATAGAGTTGACGATGCGGGAGTTGTATCTGCATATTTATAGCTTTGGAGGTTAGTTTTAGTTTCAAGGATGAAATTCTTTTTAGAGGGATTTTCAATTTCCATTAATTATATAAAATTAATATGATTAATGTGTCTAATGTTAATTACAATGCTAAATTTCATTTATCACATTGGAGTTCATTATTTGAATTTTCATTTTTAAAAGCATCTAAAAATTCTAGTCACAAAATTTGAAATATTAATCTTTATCGGTTTTCGTTATTTATGGTTGTGCCACTGTTCTTCCATTTATCTACAAAAATTCCACTTAAGAAGTCACACCCTTCCTATTATCTTAAATAACCCACTCTACATCAGAGACAACATCACTCTCTTTCCCTTACTCCTTCCACGTCACCCACCCTCCCCCAACCAACACCCCCCTTGCCTTTCAAATTACTCAAATTTCTAATCACACAAAAGACCAAAAAATTAAGCCCTCTTTGAGCTTGGGATTCACTCAAGGCTAGGATTCAAGGAAAAGAAGCGGTGACATTCATGTTCTCAAGAAATTAGAGGTTATTTCCTTGAAACTTAAATTTGAAATTTCTCCTCACCCTTTTAATCCGAATTTCAAACTATTGGTGGTTGATTTTGTACTAGGCCCCTCCGAAGGCCCACTCCTGGCGTCCTCGTCCTATAGGGCCAGCGAGCTCGTTCCGTGGACTTAAGCCACGCTTAGAGAACTAACATGGGTTGTGATTTAGTAGGTCAAGTGGACCCTTCATTTTATTTTTAAAAGTTGCCCAAAAACCTCTATTTATGCCTTAGCATAGCCCAAGGATTCGAAACCTAAGCCCAAAAACCTTTTTTACAACAAAAATGCCCTAGAAACCTAATGGCGGAGCACCTGATGTGCCTTTAGAGTAGCCAACATGCGCCTCTGGAGGCACTTTTTTGAGCAAGTCTCGTTCGTGTCACCATAGCCTTCACCCATCACAAGTTAATGTCGAAGGCGCCATGCGTGTGCCTTAAGCACTAGTTTCTAGTTGAATTTTTGAAATGTTTTGAGAACGCATCAAACGTTTCAGACTTGACAAAAATGGGGAAACCTCATGGCAAAGGAAGTAGCATGCTTGTCAAACCTATAGACCTAGAGGATCAATTCTAGTTAAACTTCCTTAGGAGCATCAAGCTTAGAAGAGAGTCTAAGTTTCTGCACAAAACCCAGAATAGACATAAATGTATGCCATTTTCGGCCAGCCTCAAAATCAACTCCTAAAAGTGCTTGGCGCCACTTGCTCTAGAAGGAAACAAAGTGCGACACGCGATGTTGGAGCACAGGGAAACCAGCTTTAGAACAAGCCTCTTGCCTTCAGTATAAAAATCCCTCACATTTACCATTCAACACAACCAATTTTGGAGGACCCATATATTCTACACCATTTTCACTCTCAAAACTCTAGAAAATCATCATCTTTTTCTTCTTCCAAGTTTTTGCTTTTTGGACTTGGAAAAGTTTACAAGAAAAGTTCTTTGTCTCTGCTACCGGAGATCAAGTCCCCCCTCCGACACAACTTCAGACTCTTAATCTCACAAAAGTATTGCCAAGATGTTTAGAAACTCCTTCAAAGCTTCTCTTCACTCTTAAGAATTCCTAAAATTCAAGCTTTACCCTTTGACCCAGATCTCCATCGGCCATTGACTACTCCTCCCACCATCACCACTTACGTTTGTTCCTTCATTATTGTATTTTTATGTCTTCTTGGTTTTGTAACAGGTCTTTCTTTGCTGTTTAGCAACAGAGTGGACACTAAAACCACTTTCTTTGATTCATTTTGATTTTCTCAACATCCATTGGAGGTCCTGTCAAAGCTACCTTGTACATACTCATTCACTGTTTTAGCCACATCAACATTGACACCAACAAATCAAAAGCCAATGCGTGTGCTATCTTGACATGTTACATCTAGCGGACCTACTCGACTTTAACACTAACCATGATTCTCCTTTTTTATTCTTGATGTTAATATGAGCTTTGTGAAATGATTGTGGCATGCATGTTCTATTATATATTAGAGTTAGAGTATGGAAATATGATATTTGTCGATGTTTTGGTTTGTTAAACTTGACAAATACAATTTGGGCACACCTATATATGGTTTAAACAAATGCATGTTAAAGATTCATTGGTTAGAAGTCCCTAATTTGGATGTGAAAGCTCTAAGTTTTACTTTGGTCAAATGTTGATTCTAGGGTTAAACTTGTGATTTTGATGTTATAAATTAGGTAAAAAGGTTTTGAGATGTCGTACGACATAATTGAATGTTTTATGTACTATTTTAATTTGAGACTTGGAAAAACAGGTTGGAATTGAATTAAACTCGATTGGGGCTTGAGAGGAAGAACTAGGAAAATCCAGTTCTCCACCAGGCCAGCCACATGAACCGACTGGCTGGTGAGCTAGTCCAGTAGGCCGGTGGCCCTTTATTGGCAAGTCAATCTAGACTAGTGCATATGAGGCTTACCATGTGTTTCAGCATGCAAGTCCGTGGACTAACATGCGAAAACCAAGTTCTCTGCTAGGTTGGTCACATGAACTAACAGGCCAATGAGCCAGTCCGTGGCTGTTAACATGTATTGAAGGTTTTAGAATGTAGTGGAGCATAAGTTGGGTTAGCACTAGGTTAGAGCTAACGTTGTTGTATTTTTGTTATTGAGGTAGGATTTTGTACACTTATAAGCTATGTTTTATGTGATTTTGTCCTCTAAACTATTCTTAAATAATTTTTCAAAGTGGTATCTTCATTATTTTCAAGTTATATGAAAATATGTTTTCAAAAGGAATTGTGAAAATAAAACAAAATGTCGAGTTAAGATTGGTTCAAGCTACTTTGTTTTTGAATGGGATTTCAAACACTATCCGGTATGTGACTTGTCCGATAGTGGAGTTTTTATCCACGGAGCCTTGAGAGTTCAAGTCGCATAGAGGGAGTCCTAAGGGGTAGGTCCCGAAAACTCACATGGGCCACTATAGTGGTTTTATCTAGGTATCCTGAAATAATTTTTATATATTATGATTTGCAATAAATCATGTGTTGCAGACTTCATAAGCTCATTTTCAAGCTATGCGTTTTATTGATTTCAATATCCTTTATTGAAAGATTATCAGTTGTATTTCGAAAAGATAATCCTAGTAAGAGTTATGGTGACAATTTTGTATTTATGGCAAGCCTTAAGATAGTAAACCGACCCTACAACCTCTTAGAACAGGTTAATTGGGACATGTTATAGTTGGAACTAGCTCATTTACGATTTCATAGCCTAAGTAGTGTGCATTTGAAGTTTCACTTAGAAACTTTCTAAATGTTGCAAAATTTCTTAAAAATCTAGGACTTGATGTCTTGAGGATTTTTTTTAAAGAAATTTAGGTGGTTCAGATAATGACATGAGCTAGCTTGATGTAAGCTTTGTAAGCATATTTCTTTTGAAATTAATTTTGCTACTTTTGGTGACGTAAAAAATCCTAAGGTATGAACACTAGTGTAAGATCTAATAAAATGGATTCATGTTTGATGTGTTATGATTATGTTTTATTCTACATAAGTATTGTATTGGCATATACGTTGCATTTGTATAGGTTACTGCACTTGGCAAGACGCTCTGTAGCTAAAGGACCTTAAGTTATTAGCTTAGGCACGTATTTAGGTAAATATAGACCCTTGAGCTCTTTTCACTTGAGTTGCTGTATGGTAATTGTGATGGGTAACGAGACCCTGTAACAAAGTAAGTATAGAAGAAGGAGGTTTACTTTTTGATCATTATATTTGTTATTTAATTTATGTTATTTAAATTTCTATTTGGTTTGCCATATTGGGTAAGCGTCTTAATTTGATTGGACCTATTTTTTTAGATACAGAAGGGGGAATAGGTTGGCTATTGGTGGCCCATGGCATGGTGTGAGATACTCATGTTTATTGTATGTTGTGATATTGTATAGTTGGTATTTATATTGTGACTTAGAAGGATTTAGGGATCTCTAGATAAATTGATAGATATAAAAACTCTTAAAGAGCTTTAGGTGCGTCCCATTTACGCCTTTGCATGCATTGCATATGTTTGGTGCATTTAGATTTTTTGTTGTCAAATGTTTTTAAGTCGTTTTCTTATTGTGGTTCCTTTTCCCTTATAGAGTATTTAGCTCACCCTGTTTTCCCCTTCTAGGATTTTCACTGGCATGTTGGCAGTAGGTATCATTTGATTTTCATTTTTAGTCTTGAAGTGCGAGACACTATATTACATTATATTTTTCTTTAATTCCCAATATTATATTGTACTTCGTGTAAAATAATTTGTACAAATACAACAATGCCCTAAATTTATATGTTTTTAAATAAACTTTGTATTTTAGACTTTTTTTTTTCTATTTTTGATTGAAAGACTTTGAAGCATATTTTACACATGTATAGAATGTCCTAAATTAACTATATTAATTTTCATGATTTAATAAATTGATCGATGAATTCTATCGTAACTTAAGGCGGAAGAAACTTCAATCTGTAAATAACTTGAGAAATTTAATTATAAGAATTTACTAGTGTAGTACAAAGTTAGCAATATAACGAGAAGCACTCTAATGCATATTAGATTCTTAATTGCCAACTAATTTAAAATCAGAGCTACACGAGCAGTAATTTTGGTAAGAATTGCAATGCGAACTTGAAAAGTAAGACAGTCAAAACTATGTCATTTTGTGTCCAGATATTGAAAACGTCAAGTATAGATTTTTATTAAGTCTAAGATAAATTTCAAGACTCAACACAGTCAAAATCGGCATGCCATTAAACTTATATTGACATCAGTTCATACTGTGATTAGCGTGTCACTGTATTTAAAAAATAGGAGGAGACCTGTTAAACATTAAAATCTCCTGTTAGCTAAGTTAGTCATTGCTAACTGTATAAAGATTTATCTGTTTGAGAGGTAACTTGCAAGAAAAACCTTGAAACAAAATTCCTTAGATTAAGCTAACCACCATGATGAATGTACTTGGGCAATTAAGAGAAAAAAAATCACACTCTATCCCACCCTAAGAATGGTGCCACAAATAGGGGTTCTAAGCCAAAAATTAAACCCATCTAAGTCACTAAAAAGCTTAATTAAGCTTGGGTTAGGTGGAGAAAATTATTAAGATGGGTCTATAAATAATTGCACCACTTCAAGAACACATTTTTCGTCTTATTTTCTTTCTCACTTCACTCTTAAACTAAACCCCCTCTCTAGAGAATCTCCAAAATTTCCTTTATCATTTTTTCTAAATCACCTCCATTCAAGACAAAATCAAGCTTAAGAAAACTTTTCTTTCATTTCTTGCCCAAGAAAACCTATTTTGTCTGAGCAAATATCCTCCAAAAATTCCATCGCAAAGATCATAAATCAAGAAAAAAGAAGAGAGTATCTAGTAAGGGATAGAAGAAGGAAAAAAGAGGAGAATTTAGAGTATTTTGATTAAGGTAATCCCTACACTTGTTTTCTCATTTCTTAGCAAAGAAAAAGAAAATACTTTCACTTACATAACCTTGGCATAGAGACCAAACAAAGTTAGATTTTTATATGGTTAAGTTTGTGTTTTAGTGTTTGAAACAAGAAGAAGGAAAGGAAGAATTAATGGAATACACTTATCAAGAAGTTGTTATCAAGGATAAGAATTCTAAACTTTTTCCTTAAGTTTTCTAAAGTTAAAAGTGTAGAATTTTATGAGTGATTAAATGATTAGGTGAGAAAATTGTTTGCAATAATTATTTATGTATTGGTTAGTTTAGTTTATGTATGTATGTGATGTAATAAGTTAGTAGTTAGATGATAGGTTTGTGTTTTTGCAAGTTTTAGTTTGTGAAAAAATTTTCCACAAACGTTAAACTCGTAACTATTGTAATTTTCCACAAACGTTAAACTCGTAACTATTGTTGTATGAAAACTTGATCAAGGGTAGCTTCTTATCCCAGTTACCTTTGAAATCCATTGCACATGCTCTCAACATATCCTCTATAGTCTGAATCGTCCTTTCTAACTAACCATTTGTTTGTGGGTGGAAAGCAGTGTGGAACTTTAACATGGAGCCCATTGCTTCTTGCACACTCTTCCAAAATCTTGATGTGAATCGACCATCTCTATTGGAGATGATAGACTTTGGGACTCAATTTAAGGTCACTATCTTTGACATGTACAACTCGACAAATCGCTCCATAGAATAACTAAGCTTGATGGGTAAAAAGTGAGCAGACTTGGTTAGTCGGTCGACAATCACCCAAATTGCATCATTGCCATCAGATGTCTTAGGCAATCTGAACATATAATCCATTGTTATTTGATCTCATTTCCATTTTGAGATGTCGACCTTTTGCAAGTCACCTGCTAGGCACTTATGCTTTACCTTAACTTTCTGACAAGTAAGGCACTTCAATATAAATTCAACAACATCCTTCTTTTTTTTTTAGGCCACGCAAAGTTCTCGTTTAAGGTAGCATACATCTTAGCTGCTCTTGCATGAACAAATTATGGTGCTTCATGAGCTTCTAAAAGAGTCTATTTCTTCATTTCTTCATCATCGAGAATGCATATCCTACATTTGTAGTCGAGTATGTTGTTTTTCAAAAGACTAAACTTTGTTTCCTTCCTTTCAGGACCTCATCTTGCATCTTAACTAAAGTAGGGTCAAGTTCCTAACTGCCCTTCGTGTGCTCAAGGATGGTCCATTGGAGTGTCAATGTTGATAACTTCCCTAAAATCATCTCAATTCCAAGGTCGTCAATGTCCCTTTATAGAGGCTGAAGTAGAAAACTAATCGCCATGAATGTTGCTATTGACTTCTGACTTGGCGCATTGGCTACTTTGTTCTCTTTCTCAGCATGATAAAAGATCTCAAATTCATAATCCTTCACCAATTCTAGCTATCTTTGCTATCTCATGTTCAATTCCTTCTGGGTGAAGATGTACTTAAGGCTTTGGAGATCGGTATAGAATTCATATTTTACTCCATATAGGTAGTGTCGCCATGTTTTTAGTGCAAAAACCACCGCGGCAAGTTCCAAATCATGTGTCAGGTGGGTAATTCTTTTCATGACCTTTAAGTTGTTGTGAGGCTTAAGCGACTACTTTTCCACCTTGCATAAGGACAGCTACTAATCCTATTTTAGAAGCATCATTATAGATCACAAAATTTCCTTCCTCTACAACAGGAATTTTCAATACTGGAGTGCTAGTAAGCCTTCTTTTCAACTCCTAGAAGCTCTCCTCGCGCTTCTTAGTCCGTTCATGCTTCTTTCCTTTTCTTATGAGAGCCATGAGCAGTGTTGTTAGTTTTGACATTTCCTTTACAAACTATTGATAATATCCTAGTAATTCGAGAAAATTGCATATCTCTGTCACTTTTTTTGGATCTGGCCACTGACTTGCAACTATGATTTTGGTAGGATCTGTCACAACTCTTTTCTTGGATACCAAATGTCACAAAAATTATACTTTTTTCATCTAAAATTCACAACTTGAGAATTTGGTATACAGCTAATTTTCTTTCAAGATCTGCAAGGCGATTTGTTAAATGTATGTCCTAGAGACTAGTATACCCTAAGAAGTAAAAATGTAATACGTTTTTTGGAGACATTATTTTATCAATAAAGAATTTATTCATTTATATGCCAAATCTGGTCCTCTTTACGTTCATATTTCTTAAATGTATGTTAAGCAAATAGTAGTCTGATACTGTCAGTCTAAACCTTTAAGAATTGGGCATATGATGGACTGATTATGCGAAAGACACGATTCCTAAGGTGACGGTCTAAAACATATGATCCGCAATCGAGGGAATAAAGTTGGGCGCTTTATTCATGCAAAGATTGTTATGTTGTCTATATCCCTATTAGGAGATGGTTTGTCTTGACCATCAGAGTTGGACTTTATGAATAGAAACATTGGCACGTTGTCATAGGTGACAATGTGTTGGATCCGAACACAAAGTAAATTGATTTGGATTAATAATTCTGTCTTGGAAAATTGATTTACTTTAGACAATAATTTGTATTGTATCTTAATCCTAAGATAGATAGTGGGCCCGTTGTCTCGACTTGTGTCTTTTGATGTACCAAAGGGTGACTCCCACATCTCAATAGTGGTATGCATGCCGGTACGTTGGAGGCATGACTCTTGATAGCGTAGACTTGTTATTCATAGATATGGAATCCGTAGCTCCTCTTTAGGAGTAATGATATCCTCTTATATTAGTTATCCTGTAATTGAAAAACTGGAGCGCTCAACCATTTGGATACATAAGTGTAACCAAATGGTATACTATCTTCGGATGGTAAGTTTTCTAATGGTGAGATAATGGAACGTAAGATAAAAATAATCAGGAAGGTAAGATAGAACTTGTCCTTAAGCTAATTATGGATTATCATATGGGGATACGATACACTTTGATATGTCATTGAGACTTAGCCATACGGGCTTCGTAATTCTATAAAGTTCGATAGTGCAGCTCCAAGCTTTTAGTGGAGTAGCGTTGGAGTTGATAATTGTGAAATGTATATCTAGGATATTGGGTTTCATAATTATCGAGAGCTTGAACTTTATAGGTCCATTTTGGTCCCTTTTGCTAGCTCACAAAATCCTGTAACGATACGGTGTGCTTTTTCAATAATTGGTGACTTATGTCGGATTTATCAGATTGGTTTAAAATTTGAAAGAATCAAATAATTTATGTTTGTTTATTAGTTAAATTAAATTTGTAATAAAATTAATTTAAGATAAACTTGTTGAGTTATTGGGATTGGATAATTCTTGTCTGTTTATCGGTTGATTTAATTGGATAAATTAAATCAAGATAAACTGGTAGAATTATTGTGAATTGATTTATTTTCTTAGAGATTATCTTGATAAAGTTTGTTTTGATCAAATAACTTCTCTATTGGGTTATTTGAATCAAAACTGTGACTTTATCCTATAGAATCTCGAGTGGAAAATAAAAGATTTGCGAAGATATTTACGCGGCAGTTCGGCCTGTCGATCAGCGAGAGGTAAGATTACGTGTTTTCACACGGATCTTATCAGATATTGATCCAAAGTTGATTCTGTTTCAAGTTTTTGAGACCTAATCTGATAAGGACTGACCCCAGGACCAATCGCTATATAAAGGGAGTAAGTCTCATGAGTTACTCAGATCAATTGAGAGATTAAGAGTGATACTCTTCTAGTGAGCATCTGAAAACTCCCTGAGAGCTTTTGTTCACAAATCACGAACACTAGTTTTGGGTTCTCTCGATTGGTTGGAAGGAGAGTCACCAGTGGAAGAGCTGTATGTGTGAGCCCACACTCACTCCGATCATGGATAGAGAATAGCAAAGAAGACCAGTTAGTTAAGGCTCTTCTAGAATGTTACTTCTCTTCACGGGTCGTAGAGGTTCTTCGGCACATAAAGGTTAGTAAGATCTGTTTACTTTATACATATAGCATGTCAAACTTGTGTTTTGGAAAAATACTCTGATGTTAAAATTATTAAAATTTTCGCTGCGCACCTCACACTGTTTTTTCCAACAATTGGTATCAAAGCCAAGGTTTTTACATAAATTTACAAGTTTGTGATCATACTATATGTGTAAATTTTGTGATCTTAATCTCTCCTATGTTTGAATTTAATTTTACAAAGAGAGTTGGCACTCTAGCTTTCTATATAATTATATGTTGTCATGGATTATGTGGTGAATGTTTATTAATTAATTATGGTTGATTAAATTATTTTTTAACTATTAATTAATTAATTTATGCCGGTTATGGTTCCTTAGAAGTTAGAATGTGTATCTAGGTTTTTAATGTAATTAGATGGCGGACTATCATCTCCGTCTAGGAATTGTTATTTAATTTTAAATTTGTAAGAATTTTGTAATTAAAAAATTATTCGGAGAAGACAGATCAAGAAGTCGGATCTAAAAGATTGATGATGGCGCACCCATGTATTTCCTGTATCTCTAATTTTATGTTTTTGAATTGTTAAAAATAAAATTGATGAATTGCATTAAAATTGTATTTTTTGGAATGAAGATTTTTGCTCGGTCGGCATGCCGAACCTTTAGCTCGGTAGGCCGATAGTCACAGATCGGTAGGCCAGACATGTGGTTCGGTAGGCTGAAAGTGGGGCAGAAATAGGCTGGCTCTGTCGGCAAGCCAAACTTCCAGTTCGGCATGTCAAACTTTCATGGGTCGGCAGGCCGATCTTTTTGATCGGCAGGCCGATGAAGCATGACCGGCAGGCCGATCACCCAGATTGGTCTGCCGACCGAGAGCTGGAAAATTTCCAGAAAAGATGCAATTTTTGCAGTACAGTTTTAATTTTATTTTTGAAACGATTCTAAGAAACATTAAATTTGGATATGACCGAAAATATAAAGTATTTGATTCATACGGGATTGAAGACTTGAAGATGAGAATTATATGAAGAAGGATACAACTTGAGGATTCAAGAATGAAGAATCGATTTATGTCCCGGTTATTCTCTTGTAATCTTAGTTTTGTATTCTCTAGGATGAGCCATAATATTACGGTTATTATTATTTTGCTTGTAGCTTTGCTTGTTTGCATTATAATATGATTTGCCATGTATATTGATAACATGTCATATAGAATAGGAAGTGCCGCTCATATTAAAATTGTTCATGCATGATTTTAAAATAAAACCTTGACTTCAAAAGATTGAGTGGGAGAAGGTTTTCGAAGAGAGAACCTAAGGCCTCCATCGTTGGTCCATAGAAAGAACATGGTGGTCCCGACCCTTAAGAAGGGATTTCTATCATGTACCAGATTGGATCTTTGAGAGGATAAGGTATTTTAGCATGATTTATGATTGCACACCCCTAGGTGGTGATTATAAATTATGGATAAAATATTGAAATGATGGTTATACACCCATGTTAATTTTATTATTAACCTCCCCTAGGAGCTCTGTTAATAAAATTAATAGCCAAAGAAACGATTATTAATATATGCTGGATCATACGGGTCCTGGATGGCATATATTAATCAGGAGGGGATCCGTGTTCCTGATTGAATTTGGCATGACTCCCCTAAGAGCTTGTTGAATTCTAAGTTAGGAATTATCGTTGTAAGGTTGTGATATTTTCAAGGTTTTTGACACATAAACACATTTGTATGATTTTACATGATTGTGTTATCTTACTAAATTATTATGATATGTTTGCTTATGTTTGGTTTATGATTCTTTATTGTAGATCAAGAATGTCTAAAAATGCTTTATCATCGATACTTGACAAAAACCAATTAACCGGTGAGAATTACAATGATTGGAAACAGAACCTGGATATCGTCCTGTCCTTTGAGAAACTGAAATATGTTCTGACAACCCCTTGTCCTCCTGAGCCTACGGGAGACTCATCTAATGAGCAATTCCAAGCGTATGACCGCTAGAAAGATGCTAGTGATCAGGCCCGCTGCTATGTTATGACCAGCATGAATAATGTGCTGCAGGCTCAACATCAAGATTATGAGACTGCGAAGCAGATCTTGGATAATCTTGAGGACATGTTTGGAGGCTAGGCCATAACAAAGCGGCAAGGGGTGCTTCGGAAACTCTTAAACTGTAGACAGAGACCGGGGACATCTATAAAGGAGCATATGATGTTGGTCATGGGTTACCTCGCTGAGGCTCAAACCAATGGAGCTGACATTGATGCTAAAACTCAGATGACTATGGTCTTTGAGACTCTGTCTAAGGAATTCATTCCATTTAGAGCTACAATTAATATAAGCAATAGATGGGATATGACCTTGACAGAACTGATGAAACAGTTGCAAGAGTTTGAATTGCTGATCAGGGAGTCTCCTACGGGTGGTAAGGCCAACATGGTAGCTACTTCTGGTTTCAATTATAACTCTAGGAATGGAAAGAAGCAACGGGCCAAGAATGGGAAGTCTTCTGTTCCTGCTAACACCAAGAGCAAGAAGAAGAAGAAGAAGAAGAACCCAAAGAAGCTTAAGTGCTTCTTCTGTGGAAAGATCGGGCAAATTAAGAAGCATTGCAAGGACTTCCTTTCCAAAGGAGGTAAGTGTGATCTTCTGTATTTAGAAACTTGTTTGGTTGAGGAATCCAGTGACATTTGGGTCATAGATTCCAGTGCAACTAATCATGCTTATGTTTCTCTGTAGGGGTTTAAAGAAACGAGAATTCTGCTACATGAAGACTTCACGCTTCAGATGAGCGATGGATCCTTGGTCTCAGCGGAAGTAGTGGGAGACATCCATCTTTACTTTGACAACTATAGGAATTTATTTTTGCAAGATTGTTTTTATGTTCCTAAATTTAAAAGGAATTTAATTTCTATATCTTGTTTATTTAAAGTTTCATACGTGGTATCTTTTAATGAAAAAGCGGTGATTCATAAAAAAAAATCTTTTATTTATTCTGGATGGATGCAAAATAATCTATATTTTATCAAACCTAAGATGGACTTATTGCTTAATGCTGAGATGAATGATAATAACTCTAAAAGACTTAAAAATTCTCACTCTAATAAGACTTATCTTTGGCATTTGCGCCTTGGTCACATTAACTTGAATAGGATTCAATGGTTGGTAAGGGATGGACCTTTAAGTCACTTAAAGGTAGAATCTATACCTCAATGTGAATCTTGTTTGGAGGGTAAAATGACCAAAAGACCACACGGGTCTAAAGGCAATAGGGCCGAAGGGGTTCTAAAAGTTGTGCATAGTGATGTTTGCAGACCGATGAACATCCGGGCACGAGGAGGGTATGAGTACTTCGTCACTTTTATTGACGATTACTCAAGATATGGGTATGTGTGCTTGATGCACCACAAAAGCAAAACTTTTGACAAGTTCAGGGAGTTTCAGGCTGAAGTGGAAAAGCAATTGGGTAGACCCATAAAGAAACTTCAATCCGATCAAGGTAGAGAATACCTTTCTGATGAGTTCTTGGGACACTTGTTAGAGAATGGGATTTTATCTCATTTAACTGCACCGGGCACTTCGCCGTAGAATGACGTAGTAGAGAGAAGAAATAGGACTTTGTTGGACATGGTCAGGTCCATGATGAGTTATTCATCATTACCTTTATCCTTTTGGGGATATGCACTACAAACTGCATGTTACCTTTTGAACAATATGCCTTCAAAATCAGTCCGTAAAACTCCTCACGAGTTGTGGATAAGAAGGAAGATATCCTTAAACCATATTCACATATGGGGATGTCCGGCTCATGTCCTGTTTAAGGATCCGAATAAGTTGGAAGCACGTTCGGAAGTTTGCGTGTTTGTAGGATATCCAAAAGGGACTAAAGGGGGTTATTTTTATAACCCAAAGGAAAGTAAAGTCGTGGTTTCTACTAATGTAACTTTCCTTGAGGAGAGTTACATGGACGACTTTAAACCTTGAAGCAAAGTGGTGCTTGAGGAGTTAAAGAGTGATCAAATCACTCCGCAGGTTCCAAATGAAACCGTTTCGATCAGTGTAGAAAAACCAAACAAACTTGAACAACAATCTCAGGGGCTTCGACATAGTGGGAGGATCGGGTGTCAACCTGAAAGGTATAAGTTTAATGGGGAGGTCTTCTTGGCTGAACCGGATGAACATGACAGGGATCCTTATACTTACGCAGAAGCTATGGAGGATGTTGATTCAAAACTCTGGACAGAGGCCATGAACATAGAGATGAAGTCTATGGAGACTAATCAGGTCTGGGAGCTTGTGGATCTTCCCGAAGGGGTAAAACCCATAGGGTGTAAGTGGATCTACAGGAGGAAAAAGGAGTTGATGGAAAGGTCAAAACCTTTAAGGCTAGACTGGTAGTTAAGGGTTCTACACAAAAGGAAGGAATCGATTATGAGGAAACCTTTTCGCCTGTACCCATGCTTAAGTCCATCCGGATTCTCTTATCCATAGTTGCCGCTCTAGACTATGAGATTTGGCATATGGATGTCAAGACGGCTTTTTTGAATGGCTATCTTGATGAGTCCATTTATATGGAACAGCCAGACGGGTTCAAGGTTACGGGTCAAGAGAGTAAGGTTTGTAAACTGCTAAAGTCAATTTATAGACTTAAGGAGGCTTCTCGTTCTTGGAACATAAGATTTGATCAGGTGATCAAGACTTATGGGTTCTCACAAAATGTGGATGAACCATGTGTTTATAAACACATTAAGGATGGGAAGGTGGTTTTTCTACTACTCTATGTAGATGACATTCTGCTAATTGATAATGACATTGGGGTGTTGTCATCGGTCAAATTCTGGTTGACCAAGCAGTTTGACATGAAGGACTTAGGTGAGGCAAATTTTGTTCTTGGTATCCAAATCTTTCGGAATAGGAAGAACAAAATGATAGCTTTATCACAAGCTAGCTACATAGATAAAATTCTCAGGAGGTTTGCAATGCAAGATCCCAAGAAAGGTAGGCAACCATCTAGGTCTAGAATTACTTTTTCTAAGGAAGACTCTCCAAAGTCTTATGAAGAAAGAGAATACATGAAGAAGGTGCCTTATGCTTTAGCAGTGGGTAGCCTCATGTATGCCATGCTTTGCCCACGACCGGATATTAGCTATGCGGTCGGGCTTGTAAGTCAATTTTAGGCAGATCTAGGACCGAACTATTGGATTGCGGTAAAGCATATTTTTGAGTACTTGCGAAGGACTCGAGGGTATATGCTAGTATATTCGGGTGAGGACCTAATTCCCCTAGGATATACTGATTCAAATTTTCAATCCTGTCTGGATTCTAGGAAATCGACTTTGGGGTTTGTGTTTACTCTAAGTGGCAGTGCCATCTGTTGGAGAAGTACGAAGCAAGATTGTACTTTGGATTCAACGATGGAGGCCAAGTATGTGGCAGCTAGTGATGCCTCGAAAGATGCAGTGTGGCTCCGCAAGTTCTTTGGGGATCTTGAGGTTGTTCTTGGCATGGATAAGGCAGTATCATTGTACTGTGATAATAGTGCGGCGGTAGCTAATGCTAAGGAACCAAGATTTCACAAGAAGAGTAAACATATTGATCAGAAGTATCATGTGATAAAGGACTTCATTGAGAGCGGGCATGTCATGATGTACAAGATCGCATCAGAGGAAAATTTAGCTAATCCATTTACGAAGACACTTAAAGGGAGAGTCTTTGAGAAACATGTGGAAGCTATAGGGATGCGAGATTTGCTGTATTTACTCACTTAGTGCAAGTGGGAGATTGTTAGATATATATGCCCTAAAGAGTAAAAATGTAATATGTTTTTTGGAGACATTTTTTTATCAATAAAGAATTTATTCATTTATACACCAAATCTTGTCCTCTTTATGTTCATATTTGTTGAATGTATGTTAAGCAAACAGTAGTATGAGACTGTCAGTCTAAACCTTTAAGAATTGGGCATATGATGGACTGATTATGCGAAAGACACGATTCTTAAGGTGACGGTCTAAAACATATGATCCATAATCGAGGGAATAAAGTTAGGAGCTTTATTCATACAAAGATTATTATGTTGTCTATATCCCTATTGGCAGATGGTTTGTCTTGACCATCGGAGTTGGACTCTGTGAATAGAAACATTGGCACGTTGTCATAGGTGACAATGTGTTGGATCGGGACACAAAGTGAATTGATTTGGATTAATAATTATGTCTTGGCAAATCGATTCACTTTAGACAATCATTTGTATTGTATCTTAATCCTGAGATGGATAGTGGGGTGACTCCTACATCTCAATAGTGGTATGCATGCCGGTACATTGAAGGCATGACTCTTGATAGCGTAGACTTGTTATTCATAGATATGGAATCCGCAGCTCCTCTTTAGGAGTAATGATATCCTCTTATAGGCGTTATCCTGTAATTGAAAAACTGGAGCGCTCAACCATTTAGATACATAGGTGTAACCAAATGGTATACTATCTTGGGATGGTAAGTTTTCTAATGGTGAAATAATGGAACGTAAGATAAAAATAATCAGGAAGGTAAGACAGAACTTGTCCTTAAGCTGATTATGGATTATCATATGGGGATACGATACACTTTGATATGTCATGGAGACTTAGCTATACAGGCTTCGTAATTCTATAAAGTTCGAGAGTGCAGCTCCAAGCTTTTAGTGGAGTAGCGTTGGAGTTGATAATTGTGAAAAGTAGATCTGGGATATTGGGTTTCATAATTATCGAGAGCTTGAACTTTATAGGTCCATTTTGGTCCCCTTTGCTAGCTCACAAAATCCTGTAACGATACGACATGCTTTTTCAATAATTGGTGACTTATGTTGGATTTATCAGATTGGTTTAAAATTTGAAAGAATCAAATAATTCATGTCTGTTTATTGGTTAAATTAATTTTGTAATAAAATTAATTTAAGATAAACTTGTTGAATTATTAGGATCAGATAATTCTTGTCTGTTTATCGGTTGATTTAATTGGATAAATTAAATCAAGATAAACTTGTAGAATTATTGTGAATTGATTTATTTTCTTAGAGATTATCTTGATAAAGTTTGTTTTGATCAAATAACTTCTCTATTGGGTTATTTGAATCAAAACTGAGACTTTATCCTATAGAATCTCAGGTGGAAAATAAAAGATTCGTGAAGATATTTACTCAGCAGTTCGGCCTAACGATGGGGCCTGTTCGGCCTGCCGATCAGTGAGAGATAAGATTATGCGTTTTCATGCAGATCTTATCAGATATTGATCTTAACTTGATTCTATTTCAAGTTTTTGAGACCTAATATAATAAGGACTGACCCCAAGACCAATCGCTATATAAAGGGAGTAAGTCTCATGAGTTACTCAGATCAATTGAGAGATTAAAAGTGATACTCTTCTGATGAGCATCTGAAAACTCCCTGAGAGCTTTTGTTCACAAATCACGAACACTAGTTTTGGGTTCTCTCGATTGGTTGGAAGGATAGTCACCGGTGGAAGAGCTGTACGTGTGAGCCCACACTCACTCCGATTGTGGATAGAGAATAGCAAAGAAGATCTGTTGGTTAAGGCTCTTCTAGAACGTTACTTCTCTTCACGGGTCGCAGAGGTTCTTCAACACATATAGGTTAGTAAGATCTGTTTAATTTATACATATAGCATGCCAAACTTGTGTTTTGGAAAAATACTCTGATGTTAAAATTATTAAAATTTTCGCTGCACACCTCACACTATTTTTTCCAACAATATCTATGAAGGCAATGATAAACTTGTCCATACAGTCCTTAAACACTATATTCATCAAATCCCTAAATGCTGTTGGAGCATTTATTAATCCAAATGGCATCATGAGAAACTCGTAGTGTCTATAAAACATCCTAAAGGCTGTCTTTGATATGTCTCCTTCCTTAATCTAGAGCTAGTGGTATCTTGAATGTAGATTGCTCTTCAAAAAATAAGTTGCTCCCCTCAATTAGTCAAACAGATCATCGATCTATGCTAGCGAGTACTTGTTCTTAATCATAATCTTATTTAGCTCTTAATAGTCGATACACATCCTTAGTATACCATATTTTATTTTCATTTGTAGAACTGGTGCTTCCCACAATGAATAACTTAGGCAGATGGAATCCTTGTCTATAAACTCTTACAGCTGCACCTAAAGCTCCTTAAGTTCTACTGGAGCCGTTTGATATAGCACTTTAGAAATTGGTGCTGATTAGGACATCAACTTAATTTCAAATGAGAGATTTGAATGTGACCTTCTAACGTCGGCAGTTGATGACAGTGTTACATTTTCCCAAGAGGTCCAGTCCAAGGATAGCGTCATAATCATTTATATCAATAATAATCGGGTTCATCTATCACAAAGAATTATTGAAACATTTCATAGCCAATAATTATATAACAATATTTCTCTAGAAAGTAAAATGATCCAAAATGGTCCTACTGTAAATAATTACTAGAACATTTTATAGCCAATAATTAGACAACAAAATTTCCCTAGAGGGTAAAACGGTCCAAATGGTTAACTTATTTTATCTTTTACTATCTAAATGCGTGGCAAATTTAAATGATGCAAATAAATGTGTTTTAGAATCACATAAAATGTAAGAGTTTTATTTGGCTATAAGAAGCTGACTTATCGCCACTATGGACGTTCCAACTTTTGCATCATTCCTACTGTAAGTGTTAGACACAAGCGTGGGGTTCTAGGGCATACATTCTCACCTGAGAATTCGTGGGTCCATCAATACAAGATTGTATTATATGCTGCTAATTTTTTAAAGCTTTCTGTTGGATATGACCCAATTGATTCTAAGGAATTGAATAACATTGACTAGCAAAATGGCCTTTCTTATCCTAGATGTAGCAACTATTCATTCTAGCTTTAGATTTTCCTAAATATTTCTTCTCATAGTTTGAACAAGTAGGGTAGCTATTGTTGCCATATCCATTATTGTTTTTCTTTTAAGGTTGATTTGTCTGGTCGCCCTAGTTAGTGTTTTCCTTCCTCTTATTGTTACTGTTCCACTCCACATAATTCCAATCTACTTGAACATTGGTCGGTAGTTATCAGTCTTTATAGGTTTGTGGGGCCATTAAACTCTGGTCCCTTCACACGCTGAGACTTCTCTAAGATTGTATCCCAACAAGTATCTGTTGTTGGTTGGGTGCTTTTTCCCTCAACAATCCCTAGCCTACTATGTATGGTTGGCATTTCTTAGTCGTGTTGTCCCTCAACTATGAAAGGATCTTCTTGTGCATCCAAACCATCTAGTGTAGGTGGATTCTCCTGAGTCAGCGCATTTCTAGCTAAAGATAGGGGTTTTACCATGCCAATGGTTGGCGTAATGCGTTCATTTCTTGTTGTAGAGCTTGCAGTTGTTGTCTTATTCTAACGCTTTGAGCCAACAATACAATTTCTTCTAGTTCACGTGTATCTTGAGCTTATGGTTGCACCATGGTCCTATTGTTTAATGGGAAAGGTTATGAAAATTCTAAATTTCTAGTGCACGGAAAATTTATATTTATTTCTATGCAAATCAAAATTGTAAATTACAAATAAATCATATCACAAAAGGTAGCACATGGAATCAAAATCATTGCATACAAGATTTCATTTAAACACAAACTTTTAGTTAGCTATTAGGAGTGTGTATCACTTCTCATAGCATTATATGCATACGTCCATATATCTACAAATTACTATATAATAATATTTGTTGGGAGTGTTTGTCATTTCCATAGTATCATTTGCATGCATCTATATATCTATAAACTATTGTACAATAAAATCTATTAGGAGTGTTTGTCACTTCTCGTAGTACATAAAAAAAGATACAGTTAGGTCATGGTGAGAGTGTCTAACACTTCTCCCTGTACAAAAAAGGCAAAATAAGGTCTAGTGAGAGTGATCTACCACTTCTCATAGGGCATGGTAAGGCCTAGTGAGAGTGTCTACCATTGCATATCAAAAGGGTGTGATAAGGTCTAATGAGAGTGCCTACCACTTCTCAATGTACATCAAAAGGGGTCCTATCAAAAGCAAGCTATGGAATGGAGATCTCTATCCATTTGACAACAAGCCTAACTCTGCATTTAAATCTGCCTCCAAAACTCATCATCCTCAAACATCCCTCCTCGGAGAGATCCTTTTCCTCGGAGAACTCATTATCGCTAACTCGGATGATGTGCTTCGACAGGTGATGGTCGTCATCATCGATTAAGGCACATAATCAGAGTCGTCCTCATCGTTGTCATCATCATCTCTTAGTACATAATCTAGGACTATCTGATCATCATCACTATCGTCCAAGAAATGTCCTTCTACAGCCACATGCTCTTACTGCACTGTTGCCGTTGCAGCATTAGCCTAGAGCTGCTGTTGGACACTGTTCTACTCCTACTCTCCATATGCAATCTCAGATAAGAAATGGTGGGTACTCTAATACTGTCCGAGGTAGGGTACCATCTCTCACTCCTCTTGTGGCACGTCTATTGAAATGAGAGCACGAACCTTAGTGATGAGACTGTAACATTGTGCATTTTCTAAAGATAAAATCAATTATTTATATTTTTATTTCTCATTAAATCCTCTAATTAATAGCATTTTTATGTTAATAAGTATTTTTGTGTCTTAGCACATAAATATGTTTAAAAATATATTTTTATTGTGTTCTTATGTTTAATAATATTTTTTATATTTTTACAATTATTTCGGTGTGTTAAATATGTATTTAGTTTATAAATAATTAAAACTATAACAATAATGCATGATAATTTTATTTTGATCTTACAATATTTGTAAATAAGTTTTTATTTTGTTAATATGTTCTATTAATTTTTTATAATTTCAAAAAATACTTTTTGTCTTAAAAAATACATTTGTTAATGTTTGTTAATTTTAGAAGTTTTTATTTATTTTTAGTGTGTTTTGAGTGTTTTATTGTAAAATAATATTTTTAAAATTATTGTAAATATTTTGTTTATAAAATAAATAATTTTAGTTTGTTTATTTTATTTTAAATTTGAAATCTGTGAGAAAAACGAAGCACAAGGGCTCAAAAAGCAATAAAAATGGACTTTAAATGCATAAGAAATAAAAAAGAAATCAAAAACTAAAAATAATGCCACGTGGTAGCATGAGAACCATTGGATTGTGCTGCCAAATTGATCTCAGCCATCTGCGTATTCCCTAGGTTGTCAGATTCCTGCTCTGGATCGCGTGCGGTTGTTACCACATGCGCTTGTTTCAGCTACCTTCTAATCTAAGTACCCTGATCGATCTAACTATTTGAACACATTAATTTACTATTTCCCTTGTTGACTTGATCTCAACCGCGTTTTACAGCTCGAGCCTATGCATTGCATGCTCCAGATTGCATGAAACGCTCAAGCTTATGCATTGCTTGCTCCAGATTGGTTCGACTCGTATCAGCGTTGCACTAAATTGCAAGCCAAAATTAGCACTCCTCAGGTCTGTTTCACACGTGGAAAGAAAGAAAATTAATAATAGCTGATTCGTTGGATGTAAAAGAGAAAGAAAACAAATCTTTCTCAATTGCATCCAATAATAGAAATATAATAAATGAAAATAATAAAATTAATAATAAAAAAATAGTGTTTTATTTCTAAGAGCCCCCTCCTTCTTTAATTCTTCCCTTGTTTTTCTTTCAACTACTGAGTCAGTGACTCAATAGTACCTCTTTTTAGGAGGAGATGCTGCTTGATACTCCTCTGACCCCACTTTTAATAATAAAATAATACTTAATTAGTGTAGGAAGTTTGGTGAGATAGAGAGATGCTTTTGTATGCATAGTACTCCCATGTGGATTTTAGTTCTATATTTGCTTTGTAATATTTATATTTTTATAGAATAAATTATACTTTTCAAGTCTTTAATAATTATTGTTAGTGTTATTATGCTGTTCATTTTTACATAAATTCAGTTATGCTTTGTTTATCTCATTTAATTATATTGCATAATTAGTATTAATAAGAATGAAATAATGCTTAATTTTATGGAATGTCTTTTACTACAATTTGACTTGTTATGTTGTCGATTTTAGATATTTCATAAGATGAAGTACTATCGAAATTAATGTAAAAATTTATTCCATTTAAATATCATAATTTTGATTTGTCATTATCTTTTCTGTCTTAAATTGTGTTAATTATAATTGTAGTGATAACAATTATAATTTTCATAATTAGTGCACCAAATTATTAGTGACAGATGATTATTTTGCTCTTTTTATAGGAAAATCTTTACTGCATTATCGCTTGTTATATTATCGCTTTAAGTTGACTTCTAAAATTAGTAAGAGTGCTTGCAATTAATGAGAAAATATAGAATAAATCAAATGCTTAAGATAATTATTTAGAGTTAAAATTCTTTATCGATTACAAAACATACAAGGGATTCTCGAAGCTTTACTATTTTAATTTTATGTTTTAAAATCATTTTAAAATTTTCGAAAATATTTGTGTTTTTTTAAGTTTTCTTCTGAAAAATCTTTTGCCACTTTAAATAAAAAATTTTCAATCTTTCTAAACCTATCTCCCTGTGGATACGACAACCTTTTTATGCCATAAATGTTCACGTTTAAAGAATCATTTTAGGCGATACAACACTTGGTTGTTGGGATAGTAGGTAGTATCTCAGGCAGTGTGGTGTCTCTAAACCATTGATAATAGTGAACTATAGATTCTCCCTCGTATGTGTACTGGATAGCAGTTAAGGCCTTACATCCCTTTAGCTACATGTCATCCCAAATTTGAGCATATCTCTGCTCCTTGGGAACCTGAGCTACTTCATACTGAATTGGTCCAAACTCAGCTTGCATTTGGTCTAAAAGTCCTCTCCAATCTTGCTACTAATGTTAGACACCCAAGCCAAACCAGTAGGCCAAGGCATGGCCTCAGAGCCTAGTAACAACTAAATGCACCTGTAATTTGTCCATAATATAAAGCAAATTCAAGACATACTCTAGATCATTGCTTCATTGCATCAACAGGTAGGGCTGACATTATCCGAATAAGTACCAAGCACCATGTCTCAAAATGTTACAACCGCTCTTTGATCATCATCGATCTAGCGTTGGTCTACTAGCGTTGCCATATTCTACTATAGGATAATAATAATAATAAAATGTAACTTAACATTAAAATATATCTTAGGTGCATTTATATTTTCTAACTTACTTGGACCATGGCAGAGTAGGTGCATGATGATATGGAATAAGATGGCAGGATACCAGCTTTGATACCAATTAGAACGACTCTACCTACTTGGTCGTTTCTTAACTATATAAATATGTATTTATTTATGTTACATAATTTTATGAAACATTTTTTAAAATTTTTTAAAAAACGATTTTAAATACTTTACTAATTAATTACAAACTATTTTTAAATACTTAGAAAAACCTTACTATTTAATTTAAAATTATTTTTAAATGCCTTAATGTCCTTATAAAACTATTCAGTTACAACAGAGATTATAACTTATTATAGTGGTTTAAAAGTTGTCCAAAACATGCATATTACTAGAGTCATAGAGTTTTGGATATTACCAAAAGAGACATAATTATCAAAAACTAAGTGTGTAATACAAAGCGCACGGTATCCATTTCCCATGTCTCCACTTTAGCCTTTCTCGTTTTGCCACTAGTCCATCAGGTCTTACTGACAGTTTGCTTACTTATAGTATAAATATTCTTAGATGAGCTTGTTAGACATGTATGCCCTGAGGAGTAAAAATGCAATACGTTTTTAGAGACATTTTTATTAATAAAGAACTTATTCATTTATATATATACCAAATCTTGTCCTCTTTACATTCATATTTGTTGAATGTATGATAAGCAAACAGTAGTCTGAGACTGTCAGTCTAAACCTTAAAATTGGGCATATGACGGGATGATTATGTGGTAGACACGATTCTTAAGGTGATGCTCTAAAACATATGATCCGCAATCAAGGGAATAAAGTTGAGCGCTTTATTCATGTAAAGATTGTTATGTTGTCTATATCCCTTATGGGAGATGGTTTGTCTTGACCATCGGAGTTGGACTCCGTGAATAGAAACATTGGCACGTTGTCATAGGTGACAATGTGTTGGATTGGGACATAAAGTGAATTGATTTGGATTAATAATTTTGTCTTGGAAAATCGATTCACTTTAGACAGTCATTTGTATTGTATCTTAATCTTGAGATGCATAGTAGGCTCGTTGCCTCGACTTGTGTCTTTTGATGTACCAATGGGTGACTCCCACATCTCTATAGTGGTATCTGTGCCGGTATGTTGGAGGCATGACTCTTGATAGCATAGACTTGTTATTCATAGATATGGAATCCATAGCTCCTCTTTAGGAGTAATGATATCCTCTTATATGTGTTGTCCTGTAATTGAAAAACTGGAGCGCTTAACCATTTGGATACATAGGTGTAACCGAATGGTATACTATCTTTGGATGGTAAGTTTTCTAATGGTGAGACAATGGAACGTAAGATAAAAATAATCAGGAAGGTAAGACAAAACTTGTCCTTAAGCCGATTATGGATGATCATATGGGGATACGATACACTATGATATGTCATGGAGACTTAGCTACACGAGCTTCGTAGTTCTATAAAGTTCGAGAGTGCAGCTCCAAGCTTTTAGTGGAGTAGCGTTGGAGTTGATAATTATGAAATGTATATCTGGGATATTGGGTTTCATAGTTATTATGAGCTTGAACTTTATAGGTCCATTTTGGTCCCCTTTGCTAGCTCACAAAGTCCTGTAACAACACGGCGTGCTCTTCCAATAATTGGTGACTTATGTCAGATTTATTAGATTGGTTTAAAATTTGTAAGAATCAAATAATTCATGTCTGTATATCGGTTGAATTAATTTTGTAAGAAATTAGTTCAAGATAAACTAGTTGAATTATTGGATCAGATAATTCTTGTCTGTTTATCGGTTGATTTAATTTTGGATAAATTAGATCAAGATAAACTTGTAGAATTATTGTGAATTGATTTATTTTCTTAGAGATTATCTTGATAAAGTTTGTTTTGATCAGATATCTTCTCTATTGGGTTATTTGAATCAAAACTGAGACTTTATCCTTTAGAATCTCAGGTGGAAAATAAAAGATTCGCGGAGATTTTTTCTTGGGAGTTCGGCCTGTCGAATGACGTGGTCGGCCTGATGAACTGGCCTACTCGGCCTGCCGATCAGCGGTAGATAAGATTACGCATTTTCACGCAGATCTTATCAGATATTGATCCGAACTTGATTCTGTTTCGAGTTTTTGAGACCTAATCTGATATGGACTGAACCCAGGACCAATAAGTATAAAAAGGGAGTGAGTCTCATGATTTACTCAGATCAATTTGAGAGATTAAGGGTGATACTCTTCTAGTGAGCATCTGAAAACTCCATGAGAGCTTTTGTTAACAAATCACGAACACTAGCTTTAGGTTCTCTCTATTGGTTGGAAGGAGAGTCACCGGTGGAAGAGCTGTACGTGTGAGCCCACACTCACTTCGGTTGTGGATAGAGAATAGCAAAGAAGACCAGTTGGTTGAGGCTCTTCTAGAACGTTACTTCTCTACACGGATTGCGGAGGTTCTTCGGCACACTGAGGTTAGTAAGATCTGTCTAATTTATACATATAACATGTCAAACTTGTGTTTTGGAAATTACTCTGATGGAAAAATTTTTAAAATTCTGCTGCGCACTTTGTTTCCAACAATTGGTATCAGAGACGAGGTTTTTACATAAATTTGCAAGTTTGTGATCATGTTATATGCATAAATTTTGTAATCTTAATCTCTCCTATGCTTGAATTGAATTTTATAGAGAGATGGCACTCTAGGTTTCTATATAATATATATGTTGTCATGGATTATATGGTGAATGTTTATTAATTAATTATGGTTGATTAAATCGTTGTTTAATTATTTATTAATTAATTAATGCCAGTTATGGTTCCTTAGAGGTTAGAATATGTATCTAGGTTTTTCATGTAAATAGATGGCGGACTAACGTCTCCGTCTAGGAATTGTTATTTAATTTTTAATTTGTAAGAATTTTGTAATTAAATAATTATTTGGAGAAGACGGATCTAGAAGATTGATAATGGCGCCTCTAGGTATTTCTTGAGTCTCTAATTTTATGTTTTTGAATTGTTGAAAATAAAATTGATAAATTGCATTAAAGTTGTATTTTTTGGAACAAGTGATTACTGCTCGGTCGGCATGCCAGACGTCACAGTTCGGCAGGCCGAAGGTCACAGATCGATAGGCTAGACGTGTGGTCCGGCAGGCCAACAGTGGGGCAGAAATTTTGGTGCTCTGCCGGCAGGCCGAACCTTCATGATCGGCAGGCCGATCACCCAGATCGGCCTGCCGACCGAGAGCTGCCAAGTGTCCAGAAAAGGTGCAATTTTTCTGGTGCAGTTTTAATTTATTTTTGGGATGATTCTGAGAAACATTAAATTTGGATATGACCAGAAATATGAAGTATTCGATTGATACGGGATTGAAGACTTGAAGATGCATATTACATGAAGAAGGATATAGCTTGAGGATTCAAGGATGAAGAATCGATAAATGTCTCGATTATTCTCTTGTAATCTTAGTTTTCTATTCTCTAGGGTGGAACCATAATATTACGGTTATTATTAATTTGCTTGTACCTTTACTTGATTGCTTTGCTTGTCTACATTATTTACCATGTATATTGATAACATGTCATATAGGATAGGGAGTGTCGCTCATATTAAAATTGTTCATGCATAATTTTAAAATAAAACCTTGACTTCAAAAGATTGAGTGGGAGAAGGTTTTCGAAGAGAGGACCTAAGGCCTCCATCGTTGGTCCATAGGAAGAACGTGGTGGTCCCGACCCCTAGGAAGGGATTTCTATCATGTACTAGATTGGATCTCTGAAAGGATAAGGTATTTTAGTATGATTTATGGTTGCACACCCCTAGGTGGTGATTATAAATCATGGATAAAATATTGAAACGATGGTTATACACTCACGTTAATTTTATTATTAACCTCCCCTAGGAGCTCTGTTAATAAAATTAATGGCCAAAGAAACGATTATTAGTATATGCTGGATCATACGGGTCCTGGATGACATATATTAATCAGGAGGGGATCTGTGTTCCTAATTGAATTTGGCATGACTCTCCTAGGAGCTTGTTGAATTCTGAGTTGGGAATTATCGTTGTAAGGTTGTGATATTTTCAAGGTTTTGACACATAAACACATTTGTATGATTTTACATGATTGTGTTATCTTACTAAATTATTATATATGTTTGCTTATGTTTGGTATATGATTCTTTATTGTAGATTGAAAATGTCTAAAAACGCTTTATCATCGATACTTGACAAAAACCAATTAATCGGTGAGAACTATAACGATTGGAAACGGAACCTGGACATCGTCCTTTCCTTTGAGAAACTGAAATATGTTTTGATAACTCCTTGTCCTCTCGAGCCTACGAGAGACTCAAGTGATGAGCAATTCCAAGCGTACGACTGCTGGAAAGATGCTAATGATCAGGCCCGCTGCTATGTTATGGCTAACATGAACAACGTGTTGCAGGCTCAACATCAGGATTATGAGACTACGAAGAAGATCTTGGATAATCTTGAGGACATGTTTAGAGGCCAGGCCATAACAAAGCGGCAAGGGGCGCTTTGGAAACTCTTAAACTGTAGACAGAGACTGGGGACATCTGTAAAGGAGCATATGATGTTGGTCATGGGTTACCTTGCTGAGGCTCAAACCAATAGTGCCGACATCGATGCTGAAACTCAGATGACTATGGTCTTTGAGACTCTGTCTAAGGAATTTATTCCGTTTAGAGCTACTTTTAATTTAAGTAATAGACGGGATATGACCTTGACAGAACTGATAAAACAGTTACAGGAGTTTGAACTGCTGATCAGGGAGTCTCCTGCTGGTGGTGAGGCCAATATGGTAGCTGCTTCTGGTTCCAATCCTAACTCTAGAAATGGAAAGAAGCAACGGGCCAAGAGTGGGAAGTCTTCTATTCCTGCTGCTACCAAGAGCAAGAAGAAGAAGAAGAAGAACCCAAAAAAGCTTAAGTGCTTCTTCTGTGGTAAGGTCGGGCATATAAAAAAGCATTGTAAGGACTTCCTTTCCAAGGAAGGTAGGTGTGATCTTCTATATTTAGAAACTTGTTTGGTTGAGGAATCTAGTGACATTTGGGTCATAGATTCCGGTGCAACTAATCATGTTTGTGTTTCTCTGCAGGGATTCAAAGAAACGAGAAGTCTACTTCATGAAGACTTAACGCTTCAGATGAGCGATGGATCCTTGGTCTCAGCGGAAGCAGTGGGAGATGACCATCTTTACTTTGATAATTATAGGAATTTAACTTTGCGAGATTGTTTTTATGTTCCTAAATTTAAAAGGAATTTAATTTATGTATCTTCTTTATTTAAAGACTCCTACGTGGTATCTTTTAATGAAAAAATGGTGATTCGTAAAAACAAATCTTTTATCTGTTCTAGATGGATGCAAAATAATCTATATTTTATCAAACCTAAGATGCACTTATTGCTTAATGCTGAGATAAATGATAATAACTCAAAAAGACTTAAAACTTCTCACTCTAATAAGACTTATCTTTGGCATTTGCGCCTTGGCCATATTAACCTAAATAGGATTCAAAGGTTGGTAAGGGACGGACCTTTAAGTCACTTAAAGGTGGACTCTATACCTCAATGTGAATCTTGTTTGGAGGGTAAAATGACCAAAAGTCCATATGGATCTAAGGGCAATAGGGCCGAAGGGGTTCTAGAACTTGTGCATAGGGATGTTTACGGTCCGATGAACATCCAGGCACGAAGAGGGTATGAGTACTTCATCACTTTTATTGACGATTACTCAAGATATGGGTATGTGTACCTGATGCACCACAAAAGCGAAACTTATGATAAGTTTAGGGAGTTTTGGGCTGAATTGGAAAAGCAATTGGGTAGGCCCATAAAGGCACTTCGATCTGATCGAGGTAGGGAATACCTTTCTGATAAGTTCTTGGGACACTTGTTAGAGAATGGGATTTTATCCCATTTGACTGCGCCGGGCACTCCGCAGCAGAATGGCATAGCGGAGAGAAGAAATAAGACTTTGTTGGACATGATTCAGTCCATGATGAGTTATTCATCATTGCCTTTATCCTTTTGGGGATATGCACTACAAACCGCATGTTATCTTTTGAACAATGTGCCTTCAAAATCGGTCCCTAAAACTCCTCACGAGTTGTGGACAAGACGAAAGACATCCTTAAACCATATTCGTATATGGGGATGTCCAGCTCATGTCCTGTTTAAGGATCCGAATAAGTTGGAAGCACATTTGGAAGTTTGCGTGTTCGTAGGATATCCAAAAGGGACTAAAGGGGGTTATTTTTATAACCCAAAGGAAAATAAAGTCGTGGTTTCAACTAATGCAACTTTCCTTGAGGAGAGTTACATGGACGACTTTAAACCTCGAAGTAAAGTGGTGCTTGAGGAGTTAAGGGGTGATCCATTCACTCCAGAGGTTTCGAACGAAACCATTCCGATCGGTGTAGAAAAACCAAACAAACCTGAACAACAACCTCAGGGGCTTCGGTGTAGTGGGAGGATCGGGCGTCAACCTGAGAGGTATATGTTCAATGGGGAGGTCTTCTTGGCTAAACCGGATGAACATGACAAGGATCCTTATACTTACGCAGAAGCTATGGAGGATGTTGATTCAAGACTCTAGACAGAGGCCATGAACATTGAGATGAAGTCTATGGAGACTAATCGGGTCTGGGAGCTTATGGATCTTCCCGAAGGGGTAAAACCCATAGGGTGTAAGTGGATCTACAAGAGGAAAAGAGGAGTGGATGGAAAGGTCGAAACCTTTAAGGCTAGTCTGGTAGCTAAGGGCTATACGCAAATGGAATGAATCGATTATAAGGAAACCTTTTCGCCTGTAGCCATGCTTAAGTCCATCTGGATTCTCTTGTCCATAGCTACCGCTCTCGACTACGAGATTTGGTAGATGGATGTCAAGATGGCTTTTTTGAATGGCTATCTTGATGAGTCCATTTATATGGAACAACCAGATGGGTTCAAGGTCGCGGGTCAAGAGGGTAAGGTTTGTAAGCTGCTAAAGTCAATTTATGGACTTAAGCAAGCATCCCATTCTTGGAACATAAGATTTGATCAAGTGATCAAGACTTATGGGTTCTCACAAAATGTGGATGAACCTTGTGTTTATAAACACATTAAGGATGGGAAGGTGGTTTTTCTACTGCTCTATGTAGATGACATTCTGCTAATTGGCAATGACGTTGGGGCATTGTCATCAGTCAAATTATGGTTGACCAAGCAGTTTGACATGAAGGACTTGGGTGAGGCTAATTTTGTTCTCGGTATCCAGATCTTTCGGGATAGGAAAAACAAAATGATAGCTTTGTCACAGGCCAGCTACATAGATAAAATTCTCAGGAGGTTTGCAATGCAGGATTCCAAGAAAGGTGGGCAACCATCTAGGTTTGGAATTACTCTTTCTAAGAAAGACTCTCCAAAGTCTTTTGAAGAAAGAGAATACATGAAGAAGGTGCCTTATGCTTCGGCAGTGGGTAGTCTCATGTATGCCATGCTTTGCACACGGTCGGATATTAGCTATGCGGTCGGGATTGTAAGTCGATTTTAGGCAGATCCAGGACCGAACCATTGGGTTGCGATAAAGCATATTTTCAAGTACCTGAGAAGGACTCGAGGCTATATGCTTGTGTATTCGGGTGAGGACTTGACTCCTCTAGGATACACTGATTCAAATTTTCAATCCTGTTTGAATTCTAGGAAATCAACTTCGGGGTTTGTGTTTACTCTGGGTGGCCGTGCCATCAGCTGGAGAAGTGCGAAGCACGATTACACTTCGGATTCAATGATGGAGGCCGAGTATGTGGCAGCTAGTGATGCTTCGAAAGAAGCAGTGTGGCTCCGCAAGTTCCTTGGGGATCTTGAGGTAGTTCTTGGTATGGATAAAGCGGTATCACTATACTGTGATAACAGTGCGGCGGTATCTAATGCTAAGGAACCAAGATTTCACAAAAAGAGTAAGCATATTGATTGGAAGTATCACGTGATAAAGGACTTTGTTGAGGGCAGGCATGTCACAGTGTGCAAGATCACGTCAGAGGACAATTTAGCTGATCCATTTACGAAGACACTTACTGGGAGAGTCTTCGAGAGGCATGTGGAAGCTATGGGGATGCAAAATTTGTAGTATTTACTCACTTAGTGCAAGTGGGAGATTGTTAGACATGTATGCCCTAAGGAGTAAAAATGTAATACGTTTTTGGAGACATTTTTATTAATAAAGAATTTATTCATTTATATATATACCAAATCTTGTCCTCTTTACGTTCATATTTATAGAATGTATGATAAGCAAACAGTAGTCTGAGACTGTCAGTATAAACCTTAAGAATTGGGCATATGACGGGATGATTATGCAGTAGACACGATTCTTAAGGTGATGGTCTAAAACATATGATCCGCAATCGACGGAATAAAGTTGGGCGCTTTTTTCATGTAAAGATTGTTATGCTGTCTGTATCCCTTATGGGAGATGGTTTGTCTTGACCATCAGAGTTGGACTCCGTGAATAGAAACATTGGCACGTTGTCATAGGTGACAATGTGTTGGATTGGGACATAAAGTGAATTGATTTGGATTAATAATTTTGTCTTGACAAATCGATTCACTTTAGACAGCCATTTGTATTGTATCTTAATCTTGAGATGCATAGTGGGCCCATTGTCTTGACTTGTGTCTTTTGATGTACCAATGGGTGACTCCCACATCTCTATAGTGGTATCCATGCCGGTACGTTGGAGGCATGACTCTTGATAGCGTAGACTTGTTATTCATAGATATGGAATCCATAGCTCCTCTTTAGGAGTAATGATATCCTCTTATATGCATTGTCCTGTAATTGGAAAACTGGAGCGCTCAACCATTTGGATACATAGGTGTAACCGAATGGTATACTATCTTTGGATGGTAAGTTTTCTAATGGTGAGACAATGGAACATAAGATAAAAATAATCGGGAAGGTAAGACAGAACTTGTCCTTAAGCCGATTATGGATGACCATATAGGGATACGATACACTATGATATGTCATGGAGACTTAGCTACACGAGCTTCGTAATTCTATAAAGTTCGAGAGTGTAGCTCCAAGCTTTTAGTGGAGTAGCGTTGGAGTTGATAATTGTGAAATGTATATCTGGGATATGAGGTTTCATAATTATCATGAGCTTGAACTTTATAGGTCCATTTTGGTCCCCTTTGCTAGCTCACAAAGTCCTGTAATGATACGGCGTGCTCTTCCAATAATTGGTGACTTATGTCGGATTTATCTGATTGGTTTAAAATTTGTAAGAATCAAATAATTCATGTCTGTATATCGGTTGAATTAATTTTGTAAGAAATTAGTTCAAGATAAACTTGTTGAATTATTGGATAAGATAATTCTTGTCTGTTTATCGGTTGATTTAATTTTGGATAAATTAGATCAAGATAAACTTGTAGAATTATTGTGAATTGATTTATTTTCTTAGAGATTATCTTGATAAAGTTTGTTTTGATCAAATATCTTCTCTATTGGGTTATTTGAATCAAAACTGAGACTTTATCCTTTAGAATCTCGGGTGAAAAATAAAAGATTCGTGGAGATTTTTTCTCGGGAGTTCGGCCTGCCGAATGACGTGGTCGGCCTACTAAACTGGCCTGTTCGGTCTACCGATCAAAATGTTCAGCCTACCGATCAACGGTAGATAAGATTACGCGTTTTCACGCGGATCTTATCAGATATTGATTCGAACTTGATTCTGTTTCAAGTTTTTGAGACCTAATCTGATATGGACTGACCCCAGGACCAATAGGTTTAAAAAGGGAGTGAGTCTCATGATTTACTCAGATCAATTTGAGAGATTAAGTGTGATACTCTTCTAGTGAGCATCTGAAAACTCCCTGAGAGCTTTTGTTCACAAATCACAAACACTAGCTTTGGGTTCTCTCTGTTGGTTGGAAGGAGAGTCACCGGTGGAAGAGCTATACGTGTGAGCCCACACTCACTCCGATTGTGGATAGAGAATAGCAAAGAAGACCAGTTGGTTGAGGCTCTTCTGGAACGTTACTTCTCTACACGGATTGTAGAGGTTCTTCGGCACACTGAGGTTAGTAAGATCTGTCTAATTTATACATATAACATGTCAAACTTGTGTTTTGAAAATTACTCTGATGGAAAAATTTTTAAAATTCCGCTGCGCACTTTGTTTCCAACAGAGCTTTCATTCAGCAAGTAGGAACAATAACTCATAAAACCTTTAAAATATCATATAATAATATTATGCAAGTGACGATCATACTCAATTATGATCTTGTCTTATTATTTTATCTGGCCAGAGTAGCATACCTAATGCACGCAATCAACAAGATGTTAGCCTTTACAAGGTCCCAGCCACACCGTGATTTAATTTATTTTTAATTATGTATTTAAATCTTTAGTCTCCTTGTAGGTCGAAAGGTTAGTATGACCCTCAAATTTTGTTTGTCCTTAATGGTTTCACTAAACTATTTAGTGAGTATGCAATATTACATGACATTGCATACTTTAATATAAAATTTAGACATGCTTTGCTACTTTGTGAAAATAAGAAAAACAATTTATTTTAAACTATTTGTACTATAAACGAGATTCCTACTTACCTGTTTTCTTGTCATAGATCATTTTATTGACTCAGAATTTCCTACCCTTTATTAGAAATCAATTGCATATAAAAAATGCCTAATAAGAGTGAAAAAACAATTTATTTTATCGTAATTTAAGATTAACATAATCGTAAGAATTTTGATCATTTCATTAGATCGCACATCCCTTTATCGTAGATCGTAAAAATCATTATTTCTTAATTGTCCTTAATTTGTGTTAAGATTGGTAATTAAATCCCTTTATTACAAGGATTAATAAATTAAATCCTCATAATTTTTGTTTTCTTAATTGTCCTTAATTCGTTTTAAGATTGGTAATTAATTAACTTAAATAATTAATTAATTATCTTACGGTTAACTAAGTCTATATATACACCTTCAATCCACTAAATTAGAAATTACGTAACCTTATAGTTCTTGAACCAAGTTCTAATTAACTATTGTCGTAATTCATTTAGTGGGCTTGTAATTAGTTCTAAGCCCATTCAACCCAAAAATGATCTTAAGGCGTTTTACACACTGTATCGTTAAAACTATGACCCGAGTGGCTTTTTGGACTAAGGCGGCCATTGGACCCATGCCTAGTATTGTAATACTAAGAATCTAGTGTATCGTATTTTCATGATAGCAAGTTTATCGTTTATTTGAAAACTGTTAAAGTTTATAGTTTTTTTCCTTTATCATTTGGAAGCTATGTTTTTACATAACTCAAATTTTGGTATCAAAATCACACTTTAAAATATCATCCAAAATTTATAAAATACTAAATCTTAGGCTCGTATAGTATATATTGAGCATCATAACTTCTTTGTTTGAAAAATATGATTTTATTGCAACTTTACTAATTAAAGAGTTTTGACAGCTTTTATTAATCCAGTTTAAAGTCCATCTTAGAGGCAAATTTTCTCAAAAGTTTCTTCATGGATGTTGTCCACCTCGTCAAAATCTAAAATTTGTATTCGGTGAAAATTCTAATTCGACATCGAAATGGTCCAAAATTGTGAAAAATAGTTTTAGCCTAAAAATACAATTTTTGGACAGTTTAGAAAACTAACTACTACTGTATCTTAGAGGCAAATTTTGGAAAAAATGTCTCTATGAAACTTGTTTGTCTTGTCAAAGACTAAAACTTTTGTGTTTGACGAAAATTGTAATTCAGCCTTGAAATAGCTTGAAACGGCTAAAAATTGCAGCTGCCTGTTGGAGATAGTTTTGGACAGCAAGCCAAAACAATTTTGGCAGCCACTAGCTGTTTTGAAAAACTACCGGGGAGCCCATCCTAGAATCAAAACTACATTTTCTCTTATTCACGAAATTTTATTCAAATTGTCAAAATTTAAAAGTTTTGTGTTTAGAAAATGGACTCTAAAGTTTTCGTTTATGCATTCAAAGTTTATAGAAAATTTTTCCACATATCAAAACTTGTAAAAATCTAACCCTGGCCTGTACACACTAACCTTTAACATACTAAACATACAAAACTAAACTAACCAATACATAAAATAATTATTACAAAATATAACCACCCTAAAGCATAAACTAATCATAAATTACAAACTTTGAACATACTAAATGAATAAAGGAAAAGTTTAGAACTTTTTACTTTTTGGAGAAGTTTCTTGACCAAAAATCACTCTAGGATTTGTTTTCCATCCTTTTCTTAGCTTGGTTTGGTTTTTGAGACATAACTAACTGAGTGAAAATCCAATCTTTGTTGTATCTAAGTGATGAGACTGTAAAAGTGTACATTTTCTAAGGCTTAAATCATTTATTTATGCTTTTATTTCTCATTAAATCCTCTAATTAATAGCAAATTTGTATTAAACAATGTTTTTGTGTCTTAGTTTGTAAATATGTTTAACAATGTGTTTTTAGTGTTTTTATGTTTAATAATATTTTTAGTAATTTTTAGAGTCATTTTCGTGTGTTAAATAAATGTCTAGTCTGTAAATAGTCAAAACCGTAAAAGTAATGCGATTATTTTATTTTAAATTTTAGTGTATTTGATAGTGTATTTTAAGTTTGTAAATATGTCTTATTATATTTTTTAGTAATTTCTAAAAATATTTTCAAGTCATAAAAACTATATCTGTGTCAAACCGTAAGAGACTGGAAATTTTAGGAGTTTTTATTTATTTTTGTGTGTTTTAATGTAAAATAAATATTTTTAATATTTTTGTAAATATTATGTTTGTAAAATAATTAATATTAGTGTGTTTGTGATTTTTAGATGTGAAATCTGGAGGAAAAATGGAGCAAAACGATACCAAAACGGATAAAATCGGACATCAAATGCATCAAAAAGATAAAGAAAATTCAAATTTAAATTAAATAGGACACGTGGCAAGTTTCTGGCCATCGGATGATCTGCCAAATCAATCTCAGCCGTTCGAGGAAGAGACGCGTGTCAACGCGTTAGCCCTTACATCAGTCAAGACTCCGCTGTGTCGATCTCTGATTGGCGAGTGCACCACATGTGCAGACAAGACTCACGCCCGTTAGAGAGTGTCTCAAAGGGCTACCCAATCATGTGCGGTCGTGTCCATGTGCAGCCACTTTTCTAGCCGTCGGATCTGATTACCATGATTGATCGAACGGTTTTTAATCCTAGTCTTACCTGTCCCACTTGGCCCAATTCAAAGCTTGTCTGCTGACCGTTGGATCGCGAAAAGAACGCGTTAGATCATCCCATTTCAGTGCTTATCATCACCGTGCAACAGCAAATTTCAAACTCAAATTCGCATCTCCAAGGACGAATCTCAGTGTAGAAAAAAGGAGAAAATGGATCAACATGATCCAATTATTGAACAATAAAATATAATAAAAATAATAATTAAAAAAAGTAGAAACAGTAATTTTCAAGGCTATATATAGCCTTGCATTCTCCCGTCTTTGGGCATCCCTTCGGGCCTTTGGCCCTCTTTTCCTTTCTTTTTCCTTTCTGTTGAGTTAAACTCAACAGTATCTTCTTAGATAAAATAATGCTTAAATTAGTGTAGAAAGTCTGGTGAGGCAGAGAGATGATCTTGTATGCATAGTATTTTGGTATGGATTTTAACTCTATATCTGTTTTGTAATGCTTATATTTTGTGTTATAAATTATATCTTTATGTTTTTAATAATTATTATTAATGTTGTTATGCTGCCCAATTCTTGCATAAATTAAGTCATGCTTTCTTTATGTAATTTAATTGTGTTGCATAATTAATATTAATAATACTGAAGTCATGCTCGTTTATTAAGTTGAGTTTCTGCTGCATTATAGACATGAACTGGCATAGTAAATACTTGGTAATTCTTAATTTATTGTAGACAGAGGATGACATAGTGTCTTCTTAGACCAATTAATAAGTCAAGGTGCTGCCAAAATTAACGTAATAATTTGTTCCATAAAAATATAAAAATTGTGATTTGTTATTATTTTTTCTATCTTAAAATCATGTTAATTATGATTGAGTGATAGCGGTTATAATTTTCATAATTAGTGTACCAAATCATCAGTGAGAGATGATTATTTTGCTAGTTTTTTTTATAGGAAAACCCTTACTGCATTATGGCTTGCTATATTATCGCTCTCGATTGACCTATATAATTAGTAAAAAGTGCTTGCAATTAATGAGAAAATATATAATAAATTAAATGCTTTAGATAATTATTAATTAGAATTAAAATTTCATATCAATTGCAAAACATATAAGGGATTCTCAAAACTTCACCATTTTAATTTTATACTTTAAATTTTGAATTAAATAAAATAAAAACCACAAAAATATTTATTTCATTTTACACTTTGATTTCAAAAACTGCTTGCCTTTTTGAACGTTTATTTTTATCAATCCCCCGAGTTACAAATTTTCACCTCCCTGTGGATACAACAACTTTTCTATACTACATACTGTTAGACATGTATGCTCTAAGGAGTAAAAATGTAATACGTTTTTGGAGACATTTTTTATCAATAAAGAATTTATTCATTTATATATATACCAAATATTGTCCTCTTTACGTTCATATTTGTTGAATGTATGATAAGCAAACAGTAGTCTGAGACTGTCAGTCTAAACCTTAAGAGTTGGGCATATGATGGGATGATTATGCGGTAGACACGACTCTTAAGGTGATGGTCTAAAATATATGATCCGCAATCGAGGGAATAAAGTTAGGCGCTTTATTCATGTAAAGATTGTTATGTTGTCTATATCCCTTTTGGGAGATGGTTTGTCTTGGCCATCGGAGTTGGACTCCGTGAATAGAAACATTGGCGCATTGTCATAGGTGACGATGTGTTGGATCGGGACATAAAGTGAATTGATTTGGATTAATAATTCTGTCTTGTCAAATCGATTCACTTTAGACAATCATTTGTATTGTATCTTAATCCTGAGATGAATAATGGGCCCGTTGTCTCGACTTGTGTCTTTTGATGTACCAATGGGTGACTCCCACATCTCTATAGTGGCATGCATGCCGGTACGTTGGAGGCATGACTCTTGGTAGCGTAGACTTGTTATTCATAGATATGGAATCCATAGCTCCTCTTTAGGAGTAATGATATCCTCTTATATGCGTTGTCCTGTAATTGGAAAACTGGAGCGCTCAACCATTTGGATACATAGGTGTAACCGAATGGTATACTATCTTTAGATGGTAAGTTTTCTAATGGTGAGACAATGGAACGTAAGATAAAAATAATCGGGAAGGTAAGACAGAACTTGTCCTTAAGCCGATTATGGATAATCATATGGGGATGCGATACACTATGATATGTCATGGAGACTTAGCTACACGAGCTTCGTAATTCTATAAAGTTCGAGAGTGCAGCTCCAAGCTTTTAGTGGAGTAGCGTTGGAGTTGATAATTGTGAAATGTATATCTGGGATATTGGGTTTCATAATTATCATGAGCTTGAACTTTATAGGTCCATTTTGGTCCCCTTTGCTAGCTCACAAAATCCTGTAACGACACGGCGTGCTTTTCCAATAATTGGTGACTTATGTCGGATTTATCAGATTGGTTTAAAATTTATAAGAATCAAATAATTCATGTCTGTTTATCGGTTGAATTAATTATGTAAGAAATTAGTTCAAGATGAACTTGTTGAATTATGGCGTTCGGATAATTCTTGTCTGTTTATCGGTTGTTTTAATTTTGGACAATTAGAACAAGATAAACTTGTAGAATTATTGTGAATTGATTTATTTTCTTAGAGATTATCTTGATAAAGTTTGTTTTGATCAGATATCTTTTCTATTTGGCTATTTGAATCAAAACTGAGACTTTATCCTTTAGAATCTCGGGTGGAAAATAAAAGATTCGCGGAGATTTTTTCTCGGCAGTTCGGCATGCCGGATGACGTGTTCGGCCTGCCGAACTGGCCAGTTCGGCCTGCCTATCTCACAGTTCGGCATGCCGACCGCGACAGCTAAGATTACGCGTTTTTCACGCTTATCTTATCAGATATTGATCCGAACTTGATTCTAATTCGATTTTTGAGACCTAATCTGATATGGACTGACCCCAAGGACCAATAGGTATAAAAAGGGAGTGAGTCTAATGATTTACTCAGATCAATTTGAGAGATTAAGAGTGATACTCTTCTAGTGAGCATCTAAAAACTCCCTGAGAGCTTTTGTTCACAAATCACGAACACTAGCTTTGGGTTCTCTCTATTGGTTGGAAGGAGAGTCACCGGTGGAAGAGCTGTACGTGTGAGCCCACACTCACTCCGGTTGTGGATAGAGAATAGCAAAGAAGACCAGTTGGTTGAGGCTCTTCTGGAACGTTACTTCTCTACACAGGTCGCGGAGGTTCTTCAGCACACTGAGGTTAGTAAGATCTGTTTAATTTATACATATAACATGTCAAACTTGTGTTTTGGAAAATACTCTGATGGAAAAAATTTTAAAAATTCCGCTGCGCACTTTGTTTCCAACAATTGGTATCAGAGCCAGGTTTTTACATAAATTTGCAAGTTTGTGATCATGTTGTATGCATAAATTTTGTGATCTTAATCTCTCCAATGCTTGAATTAAATTTTATAGAGAGATGGCACTCTAGGTTTCTATATAATATATATGTTGTCATGGATTATATGGTGAATGTTTATTAATTAATTATGGTTGATTAAATTGTTGTTTAATTATTTATTAATTAATTAATACCGGTTATGGTTCCTTAGAGGTTAGAATGTGTATTTAGGTTTTTCATGTAATTAGATGGCGGACTATCATCTCCGTCTAGGAATTATTATTTAATTTGTAAGAATTTTGTAATTAAATAATTATTCGGAGAAGACGGAACGAGAAGTCGGATCTTGAAGATAGATGATGGCGCCTCCAGGTATTTCCTGAGTCTCTAATTTTATGTTTTTGAATTGTTGAAAATAAAATTGATGAATTGCATTAAAATTGTATTTTCTGGATTGAGGGTTTTCTGCTCGGTCGGCATGCCGGACCTCACAGTTCGGCAGGCCGAAGGTCACAGATCGGCAGGCCGGACGTACGGTCCGGCAGGCCGACAGTGGGGCAGAAATTTTGGTGCTCTGCCGGCAGGCCGAACCTTCATGTTCGGCAGGCCGAACCACCATGATCGGCAGACCGATCACCCAGATCGGCCTGCCGACCGAGAGCTGCCAGGTGTCCAGAAAAGGTGCGATTTTTTCAGTGCAGTTTTAATTTTATTTTTGGGACGATTCTGAGAAACATTAAATTTGGATATGACCGGAAATATGAAGTGTTCGATTCATACGGGATTGAGGACTTGAAGATGGATATTACATGAAGAAGGATACAGCTTAAGGATTCAAGGATGAAGAATCGATAAATGTCTCGATTATTCTCTTGTAATCTTATTTTTTCTATTCTCTAGGGTGGAACCATAATATTACGGTTATTATTATTATGCTTGTAGCTTTGCTTGATTGCTTTGCTTGTCTGCATTATAATATGATTTACCATGTATATTGATAACATGTCATATAGAATAGGGAGTGCCGCTCATATTAAAATTGTTCATGCATAATTTTAAAATAAAACCTTGACTTCAAAAGATTGAGTGGGAGAAGGTTTTCGAAGAGAGAACCTAAGGCCTCCATCGTTGGTCCATAGGAAGAACATGATGGTCCCAACCCCTAGGAAGGGATTTCTATCATGTACCAGATTGGATCTCTGAAAGGATAAGGTATTTTAGTATGATTTATGGTTGCACACCCCTAGGTGGTGATTATAAATCATGGATAAAATATTAAAACGGTGGTTATACACTCACGTTAATTTTATTATTAACCTCCCCTAGGAGCTCTGTTAATAAAATTAATGGCCAAAGAAACGATTATTAGTATATGCTGGATCATACGGGTCCTGGATGGCATATATTAATCAGGAGGGGATCCGTGTTCCTGATTGAATTTGGCATGACTCCCCTAGGAGCTTGTTGAATTCTGAGTTGGGAATTATCGTTGTAAGGTTGTGATATTTTCAAGGTTTTGACACATAAACACATTTGTATAATTTTACATGATTGTGTTATCTTACTAAATTATTATATATGTTTGCTTATGTTTGGTATATGATTCTTTATTGTAGATTGAAAATGTCTAAAAACGCTTTATCATCGATACTTGACAAAAACCAATTAACCGGTGAGAACTATAATGATTGGAAACGGAACCTGGACATCGTCCTTTCCTTTGAGAAACTGAAATATGTTCTGACAACTCCTTGTCCTCCCGAGCCTACGGGAGACTCAAGTAATGAGCAATTCCAAGCGTACGAACGCTGGAAAGATGCTAATGATCAGGCCCGCTGCTATGTTATGGCTAGCATAAATAACGTGCTGCAGGCTCAACATCAGGATTATGAGACTGCGAAACAGATCTTGGATAATCTTGAGGACATGTTTGGAGGCCAGGCCATAACAAAGCGGCAAGGGGCGCTTCGGAAACTCTTAAACTGTAGACAGAGACCGGGGACATCTGTAAAGGAGCACATGATGTTGGTCATGGGTTACCTCGCTGAGGCTCAAACCAATGGAGCCGACATCGATGCTGAAACTCAGATGACTATGGTCTTTGAGACTCTGTCTAAGGAATTTATTCCGTTTAGAGCTACTTTTAATCTAAGCAATAGACGGGATATGACCTTGACAGAACTGATGAAACAGTTACAAGAGTTTGAACTGCTGATCAGGGAGTCTCCTGCTGGTGGAGAGGCCAATATGGTAGCTGCTTCTGGTTCCAATCCTAACTCTGGGAATGGAAAGAAACAACGGGCCAAGAGTGGGAAGTCTTCTATTCCTATTGCTACCAAGAGCAAGAAGAAGAAGAAGAAGAACCCAAAGAAGCTTAAGTGCTTCTTTTGTGGTAAGGTCGGGCATATAAAGAAGCATTGCAAGGACTTCCTTTCCAAGGGAGGTAGGTGTGATCTTCTATATTTAGAAACTTGTTTAGTTGAGGAATCCAGTGACATTTGGGTCATAGATTCCGGTGCAACTAATCATGTTTGTGTTTCTCTGCAGGGATTCAAAGAAACGAGAAGTCTACTTCGTGAAGACTTAACGCTTCGGATGGGCGATGGATCCTTGGTCTCAGCGGAAGCAGTGGGAGATGTCCATCTTTATTTTGATAATTATAGGAGTTTAATTTTGCGAGATTGTTTTTATGTTCCTAAATTTAAAAGGAATTTAATTTCTGTATCTTCTTTATTTAAAGACTCCTACGTGGTATCTTTTAATGAAAAAGTGGTGATTCGTAAAAACAAATCTTTTATCTGTTCTGGATGGATGCAAAATAATCTATATTTTATCAAACCTAAGATGGACTTGTTGCTTAATGCTGAGATAAATGATAATGACTCAAAAAGACTTAAAACTTCTCACTCTAATAAGACTTATCTTTGGCATTTGCGCCTTGGCCATATTAACCTAAATAGGATTCAAAGGTTGGTAAGGGATGGACCTTTAAGTCACTTAAAGGTGGAATCTATACCTCAATGTGAGTCTTGTTTGGAGGGTAAAATGACCAAAAGACCATACGGGTCTAAGGGCAATAGGGCCGAAGGGGTTCTAGAACTTGTGCATAGTGATGTTTGCGGACCGATGAACATCCGGGCACGAGGAGGGTATGAGTACTTCGTTACTTTCATTGACGATTACTCTAGATATGGGTATGTGTACCTAATGCACCACAAAAGCGAAACTTATGATAAATTCAGGGAGTTTCGGGCTGAAGTGGAAAAGCAATTGGGTAGACCCATAAAGGCACTTCGATCAGATCGAGGTGGGGAATACCTTTCTGATGAGTTCTTGGGACACTTGTTAGAGAATGGGATTTTATCCCATTTGACTGCGCCGGGCACTCCGCAGCAGAATGGCGTAGCAGAGAGAAGGAATAGGACTTTGTTGGACATGATTCGGTCCATGATGAGTTATTCATCATTGCCTTTATCCTTTTGGGGATATGCACTACAAACCGCATGTTATCTTTTGAACAATGTGCCTTCAAAATCGGTCCCTAAAACTCCTCACGAGTTGTGGACAAGACGGAAGACATCCTTAAACCATATTCGCATATGGGGATGTCCAGCTCATGTCCTGTTTAAGGATCCGAATAAGTTGGAAGCACGTTCAGAAGTTTGCGTGTTTGTAGGATATCCAAAAGGGACTAAAGGGGGTTATTTTTATAACCCAAAGGAAAATAAAGTCGTGGTTTCAACTAATGCAACTTTCCTTGAGGAGAGTTACATGAACGACTTTAAACCTCAAAGCAAAGTGGTGCTTGAGGAGTTGAGGGGATAATCCGTTTACTCCAGAGGTTCCGAACGAAACCATTCCGATCGGTGTAGAAAAACCAAACAAACCTGAACAACAACCTCAGGGGCTTCGGCGTAGTGGGAGGATCGGGCGTCAACCTGAGAGGTATATGTTCAATGGGGAGGTCTTTTTGGCTGAACCGGATGAACATGACAGGGATCCTTATACTTACGCAGAAGCTATGGAGGATGTTGATTCAAGACTCTGGACAGAGGCCATGAACATTGAGATGAAGTCTATGGAGACTAATCGGGTCTGGGAGCTTGTGGATCTTCCCGAAGGGGTAAAACCCATAGGGTGTAAGTGGATCTACAAGAGGAAAAGAGGAGTGGATGGAAAGGTCGAAACCTTTAAGGCTAGACTGGTAGCTAAGGGTTATACGCAAAAGGAAGGAATCGATTATGAGGAAACCTTTTCGCCTGTAGCCATGCTAAAGTCCATCCGGATTCTCTTGTCCATAGCTGCCGCTCTCGACTACGAGATTTGGCAGATGGATGTCAAGACGGCTTTTCTGAATGGCTATCTTGATGAGTCCATTTATATGGAACAACCAGACGGGTTCAAGGTCACGGGTCAAGAGGGTAAGGTTTGTAAGTTGCTAAAGTCTATTTATGGACTTAAGCAGGCTTCTCGTTCTTGGAACATAAGATTTGATCAAGTGATCAAGACTTATGGGTTCTCACAAAATGTGGATGAACCATGTGTTTACAAACACATTAAGAATGGGAAGGTGGTTTTTCTACTACTCTATGTAGATGACATTCTGCTAATTGGCAATGACGTTGGGGCGTTGTCATCGGTCAAATTATGGTTGACCAAGCAGTTTGACATGAAGGACTTGGGTGAGGCTAATTTTGTTCTCGGTGTCCAGATCTTTCGGGATAGGAAGAACAAAATGATAGCTTTGTCACAGGCCAGCTACATAGATAAAATTCTCAGGAGGTTTGCAATGCAGGATTCCAAGAAAGGTGGGCAACCATCTAGGTCTGGAATTACTCTTTCTAAGAAAGACTCTCCAAAGTCTTATGAAGAAAGAGAATACATGAAGAAGGTGCCTTATGCTTCGGCAGTAGGTAGTCTCATGTATGCCATGCTTTGCACTCGACCAGATATTAGCTATGCGGTCGGGATTGTGAGTCGATTTCAGGCGGATCCAGGACCAAACCATTGGGTTGCGGTAAAGCATATTTTCAAGTACCTGAGAAGGACTCGTGAGTATATGCTTGTGTATTCGGGTGAGGATTTAACTCCTCTAGGATACACTGATTCGGATTTTCAATCCTGCCTGGATTCTAGGAAATCGACTTCAGGGTTTGTGTTTACTCTAGGTGGCGGTGCCATCAGTTGGAGAAGTGCGAAGCAAGATTGCACTTCGGATTCAACGATGGAGGCCGAGTATGTGGCGGCTAGTGATGCTTCGAAAGAAGCAGTGTGGCTCCGCAAGTTCCTTGGGGATCTTGAGGTGGTTCCTTTTGTGGATAAAGCGGTATCACTGTACTGTGATAACAGTGCGGCGGTAGCTAATGCTAAGGAACCAAGATTTCACAAGAAGAGTAAGCATATTGATCGGAAGTATCATGTGATAAAGGACTTCGTTGAGAGCGGGCATGTCACGGTGTGCAAGATCGCGTCAGAGGACAATTTAGCTGATCCATTTACGAAGACACTTTCTGGGAGAGTCTTCGAAAGGCATGTGGAAGCTATGGGGATGCGAAATTTGCAGTATTTACTCACTTAGTGCAAGTGGGAGATTGTTAGACATGTATGCTCTAAGGAGTAAAAATGTAATACGTTTTTGGAGACATTTTTTATCAATAAAGAATTTATTCATTTATATATATACCAAATATTGTCCTCTTTACGTTCATATTTGTTGAATGTATGATAAGCAAACAGTAGTCTGAGACTGTCAGTCTAAACCTTAAGAGTTGGGCATATGATGGGATGATTATGCGGTAGACACGACTCTTAAGGTGATGGTCTAAAATATATGATCCGCAATCGAGGGAATAAAGTTGGGCGCTTTATTCATGTAAAGATTGTTATGTTGTCTATATCCCTTTTGGGAGATGGTTTGTCTTGGCCATCGGAGTTGGACTCCGTGAATAGAAACATTGGCGCATTGTCATAGGTGACGATGTGTTGGATCGGGACATAAAGTGAATTGATTTGGATTAATAATTCTGTCTTGTCAAATCGATTCACTTTAGACAATCATTTGTATTGTATCTTAATCCTGAGATGAATAATGGGCCCGTTGTCTCGACTTGTGTCTTTTGATGTACCAATGGGTGACTCCCACATCTCTATAGTGGCATGCATGCCGGTACGTTGGAGGCATGACTCTTGGTAGCGTAGACTTGTTATTCATAGATATGGAATCCATAGCTCCTCTTTAGGAGTAATGATATCCTCTTATATGCGTTGTCCTGTAATTGGAAAACTGGAGCGCTCAACCATTTGGATACATAGGTGTAACCGAATGGTATACTATCTTTAGATGGTAAGTTTTCTAATGGTGAGACAATGGAACGTAAGATAAAAATAATCGGGAAGGTAAGACAGAACTTGTCCTTAAGCCGATTATGGATAATCATATGGGGATGCGATACACTATGATATGTCATGGAGACTTAGCTACACGAGCTTCGTAATTCTATAAAGTTCGAGAGTGCAGCTCCAAGCTTTTAGTGGAGTAGCGTTGGAGTTGATAATTGTGAAATGTATATCTGGGATATTGGGTTTCATAATTATCATGAGCTTGAACTTTATAGGTCCATTTTGGTCCCCTTTGCTAGCTCACAAAATCCTGTAACGACACGGCGTGCTTTTCCAATAATTGGTGACTTATGTCGGATTTATCAGATTGGTTTAAAATTTATAAGAATCAAATAATTCATGTCTGTTTATCGGTTGAATTAATTATGTAAGAAATTAGTTCAAGATGAACTTGTTGAATTATGGCGTTCGGATAATTCTTGTCTGTTTATCGGTTGTTTTAATTTTGGACAATTAGAACAAGATAAACTTGTAGAATTATTGTGAATTGATTTATTTTCTTAGAGATTATCTTGATAAAGTTTGTTTTGATCAGATATCTTTTCTATTTGGCTATTTGAATCAAAACTGAGACTTTATCCTTTAGAATCTCGGGTGGAAAATAAAAGATTCGCGGAGATTTTTTCTCGGCAGTTCGGCATGCCGGATGACGTGTTCGGCCTGCCGAACTGGCCAGTTCGGCCTGCCTATCTCACAGTTCGGCATGCCGACCGTGACAGCTAAGATTACGCGTTTTTCACGCGTATCTTATCAGATATTGATCCGAACTTGATTCTAATTCGATTTTTGAGACCTAATCTGATATGGACTGACCCCAAGGACCAATAGGTATAAAAAGGGAGTGAGTCTAATGATTTACTCAGATCAATTTGAGAGATTAAGAGTGATACTCTTCTAGTGAGCATCTAAAAACTCCCTGAGAGCTTTTGTTCACAAATCACGAACACTAGCTTTGGGTTCTCTCTATTGGTTGGAAGGAGAGTCACCGGTGGAAGAGCTGTACGTGTGAGCCCACACTCACTCCGGTTGTGGATAGAGAATAGCAAAGAAGACCAGTTGGTTGAGGCTCTTCTGGAACGTTACTTCTCTACACAGGTCGCGGAGGTTCTTCAGCACACTGAGGTTAGTAAGATCTGTTTAATTTATACATATAACATGTCAAACTTGTGTTTTGGAAAATACTCTGATGGAAAAAATTTTAAAAATTCCGCTGCGCACTTTGTTTCCAACACATACATCCGTCGTTTAAAGAAGAAACATTTGGGGCGTTACCACCATTTTGGCGTCGTTGCTAGGGAGGTGCTATTACTTTGTCAGATTGCTAAATTAAACTAGAAAACAGGTAAGTAATCTATCCTTATCCTTTGTAAATATTATTTTAATTATTTGCATTTTTAATTTACGTTTTTATTATTAAAAAAATTAAAAAAAATTAAAAAAAGAATAAAAAATTAAAAATAAAAAAGGGGCAGATGCTTTTCACTCACTACTTTATTCGTTTTGGATAAAGAAAAGCTTAGCATCCTGTCTTTTGTTTCACAAGTTTGGGTAATTGTGAAATTTATTGGATTTTGTCAAAAAGGCCCACCGTTGGGACTCAATCCCACGACCATAAGGCTAACACCCTTGCCTAAGAAAGTTGAAAATTTTGAGCGTGTCTACTGTGACCCCCCAATGATCTGGGAATCCGATTAATTTACCATTATTCAGCTTGAAAATTTTTCTTTAAAAATTAAAAAATCAAAAATACAAAAAAAAAAAACAAAAAATCAAAAAATCAAAAAAATGTTTTGGGAAATTCATTGACATTTTATTGTAAATTTTTCCTAACAACACTTGGAACCATTTTATAGTGCTTGGTGGAGATTTAAAGACTTGCTAGATTAGTATCCTCACCATGGTCTTTCTAGAGAATATCTGTTAGAAATTTTCGTAAATAGGTTAAGTCCTGAAACTAGAAATTGGGTAGAGAGAGGAGATGGTACCACCATTTTTTACCAATTATCTATCGACAAAGCCTATTATATGTTGGAAGATATGGCTGAATATGATTATTGGAAATTAAATAGTTCTAGGAGCAATTTATTATGGGAGAACAATTCAAATTTTTTAGAACCTTGGCTTGAAAATCAACCCGAAATTTTGGAGTCAAATTTTGAATTGCAAGAAACATATAGTAACCCAAATAGGGTGAATCTAGAAGAAACCTTAGAAACATTGGAAGAAACTGTAGAAAAATATATGGAAACCATGAGAAGAATAGAATTATATAGGCTTGAATATCATCTTGATTCTATAAGTGAGGAAGAAATAATTGTCCTAGTCATTGAAGAAGAAACTTTAGAACCCACAAATTTTGAGGAACAAATTTTAGGAGAGGAATGTAAGGAAGAGAATGAAGACTTAGCTATAGAACATGAACAATCATCACCCTTAGTCTTAGATTCTCAACCTCAGCTACCACAAGAATTCACCAAAGATGATTTTTACCAAGATCCTATGTGGCCACCACCTCCTCCACTATCTCTAGTATTGTTTTTAAGGACCTACCAAGAATATAAAATGAGTCTAAGTTGCATGTGTTTTAATGTTTTATATTTTGCCAATCTTAAGGGCATGTTTATACAAGACCCATACGTGGTGTCTTTTGACACTTACTATAGGAGAAAGCCGCTCTTTGACTATTGTCCACTAGGAGCAGGAGCTGAAAGAAAGATTTGCTGATTTCAGAGCATCAAGCAATGGGAAAACACTTTTCAAGTAATATCTTTACCTTCCCTTCTTTGTAATATATTCTTTTGTGTTGTTGTGTGCTATTTTGATTTTCTTTATAAAAAAAAAATGAAATTTGTTCAGAATGGCTGAGTTAAGGAGTTAAATTATTTTCTCTCGAGACGTATTCTAATAAATTTAATTTTGTAAATGCAATTGGTTTGGATTTTCAAATAATTTTCAACAACAAAAATGTGTGTTTATTTTAGTTTTTGTTTGTTAAGTTTGCTACAGATCATCTCTGCAGTTGTGTTGATTCAGGTAATATTTTTGCTGCTTTCACCATTCTTTTATAATGCATATTCTAGGTTAGGGGGAGAGGGTTGTGCTTAAAAATTGTGCTTCAATGTTGTGCTGTGCCAAAAATTTTTCGATTTTGCCCAAATTTTTTTATTTTGCTCCAGATTCTTGTACATTTTTCATTTTTGTGTTTTAATTTTTTTTGGGTCATAAAATTAAAAGAAAATTTTAAAAAATGTCTTGTAAATATTAGTTTCTTAGTAATTAATGTCTTATTATTTTGTTTTGATTTTTGAATTTCATATTAATGTAATATCATTTTTCTATTCTTTGAATTATCTAATTTTATGTACTCTCAAAACTTTAGTTTTATTTAACATTTTTATGTTTTTATTTTTCAAAGTGTTTGTAAGCCATTCTTTTCACACACGCACTGTAATGTTTAATTGTGGTGGTAAGTCAAAGCTATGAATATTTGAGTTTTGTTATTTTGTAAAGATGAACAAATAAAGGCAGCAATATTTTCAAAATTAATAAACTAATTAAAATAAAAATGAAAAAAAAAGAATAAAAAGAAAAAAAATAAATTGTAAATAAATAAAGTGTGTAATTATATAAATTAATGAATAAATTTGGATAAGTTTGGTTTCGTAGCCTCTCTAACTCGAGTAAGTAAGTTCTAAAGGGTGCTTCAACACCTAATACCTTAGACCAAATGGTCTAGGAGTTACTAACCCAAAGCTCGTTAAATGGGTTATGGAGAAAACTTAAGGGAACTAAGCATTGCACTATCTATAATTGTAAAGTCTGCAAATATTTCTATGTTTTTGCTCTTTAATTGTTCCAAATCAACAATTTGAAGTGTTGTTGCCTACAAGAGTGAATTGAAGCAAAATATCAAAATAATTTTATTCTTAGTTTTGAAACTTCATAATTATTCATTATCCCTTTCTGCACTAAGTCTGGTTTGTATACATTTTGTTAAATAGCATATAAATTGTTCAAATAAAATTTTGATTTTCTTAGTCTATTTAGTTAGATTACTCAAATTATAGTTAAATGATTTTTCATTGTATAGATATTCAATAATTCATTTCAAAATTTTATCGCTTTAATTGCTAGGGACTAGCAATAAGCTGGTTAAGGGGTGTGATTGGACTATAAAAATGTACATTTTCTAAGGCTTAAATCATTTATTTATGCTTTTATTTCTCATTAAATCCTCTAATTAATAGCAATTTCTATTAAACAATTTTTTTGTGTCTTAGTGTGTAAATATGTTTAAAAATCTGTTTTTAGTCTGTTTTTATGTTTAATAGAACTTTTAGTAATTTTTAGAGTCATTTTGGTATGTTAAATAAATGTCTAGTCTGTAAATAGTCAAAACCGTAAAAGTAATGCGGTTATTTTATTTTGAGTTTTAGTGTATTTAATAGTGTGTTTTAAGTTTGTAAATATGTCTTATTATAATTTTTAGTAATTTCTAAAAATATTTTCAAGTCATAAAAATTATATCTGTGCCAAACCGTAAGAGACTAAAAATTTTAGGAGTTTTTATTTTTTTTGCGTGTTTTAATGTAAAATAAATATTTTTAATATTTTTGTAAATATTATGTTTGTAAAATAATTAATATTAGTGTGTTTGTGATTTTTAAATTTGAAATCTGGAGGAAAAACAAAGCAAAACGACACCAAAACAAATAAAATCTGACATCAAATGCATCAAAAAGATAAAAAAAATTCAAATTTAAATTAAATGGGACACATGGCAAGTTTCTGGACATCGGATGATCTGCCAAATCAATCTCAGCCATCCGAGGAAGAGACACGTGTCAACGCGTTAGCCCTTACGTCAGCCAAGACTCCGCTGTGTCGATCTCTGATTGGCGAGTGCACCACACGCGTAAACAAGACTCACGCACGTCAGAGAGTGTCTTAGAGTGCTGCCCAATCATGTGTGGTCGTGTCCATGTGTAGCATCTTTTCTAGCCGTCGGATCTGATTACCATGATGATCGAATGGTTTTTAATCCTAGTCTTACTGGTGCCACATGGCCCAATTCAAAGCTTGTCCGCTGACCGTTGGATCGCGAAGAGAACGCGTTAGATCATCCCGTTTCAGTGCTTATCATCACCGTGCAACAAAAAATTTCAAACTCAAATTCGCATCTCCAAGGACGAATCTCAGCGTGGAAAAATGGAGAACACAGATCAACATGATCCAATTATTGAACAATAAAATATAATAAAAATAATAATTAAAAAAAGTAGAAATAGTAATTTTCAAGGCTAGAAATAGCCTTGCTTTCTCCCGTCTTTGGGCATCCCTTTGGGCCTTTGGCCCTCTTTTCCTTTCTGTTGAGTTAAACTTAACAGTATCTTCTTAGATAAAATAATACTTAAATTAGTGTATAGAGTCTGGTGAGGCAGAGAGATGATCTTGTATGCATAGTATTTTGGTATGGATTTTAACTTTATATTTGTTTTGTAATGCTTATATTTTGTGGAATAAATTATATCTTTATGTTTTTAATAATTATTATTAATGTTGTTATGCTTCCCAATTCTTACATAAATTCAGTCATGCTTTCTTTATGTAATTTAATTGTGTTGCATAATTAATATTAATAATACTGAAGTCATGCTCGTTTATTAAGTTGAGTTTATGTTGCATTATAGACATAAACTGGCATAGTAAATGCTTGGTAATTCTTGATTTATTGTAGACAGAGGATGACATAGTGTATTCTTAGACCAATTAATAAGTCGAGGTGCTGTCAAAATTAACGTAATAATTTGTTCCATGAAAATATAAAAATTTTGATTTGTTATTATTTTTTCTATCTTCAAATTATGTTAATTATGATTGAGTGACGGTGGTTATAATTTTCATAATTAGTGTACCAAATCATCAGTGAGAGATGATTATTTTTCTAGTTTTTTTTATAGGAAAACCCTTACTGCATTATGGCTTATTATATTGTCGCTCTCAATTGATCTATATAATTAGTAAAAAGTACTTGCAATTAATGAGAAAAGATATAATAAATCAAATGCTTTAGATAATTATTAATTAGAATTAAAATTTCATATCAATTGCAAAACATACAAAGGATTCTCAAAGCTTCACCGTTTTAATTTTATGCTTTAAATTTTGAATTAAATAAAATAAAAACCACAAAAATATTTATTTTATTTTACACTTTGATTTCAAAAATTGCTTGCCTTTTTGAATGTTTATTTTTATCAATCTCCCGAGTTACAAATTTTTACCTCCCTATGGATATGACAACTTTTCTATACTACATACGTCCACCGTTTAAAGAAGAAACATTTGGGGCGTTACCACTAAGTAAATAAAAAAGAAAGATTTGGAATTTGCCCTTGATAATTCCTATAACAAAACTTTAGCTTTACTCCTTCATCTTTTATTCCTTTCTAGCTCTTCTTTTTTTCTTTCGTTGGTTAATGATTTATAGTGGAATGGGAGGGAAATTTTTCTTCAAGAAAATGGTTTAAGGAAACCGATTTCTTGAGAAGAAGAAGAGGAAGAGCTATTTAGAGAATCCCTAGAGCTATAACTAGTTTTGAGTGTAAGAATTTGAGAGGAAAATTTTCTTGGAGTGCTTAATCATACTTAGTTTTAAGGGAAGAGATGGAAAGGAAAATTGGAGATTTTCTTTTTGGTGTATTTGGTTTTTGGGAGGAAATAGAGAAGAGAAAATGAAGTAAAAATGTGGTTTTGTGCAAGTACACCTATATATAGAACTAACTTTAATATGTCTCCTCTTGGCTCATGTTTAATCAAGCTCTTAATTAACTTTGATAAGTTAAAATTTTGCCTAAGGTAGCCTAATATATGGCGCCACTCTTGGTGAGGTGTGGGTGAGTTTAAGCCTTACAATGGCAAAGGATCAACTCAGATCAGCATATATCAAGGTAAATCAAGTAGTCATTCTTGAAGTCTGACTTTGTCTTTGAAGATTTCCACTAAGCAGATGAATTTTATACTACCAGGATTGATTCTCCAAAACCAAGCTTGCGATTTGATCTTCATAGAACTCATGGCTTTGAATGGGCATCTCATGACTTAAAAGGTATAAATTGGTGTTAATCACATGAATGTCTAAATGTTGAGCTAAAACAATGTCAAATGCATCATCTTGAGGCTTGGTCTCCTCTAATGGCTCAAATTTGTATGAAGCTCCCATGTGATTCAAGTTACTCTCCTAGCCATGGTTGTTTGAGTCATCTTCCTCCTCATGCCATTCTATATTTTGCAGCATTTGATTATGATCTTGTGCCGCTAGCTTGTTTTTAATTCTTGCCAACTGGTTTACAAAAGTCTACAAATTTTGTATCCTTGATCTCGTCTCATATTGAAATTATGCATTGTTAGTAGCCAAAGCTTTGACTATGTCTTTATGAAACATACTTACAGGTGGTTGGTCTACCAAGTTCCTCCACTTGAAACTTCTAACCCTATATCATAAGGCCAGGTGTCAACCCATGGCTCCAAATTGTTGTAATCATCCCAACCTTGGTTGATCCTTAAACAATTTTAATTCCCTTGATAATACTCGGCCATGTCTTCCAATCTAAAGTAGACTTCATCCACGAATAGTTGGTGGAAAGAGATGGTACCATTGTTGCTTTCAACCTAATATCTTGATGTGGCATAAGCTGTTGAGGAAAATTGAAGTTGCCACTTTGAGAACCTATGATACGGAAACCAAATAAGCAAATCTTTATACCTCCCCCATGCATTATAGAACGACTTCGAGTCTTACTTGGCAAATCATAGAAGTATTCATCAACGTAACACCTCAAAGTATCTTGTATAAAACAAACACAAAAACAAAAATTAAAAACACAAAAGAAAAATTAAATAAAAAGAAAGACAAATACAAAAACAAGATAACAAATTTTAATTAATAAACAATCCTCGACGATCGGTGCCAAAATTTGGTATGCCTCAAGGGAAGCATCAAATTATGTCTTTCTTAAATTATGTTCATTATTGAGTACAATGACGAGCAAGGTTTCCAAAAAAAAAAACGCTTACCTTATATTAATAAAATATAAGTTAAAGGGGCACCCCTACCTAAACTACAAGCTTAGACTGGTTTCCAAAGGCTGTAGTCAACAAGAACTTATAATCGGGGACTGACAAACAGCTATTGCTATCAATACCATATTAAACCAAAAGCAAATGAACTTAAGGGCCACCAAGCATCAGATCAATGTCCCCAAAAGCAAGGAGTATGCCTGCGTGTGATTCTAATTAATTAGTTATTGATGCTAAACCTAAGACACAATAAAATTAAACATAATGGTAAGATATCAAATTTAATTAACTAAATAATTAAATTAACAAAAATATAAGTAAAAAAAATAAACACAAAACAATAATCATAAAATTGGTGAAAGGATCATTCTCCAAACAAAACAAGAAAACAACCATTAACAATAATCATGAAAAAACATAAACAATCACAATTGGAAAATCAGAAACAATTCTGATTTTTAATTACATAATCATGATAGAGTTTTGATATCACCCTTAACAAAAAAATAAAATTAAACTAAAAACACTGAAAAAGAAGAAGAAAAGAAAGAAAGAGTAAGAAGAAGAATGATTTTGGAGTTCAAAAGTATTCTAAGCAAATGATTCTCCTTAAGCCACCACCAGACCTTCTCTTTCATCTCTCTTTATTTCTCTCCTGTAACTAAGAAAAACTAATAAAAAGATTCCCTAGTCAATCCTAAACTCATCAATTTATAGGCTCTCAAATTCGAGGTCAAAACAGGTAACTTTAGGGTCAAATAGGAAGCTAATGTTAGACATGTACGCCCTAAGGAGTAAAAATATATTAAGTTTTTGGAGACATTTTTATCAATAAAGAATTTATTTGTTGTTTATATACCAAATCTTGTCCTCTTTACGTTCATATTTGTTGAATGTATGTTAAGCAAACAATAGTCTGAGACTGTCACTCTAAACCTTTAAGAATTGGGCATATGATGGACAGATTATGCGAAAGATATGATTCTTAAGGTGATGGTCTAAATCATAAGATCCACAATTGAGGGAATAAAGCTGGGTACTTTATTCATGTAAAGATTGTTATGTTGTTTATATTCCTATTGGGAGATGGTTTGTCTTGACTATCAGAGGTGGACTTTGCGAATAAAAATATTGGCACATTGTCATAGGTGACGATGTGTTGGATCTGGACATAAAATGAATTGATTTGGATTAATAATTTTGTCTCAGAAAATTGATTCACTTTAGACAATCATTTGTATTGTATCTTTATCCTAAGATGAATAGTGGGCCCGTTGTCTTGACTTGTGTCTTTTGATGTACCAAAGGTTGACACCCATATCTTAATAGTGGTATGCATGCCGGTATGTTGGAGGCATGACTCTTGATAGCATAGATCTGTTATTCATAAATATGGAATCCATAGCTCCTCTTTAGGAGTAGTGATATCCTCTTATATACGTTATCCTATAATTGGAAAACTGGAGCGCTCAATCATTTAGATACATAGGTGTAACCGATTGCTATACTGTCTTTGGATGGCAAGTTTTTCGATGGTGAGTTAATGGAATGTAAGATAAAAATAATCGGGAAGGTAAGACAGAACTTATCCTTAAGCCAGTTATGGATAATCCTATGGGGATACAATACATTATGATATGTCATGGAGACTTAGCTATACGGGCTTCATAATTCTATATAGTTCGAGAGTGCAGCTCCAAGCTTTTAGTGGAGTAGCGTTGGAGTTGATAATTATGAAATATATATCTAGGATATTGGGTTTCGTTATTATCGGGAGCTTGAACTATATAGGTCTATTTGGTCCCCTTTGCTAGCTCACAAAATCCTATAACTATACGGCGTGCTTTTCCAATAATTGGTGACTTATGTCAGATTTATTAGATTGGTTGAAATTCGAAAGAATCAAATAATTCATGTTTGTTTATCGATTGAATTAATTTTGTGATAAAATTAATTCAAGATAAACTTGTTGAATTATTGGGATCGGATAATTCTTGTCTGTTTATGGGTTGATTTAATTTTGAATAAAGTAAATTAAGATAAACTTGTAGAATTATTAGGGATTCATTTATTTTCCTAGAGATTATCTAGATAAAGTTGTTTTAATAGATAACTTCTCCATTGGGTTATTTGAATTAAAACTAAGACTTTATCCTATAGAATCTCGGGTGGAAAATAAAAGATTCACTGAGATTTTTTTTTCGATAGTTTGGCATGCCGATCATCAAGTTTGGCCTGCCGATGGGGTAAGTTCAGCCTACCAATGCGTAGAAAAGAGATCACACATTTTTATGTAGATTTTATCAAATATTAATTTGAATTTGATTCTGATTCAAATTTTTGAGACCTAATCTGATAAGGACTGACCCTAGACCCAACATCTATAAATAGGGAGTAAGTCTCAAGAGTTATTCAGATCAATTGAGAGATTAAGAGTGATATTCTGCTCGTGAGAATCTGAAACTCCCTAAGAGCTCTGATTCACAAATCACGAACACTAGCTTTAGGTTTTCTTATTTGGTTGGAAGGAGAGTCACTTGGAGGAAGAGCTGTACGTGTGAGCCCACACTCACTCCAATCGTGGATAGAGAATAGCAAAGAAGACCATTTGGTTGAGGCTCTTCTAGAACGTTACTTCTCTTCACAGATTGTGCGAGTTCTTCGACATTCAAAGGTTAGTAAGATCTAGTTAATTTATGCATATAGCGTGTCAAACTTGTGTTTGGAAAATACTCTAATGTAAAAAATTTTAAATTCCGCTACATACTATTTTGTCAGCAATTGGTATCAAAGCCTTAGTTTTTACATAAATTTACGAGTTTGTGATCATACTATATATATAAATTTTGTGATCTTAATCTCTCCTATGCTTGAATTTAATTTTGTAGAGAGTTGGCACTCTAGGTTTCTATATATTTTATATGTTGTCATGGATTATGTGGTGAATGCTTATTAATTAATTATAGTTGATTAAATTATTATTTATTTATTTATTAATTTATACCGGTTATGGTTCCTTAGAAGTTAGAATGTGTATCTAGGTTTTTCATGTAATTAGATGGCGCACTATCATCTTCGTCTAGGAATTATATTTAATTTTAAATTGGTAAGAATTTTGTAAGTAAATAATTATTCAGAGAAGACAGATTTAGAAGGTGGATCTAGAAGATGGATGATGACGCTCCTAAGTATTTCCTAAGTCTCAAATTTTTTGTTTTTGAATTGTTGAAAATAAAATTGATGAATTGCATTAAAAATTGTAATTTCTAGAAAGGGTGATTTTTGCTTGGTCGGCATGCTGAACTCTCCAGTTCAGCAGGCCAGACATAAGGTTCGGTAGGCTATCAATGGGGCAGAAATCAGGAGGCTCTGGTGACAGGCCGTACTTCTAGTTCGACAGGCCGATTTGTCATGAATCGGTAGGCCGATGGGTCATGACCGGCAGGCCGATCACCTAGATCGGCTTGCTGGCAGAGAGCTAAAAAATTTTCCAAAAAAGGTACAGCTTTTCAATGCAGTTTTAATTTTATTTTTGTGACAATTTTGAGAAACATTAAATTGGGATATGACCGGAAATGTGAAGTATTCGATTCATATAGGATTAAAGACTTGAAGGTGGGGCATTACACAAAGAAGGATACAGCTTGAGGATTCAAAGATGAAGAATTGATAAAATATTTCTATTATTCTGTTGTAATCTTTATTTTCTATTTTGTAGGGTGGAACTATAATATTACGGTTATTATTATTTTACTTGTAGCTTTGCTTGATTGCTTTGTTTGTCTGCATTATAATATGATTTGCCATGTATATTGATAACATATCATATAGAATAGGGAGTGCTGCTCATATTAAAATTGTTCATGCATGTTCTTAAAATAAAACCTTGATTTCAAAAGATTGAATGGGAGAACGTCTTCGAAGAGAGGACCTGCGTCCTCTATCGTTGGTCTATAGGAAGAACATGGTGGTCCCAACTCCTAGGAAGGGATTTCTATCATGTACCAGATTAGTTCTCTGAGAGGATAAGGTATTTTAGCATAATTTATGGTTGGACACCGCTAAGTGGTGATTATAAATCATGGATAAAATATTGAAACGATGGTTATACAATCACGTTAATTTTATTATTAACCTCCCCTAGGAGCTCTGTTAATAGAATTAATGGCCAAAGAAACTATTATTAATATATCCTGGATCATACGGGTCCTGCGTATGATCCAGGATGGCATATATTAATCAGGAGGGGATCCGTGTTCCTGATTGAATTTGGCATGAGTCCCCTAAGAGTTTGTTGAATTCTAAGTTGGGAAATATCGTTGTAAGGTTGTGACATTTTCAAGGTTTTTACACATAAACACATTTGTATGTTTTTTACATGATTGTGTTATCTTACTAAATTGTTATGATATGTTTGCTTATGTTTGGTATATGATTCTTTATTGTAGATTAAAAATGTCTAAAAACGCTTTATCTTCAATACTTGACAAAAACCTATTAACAAGAGAGAACTATAATGATTGGAAATGGAACTTGGATATCGTCTTCTCCTTTGAGAAACTAAAATTTGTGCTGACAACCCCTTGTCCTCCCGAGCCTACAAGAGACTCCACTAATGAGCAATTCCAAGCGTATGATCGCTGGAAAGATGCAAATGATCAGGCCTGTTGCTATGTTATAGCTATCATGAATAATGTGTTGCAGGCTCAACATGAGGAATATGAGACTACAAAGCAGATCATGGATAATCTTGAAGACATGTTTGGAGGCTAGGCCATAACAAAGCGGAAAGGGGCGCTTCAGAAACTTTTTAACTGTAAGCAGAGGCTGGGGACATCTGTAAAGGAGCACATGATGTTGGTCATAGGTTACCTCGTTGAGGCTCAAACCATTGGAGCTGACATTGATGCTAAAACTCAGATGACTATGGTCTTTGAGACTCTGCCAAAGGAATTTATTCTATTTAGAGCTATATTTAATTTGAGCGATAGGCAGGATTTGACCTTAACAGAATTAATGAAGCAGCTATAGGAGTTTGAACTACTGATCAGGGAGTCTTCTACAGGTGGAGAGGCTAACTTGGTAACTGCTTCTGGTTTCAATCCCAATTCTGGGAATGGAAAGAAACAACAGGCCAAGAATGGGAAGTCTTCTGTTCCTGCTAACAACAAGAGCAAGAAGAAAAAGAAGAAGAACTTGAAGAAGCTTAAGTGCTTCTTCTGTAGGAATGTCGGACATATAAAGAAGCATTGCAAGGACTTCCTTTCTAAAGGAGGTAGGTGTGATCTTCTGTATTTAGAAACTTATTTGGTTGAGGAATCCTTTGACATTTAGGTCATAGATTCCGGTGCAACTAATCATGTTTGTGTTTCTTTGCGGGGGTTCAAAGAAACAAGAAGTCTACTACTTGAAGACTTCACGCTTCGGATGGAAGATGGATCCTTGGTCTTAGCGGAAGCAGTGGTAGACGTCCATCTTTATTTTGATAATTATAGGAATTTAATTTTGCGAGATTTTTTTTATGTTCCTAAATTTAAAAGGAATTTAATTTATGTAGCTTGTTTATTTAAAGACTCCCATTTGCTTTCTTTTAATGATAAAGTGGTGATTCGTAAAAACAAATCTTTTATCTTTTATCTATATTTTATTAAACTTAAGATGGACTTACTGCTTAATGCTGAGATGAATGATAATAACTTTAAAAGACTTAAAACTTCTCACTCTAATAAGACTTATCTTTGGCATTTGCGCCTAGGTCATATTAACCTGAATAGGATTCAAAGGTTGGTAAGGGATGGACCTTTGAGTCACTTGAAGGTGGAATCCATACCTCAATGTGAATCTTGTTTGGAGGGTAAAATGACCAAAAAACCATATGGGTCTAAGGGCAATAGGGCCGAAAGGGTTCTAGAACTTGTGCATCGTGATGTTTGCGGACCAATGAACATACAAGCACGAGGAGGGTATGAGTACTTCGTCACTTTTATTGACAATTACTCAAGATATGGGTATGTGTGCTTGATGCACCACAAAAGTGAAACTTTTGACAAGTTTAGGGAGTTTCGGGCTTAAGTGAAAAAGCAATTGGGTAGACCCATAAAGGCACTTCGATCCGATCGAGATAGAGAATACCTTTCTGATGAGTTCTTGGGATACTTATTAGAGAATGGGATTTTGTCCCATTTGACTGCGCCGAGCACTCTACAGCAGAATGGCATAGCGGAGAAAAGGAATAGACTTTATTAGACATGGTCAGGTCTATGATGAGTTATTCATCATTGCCTTTATCCCTTTAGGGATATGCACTACAAACTGCATGTTATCTTTTTAAAAATGTGCCTTCAAAATCGGTCCGTAAAACTCCTCATGAGTTGTGGATGGGCAAGAAGACATCCTTAAACCATATTCACATTTGGGGATGTCTGGCTGATGTCCTGTTTAAGGATGCAAATAAGTTCGAAGCATGTTTGGAAGTTTGCATGTTTGTAGGATATCCAAAAGGGACTAAATAGGGTTATTTCTATAACCCAAAGGAAAATAAAAGTCGTGGTTTCAACTAATGCAACTTTCCTTGAGTAAAGTTACATGGAGGACTTTAAACCTCGAAGCAAAGTGGTGCTTGAGGAATTAAGGAGTGATTCGATCACTCTGGAGGTTTCGAATGAAATCATTCCGATCAGTGTAGAAAATCCAAACGAACCTGAACAACAACCTAAGGGGCTTCGACATAATGGGAGGATCGGGCGTCAACCTGAGAGGTATATGTTTAATGGGGAGGTTTTCTTGGCTGAACCAGATGAACATGACAAAGATCCTTATACTTACGCAGAGGCTATGGAGGATGTCGATTCGAAACTCTAGACAGAGGCCATGAACATAGAGATGAAGTCTATGGAGACTAATCAGGTCTGGTAGCTTGTGGATCTTTCCAAAGGGGTAAAACCCATAGGGTGTAAGTGGATCTACAAGAGGAAAAGAGGAGTGGATAGAAAGGTCGAAACCTTTAAGGCTAGACTGGTAGCTAAGGGTTATTCGCAAAAGGAAGGAATCAATTATGAGGAAACCTTTTTGCCTGTAGCCATGCTTAAGTCCATCCAGATTCTCTTGTCCATAGCTATCGCTTTCGACTACGAGATTTGACAAATGGATGTCAAGACGGCTTTTCTAAATAGCTATCTTGATGAGTCTATTTATATGGAACAACCAGACGGGTTCAAGGTCAAGGGTCAAGAAGGTAGGTTTGTAAGCTACTAAAGTCAATTTATGGACTTAAGCAAGCTTCTCGTTCTTGGAACATAAGATTTGATCAGGTGATCAAGACTTATGGTTTCTCACAAAATATGGATGAGCCATGTGTTTACAAACACATTAAGGATGGAAAGGCGGTTTTTCTTCTGCTCTATGTAGATGACATTATGCTAATTGGCAATGACATTAGTGCATTGTCATCGATCAAATTATGGTTGACCAAGCAGTTTGACATGAAGGACTTGGGTGAGGCTAATTTTATTCTTGGTATCCAGATCTTTCGGGATAGGAATAACAAAATGATAGCTTTGTCCTAGGCCAGCTACATAGATAAAATTCTCAAGTGATTTTCAATGTAGGATTCCAAGAAAGATGGGCAACCATCTAGGTCTAGAATTACTCTTTCTAAGAAAGACTCTCCAAAGTTTGAGGAAGAAAGAGAATACATGAAGAAGGTGCCTTATGCTTCGGTAGTGGGTAGTCTCATGTATACCATGCTTTGCACACGACTGGATATTTGTTATGCGGTTGGGATTGTAAGTCGATTTCAGGCGGATCTAGGACCAAACCACTAGATTGTGGTTAAGCATATTTTTAAGTACTTGAGAAGAACTGAGGGTATATGCTTGTATATTCGGTTGAGCACTTAACTCCTCTAGAATATACTGACTCGGATTTTCAATCCTGTCTAGATTCTAGGAAATCAACTTCAGGTTTTGTATTTACTCTGGGCGTCGGTGCCATCAGTTGGAGAAGTATGAAGCAAGATTGCACTTCAGATTCAACGATGGAGGCCGAGTATGTGGCAGCTAACGATGCTTCGAAAGAAGCATTGTGGCTCCGCAAGTTCCTTGGGGATCTTGAGGTAATTCTTGGTATGGATAAATTGGTATCATTTTATTGTGATAACAGTACGGCGGTAGGTAATACTAAGGAACCAAGATTTCATAAGAAGAGTAAGCATATTGATCAGAAGTATCATGTGATAAAGGACTTCGTTGAGGGTAGGCATGTCACGGTGTGCAAGATCGCGTCAGAGGACAATTTAGTTGATCCATTTACGAAGACACTTACTAGGAGAGTCTTTGAGAGGCATGTGGAAGCTATGAGGATACGAGATTTGTCATATTTACTCACTTAGCACAAGTGGGAGATTGTTAGACATGTATGCCCTAAGGAGTAAAAATGTAATAAGTTTTTGGAGACACTTTTATCAATAAAGAATTTATTTATTGTTTATATACCAAATCTTGTCCTCTTTATGTTCATATTTGTTGAATGTATGTTAAGCAAACAATAGTCTGAGACTGTCGCTCTAAACCTTTAAGAATTAGGCATATGATGGACAAATTATGCGAAAGACACAATTCTTAAGGTGACAGTCTAAATCATAAGATCTTCAATCGAGGGAATAAAGTTGGGCACTTTATTCATGTAAAGATTGTTATGTTGTCTATATCCCTATTGGGAGATAGTTTGTCTCGACCATCGGAGGTCGACTCCGTGAATAGAAACATTGGCACATTGTCATAGGTGACGATGTGTTGGATCGAGACATAAAGTGAATTGATTTAGATTAATAATTTTGTTTCAGCAAATCGATATACTTTAGACAATCATTTGTATCGTACCTTAATGTTGAGATAAATAGTGGGCCCGTTGTCTTGACTTGTGTCTTTTGATGTACCAAAGGGTGACACCCAGATCTTAATAGTGGTATGCATGTTGGTACGTTGGAGGCATGACTCTTGATAGCGTAGACCTATTATTCATAGATATGGAATCCATAGCTCCTCTTTAGGAGTAGTGATATCCTCTTATATACATTATCCTGTAATTGGAATACTAGAGTGCTTAACCATTTGGATACATAGGTATAATTGATTGGTATATTATCTTTGGATGGTAAGTTTTTCAATGGTGAGATAATGGAACGTAAGATAAAAATAATTGGGAAGGTAAAATAGAACTTGTCCTTAAGCCAGTTATGGATAATCTTATGGGGATACGATACATTATGATATGTCATGGAGACTTAGCTATACGGGCTTTGTAAATCTATATAGTTCGATTGTACAGCTCTAAGCTTTTAGTGGAGTAGCGTTGGAGTTGATAATTATGAAATGTATATCTGGGATATTGATTTCATAATTATCGGGAGCTTGAACTATATAGGTCGATTTGGTCCCCATTGCTAGCTCACAAAATCCTGTAACGATACGGCGTGCTTTTCCAATAATTGATGACTTATGTCAGATTTATTAGATTGGTTGAAATTCGAAAGAATCAAATAATTCATGCCTGTTTATCGGTTGAATTAATTTTATGATAAAATTAATTCAAGATAAACTTGTTGAATTATTGGGATCGAATAATTCTTGTCTGTTTATCGGTTGATTTAGTTTTGAATAAATTAAAGCAAGATAAACTTGTAGAATTATTAGGAATTCATTTATTTTCCTAGAGATTATCTAGATAAAATTGTTTTAATTAGATAACTTCTCCATTGTAACACCCGCCTATTTTATGTAACGGACCACGTTAAGTTAGTAACATTGCTAAGGAATTTTATTAATAAATTTAGTTATATGATATGATATGTGATGTGCATGTTACTAACTTTTTATGTCAAGTTTTGTGACAGGTGATGACCGCATGGGATCGTTGTGCTCTAGTGTTCATGTGAAATTTTAAGTATATGTTTATTTATGATGCAATATATGATTATTTATGATGCAATGATATATGAATGTTTTATGTCGTGTCATTTAATGACATATCGACAGGCCAAACTTTTAAGTTCGGCAGGCCAAACTTCTTGCCCAAGAACGGCAGGCCGAAGAACCCCCACCGGCAGGCCAAACTTGCTAGAACCGGCAGGCCGAAGGGGAAAACCGACAGGCCGAATACGGCTGACAAACGGTCAGCTGAAATCTCTCCCAATTTATGGCTGAGACAATAATGTTAATTGGGTGATTTAATTGTGATTAATTGGCATAATAATGAAAGGATTTTATCAGTTAAGGAAATAAAAGGAGTTTTGACTTGCATGATTTGTGTTAATTTAAATGGTTTCCAATTTTAAATGGGCAAAACATGGAAAGTTGGGAATGACTTGTTTAATTTCCTCTTTTCTCTCCTTTTCTCCACACCATTCAGCCCCTCAACAGTCAGAAAATTCTGACTTAATGATGGGAATTGAATTCTCATCAAATTGTGTTTAATTCGTTAAAAATTTTAACGTTTCTCTTTTTTTATTTATTTTTATTTTCTCTCCTCTCACACTTTCTCTCTCTCAAAAATTTCTGAGACGTACTTTCATTCTCTTCCTCTCCTCTTCCTCACGAAAATTCTCTCTCTCTTCCACGAAAATTTTCTGAGAAAGGTCTTGATTCGTTGATTGTTATCAAGGGGTTTTGAGAAGATATTTCTAGGTATGAATTCGGTTTTTTTGGTGCTTTTGAAAAGAAATTTTCTCCTTGATAGGTATTGTATTTTGTCTCGACGTTTTTTTTTTTATATGATGTTATGAATATGTTATGTGATGTTTTTCTAAGTTTCGTATCATTTCAATGTTTTAATGAAAAATGATATTTCTGTCTTCTACTCCTCACAGTAATATGTTATTATGTTATTGTATAATTTAGAAAGTATGAAAAAAATGTAATGATTATTCAAGGGGTAAATATGACGTTTTCATGAAAAGTTGTTATATTATGCATATGTATGAGTATGCAAGATGAATGTGTTTTATTTATATGTTATGAAATTTTTATGAGAAAACTGTTTATGAAATGTTATATGTTTTATATATATATATATATATTTAAATGATTTTATGATAATGAAATGATTTTATGCATGAAAATAAGATGTTTGTATGAATTATTAAATTAAAGTATATGTGTTTTAAATTATTAGAAAACGTTTTTCAATGAGATTTTCATGTTTACAATGTATGAAATGTTTTGGTTTTTATGGGAGCATGTTATGAATAGCGTTTATATATTATAATGATGATTATGAGATATGTTTGTAAAATGTGATAATGTAAATGAGTATATTATGAATGAATATCATGAGAATGGATGTTTCATGGTGTGTATTAATGTATTGCATCTTTTAAATGATAAATGGCATGAACACTCAAGGAAGCAAGCACATCGAGACCACGACATCGTCATCAAGTGCAATTTTAAAGTTAAGTAAGCTAACGATAAGGTAAGTGCATTCTCACCTGCAACATGACACATATTTTTACAAGGATTGATGATATGTTTTACAGGAATATTCATGATGATTTTATTATGATTTTTCCTTAAAGGATTTCTATGAAAGATTTTCGTGATTTTAAGATATGCATGATGATTATGGCATGTTTTAAAGTATGAAAAGTATGTATATATATGTATCACCTAATAAGTGTTGCACACCCAATGATATGAAATGTTATGTTATGATGTCATGCTTGGTTTGGGATTAGCTACCCTTCTCCTCTCTTGACGGCGCGCCTATGATAATGTCTATGGTGCAACACTTGGGCCCTTAAGATAAAATGGATTAAGTTTTAAAATGGTCAACGTTATGAAAGATATGTTCTATGAAATTGTGCTTAAGGCACCTTTATGATATGATGACAATGATGATGAGGATGATGATGTTTATGAAATGTTTTAAATTGTGAGAATATCTGTATTTACTAAGCATTAGCTTAATAATGTTTTATGTCATGTTGCAGATAAGGGTAAGAAAATCATGGACTAGGAGGAGGACATGGGAAGGCGTGTGAGCTTATGCACGATGAATTGTAACCGGAAGCACGCCAAAAAAATGATTTTATGTTTTAAATAAGTTATATTTTTTTTAGTATATTTTCATGTTAAGTTTTAAGATTTTTTTATATTAGGGTTTTATAAGTTACTTTATCATTTTTATATGAATTACGAACTTCCGCTATATTTTACGTAAAGTTGGTATGTTTTAAATTAAGTTTTTCTAATGAAACTTGGTCTCGGATGGCCTGCCGAACTCTAGAAGTTCAGCCTGCCGATCATGATTTTCGGCCTGCCGAACATGGATGAATTTTTAGTCTGAATTGCAAAACCTCTGCCGGCCTGCCGGTTGAGGGAACTCCGGCCTGCCGATGATGTTCGGCCTGTCGAAGTCCCAAGTTCGGCCTGCTGAACTGGGGGAACAAATGGATTTCAAATGATGTGATGATCAAGAGTTTTCATGGGATATATTTATAAGTTCTGATTTATACAACTTGACAAACCTATATCATTAAATAAGTTTATGTTAAATCAAGTATAATTGAATAAATTATGTTATGGAATAAATTAAACGATGTTATTCTAATCAATGTTAAGTTTTTTTTTTTTTTAAAAAAACGTATGAATGGATCCTGGTTATGTAAGTTTAAGTTTGATATTATTAATTGTTTCGAGTTTATGAAAGTATGAACGTATGTATGTAACGATATCTGTGACGTCCGATCTAAGGGGCATTACATCCATTGGGTTATTTGAATTAAAACTGAGACTTTATCCTATAGAATCTCAGGTGAAAAATAAAAGATTCGTTGAGATTTTTTTTTTTTTGTAGTTTGGCATGCCGATCATCAAGTTTGGCCTACCGATTAGGCAGATCGGCATGCCGATGCGCAGAAAAAAGATCACGTGTTTTTATACATATTTTATCAGATATTGATCCGAATTTGATTCTGATTCAAATTTTTGAGACCTAATCTGATAAGGACTGTTTCTAGACCCAACCTCTATAAATAGGGAGTAAGGCTCAAGAGTTATTCAGATCAATTGAGAGGTTAAGAGTGATACTCTACTGGTGAGAATCTAAAACTCCCTGAGAGCTCTTGTTCACAAATCACGAACACTAGCTTTGGGGTTCTCTCAATTGGTTGGAAGGAGAGTCACCTTGTGGAAGAGCTGTATATGTGAGCTCACACTCACTTCGATCGTGAATAGAGAATAGCAAAGGAGACCAGTTAGTTGAGGTTCTTCTGGAACGTTACTTCTCTTCACAGATTGTGCGAGTTCTTCGGCATTCAAAGGTTAGTAAGATTTGGTTAATTTATGCATATAGTGTGTTAAACTTGTGTTTTGGAAAATACTCTGATATAAAAAATTTTAAATTCTGCTGCGTACTATTTTTCTAATAGCTAAAACTCAGAGTTTTCATGACGGAGCGCCTAAGCTCCCAAAAACTAGTGCTAGGTGCCAAAAATTTCCTACCCTGGCACCTGGGCTCTCAAAGACCAGCGCCTAGGCCTTGCCTCTTCTGTTTTGTGGCTTCAAACTTGCTATTTTAGCACCTAGGCACCTGACACTAATGCACAATAAAAGAAATGTGACCTTTTATGCTTCAAAGTCCATTGTTTTCCCTCTTTTCAATTCCTTACCTCACAACACCTACAAAACACACACAAAAAAAAAAAAAAAAAAAAACACACACATACACACATGGAAACCAAGAAACTAACAAAGAAAATATAAGAAAAAAATGAAAATACATGAAATTAAGTGTTTATCAACTACCCAAACCTTGATCAAACCAATTGGATATGGCCATAACATCTTAAATCCTAACTAGAAATGGAGTTTTTTTTTTCCCCTTCAGAGAAGGTCGGCCTTAAAAGGAAAGGGCTGAAAATGAGCCCACCTACTAGCTTAATCTCATATTCAAATCCTTTGTCTAATTTTGGTGTCACAAATAGTGTCCAACCAATCATACTATGACACATCATTTAAAAAGTTTAAAATAATGTTTAATTGACTTGTACATGTTTTTCATTAAATAACGTGTCATAATATAATTGATTAGGTACCATTTAGGACACCAAAAATTGGACAGACTATTTGAGTCTCTTAATCCCTTTAAAGTACCGCACACACACCTCCCAGTACTTAATACTAAAGTACTCCCTTATTAGTGTCTTTCTTTTCATGTTAGTCGCCTTCTATTTTATGTCTAAAATGCTCATACAAAACTTTAAATAAAAGCTAGGTTATAGCTACCCATTTGATTTACTAACTTAGGCATACTCATGCATACCAAAGTATGATACACTAAAGATACTAAGTTTTAAACTTTGATAGTTTTTCACTAAAACTTAACCAAACTTCCTAAATTTCTTTTAAATACACTTAAACATTGAATAACTAATTCATTGTTTAATTCCCAACTCGTTCAAACACTAATTAAGTATGTTAACCTTAATATCGAAAATATCACTTATTTAGGGTTTCAAGGCAAAAACTTACCACCAAAACAAATATTATGCTGTTATAAGTGACCTTTTATTATTCATAATAACATTTGAAGAAGTTCCTTACCTTAAATAAAGTCTCCTTGACCTATAATGCCAAACACTGATTTAATTTTACTTCATATAAAGTGGCATTTTTCACCATAAATTGCCTTAACACCATCCTTGAAATCCTATCTTCAACTCATCAAATGTAATTGCATACTAAACACAATTAGAATGTACTTTTCCATCTTTTTACATACTAGATATGTCGTCAAGAAATCCCAAGCAAATTAGCTATACAACCAATACAAATTGCACAAAGTGCACTTTTAAACATGATACACGCTATTAATATAATTAAACACTTTGCAATAATTATAACATTATATAATGCAATCAATGCCATGTAATTGATCGAAAAGCACGTGAGAATACTGGGTATTACAATCAATATTTGTCAATATTTACCTAACAAATACTTTACTTATCAATGTTTACTTTTTTTTTTTTTGGCTCTGATTTTATCAATGTTTCTAATTATTAAATATATTTTGTTCCATTTTGTCCCCATATGAAGAAAAACCCTCCAGAATGAAAATCTCAATCCTTTTTTTTTTTTTTCAAACTCTAGATCTAAACCTAACCTAGCTATCACTGCGCTAGGGAACAATGATACCACCACCATCATTTAAGAATTTTCCCCTCCTGAATTTTTTCTATTTATCATATCTATATAATATTTTTTTTAGAAGTTTTCAGTTTTACCTTAAGTTTTGACTTTTAAGTAGATTTTTTTCTCTCTTTTTTTAGGGGAATTTTTATCTCTCTCAGTAAACTAAAAAAAAAAAACCTATATTATTATATAATTTCACAAGGTTTTGAGCTCTAAACTCTAAACATTAAATTTAACTACAACGAGGTTAAAAATAAAAAAAGGGAAAAAAGAGATACAAATCAGTAAATTGAGGTTAAAAGATATTCTCACAAAGAAATTTAAGGTCTAAATTTTGGCTTAAATTATGTCCATTGGAAAAATAATATCCTACTTTTTTCAGTGGAGCCTTACGAAGATGCACTATTTAAAAATAAAAAGTCATTTTGCTTTTCAATACATATACATATATATATATATATATATATATATATATATATATATTATAAGCTTTCACATTTTAACATGGACATTGGAGCAAATTTCTCTTTGGATGCTCAGGAGGATTGGGACAGACAAGTGGCGTGCAAAAACAAAGCAGACAACTCATCGACAAACCAACGTTCAGACTAGTTAGCTAAAGATAGTGGAGATCCCTTAAAGCCAATACGTTGAAACAACCGTTTTGTCCTAATACAACAAAAAGACCAACGACCGAAGGCCAAAGACTACCATGGATCAAAAATCCAAAGAAGCCCTTCAATGTTCCGAGGAGCAAATACTTTATTTTTTTAATAAATTAATCTAAATAATTTTATCAATCTTGGAGAGGCCCTGTTTTAGATTTAAGTGAAATTTTATCAATCTTAAATACTTTATTTTTTTAATAAATTAATCTAAATAATTTTTTATTTTGGTTCTGTGTTAGATTTTCTGAAGAACTTATGCTAATAAATACTAATTATGAGATCGTTCGGAAAACACCTTGAAACTTGAAGTTAGAACTTAAATATTGTAGCATGTGAGATATTTATACTCTAACAAACTTTTACCTTCTACTATAGTATGTGAAAACTTTACACTATAACAAACTGAACTTATTATTTCTAACGTGTTTCTTAAACAAACTCAATAATTTCTCTCGGCATAAAGACCCTATATTTATATGTATGAAAAAATGTATTTTTGACACTCTAATAATTTCTTTTTTTAAAAAAAATCCACTACAATAATTTCCCACCCTTTAAAAAATAAGAAAATGATGAAAATAACCCGTGTTCATATTTCTAATTATTATTTTCAAAAGATCCACCGTTTTTCTTTTTCAATAATACAAAAATTGTTTATTTGATTTTATAGAACCTGATCACATGCTAGTTTCATGATACAGAATAAACAGAGAGACAGCTAAATCCCATCTGTACTCTTGGGAATAAACCAGAGCTCGGCTGTCTATTTCATTTCTTCTTCTTTCTAACCTTGCCGTTGCAGAAACGAGAACCAAACCCAAAAAAGCTGATTGTCACTTTGGGGATGTACGGATGTGGGAGATTCAGAACTGGACTAACTCTATTAACCCCGGATCCGCACATGTTATTCTTCCTTGACAAAGTATTATTGTTGGCATAGTAATAATATCCACCACCCGCAAACGACGTTGATCTCCTGTAAAACGACGTTGAATTGATGGAGGACTGTTTTTGCAAATTCTGCTTCTCAGTTGTAGTGCTCTGCTTTGGATTTGGGACCGACCCAGTTGAGTTGCTTCTCGACAAAAACTGTAGGGATCGAATCAAGCTCTTCCCTCGGACAGTGTCGAAATTCAGACTACTACTTCTCCTGAACTGCCAAAAGGACTTGCTCTGTGGAGGCTTTTCGTCTTCGTCTTCGTTTTCATTATCTGTGTCGAAACTCGCCGATAGGAATTCTTTCAAGCTCTTCTTCTCGGTGTTCGAGTTTCGGTTGCAAGTAGTCGAAGGAAGAGGCTCTTTCTGAGGAGTATAAGTGGAAGTTTTCTTGATTTGTATAGGAAGAATCTTACCATTGGAGAAGAGCTCATCGGCTGAGGAGAGTGGTTCAAAAGAAAGATTGTTGTTGAGTATGCAGAAGTTGAAATCGGAGCTCGAATCCAAATGTTGAATGTTTTCTGTGGGAATCACTGAATTTGCAGTTTGATTGAGATCATCGTGAGAAAACGAGATTCTCGGACTGATTGACAGGCTAGAGATCTCTGAGCACACATCAAATGCCATTTTTTTTCCTCCTAGTTGTTCAAATTCATAGGAGAAGGCCGAAGTTAAAAAGTGGCGGATTTGGAGTCAAAAGTGGAGAAAGGAAAATTTGAATAATGGGAATAAGAAGTCAGAAATAGCAGCAGCTTTAGCTTTTTTTTTTTTTTTGGGTGGGGGACTTGGTTGCTAGTTTTGGGCAGTGGAAGGGATCACTTATGAAGGTTGAGACAGAGTGGCAATTGAGCCGTTTATATTGCCCTTTGTTGGGTTGGAATGAGGAAAAAAATAGGGCTTAAAAAAGATTAATTTTAAAAACTCCCTAATTATATCACTAGTGTCACTTTCCTCTCCAATTTCAAGATTCGCCAACTAGTGTCTTGAACTATAAAACATTTGCGAAAACCCCCTTTTGGCATAATTGTTGCGGTAATTTAAAATGATGTGGAACTTAATTTATAATATCAAATCTATTTTAAAGTACAAATCTTAATTCTCATTACAAAAATACTAAAAACAAAAAATTCTTAAAATTAAATTAAAGAAAATTTTCCTAAAAATTTTTTTTAGGCTTCTTTTTTTTTTCTTAAGTATTCGTCGATTTTACCAAATCATCAACAACGGTAGTGTATTCTGTTTGTGTGTGCATGTGCTTTAAGTCAAAGAACAGAAGAAGAAAGGAGATTAGAAAAAAAAAAAAAAATTACTCATTTTTTCAGTTTTTTCTTATGTTTAGGTACTCTTTCTTTTCAATTTAATTTAATATTAAAAAAACTTCAGTTTTTTAGGAACCTTTTGGTGATATTAGGGTTAATTACATTATACCTTCAATTTATCTTTCTCTTTTTAGAAGCTACATAAGTATTCCTTGAAGTTAAAAAGCCCATTTTGATTTTATCCCTCTCGTTACTTATTAGATGAAAAAATGGAGAGAAGAAAAAATTACCCTTAATTAGATTGAATTTGGCTTGTTAGTTTTTTTTTTTAAAAAATATTTTAACATTATAAAAACATAAACTCAAGATCTTCTTTTTTATGGATTTTATATTTTTAAATCTATAAAATATTTTTCTTAGTTGTTTGAGGATAATAATGTTGTTTTGTTTATTTTTTTATTCATAAGGGTGAAATAAAAATAATTTTTTTAAATTCAAATGATAGCTTTATAGTTTTTAAAAACTAAGAGATATAATTATATAATTATTCTATAAATTTTTATATTTTAAAATAATTTTAATATTATAAATTTAGTGCCACTTCACCATAAATTAACATAATTATGATAGAAGGGAGACTTTTGCAAACTTTGCACATTTTCTGGAGGTTGGTTGGAGTATTTTGAAATTTGAGAGCAAAATGACACTAATAATATAGTTTGGAAGGTATTTTTAAATAAGACCTAAAAAGGGGGGAAAAAAATGAGTTGAACTTATGCACCGAAAGGCTGCCGAAGGGATCCTATTCTAGGGGATTTCCCAATGATACTTTTACTTTAATGAAAATTCCACCGGTGAAAGGGAGTATGATCGTGATTACCCTTCAATGATTTTATCTTTATGGAACTCGTGATGCAAAGCAAATCTATGCAGTATATAGGGTTATTATTATTATTATTTTGATTCACAGTACTTTGATAAAACATGAAATAGATACTCTATCATTTAGGACGGTTCTATTTGCATTTCTTTTAACTTTTTACATAACCTATAATTTTAAAATTTACTTTTTGTACTCCTTTATAGTTTCAAAACTACTCTTATGATTATTACTTTTTTCTACCTCATTTTTCTCTTCACACCCATTTTTTTTTTCATTATTTCAATATTCTTATTTCTCTATCTCTCTATTTTTTTTGGCTTTTTTTGAAACTTTTTTCATTCATAAATAAAATTCATAAATTGGAAATTATATATAAAAAAATTTAACTTAAAAATTTTGGCTATTCACTATAATTTATTAAATAATATTTTGAATTTTTTTTATGAAAAAAATCATATTTAAGGGTTTTTTTATTTTTTATTTTTACCTATGAAGTAGTGAAATAGTGTAATCTACTTGGTAATGAGAAGAAATATTATCGCAAGACATCATACTATAAAACAAACAAATAAATAAATAAATAAAGTACCCAAATGATATAACAACCCAAAAGATATGAAAAGAAAGAAGAAAACAAAAATATATTACAAAAATAGAAAAAAAAAAAACAGAAAAAGTAAAAATGGCTATGGTCTCCTACTGATGTCGTTTCATGTGAAACCAATGACTCAATGAAATAAAAAAACTACTTTATGGTTCATACATAAAACAAACTTGAAGCAAATTATGACGATAATGACAATCATCGTTGAATATTAACCAAAAAAGAGAAAATCAATAAATAATTAATAATACCTCTACTTTTTGAAATAGTCATTGAATAATGAAAATTAGGATTTTATCTTTACATATAGGTGTGCGGAAAGAAAAAAGATGTAATATTAGTTTCTATTTTTTAAAAAAGGATTTAGTTATGTAATTTTTCAGTTATAATTGTCCTTTTTGTCATTTTATTAAAGAGTTTTTCAATCATATAGAAAATTATTTTCAATGGGGTGTAAATAGTCAAGTAGGGTGTCGATGTCTTGCTTTTAATCAACATCAGGAGTGAACATGCAAGAAGAGAGGACACCTCGGAGGTCAAGGGAGATGGTGGTGTGGTGCCAACCAATGGCTCTTCGACACTCAAGTCAAGTATTGGTTCCATCGAGAGAGAAGCTAGGTTTAGCATGAAAGGGTCTACTTACCTTAAAAGTAGAGTGAATGCTCATATTTAACATTAATGTGACAGTAACTAGCTACTCAAAATAACTTTGTATGACTAAAAACTGTTTGACTTTGAGGTGCTTGTAATGGTGCATGATCTAAAATTCAACCTCGAGTTTTTATTAGTAATAAAATTTCATAAAAAAGAAAAGTATTATTTTTGAAATATTACGAAATATTTCCAATAATTTGTCGGATTAAATGAATCGGATGGCTCATTATTAAAGAGAGATATTTTCCATATTTGTGTGTGCTGTTTTTTAACAGGTGTGGCTATAAATAGCTAAATAGTTAAAGGCCTAGAAAAGGAGTGATACATGAAATCTCTGTCAGAATCTCTCTATGCGTGTGTGTAGGATTATTGTGTAATAACCTGTGCCTGAAAGTGTGTTTATGGAAGATTGTGACTTGAAGCATGAATCTCATATTCATGACCGTAGAGTATTGTGAGGCTTCTCGTGGTGATTTTCAAATTGGTGTCAAATTGGAGATCCGAGGCAACACCGCCATAGACACTTTGGCATGTGTACCTGGTGGTTTTTCTTTCCTTAGTATCAAAGCCAATAGTGATAGTCTCTATATTCTATGCAAGATTAAACACGGAGAAAACTATGTAAAATCCAATCATGAAAGCTGCCATTTTGTAATTTTTCTTGTGATTTTTGTACATGTTTTCTGCTCTCTATTTAAATATGATTTTTGGATATGTGGAAGATTATTTGATGTTTATTTTATTTCTAAAGTTTCAGATTAGAGTCAAACTTTTGAAATCCGTAACTTTGACCGCAGTTTGTATCACATCGCTCAATGCCTGTGTATTCTAGTTATGGTCAGATGTCTTTTGGAATTTTTTTGCAATGATATGTCGTTTGCTTGAAACAAATCCCGCGCATGAAAGAGTTATGGCTTTCGCAATTTTTTAATAAAGTTTCCAAAAATTTGGATTATTTTAATATATATTGGGATAGATTGCCTTAAAAAATGAGATCTTTTTGTAAAAAAAAATATATTTATAAATAAATAGAGTGAATGTCTCATTTTATTAGTGTGTATGTATTTTTAAATACTTTATAAATATATATTTATTAAGTATTAAATTAATATATTATATAGCGTTGTTTTACAAAAAATTTTATGACAATTTTTGTTTTATATATTCTATATCTTTACCACATTTTCGTTTATTTTCTCAAAAATCATTTTAAAAAACTTACAATACGATAGGACAAATCTTACTATAATTTGATGGAGAGCGAGTCACAATCCCCACATTAAAAGGTAGAGTGAGATGGGTGGAGGCACAACACTGTTACTCTCACTATGAGACGAAGTCGTTTGGTGGCCAACGACACTTGGCGGTAGTGGTAAAAGGTGGCGAGTGGCCTGCATCACCACCCGCGACAGGTGAAATGCGGATCTAGGCCACGTGTAGGTACGCACCCTACTGTTGGAAAAAAGGCAATTGGGTGAATGAGAAATTAATGCTCATTGGTGGAGATTAATGGAGGTCATAAACCTCATGTTGTAACACCCAAAGACATGGATTAATAGGTGATTATGAGCTTCATAATCATGAAAAATGGAGGGTTACAACCAATGGTTTAATGGGAGATTATGAGAACCATTATCATGGAAAATGGAGGGTTACAACCAATGGTTTAATGGGAGATTATGAGCACCATTATCATGGAAAATAGAAGGTTGCAACCGGTGTCATTATGCACATAAATTCTGAATAATGCCTCATTATAATGTGGATTGTAACGTCTATTCTCTTAAGCCTATATAATGAACTCTCCTCCACATGTTTGAAAGAACACACAATTGCATAGAATTTGCGCTCACTAAGTCATAGAGTTTTTCCTTTGTTTTTCAAGTTCCATCTAGTTTTTGTTGTAGTCATTTTTTGGTGATAGAAGAAAAACAGTTTCAAGTTCGCCAGAAACGGTATCCAATAGTGCTTAAGATTCCATTGATAGTCGTTGTATCTTGGGAGACAGACGTCCGTAGAATCCTCGTGCACAACCAGAGGGGACGAATCTGTTTTAAGGAAAGCGTGACCTACACGTGCCTCGACCATTTTCATCTAATTTTCACGTTGCGTTGCTTCCATTGAAGTTGAAGTTGAAGGTTTTGTTATGCCTATTTTGTTATTTTCATTTTTAAAAAATTTGCAACTTGTTTGTTTTATTCATGCAATATATTGTTTGCAATTCCTTTATCCATATTCTATGTTGTATTTACTAACAATCTTAAAACATATTATCCTTTGAAGAAATGGGTGATAATATGAATGTTGTTCCAACTAAGAATGTTCCAACTAGGAGCACTTCTAAGACACCGATGCCATCTCCTAGGGTCCATGCTTCAACCTCGACGCAACCTTTGTCGGTTACAGTTCCTGTAAACCACAATGAAAAACCTGAAAAATTTAATGGACTGAATTTTAAAACTTGGCAACAAAAGATGTTGTTCTATTTGACAACACTGAATCTTGCGAGATTCTTGAAAGAGGATCCTCCTACTGTTAGAGAGGATGAAACAGATGCTCAGACCTTGCTTGCTGTTGAAGCATGGAAGCATTCTGACTTCTTGTGCAAGAATTATATTCTGAATGGCTTGACTGATGCACTTTATAATGTGTACAGTCTGGAAAAAACAACCAAAGAAGTATGGGAGTCTTTGGACTATAAATACAAAATAGAAGATGTTGGTGCTAAGAAGTTCATAGTTGGATCGTTCATGAACTACAAAATGGTGGCTTCTAAGACTGTAATTAGTCAAGTACAAGAACTGCAATTACTCATTCATGAAATTCATGTTGAAGGAATGATAATTAGTGAGTCTTTCCAGGTAGCTGCAATCATAGAGATGCTACCCCCTGCGTGGAATGACTTCAAGAACTATCTGAAGCACAAGCGTAAAGAGATGAGCATTGAAGATCTTATTGTTCGACTTCGCACTGAGGAAGACAATAGAAGATCTGAGAAAAAGCTTTTGAGCAAGTCTGTTACCAAAGCAAATGTGGTGGAGCATGATAAAAGCTCCAAGAACAAGAAAACCAAGTCGGGGTCCAAGCTGGGGCCTAAGGGTGGAATTTCAAAGAAGCAGAAATTCCAAGGAAAATGTTTCAACTGTGACAAGGTGGGTCACAAGTCAGCAGATTGTAGGCTGCCAAAGAGAAACAAGAAGAAAGAGGCTAATGTGGTGGACACCATCACACAAGAAGTGTCAGACATTAGTCTCTCTGCCGTGGTCTCTGAAGTCAACATGGTGGACTCCAACCCAAAGGAGTGGTGGCTAGACACTGGGGCCACACGCCATGTTTGCTGTAATAGAGCTGCTTTTGTTGAACTCGTACTGTCAGATTTTGGAGAGAAGCTGTATATGGGCAACTCTGCCACATCTGAGATCAAGGGCCAAGGAATGGTGGTTCTAAAAATAACATCAGGCAAGGAAGTTAAGCTTCAAAATGTGTTATATGTGCCTGATATCCGAAAGAATCTCATTTCTGGAACTCTACTGAGTTCACATGGCTTCAAGATGGTTTTTGAAGCTGATAAAATAGTTTTGTCTAAACATGAAATGTATGTGGGAAAGGGATATGTGAAAAATGGAATGTGGAAAATGAATGTAATGGCTATTAAGCCCAATTCCATTAATAAAAATAAAAAGTCTTCCGCTTATATGCTTGAGTCTTCTAATTTATGGCATGGTAGACTAGGTCATTTTAATTATAATACTTTGCGTAGATTAATTAACTTGAATCACACACCCACATTCAGTATTGATCCCAAACACAAATGTGAAATATGTGTAGAGGCAAAACTAACGAGATCTTCATACAAAATGATTGATAGAAATACTGAGCCACTTGATTTGATACATAGCGATGTTTGTGACTTAAAATTTATTCACACTAGAGGTGGGAATAAATATTCTGTTACATTCATAGATGATAGCACAAAATATTGCTATGTATATTTGCTTAAAAGCAAAGATGAAGTTATAGAGAAGTTTGCTCTCTATAAGCAAGAAGTTGAAAACCAACTTAATAAGAAAATTAAGATGGTAAGAAGTGACCGTGGTGGTAAATATGTAGAACCATTTAGTGAATTTTGTGCACAACATGGTATTATCCACGAGGTTACTCCACCTTATTCACCTCAGTCAAATGGTGTGGCTGAACGCAAAAATCGTACCTTAAAGGATATGATGAATGCGATGCTGATAAGTTCTGGATTGCCATAGAACATGTGGGGGGAAGCCATTTTATCGGCTAATTACCTTTTAAATAAGGTACCCCCGAAGAAAAAAGACAAGACCCCTTATGAATTGTGGAAAGCTAGAAAGCCTTCTTACAAATACTTGAGAGTGTGGGGGTGTCTTGCAAAGGTAATGGTACCTACACCAAAGAAGATGAGAATAGGTCCAAAAACAGTTGATTGCATCTTCATTGGTTATGCCCACAACAGTAGTGCTTATCGGTTCCTTGTGTATGAATCTAAAAACCCTGAGATTCACAAGAACACGATAATAGAATCTAGGAATGCATCATTTTTTGAACATGTATTTCCTTGCAAATCCAAAGAGGATGGTCCAAGTTCATCTAAACGAACGTTTAAGACTATTAAAGAGAATAGTCAGGATCATCAAGAAGTTGAAACCGAATATGAAGAGGAAGAGGCTAGACGAAGCAAAAGGGCAAGGACAGAAAAATAATTTGGTCCTGACTTTCTGACCTACATGCTAGAGGCTGAACCTCAAACTTTTAAAGAAGCTGTAAGCTCATCTGAGGATCCTTTATGGAAAGAAGCCATAAAGAGTGAAATTGATTCCATCATGTAGAATCATACTTGGGAATTAGTGGACCTTCCTCCAGGAAGTAAACCGCTAGGTTCTAAGTGGATTTTCAAATGCAAAATGAAAGCTAATGGAACAATTGACAAGTATAAGGCTAGACTTGTTATAAAAGGTTATAGACAAAAAGAAGGCCTTGATTACTTTGATACTTATTCTCTGTAACGAGAATAACCTCCATAAGAATGATTATAGCGATTGCCGCTTTGTGGAATCTTGAAGTACATCAGATGGATGTAAAGACTGCTTTTCTTAATGGAGACCTTGAAGAGGAAATTTATATGGAACAACCAGAAGGTTGTATTGCTCCAGGACAAGAAAAGAAAGTCTGCAAATTGGTGAAGTCTTTGTATGGGCTTAAACAAGCACCAAAGCAATGGCATGAGAAATTTGACAATGTTATGATGTCAAATGGCTTCAAAATTAATGAGTGTGACAAGTGTGTTTATGTCAAAAGAACATACGATGGATATGTTATTCTTTGTCTATATGTAGATGACATGCTAATCGTCGGTAGCAATGATCGGATGATCAAATCTACTAAAGATATGTTGAACTCTAGGTTTGACATAAAAGACATGGGACCTGCCGATGTGATTTTAGGAATCAAAATCAAAAGGGCGCTTGATGGATTCATCTTGAAACAGTCACACTATGTGGACAAGATACTTGACAAATTTAGTAAAAATGACACTGGTGTAGCCAGAACACCAATTGATACTAGTCAACATCTGTCAAAAAATAGAGGAGAAAGTATATCCCAGGTGGAATATGCTAGAGTGATAGGTAGTTTAATGTACTTAATGAATTGTACAAGACCAGATATTGCCTATGCTGTAAGTAGTCTGAGTAGATTCACGAGTAATCCAAGAGATGATCACTGGAAAGCAATTGTTAGAGTACTCAGATACGTACGGTATACTCAAAATTATGGGCTATATTATATAAGAGATCCTGCTGTTCTTGAAGGGTATTCTGACGTGAGTTGAATATCTGATATACAGGATTCTAAAGCTACAAGTGGATATGTATTCACTTTGGGAGGCGCAGCAGTTTCATGGAAGTCCTCAAAGCAGACGGTAATAACCAGATCCACTATGGAATCTGAATTTGTAGCCTTTGATAAAAGCAGTGAAGAAGCTGAATGGCTAAGGAATTTCTTGGAAGATATCCCTGAATGGCCTAAACCTATGCCTGCAATATGCATACATTGTGATAATCAGTCTGCTATTGGGAGGGCATAGAATGTGATGTATAATGGTAAGTCGAGACATATACGTCGTCGACATAATACCATTAGACAACTGATCTCAACTGGAGTCATGACAATAGACTATGTAAGGTCTAAAGAAAATATTGCGGATCTGTTAACTAAAGGACTGAATAGAGATCAAGTTGAGAAAACATCAAGAGGAATGGGACTTAAGCCCATAAAAGAATAGGTCGAAACAGTGGAAACCCAACCTTGTTGACTGGAGATCCCAAGATCTAGGTTCAATGGGACAACTAAACTGAATAGACTGAGTAAAATCACTATGGGGGTTACCCCAACCCATTCTTGTATAAAAACAGTGATACACATAAGGAAAGGTTAAGCAGTTTGCTTTTAATGATTCTAAAGCGTCGAATACGTTGGAATTCGAGCGGAGTAATACGGGTTACTCTTAAGTAAGAAATCACCTATGTGAGAGAGAAGTGGGGCCGCTTCAAAGGAGAATTGCTAGGGCTCAATTCTTTAGAAACTCTTGCAGAACCAGGGAGATGTTCATGGCCAAAATGAACATAACCATGAGAACTAAAACTGTGTCAAGAAAATATCTGTGTGAGGTATGTTATTGTTTAGACAAATAGTAGAACAGTTCAAGGACATCACGTCTACTGTTCAGCCAGTAAGGTAAACATACTTTCACAAGGGAAGGTTCAAGGGTTAACGCCTACCTATCCTATGCAGATATTAGCTGTAGAACTCTATCATCATGTAGTGTCTTTGTTTTTCCTTTGTAGTTTGTCAATTTCATTCATGTGGGGGATTGTTGGAAAAAAGGCAATAAGGTGAAGGAGAAATTGATGCTCATTGGTGGAGATTAATGGAGGTCATAAACCTCATGTTGTAACACCCAAAGGCATGGATTAATAGGTGATTATGAGCTTCATAATCATGAAAAATGGAGGGTTACAACCAATGGTTTAATGGGAGATTATGAGCACCATTATCATGGAAAATGGAGGGTTACAACCAATGGTTTAATGGGAGATTATGAGCACCATTATCATAGAAAATGGAAGGTTGCAATCGGTGTCATTATGCACATAAATTCTGAATAATGCCTCATTATAATGTGGATTATAACGTCTATTCTCTTAAACCTATATAATGAACTCTCCTCCACATGTTTGAAAGAACACACAATTGTATAGAATTTGCGCTCACTAAGTCATAGAGTTTTTCCTTTGTTTTTCAAGTTCCATCTAGTTTTTGTTGTAGTCATTTTTTGGTGATAGAAGAAAAACAGTTTCAAGTTCGTCGGAAACGGTATTCAATAGTGCTTAAGATTCCGTTGGTAGTCGTTGTATCCTAGGAGACAGACGTCCGTAGAATCCTCGTGCACAATTGGAGGGGACGAATCTGTTTTAAGGAAAGCGTGACCTACACGTACCTCGATCATTTTCGTCTAATTTTCATGTTCCGTTGCTTCCATTGAAGTTGAAGTTGAAGGTTTTGTTATACCTATTTTTTTATTTTCATTTTTGAAAAATTGGTAACTTGTTTGTTTTATTCATGCAATATATTGTTTGCAATTCCTTTATCCATATTCTATGTTGTATTTACTAACACCTACAACCGTGCCTAGTTCTGTAGTGATGGGAAGCCCGTGCATGCCCAAGCCGCTCTTGTTGTACAGCTTGCGTACTCCCATCGTCTGTTTCAGGCCCCAACCAACGTTTTTTCAAAACAAAAAAATCCTTAGCAATAGCACATAATTGTATTCCTTGCCAAATCTTTATCGCTTTAATAGTTGAATCTGGTCTAGAGATGTCAGCAACCACGATGAATGTCATTTTAGAGTGCTATTTTTTGTGGTACACCTATGTTAATTTTCTAAAACAACATGATAGAAAAAATGCAGAAATGTGATAAAGTGCAGAACGTATAAACTAAAAATTTTCATTAAACTTTTATGAAACGCTGTTATAGAGTATATTAATTTAATGCTTAATAAATATACATGTAATATATGCTTACTTAGCTGAAGAGATAAGGTCAGGAATCTTCTACCGGGAAACATTCTCTAAACGAAATCACCATCTTTTTTGCATAGTCTTCGACATCAAACAAACGTAAGTACCTGCATAGACAAAACTAAGGTTTGCTATATGATCATTGACTCATTTTTCTCTTCCACTAATCTCAATACATGAGCAAAGCGGGACTGGGAATGGAAGAACACTTCTTCTCTATCTTTCTCTCTTCTACATGCCTATCATTAAGGGTTTTGGCGGAATTTTTATAGTTTTACCAAGACTCTTAATTGTATGTAGAAAGAATAAAGGAGGCATCTATTTCTAGTAAAAAAAAAAGATCCAATTAATTCTAGAAGCTTCATTTATTTTAATTTCAAATATTGTCAATTTAATGAAAATAAAAAAAGATGACCTTTCCTTTCCTTATTTGTTATTGTCGTCACACACAAATATCATATTTGTGTGTGTTGCGCCAATTAAGGGAAAAAGAGAGAGAAAAATTATGTTTGTTATCCAATCTGCTTAGTTTCTAAATTTAAATTTATAATTTTGAATTAAATCACATTTATCAAATTAAAAACTTCTAGAAAAGGAAACTTAGTTAAAAAGTCTTGAATTGCATAAAGAACCATTCTCTATGTAGATATAGCCACACATACAATGGGACGCACCCACTCTCTATCTTCCAAAATAAATAATTGTTTAGTATTAAATAAGCTTATTAATTAATAATTCTAAATTAGTTCATAATTAATTTATTCTCAATGATATTTAATGTAGAAATCTATAATTCTAAATTACTTAAATCAATAAATTCACTTGTTCAAACAGTGTTTATAAGGATAGCAAGAGACTAATAGACCCATAGTTTTAAGCTCCAATAAAACCAATATATTAATTAAACAGTTCAATTAATGTATCTCTCTTTTATTAATTACAATGTTACTCCACTAAAAATTGAAACTGCATTTAAAATTATTGATATAATTACTCATACTCTAGAGTCGTAGATTTGATATAGTCATTGCAAATAAAATAATCCTCTATGAATAATTCATAATTAGAGCTAAGTGGAATCCGTTAATCTCTTTAATTTTTTCTATATCTGTAAGTGCCATTGGTTGTCTAATTAATAATAAATTCATGAACTTAATCATGATTGAGCGCTCATATTATTTAAGATCTAAATTAATACTCAAGATAATTATTTATCTACTTCCCATTAAAGAATAAATGGATTTCATCTTGTAATGTTAATAGGAGTAAGCTAATAACTCATGATTAAGATCATTTCATACGACCATCCGTCAATATGATTGCAGCTTGCTAATTTAACGGAAATTAGTTAACCGTTCATATAACGTCCCGATCCTACATAATATCATTATGGATAGTGCATCATTTAATGACTCATTACATTAACGATTTGGATAAGATTATTCCATTTTCAATGTAAATGACCTGCACTAGTATCTGTAATTAAAGATTTCATACTTTAATTAAATAATTAATTATATATTACTGACTATTTTTGATAAATTTATCTTCTTGTATATAACACTTATATACAATATTTAAGAGTTGTTTGGTTTTTTTTCAAAATAGGTGAAAATATTTTGTTTTGAAAAATGAGAATTTTTTAAGAATTATACTCTGAGTGTTTTTAAAATTTTTACCTCGAAAAACGTACGAAAACATTTTCAAAAATTTTGAGAACAAAAACAAACGGGGCCTTAAAGTCACATTCCTAGCTCTTTAAATGGATACCGGAACTTGTTCTAAATGGCTTTAATTGACATGTAAATCTAACAATTGGTGCTAAAAAAAGGAAAAGCAAAGAGTTTCCTTCAGATCTAAACGGTCATCGTGCGTTGGATTTAAAACAGCACAAGATTCCACCGTTCCAGTCCAATCTAACATTATTTAGAACTAAAGGTGTGGGGGTTGTTATCTGATTGGTTGACAAGAAAGTTGATGATTAATAAGCCTACAAAATTGTGGCACGCTAAGTGGGTCCACTGAGGATTGGGATGAGGTGAAAGCAAAGTGGCTTATTTCTGCATAACATTCATTATTGCTTTGCAAGTTCTGTGCTTAATTCTCATCTCAAAGTAACAACTCAACTCTGCATTATTTGAGGCAACCAACAGACAAAGAGAAAGCAATTTTTGAAGGTAGAAAATCAACAATTCTTTTCTTGAAGCTTCATCGATCTAATAAAATGTGCTTTGAATGATAGAACTAAATAAATCCCTAACATTAAACGAAGCTATACTCCTGCAAACAGTAGACCTAATGACCACAGAGAAAAACCACAGCTTCACCTAATCCCAACTTAGAACACTACCTAACAAAGTAAGAGGCATGAAAAAACCTCCCCTAAATACTCAAATGTTGCAGTTAATGCTAGAACTGATTCGACACTTTTATTTTGTAGATAAATTTACCTCCCCCTAATTAAGAACGAAAGTAGTTAATTATTATTAGAAACTTTATTAATTGTAATACAGTAGCACAACTTTTTAATCTTTATTATTAATTTTGGATGGAATTCATGATGCAGCAATTGACAGGATGGGAATCCATGGAGAAATATGCTAAAATAAGCCAAAGGGTATCCCAACCTTTAGCAAAAGTCTGAATGAGGCTCAGTTGTCAGTCTGTCACAGTCGGTCTGCAGCTATTAGAGGCTTGTTCAATGTCATTCCTCGTTCCACCGCCCACATGTTAGATGTCCCCGCCAATCATATTGCCCTCCTTGTCCTTTCATGACAATTTAGGACGAGACAAATCCAAAAATGAAAAAAGAGAGAGAGACGTGGGGCAGCTAGTGATGTAGAAGAACTAGGGAATAACATTCATACATCATTTTCCTTTTTTTTATTTCTTCTATAATTATGGTTCGCATTTTTTTAATGAAGATTTAATTTAAAACAATCAAGAATACTACAACAACTTATTGCTTTTGTAACTATAATTAAATATTTTAAAGAGAAACCGCCGTCTAAAGCCAAGCTACATTTGTTAGAACTAAATGTTGCGTGCTTTAGATGCCGGTTTTTCAAAACCATCATCTAAATAAATATATTAGACCATGTTTTCTTTAAAACCGTTGTCTAATATTCATGCAATCCCTTGCAAATCAAACCGCTCTCACTCTCCTTCATTAGCTCTCAAGGCGTCGTCGACCTCCCGGCTCTCCCTCGCTCTCCCTCCGTCGACCTCCCTCTCCCTCTCTCCCCCTCCTTTGGTTGAAAGCCTCGATCGCTACCCGTTCGCCCATCGTCATTGGCCCATCACCTTCCAAGATGGTTATGTTATTAGTGTTTTATGATTTTGAACTACATGATTTGGATTTGTTAGTTTTAGGTTTATTTATAATATGTTAATTAGTTTTTTTTGATGATATGAGAATTATTTATCCAGGAATTCATATAGTTTGTGAATTGGGTATGTTAACTTTGTCTAATTTTTGTGTTAGTTTTATGTTTTGGATGAACTTAATAATATAGGCTTGTTAGTTTTTGTTGAACTTGATAATGTGAATATTGATATGTTTTGACAAATATGTTAGTGTTGTATGTTATTTATTTTACTGCTGTGTGTTTGTTACATTAAGTAAATTTTGATTTGATTGTGTAGCAATGGATAGAAAATGGATGAATGCTAGTAGAAAGAGTGATGAATATGAGAAATGAGTTGAGGATTTTTGTGGTTTTTGCTAAGGCTAATTAATGTGAAAGGGGATATAATTCATTGTCCTTACGTTGATAGCAGAAACATTAGAAGGCAAACATATGATGAAATTAGGTTTCATTGTACGGACATGGGATTGATAAGACTTATCAAGTATGTGTTAGACATGTATGTCCTAAGAAGTAAAAATGTAATATGTTTTTAGAAACATTTTTATCAATAAAGAATTTATTTATTATTTATATACCAAATCTTATCCTCTTTACGTTCATATTTATTAAATGTATGTTAAGCAAACAAAAGTCTGAGATTGTCGGTCTAAACCTTTAAGAATTGAGCATATGATGGACAGATTATGCAGAAGACAAGATTCTTAAGGTGACGGTCTAAATCATAAGATCCGCAATCAAGGGAATAAAGTTGGACGCTTTATTTATGCGAAGATTGTTTTGTTGTCTATATCCCTACCAGGAGATGGTTTGTCTTGGCCATCGGGGATGGACTCTACGAATAAAAACATTGGTGCATTATCATAGGTGACGATGTATTGGATGGGGACATAAAGTGTAATTGATTTGGATTAATAATTCTATCTCAGCAAATCAATTTACTTTAGACAATCATATGTGTTGTATCTTAATCTTGAGATAAATATTGGGCCCATTGTCTTGACTTATGTCTTTTGATGTACTAAAGGGTGACATCTACAATTCATGTTGGTACACATGCTGGTACGTTGGAGACATGACTCTGGATAGCGTAGATTTGTTATTCATAGATACGGAATCTATAGCTCCTCTTTAAGAGTTGACGATATCCTCTTATATGCGTTATCCTGTAATTGAAAGACTGGAGGGCTCAACCATTTTAATACATAAGTATAACCGAATGGTATACTGTCTTTGGATGGTAAGTTTTTCGATGGTGAGAAAATGAAACGTAAGAGAAAAATAGTCAGGAAGATAAGACAGAATGTATCCTTAAGCCAATTATGGATATCCTATGGGGATACGATACATTATGATATGTCATAGAGACTTAGCTATTCAGGCTTCGTAAGTTTATATAGTTCGAGAGTACAGCTCTAAGCTTTTAGTGGAGTAGTGCTAAAGTTAATAATTATGAAATGTATATCTGGGATATTCGGTTTTATAATTATCGGGAGCTTGAACTATATAGGTCCATCAGGTTCCCTTTGCTAGCTCATGATAAATCCTGTAATGATACGACATGTTTTTCCAATAAATTGATGACTTATGTTAAATTATCAAATTGGTTGAAATTCGATAGGGTCAGATAATTCATGTTTGTTTATTTGTTGAATTAATTTTGTGAAAAATTAATTCAAGATAAACTATTGAATTATTGGGAATATTTATTTTCATAGAGATTATCTGGATATTATTGTTTTAATTAGGTAACTTCTCTATTGGGTTATTTGAATTAAAACTAAGGCTTTATCCAAATAATCTTAGGTGAAAAAATAAAAGATTTGCAAGGATTATTTATTGTAGGTTCAGTAGTCCGATCTTCTAGTTAGGCCTACCGATAGAGCAAGTTTGACAGGCCGATCTACCAGTTCGACCTGCCAACTGAATGATAAGATGATCACGTGTTTTTATGTGATTTTATCAGATATTGATATAGATTTGAATTTTTGAGGCCTTCTATATCCAACCTCTTCACAATTATTAAGATCAATTAAGAAATCAAGAGTGAACACTCTAGTCTATGAGTCTCTGACACTCCCCTGAGAGCTATTATTCACAAATCACGAATGATAGTTTTGGGTATTTCTCAATTGGTTGAAAGGAGTCACCGGGAAAGAGCTATCCGACGTGTACCCACACGCACTCTGATCGTGGATAGAGAGTAGCAAAGAAGACCAGTTGGTTAAGGCTCCTCTAGAACGCCCTTCTCTTCATCGATTGTAAAAACTCTTCGGTATACATAGTTAGTAAGATTTGGTTAATTTATGCATATAGCATATCAAACTTGTGTTTTAGGAAATACTCTAGTATAAAAAAATTTTAATTTTTACTGTGTACTATGTTTCCAACAATTGATACTAGAGCCAGGTTTTTATATATATTTACGAGTTTGTGATCATGTATTAGTATAAATTATGTGATCTTGATCTCCCCTATACTTGGATTTAATTTTTTAGAAAGTTGGCGCTCTACGTTTTCTATGTATTTATGTTTTCATGGATTATATGATGAATGTTTATTAATTAATTATGGTTGATTGAATTATTATTTAATTTTTTATTAATTAATTAATTTTGTGTTGGTTATGGTTCCTTAAAGGTTAGAATATGTATTTAAGTTTTTCATGTAATTAGATAGCGGTCTATCATCACCGTCTAGGAATTATTATTTAATTTTAAATTTGTAAGAATTTTGTAATTAAATAATTATTTGGAGAAAATGGATCTAGAAGACGGATCTAGACGATGGATGATAGCATTCCATAAGTATTTCTTGGGTCTCCAATTTTATGTTTTTGTAATGTTGAAAAATTGCCTAAAAAGTATATTTTCTAAAAAACATGAATTCAGCTCAGTCAGCAGGCTGAACCCTTAGGTTCGGCAGGCCGATGGTCATAGACCAGCAGGTCGAACCTCTAGGATCGGCAAGTCATCCATGGGGTAGAATTTTGATGGCTCTAGTAGCAGGCTAAACTTTCAAGCTCGACAGGCCGATCTGTCGTGACCGGCTCGCCGAACTGTGAGGTTCAATAGGCTAAAGGGTGATGACTGGTTGGAAAATTACACAGATCGACATGCCAACAGAGAGTTGTGAACTTTTAGAAAAGATACATTTTTTGGTGCAGTTTTGATTTTATTTTTGGGACAATTCTGAGAAACATCAAATTTGAATATGACTTAAAATATGGAGTATTCAATTTTTGAGGGATTGAAGACTTGAAGATGAATAATACATGAAGAAGCATACAATTTGAAGATTAAATGATGAAGAATCAATAATATGTTTTGATTTATCTCTTGTAATCTTTATTTTCTTTTCTTTTGGATGGGACCATAATATTATGGCTATTTATTATTATTTTGCTTGTGCCTTTATATGATTACTTTGCTTGTCTACATTATAATATGATTTGCCATGTATGTTGATAACATGTCATATAGAATAGGAGTGCTGCTCATTAAAAATTGTTCATGCATTTTTTTTTTAAAATAAAACCTTGATTTCAAAAGATTGAGTGGGATAAGGTTTTTGAAGAGATGACCTACGGCCTCCGTCATTGGTCCTGGTAGCACATGGTGGTTCTTACCCCTAGGAAGGGACTTCATCATGTATCGGATTAGATCTTCGAAAGGATAAGGTATTTTAGCATGATTTATCGTTGCACACCCCTAGGTGGTGACTATAAATCATGGATAAAATATTGAAACAATGGTTATACACTCATGTTAATTTTATTATTAACCTCCTTTGGAGCTCTGTTAATAAAATTAATGGCTAAAGAAACAATTATTAATATATATTAGATCATACAGGTCGTGGATGGCATATAATAATTAGGAGGGGATCCGTGTTCCTAATTGAATTTGGCAAGTCTCCCCTAGACGGCTTATTGAATTTTGAGTTGGGAATTATTGTTGTAAGGTTGTGATATTTTCAAGGTTTTGACACATAAACACATTGTTTGTTTTACATGATTGTGTTATCTTACTAAATTATTATGGTATGTTTGCTTATATTTAGTATATGATTCTTTATTGTAGATTAAAAATGTCTAAAAATGCTTTATCATTGATACTTGACAAAAACCAATTAATCGGTGAGAATTTTAATGATTGGAAACATAACCTGAATATCGTCCTATCCTTTGAGAAACTGAAATTTGTGTTGACAACTCCGTGTCCTCCCAAGCCTATGGGAGATTCTACTAATGAGCAAATCTAAGCATATGATCACTAGAAAGATGCTAATCATTAGGCCCGCTGTTATGTTATGGTCAACATGAATAACAGACTGCAGGCTCAACATGAAGATTATGAAACTACGAAACAGATCATGGATAATCTTGAAGACATGTTTGGAGGTGAGGCCCTAATAAAATGGCAAGGGGCTCTTTGAAAACTTCTAAACTACAAACAAAGATCGAGGACTCCTGTGAAGGAACATATGATGTTGGTCATGGGTTTCCTCACTAAGGCTCAAACCAATGGAGCTGACATTGATGCTGATACATAGATGACTATGGTCTTTGAGACTTTATCTAAGGAATGTATTCCATTTAGAGCTTCATTTAATTTGACCAATAGACGGGATATGACCTTGACTACATTAATGAAGCAGTTATAGGAGTTCAAAAGTATGATTAGGGAAACTCTTGGTGGTGGTGAGGCCAACTTGGTGGCTGCCTCTGGTTCCAATCCCAACCCCTGGGAATGGAAAGATGCAATGGGCTAAGAACGGGAAGTCTTCTATTCTTGCAAATGGCAAGAACAAGAAGAAGAAAAAGAAGAACCCAAAAAAGCTTAAGTGCTTTTTTTATGGGAAGGTCGGGCACATAAAGAAGAATTACAAAGACTTTGTTTCCCAAGGAGGTAGGTGTGATCTTCTGGTTATTGAAACTTGTTTGGTTGAGGAATCCAGTTACACTTGGGTCATAGATTCTGAAGCAACCAATCATGTTTGTGTTTCTCTACAAGGTTTCAAAGAAACGAGAGGCATGCTACATAAAGACTTCACGCTTCGGATAGGCGATGGATCCTTAGTATTGGCTAAAGCAATAGGAGACATCCATCTTTACTTTGACAATTATAGGAGTTTAATTTTGCAAGATTGTTTTTATGTTCCTAAATTGAAAAGGAATTTAATTTCTATAGCTTGTTTATTTAAATACTCTTATGTAGTTTTTTTTAATAATAAAGTGGTGATTGCAAAAACAAATCTTTTATCTATAATAAATGGATGCAAAATAATCTATATTTTATCAAACCTAAGATGGACTTACTGCTTAACATTGAGGTTAATGATAATAATTCTAAAAGACTTAAAACTTCTCACTCTAATAGGGCTTATCTTTGGCATTTACGACTAGGTCATATTAACCTAAATAGGATTCAAAGGTTGGTAAGGAATGGACCTTTAAGTCACTTAAAGATGGAATCTATACCACAATGTGAATCTTGTTTGGAGGGTAAAATGACCAAAAGATCATTTGGGTCTATGGGCAATAGGGCCGAAGGGGTTCTAAAACTTGTGCATAGTGATGTTTGTGGACCTATGAACATCCGGGCATGAGGAGGATATAAGTACTTCGTTACTTTTATTAATGATTACTCAAAGTATGGGTATGTGTACCTAATGCACTACAAAAGCAAAACTTATGACAAGTTCATGAAGTTTTGGGCTAAAGTGGAAAAGCAATTGGGTAGACTGATAAAGACACTTCAATCCAATCGAGGTGGTGAATATCTTTCTGATGAGTTCTTGGAACACTTATAAAAGAATGAGATTCTATCCCATTTGACTGTGCTGGGCACCCCGTAGTAGAATGGCATGGTTGAGAAAAGACATAGGACTTAATGGACATGGTCAGGTCCATGATGAGTTATTCATCATTGCCTTTATCCATTTAGGGATATGCACTATAAACCGCATTTTATCTTTTGAACAACGTGCCTTCAAAATCGGTTCTTAAAACTCCTCATGAGTTATGGATAGGGAAAAGGACATCCTTAAACCATATTCGATATAAGGATGTTCGACTCATGTCCTGTTTAAGGAAGAGAATAAGTTGGAAGCATGTTCGAAAGTTTGTGTGTTTGTTAGATATCCAAAAGGGACTAAAGGGGTTATTTCAATAACCCAAAAGAAAATAAAGTCGTGGTTTCAAATAATACAACATTCCTTAAGGAAAGTTACATGGACGACTTTAAGCCTTGAAGCAAAGTAGTGCTTGAGGAGTTGAGGAGTGATTCAGCTACTTCGGGGGTTTTGAATGAAACCGTTCCAATCAGTGTAGAAAAACTAACCAAACAACGACCTCAAGAGCTTTGACTAGTGGGAGAATTGGGCGTTAACTTGGGAGGTATATGTTCAATGGTGAGTCCTTTTAGGCTCAATCAGATGAACATAGCAGGGATTTTTACACTTACAAAGAAGCTATGGAGGATGTTGGTTTGAAACTCTGGACAAAGGCCTTGAACATAGAGATGAAGTCTATGGAGACTAATCGGGTCTAGGAACTTGTAGATCTCCCAAAGGGGTAAAACCCATAGGGTGTAAGTGGATCTATAAGACAAAGAGAGGAGTGGATGGAAAAGTCAAAACCTATAAGGCTACACTGGTAGCTAAAGGATACACACAAAAAGAAGGAATAGATTATGAGGAAACCTTTTCGCTTGTAGCCATGCTCAAGTTCATCTGCATTATCTGGTCCATAACTGTCACTCTCAACTACGAGATTCGGCAAATGGATGTCAAGACGGCCTTTCTAAATGGCAATCTTGACGAGTCCATTTATATGGTGCAGCCACACGGGTTCTAGGCTAAGGGTCAGGAGGGTAAGGTTTATAAGCTGCTAAAGTCAATTTATAGACTTAAGTAGGCTTCCCGTTCTTGGAATATAAGATTTGATCAAGTAATCAAGACTTATGAGTTCGCATAAAATGTGGACAAACCATGTGTTTACAAACACATTTGGATGGGAATATGATTTTTCTACTGCTCTATGTAGATGACATTCTGCTAATTAGCAATGACGTTGGGCCGTTGTCATCGGTCAAATTATGGTTGACCAAGTAGTTTGATATAAAAGACTTAGGTGAAGCTAATTATGTTCTTGGTATCTGGATCTTTTGGGATAGAAAGAACAAAATGATGGCTTTATCCCAAGTGGGCTACGTAGATGAAATTCTCAAAAGGTATGCAATGCATGATTCCAAGAAAGATGGGCAACCATCTAGGTTTGGATTTATTCTTTCTAAGAAAGGCTCACCAAAGTCTGATGAAAAAAGAGAATACATAAAGACGGTACCTTATGCTTCGGCAGTGAGTAGTCTTATGTATGCCATGCTTTGCACACGATCGAATATTATTTATGTAGTTGGGATTGTAAGTCAATTTCAATCAGATCTAGGACCAAACCATTGGATTACAGTTAAGCATATTTTCAAGTACATAAGAAGAACTTGAGGGTATATGCTTGTGTAATCAGGTGAGGATTTAACACCTCTAGGATGCACTAACACGGATTTCCAATCCTGTCTGGATTTGAGAAGATCGACTTTGGGTTTTGTGTTTACTCTAGGCGGTAGTGCCAATGTTTGGAGAAGTGTCAAGCAAGATTGTAGTTTGGATTCAACCATGGAGGCCGAGTATGTAACAGCTAGTGACACTTCGAAAGAAGCAGTGTGACTCTGCAAGTTCCTTGGGGATCTTGAGGTAGTTCCTAGTATGGATAAAGTAGTATCGCTATATTGTGATAACAGTGCGGCGATAGCTAAGGCTAAGGAACCAAGATTTCACACGAAAAGTAAGCATATTGATCAGAAGTATCATGTGATAAAGGACTTCGTTGAGGGCGGGCATGTTGCTATATGCAAAATCACATCCGATGACAACTTAGCTGATCCATTTATGAAGACACTAACTACGAGAGTTTTCGAGAGGCATGTGGAAGCTATGGGAATGCATGATTTGTCATATTTACTCACTTAGTGTAAGTGGGAGATTGTTAGATATGTATGTCCTAAGAAGTAAAAATGTAATATGTTTTTTGGAGATATTTTTATCAATCAAGAGTTTATTCATTATTCATATACCAAATTGTTGCCCTCTTTATATTTATATTTGTTGAATGTATGATAAGCAAACAAAAGTCTAAGACTATCGATCTAAGCCTTTAGAATCAGACATATGATAGACAGATTATGCGGAAGACATATTTTAAAGGTAATGGTCTAAATCATAAAATTTGCAATTGAGGGAATAAAGCTGGGTCCTTTATTTATGTGAAGATTGTTATGTTGTCTATATCTCCAATGGGAGATGGTTTGTCTTGGCCATCGGAGGTGGACTTTACGAGTAGAAACATTGGTGTATTGTTATAAGTGACGATGTATTGGATCGAGACATAAAGTGTAATTGATTTGGACAATTAATTCTGTCTCGACAAATCAATTCACTTTAGATAATCATATGTGTTGCATTTTAATCCTGAGACGAATAGTGGGCCCGTTGTCTTGACTTATGTCTTTTGATATACCAAAGGGTGACATCTACAATTCATGTTGGTACATATGCCGATATGTTTGAGACATGACTCTAGACTGTGTAGATTTGTTATTCATAAATACAGAATCCACAGTTCCTCTTTAGGAGTTGACGATGTCCTCTTATATGCGTTATCCCATAATTGGAAGACTGGTGAGCTCAACTATTTGGATACATAGATGTAACCGAAGGATATACTGTCATTGGTTAGTAAGTTTTTCGATGGTGAGATAATGGAATGTAAGAGAAAAATAATTGGGAAGGTAAGACAAAATTTATCCTTAAGCCGATTGTGGATATCCTATAGGAATACGACACATTATGATATGTCATGGAGACTTAGCTATTAGGGCTTCGTAAGTTTATATAGTTCGAGAGTACAACTCTAAGCTTTTAATGGAGTAGCGTTAGAGTTGATAATTATGAAATGTATATTTGGGATATTGGGTTTCTTAATTATTGGGAGCTTAAACTATATAGGTCCATCAGGTCCCTTGTGCTAGCTCATAATAAATCCTATAACGATATGGCGTGTTTTTTCAATAAACTGAAGACTTATTTTAAATTATCATATTAGCTTAAATTCGATAGGATTAGATAATTCATGTCTGTTTATCGGTTGAATTAATTTTGTGAACAATTAATTCAAGATAAACTTTTGGAATTATCAAGAATATTTATTTTCCTAGAGATTATTTTGATATTGTTGTTTTAATCAAATATCTTCTATATTGGGTTATTTAAATTAAAACTGAGGCTTTATCTAAAGAATCTTGGGTGAAAAATAAAAGATTCATAGGGATCATTTATTATAAGTTCGGCGGGCCGATCTGCAGGTTCGGCCTGCCGATGGAGTAAGTTTGGTAGGCCGATATGCCAGTTCAACCTACTGACTAAACGATAATTTGATAACGTATTTTTACACAATTTTATTAGACATTGATCTAGATTTGAATTTTTGAGGCCTTATCTAATAAGGACTAACCCTTGGGTCCAACCTCTATAAATAGGGAGTGAAACTCCATAGTTATTAAGATCAATTGAGAAATCAAGGTTGAGCACTCTATTCTGTGAGTCTCTGAAACTCCCGTAAAAGCTATTGGTCAGCGCCCAAGTTTATTCTCTCGATTGCAGATGGTATGATTTAGACCATCACCTTAAGAATCGTGTCTTCTGCATACTCCGTCCATCATAAGCCCAATTCTTAAGGTTTAGACCGACAGTCTTAGACTATTGTTTGCTTAACATACATTCAACAAATATGAATGTAAAGAGGACAAGATTTGGTATATAAATAATGAATAAATTCTTTATTGATAAAAATGTCTCCAAAAACTTATTACATTTTACTCCTTAGGACATACATGTCTAAAAATCTCCCACTTGTACTAAGTGAGTAAATATGACAAATCTCGCATCCCCATAGTTTTCACATGCCTCTCGAAGACTTTCCTAGTAAGTGTCTTCATAAATGGATTAGTCTAATTGTCCTTTGCCGTGATCTTGCACACCGTGGCATGCCCACCCTCAACGAAGTCCTTTATCACATGATACTTTCAATCAATATGCTTACTCTTCTTGTGAAGTATTGGTTCCTTAGCATTAGCTACCGCCGCACCGTTATCACAGTACAGTGATACCGCCTTATGCATACCAGGAACAACGTCAAGATCTCCAAGGAACTTGTGGAGCCATACTGCTTCTTTCGAGGCATCACTAGCTGCCACATACTCGGCCTCCATTGTTGAATCCAAAGTGCAATCTTGCTTAGCACTTCTCCAACTAATGGCACCGCCGCCCAGAGTAAACACAAAACCCTAAGTCGATTTCCTAGAATCTAGACAGGATTGAAAATCTGAGTCAGTATATCCTAGAGGAGTCAGGTCCTCACCCGAATATACAAGTATATACCTTCGAGTCCTTCTCAGGTACTTGAAAATATGCTTTACTGCAACCCAATGGTTCAGTCCTGGATCCGCCTGAAATCGACTTACAATCTTGACCGCATAGCTAATATTCGGTCGTGTGCAAAGCATGGCATACATGAGACTACCCACTGCCGAAGCATAAGGCACCTTCTTCATGTATTCTCTTTCTTCATAAGACTTTGGAGAGTCTTTCTTAGAAAGAGTAATTCTAGACCTAGATGGTTGCCCACCTTTCTTGGAATCCTGCATTACAAACCTCCTGAGAATTTTATCTATGTAGCCAGCCTGTGACAAAGCTATCATTTTGTTCTTCCTATCTCGAAAGATTTGAATACCGAGAACAAAATTAGCCTCACCTAAGTCCTTCATGTCAAACTGCTTGGTCAACCATAATTTGACTGATGACAATGCCCCAACATCATTGCCAATTTTGTGAGAACCCATAAGTCTTGATCACCTGATCAAATCTTATGTTCCAAAAATAAAAAGCCTGTTTAAGTCCATAAATTGACTTTAGTAGCTTACAAACCTTACCCTCTTGACCCATGACCTTGAACATGTTTGGTTGTTCCATATAAATGGACTCATCAAGATAGCTATTGAAAAAAGCCATCTTGACATCCATCTGTCAAATCTCGTAGTCGAGAGCAGCAGCTATGGACAAGAGAATCTGGATGGACTTAAGCATGGCTACAGGCGAAAAGGTTTCCTCATAATCGATTCCTTCCTTTTGCGTGTAACCCTTAGCTACCAGCCTAGCCTTAAAGGTTTCGACCTTTCCATCCACTCCTCTTTTTCTCTTGTAGATCCACTTACACCCTATAGGTTTTACCCCTTCAGGAAGATCCACAAGCTCCTAAACCTGATTAGTCTCCATAGACTTCATCTCTGCCGTGGCCTTTGTCCAGAGTTTTGAAACAACATCCTCCATAGCTTCTACGTAAGTATAAGGATCCCTATCATGTTTATCCGGTTCAGCCAAGAAGACCTCCCCATTGAACATATACCTCTTAGGTTGATGCTTTATCCTCTCACTAGGCTGAAGTCCCTGAGGTTATTGTTCAGGTTTGTTTGGTTTTTCTACACTGATCGGAACAGTTTCATTCAAAACCTCCAAAGTGATCAGATCACTCCTTAACTCCTCAAGCATACTTTACTTCGAGGTTTAAAGTCATTTATGTAACTCTCCTCAAGGAAAGTTGCATTAGTTGAAACCACGACTTTATTTTCCTTTGGGTTATAAAAATAGCCCCCTTTAGTCCCTTTTGGATATCCTACAAATACACAAACTTCTGAACGTGCTTTCAACTTATTCGGATCCTTAAACAAGACATGAGCTGGACATCCCCATATGCGAATATGGTTTAAAGATGTCTTCCTACTCGTCCATAACTCGTGAGGAGTTTTAGGGACCTATTTTGAAGGCACATTGTTCAAAAGATAACATGCGGTTTGTAGTGCATATCCCCAAAAGGATAAAGGCAATGATTAATAACTCATCATGGACCTAATCATGTCCAACAAAGTCCTATTTCTTCTCTCTGTTACACCATTCTGCTGCGGAGTGCCCGGCGCAGTCAAATGGGATAAAATCCCATTCTCTAACAAGTGTTCCAAGAACTCATTAGAAAGGTATTCCCCACCTCGATCTGATCGAAGTGCCTTTATGGGTCTACCCAATTGCTTTTCCACTTTAGCCCGAAACTCCCTGAACTTGTCAAAAGTTTCGCTTTTGTGGTGTATCAGGTACACATACCTATATCTTGAGTAATCATCAATAAAAGTGACGATGTACTCATACCCTTCTCGTGCCCGAATGTTCATCGGTCCGCAAACATCACTATGCACAAGTTCTGGAACCCCTTTGGCCCTAGTACCCTTAAACCTAAATGGTCTTTTGGTCATTTTACCCTCCAAACAAGATTCACATTGAGGTATAGATTCCACCTTTAAGTGACTTAAAGGTCCATCCCTTACTAACCTTTGAATGCAAATGCCAAAGATAAGTCTTATTAGACTGAGAAGTTTTAAGTCTTTTAGAATTATTATCATTCATCTCAGCATTAAGCAATAAGTCCATCTTAGGTTTGATAAAATATAGATGATTTTGCATCCATCCATCCAGAACAGATAAAAGATTTGTTTTACGAATCACCACTTCATCATTAAAAGAAACCAAGTAGGAGTATTTAAATAAACAAGCTACAGAAATTAAATTCCTTTTAAATTTAGGAACATAAAAATAATCTTGCAAAAATAAATTCCTATAATTATCAAAATAAATATGGATGTCTCCCACTGTTTCCGCTGTGACCAAGGATCCATCGCCTATCCAAAGCGTGAAGTCTTCATTCAGCAGACTTTTTGTTTCTTTGAACCCCTATAGAGAAACACAAACATGATTAGTTGCACTGGAATCTATGACCCAGATGTCATTGGATTCCTCAACCAAACAAGTTTCTAAATACAGAAGTTCACACCTACCTCCTTTGGAAAGGAAGTCCATGCAATGCTTCTTGATATGTCCGACCTTTCCACAAAAGAAGCACTTAAGCTTCTTTGGGTTCTTTTTCTTCTTCTTCTTCCTCTTGGTGCTAGCAGGAATAGAAGACTTCCCGTTCTTGGCCCGTTGCTTCTTTCCATTCCCAGAGTTAGGATTGGAACCAGAAGCAGCTACCATGTTAGCCTCACCACCCGCAGGAGACTCCCTGATCAGCAGTTCAAACTCCTGTAACTGTTTCATCAATTCTGTCAAGGTCATATCTTGTGTATTGCTTAAATTAAAAGTAGCTCTAAACGGAATAAATTCCCTAGACAGAGTCTCAAAGACCATAGTCATATGAGTTTCAGCATCGATGTGGGCTCTATTGGTTTGAGCCTCAGTGAGGTAACCCATGACCAACATCATGTGCTCCTTTACAAATGTCCCCGATCTCTGTCTATAGTTTAGAAGTTTTCGAAGTGCCCCTTGCCGTTTTGTTATGGCTTGGCCTCCAAACATATCTTCAAGATTATCCAAGATCTGCTTTGCAGCCTCATAATCCTGATGTTGAGTCTGCAGTACGTTGTTCATGCTTGCCATAATATAGCAGCGGGCCTAATCATTAGCATCTTTCTAGAGATCATACGCTTGGAATTGCACATTACTTGAGTTTCCTGTAGGCTCAGGAGGACAAGGGGTTGTCAGTACATATTTCAGTTTCTCAAAAGACTATACGATATCCAGGTTCCGTTTCCAATCATTATAGTTCTCAATAGTTAATAGGTTTTTGTCAAGTATCAATGATAAAGCATTTTTAGACATTTTTAATCTACAATAAAGAATCATATACCAAATATAAGCAAACATAATAATAATTTAGTAAGATAACACAATCATGAAAAAAGTACAAATGTGTTTATGTGTCAAAACCTTGAAAATATCACAACCTTACAATGATAATTCCCAACTCAAAATTCAACAAGCTCCTAAGGGAGTCATGCCAAATTCAATCAGGAACATGGATCCCCTCCTGATTAATATATGCCATCCAGGACCTGTATGATCCAGCATATATTAATAATCATTTCTTTGGCCATTAATTTTATGAACAGAGCTCTTAGGGGAGGTTAATAATAAAATTAATGTGAATGTATAACCATCATTTCAATATTTTATCTATGATTTATAATCACCACCTAGGGGTGTGCAATGATAAATCATGCTAAAATATCTTATCCTCTCAAAGATCCAATCTGGTACATCATTGAAATCCCTTCTTAGGGGTCAGGACCACCATGTTCTGCCTATGGACTAACAATGGAGGCCTTAGGTTCTCTCTTTGAAAACCTTCTCCCACTCAATCTTTTGAAATCAAGGTTTTATTTTAAGAATATGCATGAACAATTTTTAATATGAGCGGCACTTCCTATTCTATATGACATGTTATCAATATACATGGCAAATCATATTATAATGCAGACAAGCAAAGCAATCAAGCAAAGCTACAAGCAAAATAATATATAACCGTAATATTATGGCTCCACCCTAGAGAATAGAAAACTAAGATTACAAGAGAATAATCGAGACATATTATCGATTCTTCATCCTTAAATCCTCAAGCTGTATCCTTCTTCATGTAATTCCATCTTCAAGTCTTCAATCCCGTGTGAATTAAACACTTCATATTTTTGGTCATATCCAAATTTATTGTTTCTCAGAATTGTCCCAAAAACAAAATTAACACTGCATCGAAAAAACTACACCTTTTTTGAAAAATTTTTTGGCTCTCGGTCGGCAGGCCAATCTGGGTGATCGGCCTGCCAGTCATGCTCTATCGGCCTGCCAATCAGGAAGATCGGCTTGCCGACTCATGAAAGTTTGACCTGTCGAACTGGAAGTTTGGCTTGTCGCCAAAGCCACCTGATTTCTGCCACACTGACGGCCTATCGAACCACAAGTCTGGCTTACTGATCTGCGACCATCGGCCTGCCAAACTGTGAGGTTCGACATGCCGACCGAGCAGAAATCTTCATTCCAGAAAATACAAATTTTAAAGCAATTTATCAATTTTATTTTCAACAATTTAAAAACATAAAATTAGAGACTCAAGAAATACCTTTGCGTGCCATCATCATTCTTTTAGATCCGTCTTCTCCGAATACTTTTTTAATTACAAAATTCTTACAAATTTAAAAATAAATAATAATTCCTAGACAGAGATGATAGTTCGCCATCTAATTACATGAAAAACCTAGATACATATTTTAATCTCTAAAGAACTATAACCAGTATTAATTAATTAAAAAAAAATTAAATAAGAATTTAATCAACCATAATTAATTAATAAACATTCACCACACAATCCATGACAACATATATAATATCTAGAAACCTGGAATGCCAACTCTCTATAAAATTAAATTCAAGCATAGGAAAGATTAAGATCACAAAATTTATACATATAACATGATCACAAATTCATAAATTTATGTAAAAACCGGAGCTCTGATGCCAATTGTTGGAAAAACAGTGCGCAGCGAAATTTTAAAAATTTTATATCAGAGTAATTTCTAAAACACAAGTTTTGACATGCTATATGTATAAATTAATCAGATCTTACTAACCTTTGTGTGCCGAAGAACCTCCGCAATCTATGAAGAGAAATAACATTCCAGAAGAGCCTCAACCAACTGGTCTTCTTTGCTATTCTCTATCCATGACTAGAGTGAGTGTGGGCTCACACGTACAGCTCTTCCACCGGTGACTCTCCTTCCAACCAATCGAGAGAACCCAAAGCAAGTGTTCGTGATTTGTGAACAAAAGCTCTCAAGGAGTTTTTCAGATTCTCAGTTAGCAAAGTATCACTCTTAATCTCTCAATTGATCTAAGTAACTTGTGAGAATCACTCTCTATTTATAGAGGTCGGTCCTAGGGTCAGTCCTTATCAGATTAAGTCTCAAAACTCAGATCAGAATCAAATTGGGATCAATATCTGATAAGATCTGCATGGAAACACGTGATCTTATCCTTTGTTGATCGGCAGGCCGAACCACTTGATCGGTAGGCCGAACAGGTCTCATCGGCTGGCCAAACACGTCCATCAGCAGGCCAAACTGTCGAATAAAAATCTCACGAATCTTTTATTTTCCACTCGAGATTCTATAGGATAAAGTCTTAGTTTTAATTCAAATAACCTAATAGAGAAGTTATCTGATCAAAATAACTTTACCTAGATAATCTTGAAGAAAATAAATCAATTCAAATAATTCTACAAGTTTATCCTGATCTAATTTATCCAAAATTAAATCAACCGATAATCAAAGAAGAATTATCCGATCCCAATAATTCAACAAGTTTATCTTGAATTAATTTTATTACAAAATTAATTCAACAGATAAATAGACATGAATTATTTAATTCTTCCAAATTTTAACTAATCTGATAAATCTGACATAAGTCACCAATTATTGGAAAGCACACCGTATCGTTACATAATGTTGTGAGCTAGCAAACGGGACCAAATGGACCTACATAGTTCAAGCTCCCGATAATTACGAAACCCAATATCCCAGATATACATTTCATAATTATCAACTCCAACACTACTCCACTAAAAGCTTGAAGCTGCACTCTCAAACTACATAGAATTACGAAGCTCATATAGCTAAGTCTCCATGACATATCAAAGTGTATCGTATTCCCATATGATAGTCTATAATCGGCTTAAGGACAAGTTCTGTCTTGCCTTCCCAACTATTTATCTTATGTTCCATTATCTCACCATCAGAAAACTTACCATCCAAAGATAGTATACCATTTGGTTACACCTATGTATCCAAATGGTTGAGCGCTTCAGTTTTTCAATTACAGGATAACACATATAAGAGGATATCATTACTCCTAAAGAGGAGCTATGGATTCCATATCTATGAATAACAAGTCTACGCCATCAAGAGTCATGCCTCCAACGTACCGGTATGCATACCACTATTAAGATGTGGGTGTCACCCTTTGGTACATCAAAAGACACAAGTCAAGACAACGGGCCCACTATTCATCTCAGGATTAAGATACAACACAAATGATTGTCTAAAGTGAATCAATTTTCCGAGATAGAATTATTAATCCAAATCAATTCACTTTATGTCCTGATCTAACACATCGTCACCTATGACAATGTGTCAATGTTTCTATTCACGAAATCCACCTCCAATGGTTAAGACAAACAATCTCCCAAAAGGGATATAGACAACATAACAATCTTTGCATGAATAAAGCACCCAACTTTATTCTCTTGATTGCGGATCGTATTATTTAGACCATCACCTTAAGAATCGTGTCTTCTACATAATCTGTCCATCATATGCCCAATTCTTAAGGTTTACACCGACAGTCTCAAACTATTATTTGGTTAATATATATTCAACAAATATGAACGTAAAGAGGACAAGATTTGGCATATAAATAATGAATAAATTCCTTATTGATAAAAATGTCTCTAAAAACTTATTACATTTTTACTCCTTAGGGCATACATGTCTAATAGTTCGAAGTATACAAAACTATCTAGTTTGATTAGATTATGGAATTTGAAGCAACGGGTGGGTAATCTAATTCAAGTTTCATAGGACCTTTAGAATTTTTACATGATGCATCTCTGGATAATAATAAAGTGTTGGTAAGTATGTATGAGGTAAAGAATATGTTGAGTACTCTTGGAATAGAGTACAAGAAGATACATGTTTGCCCTAATGATTGTATACAATACCAAAAAGAGTGTGAAGATTTGGAAGAATGTCTGGTGTGTAATGTGTCTTGGTGGAAGAAAGCTAAGGAACCATCAGAGGGGAAGAAAAAGGTGTACTGGCTAAGGTGTTATGGTACATTCCTTTAGAACCTCGCTTGAAATGATTATTTTGCAATGCAGATCCTGCAAAGGATTTAATTTGGCGCCATGATAGAAGGATTGATGATGGCATATTGAGACATCCGGTCGATGTGCCACAATGGAAAACATTTGTTATAGAGAATCCAAAATTCAGTGCAGAACCAAGGAATATTCATTTTGCTTTTTCTGTAGATGGAATAAATCCTCATAGTAACCAAAATACAAAGCACAATACATGGCTTGTCATTCTTGTCAACTACAATCTTCCACCAAACTTGTGCATTAAGCAAAAGTTCTTGATACTACCTTTGTATATCATTAGACCTAATCAACTAGGAAATGAAATTGATGTGTACTTGGCATCATTGATCGATGAGTTAAGGAGATTGTGGGAAAGTGATATACAAGTCCAAGATGCTTATTGCAGCGAGACCTTCACTCTCTGAGCTATTAGAGATGGTACCCTAAGGAGTAAATGTTGTAATAATTTTTGGGAGATATTTTATTAATGAGGAGTTTAGTTATTATTCATATACCAAATGTTGTCCTCTTTATGCTCTTTTCTGTTGAATGTATGATAAGCAAATAAAAGTCTAAGGCTGTTGGTCTAAACCTTTAAGAACGTGCATATGATGGACATATTATGTGAAAGAGATGAATCTTAAAGGTGATGGTCTAAATGATAAGATCCATAATTGAGGGAATAAAGTTGGGGGCTTTATTCATAGTAAGATTGTTATGTTGTCTACATCTTTAACGAGAGATGGCTTGTCTTGGTCATTAGAGTAGGACTTTGCAAGTAGAAACATTGGTACATTGTCATAGGTGATGATGAGTTAGATCGGCACAAAAAGATGAATTGATTTGGTTAATAATTCCATTTGTTTAAATCAATTCACTTTAGATAATCATATGTGTTGTGTCTTAATCTTGAAATGACTAATGGGTCTATATTCTTAACTTTTGTATTTTGATGTACTAAAAGATGACATCCTAATTTAATGATGTTACATATACCGGTACGTTGGAAACATGACTCTTGATTGACGTAGACTAGTTATTCATAGATATGGAATCCATAGCTTTTTTTTTGGTAGATTTAATGATATTCTCTTATATGCATTATCTTGTAATTGGAAGACTGCAGCACTCAACCATTTAGATACATAAGTGTAACCGAATGGTATACTATTTATGAATAGTAAGTATTCTAATGGTGAGATAATGGAATATAAGATAAAAATAATCGGAAGGTAAAATGAAATTTATCTTTAAGCTGATTATGACTATCTTATGGGGGATGTAATGCATTATGATATGTCATAGACGGTTAGCTTGTTAGAGCTTTATAATTTTATATAGTTCGAGAGTGCAGCTCTAAGATTTTAATGGAGTAGCATTGGAGTTGATAATTATAAAATATATATCTAGGATATTGTATTTTATAATTATAGGAGCTGTATCTTTATGTGTCTAACGGGGCCCCTTTGCTAGCTCATAATAAATCCTATAATGATACGATATATTTTTCTTACATATTAGTGACTTGTGTTAAATTATTAGATTGGCTGAAATTTGGTAAGAAAGGATTTAATAATTTATGTTAGTCTCTCGGTTGAATTAATTTTGTGAATTAATTCAAGATAAATATGTTGAATTATTTTGATAATATTTTATTTATTATGATTATCTGTATATGACTATTTTAATCAGATAACTTCTCTATTGGGTTATTTGAATTAAAACTAAGGCTCTATCTAAGATTCCCATGTGAAAATAAGATATTCTAAGGATTCTAGATTGTCGCATGGTCGGCAGGTTGATGAGAAAATTCGGTTGGCCAATGGAGTAACTTTGGTTGACCGATCTCTTAGATCGGCAAGACGAACATAAGATTATTAGTATACACATTTTTGACACGTTTTTCATTAGAAGTTGATTTAGACTCGAAATTTGAGGCCTAATCTTATAAGGTTTAACTTCAAGTTCAACCATTATAATTAAGGAGTGAGTTTCCTTTATTATTTAGATCATTTGAGAAGTATAGAGTAATTACATAGTTTTAAAATCTAGAGTAAAAACAAAACAAAACGGTGTAAAAACGGACCTCAAATGCACAAGGAACTAAAAGTGACACGTGGAATCTCTAGAATGTCCCATTCCTGCACATCCATTTGCCACAAAGCACCAGGTTCTGCTCTAGGATTTGCATAGTACCCGTGGAAGAAGGAGAGAAATTTTTTTATCAATCAACGTGAGATGATTTGCTAGGCAGTGGGAAAATATAAGAAAAAATTAATAAAATAATAAAAATAAAACAAATAAAATTATAATAAAAATATTATTAAATACTTTTTGAATAGTAGTCTTTTACTAATATAAATAGGGGGTTCCCTCCAAACCACCTCCACGGGCCATTTGGCCCTTCTCCCTCTTTCTCTATTTTCTTGTTTTCCTTTGCTGAGTTAAACTCAACAACACCCCTTTTAGGAGGAGGTACTGTTTGGGTACTCCCTAACCCCACAAAGAACAATAAAATAATACCTAAATTAGTGTAGAGAATTTGGTGAGGCATAGAGATAATCTTATATGCATAGTACTCGGGTAAGGATTTTACCTCTATCTCTACTTTGCAATGCTTATATTTTTATGAAATAAATTACATTTCTATATTTTTAATAATTATTGTTAATGTTGCTATGTTGCCCAATTCTTATATAAATTCAATCATGTTTTTTTTATGTAATTTAATTGTTACATAGTTAATATTAATAATATTGAAACCATGCTTGTTTATTAAGCTGAGTTTTTGATACATTATACACATAGACTGGCAAATTAATACTTGGTAACTCTGGATTTATTATCGACAGAGGATGACATAATGTATTCTTAAACTATTTAATAAGACGAGATGCCACCAATACTAACACAATAATTTATTCCATTTAAATATATTAATCTTGAGTTATTATTATCTTTTCTATCTTAAAATTATGTGACATATAATTGTAGTGACAATAGTTATAATTTTCATAAAATAAGCAGGAAAACAGGTAAGTGATCTATCCCTATCCTTTGTAAATATTATTTTAATTATTTGTGTGTTTTAATTAGTGTGACTAATATTCAAAAAATAAAAATTAAAAATTAAAAATTAAAAGGGCAGATGCTTTTCACTCACTACTTTATTCATTTTGGATAAAGAAAAGCTTTGCATCTTGTCTTTTGTTTTGCAACTTTAGGTAATTGCAAAATTTATCGAATTCTGTGAAAAAGGCCTACTGTTGGAACTTGTCCCATGACCACAAGGCTAAAACCCTTACCTAAGAAAGTTGGGAATTTTAAGCGTGTCCAATGTGATCTCCTAACGATCTGGGAATCTGATTAATTGAACATTATTCAGCTTGAAAATTTTTATTTAAAGAATTTCAAAAATTAAAAAAATTAAAAAAACCTAAAAATGGTTTTGGGAAATTCATCGACATTTTGTTGTAAGTTTTTCTCAAAAATGCTTGGAATCATTCTATAGTGTTTGGTAGAGATATAACGACTTGCTAGATAGATATCCTCACCATGGTCTTTCTAAAAAATATCTCTTAGAAGTTTTCAAAGATAGGTTAAGTCTTCAAACAAGAAATTGGATAGAGAGAGGAGATGGTACACCACTTTTTACCGACAAACCATTGACAAAGCCTATTTTATGTTAAAAGATATGGCCGACTATGATTATTGGAGATTGAATAATGCTAGGAACAACTTAATTTGGGAGAACAGTTCAAATTTTTTAGAACCTTAGCCTCACACTCAACCCAATATATTGGAGTCAAATTTTGAACTACAAGAGATATACAGTGACCCAAATAGGGTGAAACTAGAAGAAACCTTAGAAAAATTGGAAGAAACTTTAGAAAAATATATGAAAACCCTGAGGGATATGGACATAGATAGGTTTGAAAATTCTTTGTGTTAATTAATGTCAAAGGTAGAACAAAGTGAAACCATCCATGCCAAACATACCTTAGCATAAAGTTGTTACTTAGAAGAACCTGTTGAGCTAATCTAGCAGACTCGTGAGTTGTTTAAAGAAGATTCTTTAGGTGACGATGAAACAATAGACTTAGCCATAGAAAATGAAGAATATTTAGAACCCACCTATTTTGAGGAACAACCATTAAGAGAGCAATGTGAGGAAGAGAAAGAAGACTTAACTGTGGAAAAGGAACAATTATCACCCTTAGTCCTAGGTTCTAAATCTCAATTACCACAAGACTTCACCAAAGACCATTCTTACTAAGATCCTATGTGACCACCACCTCCTTCACCACTTCTAGCATTGTTTTTAAGGACTTACCAAGAACATAAAAGGAGTCCAGGTTTCACGAGTTTAAATGTTTCATATTTTGCCAATCTTGAGGGCATGTTCATGCAAGACCCATACATGGTGTCTTTCGACACTTACTATGAGAGGAAGCTGCTATTTGACGACTAGACACCGGGAACGGATTTGGACGAAAGATTTGCTGAATTTAGAGCATCAAACGATGGAAAAATTACTTTCAAATTAATATCATTATCTTCCCTTATTTGTAATATATTCATATGTGTTGTTGTGTGCTATTTTGATTTTCTTTTAAAAAAATAAAAAAGTGTTGAAATTTATTTTGAAACTTTAAAATGAAGGCTATTAATTAAATTTGTTAAGAATGGTTGAGTTGCAAAGTTAAACTGTCTTCAATTTTCTCTCAAGATGCATTCTAATGAGTTTGATTTTGAAAATGCAATTTGTTTGGATTTTCAAATAAATTTTCAATAAAAAAATATGTGTGTTTTGATTTCGCATTTTAATTTTCCTCAAAAAAATCTTTGAAATTAAATTATTTAATAATTCATTTGAAATGGCTAAGATTAAGGAGGATATCCTCTTGAAACATTTTTGGAAGAATTTAAAAGTGATTTTAATTTTCAATCAAAAAAATAAAGTCTTGGAAATCTGACTTTAAAGACCTAGTTTATAATATATTGTTGCATATTTATTTTAGTTTATTTTGTTTTGTTTGTTAAGTTTGCTACAGATCATTTCTATAGTTGTGCTGATTCAGATAATATCTTTGCTCATCTCACTATTCTTTTTATACATTAAGGACAATGTACAATTTAAGTTGGGGGAAAGGGTTGTGCTTCACTGCTGTGTGAAATTGTGCCAATTTTTTTTAATTTTGCCATTTTTATTTTTGCTTCAAATTTTTGTGTGTTTTACATTTTTGTGTGTTATTTTGTAAGTTTTTTGTGAGTCATGAAATTAAAAATATTAAAAAAAAGTGTTTTGTAAATACTTATTTCACAGTAATTAATGTGTTATTATTTTGTTTTGATTTTTGAATTTCATGTTTATGCAATATCATTTTGCTGTTCTTTGAATTATTTAACATTATAGACTGTTAAAACATAGGTTTTATTTAACATTTTTATGTGTTTATTTTTCAAAATATTTGTAAGCCATTTTTTTCACACACTTATTGTAATGCTTAATTGTGGTAGTAAGTCAAAGCTATGAATATTTGAGTTTTGTTATTTTGTGAAGATGAACAATTAAAGGCAGTAATATTTTCAAATTTAACTAATTAATTAAATGATAAATCAAAAAGTTAAAAAAGAAGAAAAATAAAAAGGAAATAAAATAAAAGAATTGTAAATAAATAAAGAGTGTAAAGCTATAAATTATTGAATAAGTTGGATAAGTTTGGTTTCATAGCCTCTTTAACTCGAGTAAATAAGTTCTAAGGGGTGCTTTAACACCTAGTACTTTAGGCCAACTGGTTCGGGAGTTACTAACTTAAAGCTCATTAAATGACTTATGAAGAAAGCTTAAGGGAACTAGACATTGCACTATCCACAGTTATAAAGTTTATTTTTGTATATATTTCTATTTTAAGTTTCTGCTTTTTTTTAAATAAATAAATCTGAAATGTTGCTGCTTGCAGTAGTGCTTTGAATTAAAATATCATAACAATTTTATTCTTAACTTATGATGAAACTTCATAATTATGTATTATTTCTTTTACACACTAAGTCTGGCTTATATACATTTTGTTTAATAGAATATAAATTGTTTTAAATAAAATTTTTGTTTTGTTAGTCTATTTAGTTAGATTAGTCAAACTAAAGTTAAATGGTTTTCATTATGTGAATATTTTGTAAATCATTTCAAAATTCTCTCACTTTGATTGTTAGAAACTAGCAACAAGCTGGTTGGAAGGTGTGATGAGACCGTAAAAGTATACATTTTCTAAAGATAAAATCATTTATTCATAATTTTATTTCTTATTAAATCCTCTAATTAATACTATTTTTGTGTTAATAAGTATTTTAGTAGCTTAGTGTGAAAATATACTTAAAAATATGTTTTTAATGTGTTTTTATGTTTAATAATATTTTTAGTAATTTTTGGAATCGTTTCAGTGTGTTAAATATATGTTTAGTATGTAAAAATTAAAACCATAAAAATAATTAGTTGTAATTTTATTTTGAGTCTAAAAGTGTTTGTAAATAAATTTTTAGTTTGTAAATATTTTTTATAATATTTTAGTAATTTCTAAAAATATTTTTAAGTCTTAAAAATATATCTATGTCAAACTAAAAGCGATTGGAATTTAGAAGTTTATAATTATTTATGTGTTTTTTTAAATAAATATTTTTAATAATTATTGTAAATATTTTGTTTATAAAATAATAAATTTTAATGTGTTTGCTATTTTTAGATTTAAAATCTAGAGGAAAAAGGGAACAAAACGGTATAAAAAGACCTCAAATGCACAATGCACTAAAATGGCACGTGGAAGTGCCAAAATGTGCCGTTCCTGTACATCCATTTGCCGTGAGGCACTGAACTCCGTGGCAAGATTTGCAGAGTACCCAGTTAATTAACGTGAAAGAAAGAGATTATTATTATTATTATTATTATTATTATTATTATTATTATTTTATCAATCTGCGTGAGATGATTCGCTGGGCGATGGGAAAAGGCAAGAAAGAAATAAATAAGTAATAAAATAAAAAATGAATAAATAACATTATAATAAAAATATTATTAAATATTCTTTAAATAGAAGTCTCTAACTACCATAGAATAGGTCCCCACCAAACCGCATCCATGGGGCATTTGGAACTTCTCCTTCTTTCTCTGTTTTCATCTTTGCTCTGCTGAGTTAGACTCAGCTAACTCAGCAGTACCCTTTTGATATGAGGTATTATTAGGACATTCCCCCAACCCTACCAAAAATAATAAAATAATATCTAAATTAGTGTAGAGAGACTAGTGAGACAAAAAGATGATTTTGTGTCAATAGTATTTTGGAATAGATTTTAACTATATAGTTGCTTTGTAATGTTTATATTTTTATGAAATAATATTTATACATTTTTAATAATTATTATTAATGTTGTTATGTTGCCCAATTCTTGCATAAATTCAACCATGTTTTCTTTATATAATTTAATTATGTTGCATAATTAATATTAATAATATTGAAACCATGCTTGTTTATTAAGTCAAGTTTTTGCTACATTATATACATGAATTGGCACAGTAAATGCTTAGTAACTCTTGATTTATTGTCGACGAAGAATGGTATAGTGTATTCTTAAACTATTTAATAAAATGAAGTGCTATCAAAATTAACGCAGTAATTTATTCCATTTAGATATATTAATTTTGATTTGTTATTATCTTTTTTATTTTAAAATTATGTTAATTATAATTATATTGACATCGGTTATAATTTTCATAATTAGTGTACCAAATCATTAATGAGGATAATTATTGTGCTACTTTTTATAGGAAAATCAACACTGCATCATGGCTTGCTCTATTGTTGCTTTTTGCTGACTTATAAAATTAGTTAAAGTGCTTGCTATTAATGAGAAAAGATATATGAAATCAAATGCTTTAGATAATTAATTATTTAAGAGTTAAAATTCCATATCAGTTATAAAACATATAAAGGATTCTCCAAGCTTCACCCTTTTAATTTTATGTTTTAAAATCTTATTTAAAAATTGTTAAAAATAATTTTTTCTTTCAAATCTCGATAAAATAAACCTTACCTTTTTAACCGTTAAATTGTCAATCCTTCAAAAACCCACAGCCTTGTGGACACGACAACCTTTGTATACTATATATGTCTGACGTTTAAGAAAAACATTTTGGTCGAAATGAACACAATTATATTTCATCTTTTAGCAAATGATTGCTATTGATGGAGGAGGTTGATGTCTTTGATGATGACTATTTACTCAGTCCATTTAGATGTTGAATGGACTTGCTTTGATAACTCTAATAAAGGTAAAAAGAAAAAAAAATAATCACTTTTATGTTATTGTATTTTTTGTTGGAACTATTTAATAAGACATTTCATTTGTACTGCATTATGTTGTATTTCATTCTCTTGATTGCTGTAATGCAAACTTTGTTGTATTTTTATTTGACATATTATTTAATTCTAAAATAAAAATGAATAATGTGAAAGTTTATTCTAATTGCATGTTAAATTTGTTAACTTTTTTTTTCTTTAACTTATAGTTATTTTAAATATTTTGACTTATAAATTAACTTATTTTCTCAAGTGTGGAATATATAGTAAATGCTTAACATCTGTGAATTGTGAGGCCAAAAAATGGAATCGTAGAATTAGGCCATTCGTGGAAAAAAAAAAAAAGGTCAAACCAACATAATTTTTTATTTCAACATGCAGCCTTTAAATGACATTGTTTGATAAAAACCATATAATGTTCGTCCCTCGCATCAAATGGCACCTCTAGTCCACCTTAAACAACAATTTTTAACCTTCGTCTAACCTCCAGGGAATTTTATGCCTTTGGATTAGACAATAGTTTCATTGACTGTTGGCTAATAATTAGACAATGATTAAAAACCGTCATCTAATCTTCTGCGTGTACTAGTGGATGTATATATTACCAAGCCCATCCGTCGCTATTTTAGTCAACTTCGATCGAGGATGTAAAAATCTACAATAATGTCGACATTTTCACGAAAATATTCATATTTTGAAGTCTCAATATGGAAATGAGGGGAAGGATTTCTCTTTTGAGATGTTAATAAAATATCTATAATGTCTATAAATATCTTTAATATCAGTGAATATCCAAGATATATGTAAAAATATCTACAAAATGTTCAACGAAGCTAGAAAATTTTTTGTTTTTGCACATAAATCAATTTTGTAGGATTTTTTTATTATTATTTTTAATAAAATATGACTAATATTTTTTTAGAGCAGTGCAGAAAAATAAAAACACCATACAAAAAAATAAAAAACCGCTAGACAAGTCCGACAATATTTAAACCATCAGGGACCACGCTAGAACCGTTTTCAAATGGTTTAGGACCGGTCTATACTGTTTTTTAAACGGTCCAGTTTGGTTTGAAAAATTTTAGTCACAGTTATGACTAGAACGAACTGTTCATATTTGTGTAGATAATTAAAAACATTATTAATACTTCCTTTTAGTGTACTTTTATGCTGTGTTTGATTTTATTACTTATTATTTTCTGTTTTCTTTTTTAGAATGTTAATTTTACCATTTGGATATTTAGAGTTTTAAAAGCATTAAAAAAATCTAGAAAAGGTCCCAAAACATGATCAAGCTAGATCAGATAGTTCTAAAATTGTCCCATCTGATTCGGTCCTAATAGCTAAAACGCTTTGGTCTAATCCCAAATTTTCCCTATACTATACTTCTATTATTTATCTATTAGTTTGAATAATTGTTGTTCCTCATGCAATATGTCCTTGAGATTGTTTGTGATTCTTATGCAAAACACTACGTCATGTTACATGTTAATGTCTGTACTATATTTAAGCTTTATATCATCTAGATGTAGATGTAGGATACTTCGATGTACTTGTGTATCATCAACCATACATTAATGTTGAAATGGTATCACAAATCCATGAACGCTACTAATCAAGTTAGATAAACCAACAATATCGACTTATAGGCAAATAGTAAGGAAGAGACCAAGAAACACACATGTGGCACATTAACATTACCTCTAAATCGAAACCTATATAATGTTTTTCAACTTGCTACAAACTCCTTTTGGTATTGAAGACACTTGAAGTTTTTTAAATACTTTATTATGTTTGACAGTAGTTTTCTTTATGTATTCTATATATTTGGTGATCATTTTCTATGTACTCTACTGTACCTTGTTTTTAATGAGCATGTAAAATAATATTAAAATAATAATCATACAATTATAAAGATTTCCATTTATACTATGAGGTAAAACTCTCATTAGATAAAAAAAATGTATTATTTATGTTATTAGCTTAGTTAAAATTAAGTATTATTGATTGTCTTAGCATTTATAAAGTTTTAAGAAAAAAATTCCAGTTTTTCTCAAGATATCTGTTTTTTTTTCCGAATATCCATTGACATCAATATTTTCATCGACTTTATCTGTAAATCAAAATCTCGATAACTCTATTGACATTGACATTTTTCATCTTTGAATTAGGATTAAATAAATAGCACGAAAGATATTGGGAAAAAAAAGTCGATTGTTTCTTTGCGAGTCTACTAGGGCTGTTAGCCTTAAGGAGGTGGTAGCTATCAGGGCACCGAGCTTCAGTTTGCTGCCTTTGGATTTTCAATAAAGGTTTTTAATAGCATTTTCTTTAAAAAATTGAAATATAGCATGACTGTGATAATATAAACTTGACTAACAAGATTAACGCTTACTTCCACCTCGCCATGAACACTAAAGTAAAACTGTAGAAGTTGAGAACATAAAAAATTTGGAGCGTCAGTTTTGGGGCATTCTCCAAGCTGCTGGACGAGCTTTGCTACCCTCTTATTGTTGTATACTATGATCTTCAATAAGAATTATGGTTAATATAGATTAAGTACTTTCGTTTACTATTTGATACGTTCAAGTTCTTGAAATTAATGTCTAACTTGGACGCTTTAAAAAAATAATAATCACAAATTCTTCTCAAGTATTCTATCATGTATTTATAATCCACGTTTCTGTTATAAAAATCAAGTTGCGGCCTTATTGGGACGCTACAACATCTCACCTCGTATATGTTAGGATAGATATCCTAAAAGCAAGTGATGTTTTGCGGAGAACATATTAATAAATAAATTAAATGAAGTTTTTGTTAAATTTGTGTGTAAGTATTTTAAATAATTTACGAATATTACTAGAATTGCATAACCAACTATTTGACCTTATAAATATTGAATATAACTGTTTCATACAAGAAGATAATATTTAAGGATGATAATTAAAATAATTAATAATATACAATTAATTATTGAATTAGAGTGTAATTTTCAATTGAGTGTTATTAATGCAAGTCATTTTCATTGAAAATGAAATGGTCTTATCCGAATCATTAATGTTGTGTCATTGTACATAATGAGACTATGTCAGAATTGGATGATGTGGTATGAACAACTAAATATTTTTCTTTAAAATATAGCTAGTTCTAATCACTTCGATCGATGATCATATATAAGATAATTTTAATCCTGAGTTATTAGCAGACTTCTATCTATGGAGTTATGTCTTTTGCTCTACTCAATATGGATTCAAGAATCTAATCTTATCTCTTGTTTTTGGTGGCATAGTGAAGTAAGTAGGTGGGAATACTTACATTACATAATGGAATCCATTCATTCTTTAACTAGAAGTAGATAAATAATTTTCTTGAGTATTAATTCATGTCTTAAATATTATGAGTGCTCAATTTGTGATTAAGTTCATGAATTTGTTATTTAGTAGTGAATTAATAGTGCTCAAGGACAAAGAAATAATTAGAGAGGTTAACGGATTTTTCCTACCTATAATTATAAATTATTTATGGGGGATTAATTTATATGCAATAACTATATCAGATCGACAACTCTAAAATATGAGTAGTTATATCTATAATTCTAAGAATGCAATTTTAAGTTTTTAGTGAAGTAATATTGGAATTAATAAAAAAGTAATATATTAATTAAAAAGTTCAAGTAATACATTGGATTTATTGGAGCTTAAAGTTATGGGTCCATTAATCTTTTGCGATCCTTGTAAACATTGTTTCGACAAATGAAATTATTGGTTTAATTAATTAATTTACAATTATGCAATTCTATATTTAATATCACTCAAAAATAAGTTAGTTATGAATTAATTTATAATTATTAAATAATGACATTATTTAATGAATAATAATTATTTTTAAAAGATACATAGTGGGTCCCACCATTATATGTGTCGTAAACTGATATAGGATGAGATTCCCTTTGCAGTTCGAGACTTGTTCACCAAGTTTTCATTTCTGGAAGTTTCTAATTTTGATAAATATGATCTAATTCAAAATTAGAAATTTAAATTTGCAAACAAACAAGGAAATGGAAGATTATCTCTTTCGTTTTTAATTAATTATGTCATATTCAAAACTAAAATAAAGGAGGCTTCTAAAATTCATTGGATCTCTCATTCTCTATTAATAGAGGCCTCCTCTATTCATTCTGCACACAATTTAAGAGTCTTTGTGAGACAGCAAAAGCTCTATCAAAATGCCTATCTATTGCATGTAGAAAGTGAGAAGAAAGAGAAGAAGAGTTCTTCTATTTCTAGTCTTGCTTTGTTCATGACTTGAGATTAGCGGGAGAGAAAAGTGAGTGAGTAATCTCTAGTAAACCTTTATTTCATCTATGATCACCTATACATTTGTTTGGTTTCGAAGACTAGGAGAGAAAGACGATGGTTTTGTTTAAAGAACATTTCATGATGAAAGATCTCTGACCTTTTTGCTTCTACCAGGTAAGCATAAGTTGTATATATTTATTAAGAATTAAATTAATATGCTATATAGCATTGTTTTACAAAATTTTTACTAATTTTTTGCATATATTATGCACATTTATCATCTTTCTGTATATTTTTTCTAAAATCATTTTCAGAAAACCAACATATATACACATAGCATACTTCAAATAACCAACTATAGATGCATAAAGGCATATCCTTCATTTCTGCCTTGTCTTTCTCACTTGTAGGCATTGCTTGAAACCGAGTTTGAGATGACATGCAAGTAAAGATACAACAAATTTTGTCTTGCTCATATCACTACTACAAATAGTAGAATACATGACTTACTTTATCTAACGGTTTCCTAGAAATTATCATCATAACCCTCATTAAACACCGCAGTTTATTGATGTTGAACCACAACAGTTAGCGAAACACTAATAGAAGAAGAGAAGAATATAGAGAGAAAGTGAAGGAAAAAAAGGAAGGAATAGAAGAATTTAGAGGGAAGAGAACCATGGAGAGGTAAATATCTATATTTTATTATTCACCAAAGTTAGTGAAGAAAATACACGTATCACCTCTTTTTATAGGCATAGAAAGCGTAATGAAAATCTAACTTCTAACAATGATTAAACTCAAATAAACCTATATGGTCCTAGCAAATCTCAAATAATCCTAATACATAATTACAAAATAAAATAAATTTTAGATGATTCCAATTCTAAAAGAAGTCTAATTATATTATCCATTATCAGTGTTTGGAAAATTTTGTACTACAATTTAGACAATGGTTTCCTGAAACCGTCGTCCTTCGTTAACTTTAGACTATGGTTCATTAAAAATTTTCGTCTTGTTCTAATTTTTGCAAAAAAAGAAAATCCCTCGCGCTCTCTCTCCATTGATTTCTCTCTCTCCCTCTCTTTCCCCCTCTCTCTTGCATTGCTTCATTGCCTCTGCCTCTGTCATATCATTATCCCTCTCTCCTCCCATTCTCCCCATACCTCTCTCTCTCTCTCTCTCTCTCTCTCTCTCTCTCTCTCTCTCCCATCGATTCTCTCTCTCTTTTTCTTTGTGTGTCACCATGTTGTCGCCATCCTTCTTTATCTATTTGTTATCGTGTCGTCATTGTCTCTCTTTTCTACTTGTCCTCACCATCTCTTCGACTCTACAACCTTCTTTCCCTTTGATTGGTTTTCATTTATTTAGTTTTAGTTTATCTAGTTCGAAGAGAATTATTTTCCTTTAGTTATTTAGATAATTAGTTTTATTTAAACTTAAATGATTTTATTGATAGGCTTTATTTAGGTTTTCTCAAAATTGTTAGATTTGTTGTTAGAAATTAGTTATTGGATTTGTTATGGCATTCAATAAAATTTTGATTTTAGTATGTCATTATTTATTTTTTTAGCTAGTATAACAAATCTTTCTAAGTTAATCTATTTTGTGATTTTTTGGTTGGTTTTAAATAATTTATTGTTGGTTTTATTTTTGTTGGATTTGTTTAAAATATTTATTGTCTTAATATTAAGTTTGTAGATTTGTTGTCATGATTTTGTGTATCGAAATCTATGAGGATATTGTTTTGATTTTGTATCAATATATAATAAATAAGAAGATGAGTGTTGAATATGAGAAAAGGGTTGAATAATTTGTGTCTTTAATAAAGGCTAATATCAAATGGAATTTGATTCGTTGTCAATGCATAAAATGTGAGAACATTAAGAAACAATCATATGATGATATTAGATTTCATTTAACCCAATATGAGGTTGATCGAACTTATCAAGTATAGATATTGTATAGAAAAGATGGTCTTAGTTCATCATCGATGGTGAGAGAAATGCCCATGTTAATCATGTTGATGAGGAATAGCATTCTTGTTCACATGATTGTATAATACAAAAGAATACTTTGTACACTATCCAAAGTTACGTGAGACAATGGTTGATGATGGAGACACAATTGTATTGCGAATGTATAAATTATGCCATTTAAGTTTGCTTAGATTATGGAATTTAAAGGTATAGATGGATGGTTCAATTCAAGTTTCACGAGACTTATAGAATTTTTACATGATGCATTTTCAAATAATAATAATTTCACGACCAAACTTTTCGAGTCATCTTTTAGCACTTTTCATCTTAAACATTATCATTTTTATGTAGTAATATTTGTAAGTGAAAATGTAGAATTTTTTATGTCATAACTTTTATCGAAATGATTTTCTTCGAATTCCAATCAAAATCATTCAAAAAGTGAGACTTTTAAATCTACCCATTCTTAAAAAGGGCCAAAACTCCTTCAAGATATTTGATTTTGAAAAAAATTAAAACAAGAAAATTATAGATTTCATCGAAACTATTAAGGTTTGTGAAATGAGATTTTTGTCAACTCCATATGTAATTTTACCTGTGAGTTTTAGTAGGTTTAATTATGGAATTGTCAAAACAATTTAAAACAAGCCTCAAATTCTTTGAAATATTTTAAAGTCTCTAAACAAGAAATGTTCCGCACTATGTTAAGTGGAAAATTGTATGATAAGATGTAAGATTTGACAAAAGAATGTCTAGGTTAAAAAGGGAAGAAAAAGATCAACAGAATAAAAAAAAATGCATTTTTATGCAAGAATAATGCTAACAAACTATGATTAAGAGTAAGTTTAAGTACTATGTAATGGCTCAAACTATCATGTCATTACAAATAGAGTGAAAAATTATGTATGAAGCAAAGAAGATGTTGAGTACCCTACGCTTGGAGCATGAAAAGATACACACTCGCCCGACTAAACCTTAAAAACTGGATAATATTTTTCTTGCTAAACGACATTTTCCTTGAAAACAGCAACGACCCACTCTGATGTAGCCGTTAGTTAAACTTTTAAAACATAATTTTTACTCAATAACCTAAATTTGGGGAATAATTTTTAAACATTTCTATTTTAAAAAACGCTACTAATTTAAACTTTGATAATTATAATAAAATAATGTGTAACTTGCCCAACATACTTGTCTTAAAATTTTATACAAAGTATACATTGTAAGGTTGCGAATTATACAATCTTGGTCCCAAAATATACATGGGTAAAGTTCAACTGTAATATTATTACATGACTAAAAGTCGTAAATATCAAAAGATATTTGCAAAAATAATGTTACATAGGCAGTATCCACTCCTGTCTTCATTGATCGTCCATCAATCATTATAGTTATTCAAGTAGTGCCAGTTGGCTTCCTACCTATAGAATGAACATTTTTAATAAGCTTACGTTCAGCACATATAAATGTTTACTTGCAAAACCTTGTAAGAAAGGATTTTACAAAACATGCATAAACCAATTATGTTTAATTATAAAAATCTTGTCATATATATGGCCCGAGTGTTTTTATTGGTTGTGAATGATCATCAGAATTTTAGGGTTTATAAAGTCTATAACAATACGGAGATTGTAAACTTATAATTAACATCATCCTCCTTGAAGGTCGAGATGCTGGTTTAACACTACTAACTTAACTTATCTTATTTATTACAATTAACTTACGGTAAGTATACAATATGACAATACACTACATAACCTCATCTATAACATGTAGATCATGTATACTAGAGGTTATAGATCATGCATGTCATACATGACAAAAATCATATAAAACATTTTGTTTCAAAACAAGAGTTTCTATACTAGAGGTTGCATTTCTACTTCTCTGATTTCCAAACACCTGCATCCTTTAAACTACCATACCTAACCATAGGATCTAGGGAGTGTTCAAGAACTAAGTTCTAAAACCAAAGTTTCAACTATTACAATGTAAAATTCTTATATACTACGGTGTTTAAGTTCCATCTTGGTTCTTAATCACTCTCCCAGTTATGTTTAACATCCAATAAGAGTGTAATTTATATCCTATTATATTAATTTATACAATGTGCTAAATAGGAATTACATTCCCCATGATATAAATGTTAGACATGTATGCTCTAAGGAGTAAAAATTGTAATACATTTTTGGAGACATTTTTATCAATAAAGAATTTATTCATTTATATATACCAAATATTGTCCTCTTTACGTTCATATTTGTTGAATGTATGATAAGCAAACAGTAGTCTGAGACTGTCAGTCTAAACCTTAAGAGTTGGGCATATGATGGGATGATTATGCGGTAGACACGACTCTTAAGGTGATGGTCTAAAATATATGATCCGCAATCGAGGGAATAAAGTTGGGCGCTTTATTCATGTAAAGATTGTTATGTTGTCTATATCCCTTTTGGGAGATGGTTTGTCTTGGCCATCGGAGTTGGACTCCGTGAATAGAAACATTGGCGCGTTGTCATAGGTGACGATGTGTTGGATCGGGACATAAAGTGAATTGATTTGGATTAATAATTCTGTCTTGGCAAATCGATTCACTTTAGACAATCATTTATATTGTATCTTAATCCTGAGATGAATAATGGGCCCGTTGTCTCGACTTGTGTCTTTTGATGTACCAATGGGTGACTCCCACATCTCTATAGTGGCATGCATGCCGGTACGTTGGAGGCATGACTCTTGGTAGCGTAGACTTGTTATTCATAGATATGGAATCCATAGCTCCTCTTTAGGAGTAATGATATCCTCTTATATGCGTTGTCCTGAAATTGGAAAACTGGAGCGCTCAACCATTTGGATACATAGGTGTAACCGAATGGTATACTATCTTTGGATGGTAAGTTTTCTAATGGTGAGACAATGGAACGTAAGATAAAAATAATCGGGAAGGTAAGACAGAACTTGTCCTTAAGCCGGTTATGGATGATCATATGGGGATGCGATACACTATGATATGTCATGGAGACTTAGCTACACGAGCTTCGTAATTCTATAAAGTTTGAGAGTGCAGCTCCAAGCTTTTAGTGGAGTAGCGTTGGAGTTGATAATTGTGAAATGTATATCTGGGATATTGGGTTTCATAATTATCATGAGCTTGAACTTTATAGGTTCATTTTGGTCCCCTTTGCTAGCTCACAAAATCCTGTAACGACACGGCGTGCTTTTCCAATAATTGGTGACTTATGTCGGATTTATCAGATTGGTTTAAAATTTATAAGAATCAAATAATTCATGTCTGTTTATCGGTTGAATTAATTATGTAAGAAATTAGTTCAAGATGAACTTGTTGAATTATGGCGTTCGGATAATTCTTGTCTGTTTATCGGTTGTTTTAATTTTGGACAATTAGAACAAGATAAACTTGTAGAATTATTGTGAATTGATTTATTGTCTTAGAGATTATCTTGATAAAGTTTGTTTTGATCAGATATCTTTTCTATTGGGCTATTTGAATCAAAACTGAGACTTTATCCTTTAGAATCTCGGGTGGAAAATAAAAGATTCGCGGAGATTTTTTCTCGGGAGTTCGGCCTGCCTATCAGAAAGTTCGGCCTGCCGAACTGGCCAGTTCGGCCTGCCTATCACACAGTTCGGCATGCCGACCGCGACAGTTAAGATTACGCATTTTTCACGCGTATCTTATCAGATATTGATCCGAACTTGATTCTGTTTCGATTTTTGAGACCTAATCTGATATGGACTGACCCCAAGGACCAATAGGTATAAAAAGGGAGTGAGTCTAATGATTTACTCATATCAATTTGAGAGATTAAGAGTGATACTCTTCTAGTGAGCATCTGAAAACTCCCTGAGAGCTTTTGTTCACAAATCACGAACACTAGCTTTGGGTTCTCTCTATTGGTTGGAAGGAGAGTCACCGGTGGAAGAGCTGTACGTGTGAGCCCACACTCACTCCGGTTGTGGATAGAGAATAGCAAAGAAGACCAGTTGGTTGAGGCTCTTCTGGAACGTTACTTCTCTACACAGGTCGCGGAGGTTCTTCGGCACACTGAGGTTAGTAAGATCTGTTTAATTTATACATATAACATGTCAAACTTGTGTTTTGGAAAATACTCTGATGAAAAAATTTTAAAATTCCGCTGCGCACTTTGTTTCCAACAATAAATTTCTTCAATAAAGAAACAAATAACTAATTATCTTGTGTAATATGATTAAATAATTTAATCATGTGACTTAGAAATTTATTACACTATTGTAATTTACTAAAGAAACTAATTTATTTCCTATTGTAATAAATATGATTAATTTATTACAAATGTGTGTAGCTAACTAATTAATTAATTATACACTTAATTAAGTAATAACTAAATTCCTATTTAGCTCTCATAAAGACTTATGTTGCGCCTCCTAGACTAAATTGTCTATTGGACATGAATAGTGATGTTAGATCAAAAAAGTCCATTTTTAAAAAAGCACTCTTTTTATTATAAGACATTATAGTCACTAAGTACTCTTTTTATTATAAGACATTATTGTCACTATTCACACAAATAGGCCTATCAGGTTTTAAAAATATATTAAGGCTATTTTGAACGTTGTATCATGAGGAACTAAAGGACTTGGGCCCATCAATTTTGTCACGCCCCGTTGTACGGGAGGTGATGTGGCGGGTTAATTAAGATAATTAATGAAAATTTAATTAAAGCATGAGTTTAAGTATTTGAATTAATTATGAAAATGTGGAAATTTTACAATCTTTTTAAAATAAACATATACGTGATATTTAAACAAATAAGATTATCATAGTAAACAATAAGAAGTAATAAGGAGATAAAAGAAACGAGAATGGGTCCCACTGACCCACATCTTGTGCACACACATAGTACTAACAATATTATATGACAACCACTGTCCAAATAAGGAGAAAAGGTTAGAATATTATATGCCTTGATTTTTATAATTTAAATAGCCTACTGGGTTCCTCTACTACTCCTACATCCTGTCTGTGGACTCTTCTCTGAACCTAAGCTAAAATCCACCTAGAAGGGGGAAAAGTTTGAAAACAAATAAAATATGAGCGAAAGGCTCAGTAGAATTATATTGTAGGAAACATTAAATTTTTAAAAGGAAATTTTATTATTCAATAAATTACTTAAGAAATTGACTTGAATAAATAAAATTAAACAAAATCAGTCTTACTCAAAACAGTTTATTGGTCGACCAGAAAGAACATCATTTTCTTTTCCTGGGCAAACCATATGTACAACACCACTATAGTGGCCCAATTGGGTTTCGGGACCTACCCCCAAGGTCGCACTTTACACAACCCGATCTCTGATATGGCACCATGCCCTTATATTCCTTTCTATCATTATTTAAAACTCATTTACTACGTATTCTCATTTACATTCGTTATGGCGTTTATTATGAAATTTACCTCAATCCAAGGTTTATAAAAAAATAACCAATAAAATTTCTTTTTTTTTAATCAACCGTTGGAAACATTTTGATAAAAACCCTTGTTAAGGCCAAAATCATTTGAAATTGGGTTACCAAAGAAAAGGGGTAGAAGTCCTACCTCTACACTAGTGTCGGTGTCCCACACCGTAATGCCTGTCTGCTATACGTTAGCTCCACGAAACCACGAATGACTTTAAATAGAAACTAAGTCTATCAGTATCTAATTTAAGATATTCTACGTTGCTAAACTATTTCATGCTTTGTATTTATAAAATCAATTTATAAAGTTGGGATTTTCAATCGGGGTTCAAAACAGTAAAAACAGATGAAAAATCACAAAATCTCACCATGCCCAGCCGGCCTGCCGGTCACCCTGGTTCGGCCAACCAAACTTTTCCAGGTTCGGCCTGCTGGACATATGAATCTGGCCTGCCGAACCCATGAATCTAGCCTGCCGAATTGGAAAATTCTAGAATTTTCTAGGCACAAGTTCTCGACCTCCTGAGCCCCAATCTTCATTTCAACCTGTTTTTCTCAGTTCTCAGCCATGGGAAACAATCATAGATGATAGAAAAACAATATAGAACACTTTTTAGCTCATTTAGATAAGATTTACTCAAAAATTTTGAACAAATCTAAAAATTAGGAAAAATAGAGAAAAATGAAAAATCCTGATTTAAATTCGTTTTTCTTCAAACAAAGCTTAGATTCTAGTTGTTCTAAGTTTCCCTAACTTAGATCAAAAGTTTTGTAAGTTCAAATAAGCTTAAATTTCAAAATGTAAGAAAATTTGAAAAATTGAAAAAGTTTTGAAAATTTGAAAACTAACCTTGGATTAAGCTTTGAATCGTGTTTTTGGTCGTCCAATCGACCTCCCGAGCTTCCAATCTACTAAGTACCAAAACTTGGGCGTAATTTAATTCAAAAATTTTGGGAGAAAATGGGAGGGAAAGAGAGAGGTAGAGTGAATGGGAGAGAAACACGAGAAAGTGAGGGAAGGAGAGAGAGAGAGGTGTGAGTGAAAGAGAGGGAGAGTGAGAGATATAAATAGAGAGAAAAAGTTGGCAGTTTTACTGTACGGAAACCGTGTGCCACCCACGGTTTTGTAAAACGGGATATATTTGACTTTTGAGAAATTGTTATGTTCCAAATATTCAAAATGACAATTAAAATAATTAGAAACAACTAAAATCATTAAAATAATAAAAACAACTTTAAATTCAAAAATTTCACCAAATCATCAAATTAAGTTTAAAATACTCATTATAGCACACTAATCCACCATTTTACATTCTAATATCACTTAATTAATTTTGGGGCGTTACAACTCTCCACCTCTAAAAGAAATTTTGCCCTCGAAATTCACAAATTATCTCAAAAACAAAACAAATGCGGATACAACTCTTGCATGCTCAATTCTATTTTCCAAGTGGCTTCATCAACCCCGTGATGCTGCCACATGACCTTTACTAACGGTATATATGACGATGCAAGCTGATCACTTTTCAATCAATAATTTGAATCAACACTTACTAGTACGTCGTATCTTCCTGAACCTGTACATCATGAAATGAAACTATCTTACTCTGCTTAGGCGGACACTTCCTAAACATCGACACGTAGAACATATCATGAACATGAGAAAGTTTAGGGGGAAGATCGAGCCGATAAGCAACTACACTAACACGTTGAGTGATATCGAACGGTCCAACATATCTGGGTGCAAGCTTACCACTTACTCCAAACTGCATAATGCCTTTACAAGGTGATACTTTCATGAGAATAAAATCTCCTACCACAAATTCCAAGGGTCGACATATTCTATCCGTATAACTCTTTTGTCGACTCTGAGCTGCCTTCAATCGATCTCGAATTAAGGTGACTTTCTCGTTGCTATCACGAATCTCCTTCAGCCCAAGAATAATCTTGTCTTTCAGTTCTGCCCAACACATCGGTGACCGACACGGTCGTCCATATAGCACCTCAGACGATGCCATGCTAATGCTTGCTTGATAGCTGTTGTTGTACGCAAACTCTGCCAGATGCAAATATTTCTTATAGTTCCCACCGAAGTCTAATGCATAAGCACGCAACATGTCCTTGAGAATCTGAATAACTCGCTCAGATTGCCCATCAGTTTAAGGATGAAATGCCATGCTAAAATTCAAATCCATAACTAAGGCCTCCCGAAAGCTTCTCCAGTACTTAGCATTGAACTTGGTGTCTCTATAAGATGTGATGGACAAGGGAACTCTGTGCAATCTTACTATATTCTATAGGTACAATTCTCCAAGAACTCTCCTCGAACATGTTGATCTGAAGGGAATAAAATGCATCGATTTGGTTAACCTGTTGACCACAACCCAAATTGCATCGTGCCTTTGCTCCATCCTCGACAAACCAGTAAGGAAATCCATCGTTATGTGCCCCCATTTCCACTTTGGAATAGGAAGCGGCTGAAGCTGACCTGCTAGCTTCTGATGCTTAGCTTTCACCTGAAGACACGTCGCACACTTGGATACGTATTCCCGAATGTCCTTCTTCATACCTCTCCATCAATATTGCCTCTTCAGATCACGATACATCTTCATGCTTCTTAGATGAATGGTGAACTGAGACTTATAGGCTTCATCCATGACGAATTTCATCACCTCTGCGATTATTGGAACTGCTAGGCATTCCCGGAAGTACAACGATCCATCCACGTGAATCCTCCATTCTTTAAATTGCTCTCCATTCTGAATTCGCATCCAGATTCCCCACAGATGCTGGTCCTGCTACTGATTCTGTTTCACCATCAGAACAAGAGCTGGGGTTGTCTCCATATGGTACACCAAAACTCAATCATAGTCTTCATAATACTACAGTCCATACTCACTCACTATCGCATCTCTTTTCTAATCTTCGAGAACTAAACAAGCGAGAACTCCTAAAGATTTACTACTAAGTGCACTCGCAACTACATTGGCCTTCCCGGGATGGTACTGTAGTGTAAAATCATAATCCTCCATGTATTCCACCGACCTTCGCTGTCTCAAATTTAGATCCCTTTGAGTGAACAAATATCTCAAACTCTTATGATCGGAGAAAACCTGAAATGTCACCCCGTACAAATAACATTTCCAGATCTTCAGCATGTGAATCATCGCCGTAAGCTCCAAGTCGTGAGTAGGGTAGTTTCGCTCATGAGGTCATGGCTGTCTCGATCCATATGCCACCACGTGTCCATGTTGCATCAATACACATCCAAGTCTACGCCCTGAAGCATCTATGCAAACCTCGTATGGCTCGTCACTATTAGGAATGACTAATACTAGGGCTGAAGTCAACCGATTCTTCAATTCCTAAAAAGCGAGCTCACATTCTTCATCCCACTCAAACCTAACGTTTTTCCTAATCAATCTTGTCAGTGGTGCTGCGATCTTCAAAAAATCCTTTACAAATTTCCTGTAGTACCCTGCAAGTCCCAAGAAACTACGAATTTCTGCCACATTCCTTGGTCTTTCCCATTCCACTATGGCTTCTACCTTGGACGGATCCACTGAGATATCATGCTCGGAGATGATATGACCTAGAAACTTAACTTCTGTCAACCAAAACTCGCACTTTTCTTTCTTGGCATACAACTGGTGCTCCCGTAGAGTCTGAAGGATGATCTTGAGATGCTACTCATGCTCCTCCCAAGTCTTAGAATACACTAGAATATCATCGATGAACACGATCATGAACTTATCCAAATAAGGCCTGAATATCCTGTTCATCAAATCCATGAAAGCTGCCGGAGTGTTTGTCAACCCAAATGGTATCACTAGAAACTCAAAGTGTCCATACCGGGTCCTAAAAGCTATCTTGGGAATATCCTCCTCCTTTATTCTAAGCTGATGGTACCTCGAGCGTAAATCTATCTTTGAGAAATACCATGAACCTCCCAACTGATCAAACAGTTCATCGATCTTGGGCAAAGGATACTTGTTTTCACCGTGACCCGATTCAGCTGTCGATAATCTATACACAACCTGAGAGTCCCATCATGTTTCTTAGAGAACAAAACCGGTGCTCCCCACGGTGATGTACTATTCCAAATATATCCCTTATTAGCAAGCTCCTAGAGTTGCTTTTTCAATTCTTTCATTTCTACTGGCGCCATCCGATAAGGTGCTACTGAAATCAATGCTGTTCTTGGAAGTAACTCAATACCAAATTCGATCTCCTGATGCAGTGGTAATCCTGGTAACTCGTTGGGGAAGACATCTTCATACTCATCAACCACTAGGATTGTTGCATTTCTTCTTGAGGCACTAGGCTCTCCTTCTAGATTCATGAGGAAGGCATAGCAAGCTATATTCTTTCGCCCTCCAAGACATGTCTTCATGAGATGCTCACTCATTAATCGATCACTACTACCCTGGTAAGTGATCATCGTCCCCCTAGCAGACACTAGGGTCACTTTTCTAAGCGGGCAGTCTACAACTACAGTATACTGGATAACCAGTCCATTCCTAAGATTACATCATATGAACTCATGGGGACTACAATCAAATCACTCTTCAAAATCTCATCCCCAATCTTTATTTTATAGGCTTTACATACATAGTTCACACACACCCGCCCCAAGGGTGAAGCTATAACTAGGGTTCATCAAACTCTTCTATCTCTAATCCCAAGGCATGTACAAAAGAACTTGAAATGAGAGAATGAGTGGCACCCATATCAAATAAAACATGAGCTAAGGATTGAGAAACTAGGATCATACCATCGACAACCGCATTGCTGGTCTGGGCATCTGAACTCCTTGTTGTCATCGCATGAACCTGAACTGGAGCTTTTCATTTTCCTCTACCAACATTGTTAGGTCCTGGATTAGTTAGCTAATAATACTATGACGGAGGCGACTACACGTTAACAGTACTCGACTCTTGATACTGAGGGGCGTTGCGCTGGAAGTTCTACGGCTGGTGTCCTTGCACTGGGCATGGCTATTGCGGAGGAGAAAACTGATGAAACTGAGCTAAGGAGACTGCTGAGGTGGGGGTAGAGTCTGAGGCTGAGGTTGACGACTAGTACCTTCTCTGGCCTAAAATCCTAAATAGGCACTCCTGATTGGGAAATTCCTCTTGATATGTCCCGGCTGCTGACAATAATGACAATGAAAACTGTAAGGGTTGTTGTGCCCGCTGCTAGATGAACTGCTGCTACTGCTGTTCACGCCACCCTATTTGTTCTTTCTTGGAGTTGGACAGCTACTGGTGCTCCTCCTACCACTCCTCTATGGTCCTCCTGACGTTTTTGTTTGATCTTCACAATACTCTGTATAATCATTTTCCATTGATATCGCTGACGACACAAGCTCACCAAAATACCTGAGTCGTAGGGCAACCACCTGTCATCGAATAAGAGCCTTGAGTCCTTCCTAAAACTTGATACATTTCTCATGTTTCGATGCCACTGTCGATGGAACAAACCTGGCTAGCTCATTAAACTTTAACTCATACTCCCAAACTGACATATTACCCTGCTGCAACCTGTAGAACTCAACCGCCTTCTAGTCTCTATGCCCTTGCAGAAAGTATCGATCGCAAAATAGATCCTCGAACCTGTCCCAACTGATGTTACCATTGTGTTCCAAGCGTTTAGCCTACTTCCACTAGGTGTTGGCGCCACCTTCAAATTTATATGCTGCAAACTCTACACGATATTCAGCTGGCACACCAAGAGTATCCAAGTGTTTCACAATCAAGTCAAACCAATACTCTGCCACTTGCAGATCCCCATTTCTGTCAAAAGTTGGTATAGATGCACGTCAAAATTCCTTAAAATATGTATGCTGATGACTAACATCAGAATCCTCTGGTCTTGCCCTAGCTGCCATCTGCCAGAATGCAGCAAACATGGCTTTCATCATTTCCAAACTCGGCATCAGTTGTCAAATAATGTCTATGTGCCATTCTCTCACTTCTGAAAACAAAATTTAGACTGTCAGTGATATTTCATTGTCGTACTTATGTGTGCACAATTTTTGAGGTTCATAACCTTGAGCTCTAATACTATTCTGCCATGCCCTTTTGTACTGGAGGTGACATGGCAGGTTAATTAAGATAATTAATAAAAATTTAATTAAAGCATGAGTTTAAGTATTTAAATTAATTATGAAAATGTGAAAATTTTACAACCTTTTTAAAACAAACATATACGTGATATTTAAACAAATAAGATTATTAGAGTAAACAATAAAAAGTAATAAGGAGATAAAAGAAACAAGAATGGGTCCCAATGACCCATATCTTGTGCACACACATAGTACTGACAATATTATATGACAACCACTGTCCAAATAAGGAGAAAAGGTTAGAATATTACATGCCTTGATTTTTATAATTTAAATAGCCCACAGGGTTCTTCTACTGCTCCTGCATCCTATCTGTGGACTCTTCTCCGAACCTAAGTTGAAATCCACCTAGAGGGAGGAAGGTTTGAAAACAAATAAAATGTGAGCAAAAGGCTCAGTTGAACTATATTTTAGGAAACATTAAATTTTTAAAAGGAAATTTCATTATTCAATAAATTACTTAAGAAAAAGACTTAAATAAATAAAATTGAACAAAATCAGTCTTACCCAAAACAGTTTATTGGTCGACCAGAAAGAACATCATTTTCTTTTCCTAGGCAAATTATATGTACAACACCACTATAGTGGCCCAGTTGGGTTTCAAGACCTGCCCCCAAGGTCGCACGCTGCACAACCCGATCTTTGATATGGCATCATGCCCTTATATTCCTTTCTATCATTATTTAAAACCCATTTACCAGGTATTCTCATTTACATTCGTTATGGAGTTCATTATGAAATTGACCTCAATCCACAGTTTATAAAAAAATAACCGATAAACTTTCTTTTTTTTTAAACAACCGTTAGAAACATTTTGATAAAAATGCCAAAATCATTTGAAACTAGGTTACCAAAGAAAAGGGGTAGAAGTTTTACCTCTACACTCATGCCGATGTCCCACACCGTAATCCCGGTCCGCTATACGTTAGCTCCGTGGAACCACGAACGACCTTAAATAGAAACTAGGTCTATCAGTATCTAGTTTAAGATATTCTACGTTGCTAAACTATTTCATGGTGTCCTAGTGTGCCATTTGTATTTATAAAATCATTTTATAAAGTTATGATTTCAATCGGGGTTCAAAACAGTAAAAACGGATGAAAAATCACAAAATCTCACCATGCCCGGTCGGCCTACCGGTCACCCTTGTTCGATCTGCCGAACTTTTTCAGGTTCGGCCTGCCGGATGTATGAATCTAGCCTGTCGAACCCATGAATCTGGCCTGCCGAACTAAAAAATTTCAAAATTTTCCAAGCACGGGTTCTTGGCCTCCCGAGACCTAATTTTTATTTCAACCTGTTTTTCTCAGTTCTCAGCCATGGGAAACAATCATAGATGATAGAAAAACAACATAGAACACTTTTTAGCATTTAAACAAGATTTACTCAAAAATTTTGAATAAATCCAAAAATTAGGAAAAATGAAGAAAAATGAAAAATCTTGATTTAAATCCGTTTTTCTTCAAATAAAGCTTAGATTCTAGTTGTTCTAAGTTTCCCTAACTTAGATCAAAAGTTTTCTAAGTTCAAATAAGCTTAAATTTCAAAATGTAAGAAAAATTGAAAAATTGAAAAAGTTTTGAAAATTTGAAAACTAACCTTGGATTAAGCTTTGAATCGTGTTTTTGGTCGTCCAATCGAGCTCCAATCTACTAAGTACAGAAGCTTGGGCGTGATTTAATTCAAAAATTTTGGGAGAAAATGGGAGGGAAAGAGAGAGGCAAAGTGAATGGGAAAGAGGCTAAGTGAATGGGAGAGAGGGAAGGAGAGAGAGAGAGGCATGAGTGAAAGAGAGGGAGAGTGAGAGATATAAATAGAGAAAAAAAATGGACGGTTTTACTATGCAGAAACCGTGTGCCGCCCACGGTTTTGTAAAACGGGATATATTTGACTTTTGACAAATTGTTATGTTTCAAATATTCAAAATGACAATTAAAATAATTAAAAACAACTAAAAATCATTAAAATAATCAAAACAACTTTAAATTCAAAAATTTCACCAAATGATCAAATTAAGTTTAAAATATTCATTATAGCACACTAATCCACCATTTTACATTCTAATATCACTTAATTAATTTCAGGGCGTTATAGTATTCCAGCTTCATGGTCTATAATTATAATTTTTTATGAATTCCATTTTAAAAATTGTTTTATGTAGTTTTGTATGGTTTACCGCAAGTATCACTTTGCTCTTCTATTTTGAGGGCTAATTTCGAATGTTTTCTTGCGTTTCGACCATCTTGCTCCTTCTTAAAATTTCATGTTAGAAAAAATAACTTAAAAGAGAAAATAGAATATGGTAAAACTCTATGAGGCAAACTCGTATAGTTTTGAAGCTTTAAAATAGAAACAAAAGGTTCTCAACTTTTGCATCTATTATTTGACATGTAATACTATTTTTTTACAAAGCTTAAACTCATATCATCACTAATCAAAGCTAGTATTTACATTATTACATACAATATTAATATCTCCATAACTCAACATTTACATTAAACTTTAAGTAAAAGCAAGTTATTATAGAGAGTGACTATACCTAGAGTCTTCAACTTGTTTCCCTCACTAAGAGCTCTTGATTTTCATTGGATTTGTGAGTTTTGTGGGGTTGAATTTTGAAAGAGAAATTAGATATAGGAACCAAATTTTTTTCTAAGAGAAGTTGGGAAGAAATGAGTAAAAATATGCTCTAAATGATGCTTGGCCTCTATATAGACCTTTTTTTTGTAATAGTTCTTAGTTTGTAACCAGGATTTATAGGCCTCTAATTAGACTTGTGGAGGAAGAATTTGAGGTCAAATATTTCATAGAATTTTCTGCCAACATTAAGAAAATTGGAGGGGAAATTTCTCTTATAATTGCTTGCCATCTCACTTTCCTTTCCCTTTTCATGGAATACTGTTTTGCCCCCACCATTTTACGCACAAAACTCCTTAACTTAAGGAACTTGGTTCCTTACCACTCCATTAGGATAACCGGCTAGTTACTGGGGATTTTCAATTATATTATGATCCTTTTGCTCCACTTTATTATAGTCGTCAATCTAAACTCCAAACGGATTACTACTGTTGACATACTTGATACGGATTATTCAAAATCTCAAAACCATTCTGCAGTTAGTTTTAACCTAATATTAATTTTTCTATCCTTTATTTGGAAATAATATGGTCATTGTGAGTGTCCATGTCCAAGTCAATGAACAATATTTAGCCTTAGGTGCTAATTCATGAGATATCTCCTTAAATTAATTATTACACAATTAATGATACATAATTATTAGAGTGTTTATGTATACATTGATAATACAATATGGATTTAGAACTCTCATGCATTTAATTCGAAGGTTTTGTTTACTGATTGAAACTTCTTCCACTTTAAATCGTGGTGGAAGGCTTTCAATCCTGTAAAAAATTCTAATAATTTTCCATCACGCTCAACGGTGTTATAGAAGGACGCATTTAACAATTGACATAAATATATGCTATTGTTTAATAAGTCTCTGGTTATAAGATCAAAATGTAAGATTTCTATGAAAATCTTGACTTATCTACCCATCAAGATTACCTATTTGATGGGATAGATAGTAGCACTCTATATAAAGAAAATTGTAAGCTTCCATGGTGTTCCAAAGTCCGTTATCTCTAATTATGACAGCAGGTTCACTTCTTATTTTTGGAAGAGCATGCAAATCATGATGGCGACAAAATTGCAAGTTAATACAACTTTTCACCCATAGGCTGATGGCTAAACAAAAAGAACAAATTTGATCAAAAGATATGCTCAGTGGATTTGCTCTTAATTACAAGACAAGCTTGTGTAAAATACTACCGTTGTAGTTCGCATATAACACCAGTATTTAGGCGACTGTCAGGATAGCACCCTATAAGGCTCTTTATAGGAAAAATATAGATCACCTATCTATTGGCATAAAGCTAGAGAGAAAAAGATGATGAAAGATGAGGCTAAAGAGAAGATAGATTTTGTTAATGAAACAACAAAATCAGTGAAAGTGATATGTCAAAGGATTGAGATATCTCAGAGCCAACTAAAAAGCTATGCCGATGAAAGAAGTTGATTGTTGGAGTTTGCTGTTTGCAAGAGTGGTACCAATAAAAGGAGTCATGAAGTTTGGGGCAAAAAAAAAAAAGGCAAGCTTAGTTCGAGATTTATTGGACCATATGAGATTGTAAAACGTATAGACAACGAAGCTTACGAGCTAAGTTTACCACTAGAGATAGGGATTCACAACATATATCCATTCTAAAGAAGTATGTCAAAGTTGTATAAAGTACATGAAGATATCAGCTATAAAAAGAAGCTGGGTAAAATTTCAGATTGAAAGGCCAAGACATTAATAAACAAGGAAATAGAGTTAGTCAAAGTTTTATGGTAAAACCACAAAGTAGAATATGCTATGTGGGAATGTAAGGATGACATGAATGCCTAGTACACGTAATTATTTTGAGTTTCATGAACAAAACTCTTATAAGGGGGGAGAGTTGTAAAGCCCACTATTTTCTCTTATGGATATTTGATGGAAGCAACAGACCTCCTATTCGCATCACCTATGTGAGGAGGAGGCAGAGGAAGGAATTTGAAGCTGGGAAAAGATCACCTAAATTGGCTGAGGTGGAAATAAGTCATAATGCTGAGGAAGATAGGTCTAAGAATGCTGACGTGGAAAGAGAAGAGGAAGAGGTGGCTCCGGAGCTGTTAAAAGAAGGAAATCACGTTGTGGGAATGATCTCCGAAGAAAGTGGGATTGTGGGCGTCTAGCAATTGGAGGTTAGTTTGTTAGCATAGGGATTGGGGAAATTCTGTTAAGGGAAATGAATAAATAGCAGAGCAGGGAAGAGGGAGGGATTATGGAAAATGTATCTGAACAATAGAGAGAGTTAGGAGTGAAGAAGGTCACTCGAAAACCTTCTATTTCTATTTCTATTTCTATTTCTATTTCTAGTTATAGCCTTCGTCATCTGTGTTAGCACTATTATCATTCAGTCCTAATAAAATCATTGTTCTACAGCAATCTTATTGAGAGAGCTCAATTCGAGACAATTAGTTACCTGCCAATCTCAATTTAATTCTCCACCAAATACCGTAGGGTATACCAATTGGTATCAGAGCGGTGACGATTCCACCATGACGACGAGGAAGACAGAAGACCGACGGATGGAAGAACGCATGGAACGTGTTGAAGCAGCAAGGGGTGAATTTCAGCGTGACTTGGGAACAATGAGTGGTGAACTTGAATCACTACGAGAGGAGCTTAAGAAAATACCTAATTTGGAACGTGGCTTCGAGCGAATCTTAGCCAGTTCGGAGGAGTTGAAACAGTCCCAGAGGAACGATCACGGCCAAGAAGGTACTTCAGCCAAAGGTGAGCAGACTTCGGTTCAATGGGCCCAAACGCAAGGGAGTGAAGAACGAGCTCGAGAACAAAAAGGGGAGGAGGTTGAGACGATGGGTGGCACACGTGAATCGTGGCGTGAACGGCAGGATATGGGGCGATTGGAGTGCAGACCATGCCGAGTTGAAATGCCGATCTTCGATGGCCTTAATCCCGATGGATGGGTGTTTCGGGTGGAGCGTTACTTCACCTTAAACCGTCTGAGCGACCCTGAGAAATTGGAGGCAGTGGTTATCAGCCTCGACGGTGACGCCTTGGCTTGGTTTCAATGGGAGGACGGGCGGCGCGTCATTCGAAGCTGGCCTAAGCTCAAGACCATGCTGCTAGAGCGCTTCAGGCCCACGCAAGAAGGAACACATTATGAGGAATTTCTTGCACTTCGGCAGATGACCACTGTGCGTGAGTTCCACCGGCAGTTTGAAGTTCTGGCCGCACTGCTGAAAGATCTCTCAGAGCAAGTCTTGGAGAGTACTTTTATCAATGGATTGCGATCTGATATTAGGGCAGAACTAAGGATGCTAAAACCTCAAGGGCTGGGCCGAATTATGGAGATGGCCCAACGCATTGAGGACAGAAACATGCAGTTGAAGACTAATAAACCTCCGGGTTATTCCAGTATTGGGCCCAAACTCGGTTCTTCTAATTCTCCTACGTTTTAGAAGAATTTCTCAATAGGAATTGGATGATCTAATCAATTTCCTCCAGAGAATCCTCGAAGCACCCCGACGACGCCATTCCGTCGACTCACCGATGCCGAAATACAGCTGAAAAGAGAGAAGGGGCTGTGCTACCAATGCGATGGGAAGTTTTCTATAGGACATCGCTGTCCAAACAGAGAACTGCAGGTTCTTGTCTTCCAAGAAGATGATGCATTAGAGGATGCCGCTGAGGAGAGTCACTGTGAACAGCAACCAGAGGAGTGCGTGGAGATATCCTTGAATTCGGTGGTGGGTTTAACTACGCCGCGAACGATGAAACTTAAAGGAACAATTGGACTTCATGAGGTAACGGTTCTTATTGACAGTGGGGCTACTCACAATTTTATCTCTGAGGACTTAGTCAAGAATTTGGAATTGCCATTAGATAAAACAAGGGATTACGGGGTAATTATGGGCACAGGGATATCAGTTAAGGGAGAAGGAATCTGCTGGGGGGTGGGCTTGACCCTCCAAAATTTAGAAATTATAGAAGATTTTTTGCCATTACAATTAGGTAGTTCGGATGTGATTTTGGGTATGCAATGGTTGGCGACTTTGGGTGCAATGCAGGTTAATTGGGGAACTTTGTCCATGAAATTCAAGGTGGGAAGTGAACAAGTATGCTTGCAGGGAGATCCTAGCTTGTGCCGAACTTCAGTATCCTTGAAATCTATGATGAGAGCCGTGCGCCATAAGGGCCAGGGATTACTCTTAGAATTTGGGAACCTCTCAGTTCTTCCAGCGGATGAATTGGGACCAACCACGGAAGTTCCTACTTTCCTTCTGGGACTATTATCCAAATGGTCGGAACTGTTCCAGACTCCAACCGGTTTGCCTCCCTTCCACGGGAAGGAACATGCTATTGTGCTTAAGGACAGGTCCTCCCCGGTCAATGTACGACCATACCGGTATCCCCAAATCTAGAAAGCGGAAATTGAAAAGCTTGTGGGGGAGATGTTGGCAGCAGGAATCATACAGCCCAGTATAAGTCCTTTTTCTAGCCCAGTTCTGTTGGTTAAAAAAGAAGATGGCAGTTGGCGTTTTTGTGTTGACTATCGGGCTCTTAACCGAGAGACGGTGCCGGATAGGTTTCCCATTCCGGTTGTTGATGAACTGATTGATGAATTACATGGCGCAACTATTTTTTCTAAAATTGACCTCAAGTCTAGATATCACCAAATCCGTGTACGTCCCGAAGATGTTCCTAAGACAGCATTTCGGACCCATGATGGACATTTTGAATTTTTGGTAATGCCCTTCGATCTTTCCAATGCTCCAGCTACATTCCAATCATTAATGAATGAAATATTTCGACCCTATCTCTGGCAATTTGTATTGGTTTTCTTCGATGACATCCTCGTTTTCAGCCGAGACCATGAAGAACATCTAAAACACTTGGAAATGGTGTTCCAAGTATTATGGAAACATGAGTTGTACGCCAATCTTAAGAAGTGCAGTTTTGGGCAGCAAGAAGTGGAGTATTTGGGGCACATTATTTCTGGCCAAGGGGTTGTTGTGGACACCTCAAAAATAGAAGCAATGTTAAAATGGCCGATTCCTACATGCTTACAGGAGTTACGGGGATTCCTTGGCCTCACAGGATACTACCGCAAATTCATGGCAGGATATGGTACCATTGCTCTACCTTTGACTAATTTGCTAAAAAAGGATAATTTCATTTGGAGTTCCGAAGCCGAGCAAGCTTTTCATCAGCTCAAACAAAGAATGGTGGAAGTTCCGGTGTTGGCATTGCCAGATTTCACTAAGGAATTTGTTGTTGAGGCTGACGCAACAGGAGTAGGAATAGGTGCAGTACTGATGCAAGAACAACGACCTATTGCATTCTTTAACCAAGCACTCTCATCTCGGAATCGCCTTAAATCCGTGTATGAAAGGGAGCTCATGGCAATTGTTTTGGCGGTACAAAAATGGAGGCCGTACTTGTTGGGACGGAAGTTTCTTATTTGCACTGATCAGAGAAGCTTGAAATTTCTATTGGAACAAAGGTTACTTAGTGAAAATCACCAAAAATGGCTCACCAAACTCCTTGGGTATGCCTTTGAGATTCAGTATAAACCTGGTTTGGAGAACAAAGCTGCGGATGCATTATCAAGATTGCCTGCTGCAACTATTTTAGGAGCCTTGTCCGCACCTATGGTTCTTAACACGGAGGAACTTGAGCAACAAGTTGCCTTAGATGAACGCCTGGCTCACATCAAAGCTGGGTTGCTCGAGGACCAGCAATCACACCCTGGGTTTGCTTTGGAACATGGGTGGCTTATGCATGAAGGGCGACTAGTAGTGCCAAGAGAGTCACCCATGGTGGCAGAACTACTACGAGTTTATCACGATAGCGCCATTGGAGGCCATTCAGGAGTTTTAAAGACTTACCAACGGCTAGTAGCGGAATGGTTTTGGTTCGGAATGAAAACCGATGTGATGAATTATGTGGCCAAATGTGAAGTTTGTCAAAGAAACAAGTACATGGCCCTAGCTCCGGGAGGCTTGCTACAACCTTTACCCCTGCCCGAACGGGTGTGGGAAGATTTGTCCATGGATTTCATTGAAGGCTTGCCTAAATCAGATGGGTATAGTGTGATTTTAGTCATTGTTGACCGACTCAGCAAATATGCCCACTTCATTCCCTTGCGTCGCCCTTTCACAGCCGTAACGGTGGCTGCTGCTTTTGTTCGAGACATTGTTCGTCTGCATGGAATTCCACGAACCATAGTTTTAGACCGAGACCGAGTGTTTTTGAGCGTCTTCTGGACGGAGCTTTTTAAACAATTGGGGACTACCCTCAAGCGTAGCACTGCGTACCATCCGCAAATGGATGGACAAACTGAGGTGGTTAATTGGTGTTTAGAAACTTACCTGCGTTGTTTTTCCTCAGATGCTCCGAATAAATGGGTGAAATGGCTACCATGGGCAAAATTTTGGTATAACACTTGTTTCCATACCGCAGCCAAGACTACTCCCTTTCGTATTTTGTATGGACGTGAACCTCCACCACTAGTTCGTTATGAAACAGGGGTATCACCAATAGCTTCTGTAGATCAAGAATTGATAGCAAGGGATGCAATGTTGGAGTTGCTTAAGCAGCATTTACTTCGGGCACAGCAAAAGATGAAGGCAGTGGCTGATGGTAAACGGCGTGATGTTAAATTCTCGGTTGGAGATCTAGTTTACTTAAAATTGCGCCCGTATCGTCAACGTTCCCTTGTGCAGCGGAAAAATGAGAAATTGGCACCTCGTTACTATGGTCCATTTGAAGTACAGTCTTGCATTGGGCCCATTGCTTACCGCTTGTAGTTACCACCATCAGCCGTAATACATCTAGTGTTTCATGTGTCTCAACTCCGTAATGCAGTTGGAACTACTACACCAGTTTCTAGCCTGCCACCACAACTTAACTCGGACTTGGAGCTTAATTCCTCTCCAGCAGCTGTTCGTGGAGTCCGTCACACCACTAAAGGAGGTAAATCGAAAAGGGAAGTACTTATACATTGGGAAAGTCTTCCAGATCATGACGACACATGGGCATCGTTTGATGTTATTGCTGACCGTTTCCCTGAATTTCACCTTGAGGACAAGGTGCGACTCTGGGCGGGGGGTACTGATGGAAGCAACAGACCTCCTATTCGCATCACCTATGTGAGGAGGAGGCAGAGGAAGGAATTTGAAGCTGGGAAAAGATCACCTAAATTGGCTGAGGTGGAAATAAGTCATAATGCTGAGGAAGATAGGTCTAAGAATGCTGACGTGGAAAGAGAAGAGGAAGAGGTGGCTCCGGAGCTGTTAAAAGAAGGAAATCACGTTGTGGGAATGATCTCCGAAGAAAGTGGGATCGTGGGCATCTAGCAATTGGAGGTTAGTTTGTTAGCATAGGGATTGGGGAAATTCTGTTAAGGGAAATGAATAAATAGCAGAGCAGGGAAGAGGGAGGGATTATGGAAAAAGTATCTGAACAATAGAGAGAGTTAGGAGTGAAGAAGGTCACTTGAAAACCTTCTATTTCTATTTCTATTTCTATTTCTAGTTCTAGCCTTCGTCATCTGTGTTAGCACTATTATCATTCAGTCCTAATAAAATCATTGTTCTACAGCAATCTTATTGAGAGAGCTCAATTCGAGACAATTAGTTACCTGCCAATCTCAGTTTAATTCTCCACCGAATACCGTAGGGTATACCAATATTTATATAAACTTAGCATTTTAATGCAATATGTTATTTATCATTTATGATTTATGCTAAGTGAATTAATGTTTTATTTAGCTATGTCACCTGTGACGATCACAAGAGATCAATGTTCTCGAGAGGCTCATGTTTATGTTTATTGATTTCTAATTTATCAAGTGATTACTTGCCATGATAGTTGTTCTTATGATGGTGAGTTAATATATGTTACATGGAAAGTTACATGGAAAGGTAATGTATTTAAGTATGTTGATATTTATACTGTATCATAAGTATTTCACTATGTCATGTTACTTGAAGGGTAATGAACTAATTACAATCAAATACACATAGTACTCTAAGAGTTTACTACTAAGAACAAAATTCCAACCAAATTTTGACTCATGAAACATTGGAATTAGAAATTATTTTTCTATAAAGTTGTATATCTTTTTGCTAGCTATCTATAGGTTACTCATTTAGTCAATTTCAATAACCGAGCAAAAAGTTGTGACTAAAATACAGAGAAAGCACACGTAACCCAACTAGTGGCAGTATCCCTAACACTGCAGCACTACTCCAAGAGTTCTTGATGCAAAAATAGGGTTTTTTTTTTATTTTGACTCAAAGTTGTGTTTTGTCTCCCTAAACTATCCTAAACCCTTGGATAAACTCCTAAATAGGCCTAGATAGTGGTACGCATGAAAGTATACACGATCACAAGTAACAGAGTCAGAGTTAAGCATCATTTTTCTTAGGGATTGAATTACTAAAATTTTAGTATATATTGCGATTTAAGCACTCCTAGCTTTACTAAAATAGGCTTTATCTAGACGGTATTGAATTTAATGGTAAATTTAATTAAAAAGAAGAAATTAAAGTAAACTAAAAACAACGAAGAACGTAAACTTAATTAAACAATGATGGTCCAGAGGAACTATTTCATAAAGTTTCTATTGCGAATGGTAATTGCCTAGACTAATGACAAATTAATTTTCTCAATTATTGACATAGAACTCTCATGTATCTCAATTTTTCCTCTCCTAAGTACTCAATTGAAAATTTCCTAAACTAATTAGTTTCAATATTCCTATTTAAAATCAACTACTAAGGGTTCATTAAGCAAGTTCTATATTTAGTCACAAAGAAAACCATAGATCTTTCAACTCTATAATTTTCTACGTTGCATTTCCTAAACCTACAATTAGAATCCTTATTACCTAAGTACTAATCTTAGTTGTAAAATCTATCAACTGCTAGCTAATTCAATTACAAGTATTAAACTCAAGGAAACACAAATAATTGATATATAGAAATTAACTTGCATTAATCAAAGACCATAAACCAAACACAATATCAACTTAGATCCATAGCCCTCTAGACTAAAGAATTTAGTTACACATAGTCACAAACAAAACTAAAAATACAAACCAAAACATGAAGAAGGAATCTATAGCAGTTTACAAGAAATTCAAAGAAAAAAGAAAGTAAAGAAATAAACAAATGTGGAGTTTCAAGGTGATCTTTATGCTCTCTTCTCCTCCTTTGAGCTTCAACGTTTTCTATGATATCCATTAAAGGGTGCTACAGGAAAGACAAAAAAGCCTAACCTAAGCTACTTTCACATGTTTGGTAGTAAGTGTTACACTTTAAATGTCGGTGAAGAGCCAAGTAAGTTTGATCCCAAAAGTGATGAAGGTATTATCATTAGTTACTCTTAAAATAGCAGAGCATATAGAATTTATAACATTCATACCCAAAATATCATGGAGTCAATAAACATTGTGATTTATGAGACTAATGATTTCTCTAAGTTTTCGTAGGAAAAGGAACACAAGGTCTATAGGATCAAGGACATCATAAAGAAAATATAGATGATCAAGTAAACTCTACTGTGGAGACAATAGACACAGTTGAGACTCCAAAGCCGAAGAGCTTGTGATAGAGCCTATGCCTACACCTGAGCCAAGCACACGACTTGTGCGAACAGGACCATCATCCAAATTAATGAAGGCACTTTATAAAATTTAATGGGGAAACTTGATGAAAGGCTGATGTTAGAAAAACGTGAATGCAGTGGAATTTTAAAAATTTAAATCAAAGCTTTTTTCTAAACAACATGCTATGTATACAAATTAATTAAGATCTTACACACCACTTAGAATTGGAACCATACTTCTGACAAGAAAAACTTCGATAGAACTACCATTGAGAATTGCTTCTAGAAGAGCTTTAACCAACTAATCTTCTTTGCTATTCTCTTTTCCATGAGCAGAATGCAAGTGGGCACACATCATTCAGTTCTCCTCTAGGTAATGTCTCCTTCCAACAACAAGAGAAAACCAAGAGCTAAGGTTCAGGATGTTGAACAATAACCCTATGGGAGTTTCAGAGTTTCTCTCTCTAGAATACTCTCTCTAAATTTCTCTAGTGATCTAAATAACAATAGGAACAAGTATCCTATTTATAGTGGCTGGTAGAGAGTCAATTCTACTTAAATAAGGCTTCTAAATTCGAAAATGGTTTAAAATCCATATCAAAACGCATGAAAAATGCGTAAGAGGATTTTGTTCAACTGGCCTGCCGATCCTGACCTCCGACTTGCTAATTGTACTATTTTTTAACTAACTTACACTCCACTGGCTAGCCAGACGAAGGCACCATCTAGCCAGTCCATCCACTTCTAAAAGTTCCTATATCTTATTCTACACGAAAATCTTAGACAAAGCCTCATTTTTAATTCACATAACCCAATAAAGAAAATATCTTATTAAAATAGTCATATATAGATAATCCATATCAAATAAAATATATATTCAAATAATCCAATATGTTTATCTTGAATTAATTCATAAAATTAATTCAACCAATAAACTAACATAAATTATTAAATCCAATCTACTGAATTTAAAGCAATCTAAGAATTAACATAAGTCACCAATACGTAGGAAAGATACGTCGTATCGTTATAAGAAATATTGTGAGCTAGCGAAAGGGACTCAATGGACATATATGGATTAAGCTCCTAAAACTATAAAATAATGCATCCCCAATACATTCATTTTATAATTATCAACTCTTAAGTAATTCCATTAAAAGCTGAGAGCTATACTCTCGAATTATATGAAGTTATAAACCTCCAAAAAGTTTATTATCTATGACATATCATAATGTGTCACATTCCCATAGGATATTTATAATCAAATTAAGGATAAAATTCGGTTTTACCTTCTCAATTATTTTTTAATCTTATGTTCCATTATCTCCTTATTGGAACACTTACTATTCACAAATAGTAAACCATTTGGTTACACATATGTATCCAAATGGTTGAGCCCTCCAGTTTCTAATTAAAAGATAATGCCTATAAGAGAATATCATTAACTTTACAAAAGAGCTATGGATTCTAGATCTATGAATGACAAGTCTATGTCAATTAAGAGTCATGTGTCCAATGAAAGGCATGCATATCTTCATTTAATTTAGGATATCACCCTTTAGTACATCAAAAGACATAAGTCAAGAATATGGGCCCATTAATTCATTTCAAGATTAAGATATGACATATATGATTGTCTAAAGTGAATTAATTTAAACAAATAGAATTATTAATTAAATCAATTTAACTTTTGTCCTGATCCAATATATCATCACCTATGACAATATATCAATGTTTCTACTTGCAGAATCCAAGTCCGATGACCAAGACCAGTTATTTCATGTTAGAGATGTAGACAACACAACAATGTTAATATGAATAAAGCTCTCAACTTTATTCCCCCAATTACAGATCCTTTCGTTTAGACTATCACCTTTAAGATTCATATCTTCTACATAATCTATCTATCATATGCATGATCTTAAAGGTTTCGTCTAATAGTTTCAAACTTTAGTTGTCATATATTCAATAGGAGTGAACATAAAGAGGACATATTTAATATATGAAATAAATAATAAACTCTTTATTGATTAAATGTCTCTAAAAATCTATTACATCATTTAAACCTCAGGGCACCTAGTCTAACAATCTCCCACTTGCCCTAAGTGAGTAAATTTGACATGTTACGTATCCTTATAGCCATTATGTGCTTCTCGAAAGCCCTCATTCGTAGTGTCTTTGTGAAAGGATCAGCTATATTGTCCGCAAATGCAATCTTGCATACTACAATATGTCCATTCTCTACAAAGTCCTTCATCACATGATACTTCCAAAGTATATGTTTACCCTTTTTGTGAAATCTTGGTTCTTTAGCTTTAGATATCATTGTAGTCTTATCATAGTATAGTGTTATCGACTTACCCATGCTAGGAACTACCTCAAGATCTCCAAGGAACTTGCGGAGCCAAACTGCTTCTTTTAAAGCTTCACTAGCTATCACATACTCAACCTCCATCGTTGAATATAAAGTGCAATCTCGTTTGACACTTCTTCATACAATGTTGCCTCCTCTTAGAGTAAACATAAATCCTAAAGTCTATCTCCTCGAATCCAAAAAGAATTGAAAATCTGAATCAATGTATCCAAAAGGTGTTAGATCCTCACCAGAAAACACTAGCATATAACTTCTAGTCTTTCTTAAGTACTTGAAAATATGCTTGACCACAACCTAATGTTGGGTCTGAGATCCAACTGGTATTGATTCACATTCCCAACTGCATAACAAATGTCAAGTCGTGTGCAAAACATAACATACATAAGACTACCTACTGCCAAAGTATAAGGACCGTCTTCATTTATTCTCTTTCTTCATCAGACTTTGGAGAGTCTTTCTTAGAGAGAGTAATTTCAGATCTTGATGGTTGCCTACCTTTCTTGGAATTCTATATTGCATATTTTTCGAGAATCTTGTCTACGTAGGTAGTTTGGGATAAAGCTATCATTTTATTCGTCCTATCTTGAAAGATTTAGATACCTAGAACATAATTAGCTTCACCCAAGTCCTTCATGTTAAGCTGCTTAGTCAACGATAAATTGATTGATGACAACGCCCTAACATCATTGTCAACAAGCAAAATGTCATCTACATAGAGCAGTGAAAAAACCACCTTCCCATCCTGAATGTGTTTGTAATGACATGGTTCATCCATGTTTTCTTCGAACCCATAAGTCTTGATCACTTGACCAAATCCTATGTTCCAAGAACAGGAAACTTGCTTACATCTATAAATAGACTTTAGTAGCTTACAGACCTTATTCTCTTGACCCTTAGCTTTGAACCCATCTGGCTATACTATATATATGGTCTCATCAAGATAGCCATTCAAAAAAGCCGTCTTAACATCTATTTGTCAAATCTCATAATCGAGAGCAGCAACAATGGACAAAATAATATGAATAGACTTTAACATAGCTATAGACGAAAAGGTTTCTTCGTAATCGATTCCTTCCTTATGTGTGTATCTTTTTGCTACCAGTCTAGCCTTATAATTTTTGACTTTCCTTTCTACACCTCCTTGTCTCTTGTAGACCCACTTATACCCTATGGAATTCAACCCTTTGGGAAGGTCCATAAGCTCTCAGACTTGATTAGTCTTCATAAACTTCATCTCAATGTTCATAGCTTCTATCCAGAGCTTTAAATCAACTTCTTTTATAGCAACTTTGTAAGTATAAGGATCCCTATTATATTCAACCGATTCAGTCAAGTAAGCTTCACCATTGATCATATACCTCTCAAGTTGATGTTCAATCCTCCTACTATGCTAAAGCTTCTTAGGTTGTTGTTTGGCCAGTTTTTCTTTGTTAATTAGATTGGTTTCAACTGGAACCCCTTGAGTGATTAAATCACTCGCCAACTCCTCAAGTACCACTCTACTACGAGGCTTAAAGTCATTCATGTAACTTTCCTCAAGAAAAGTCACATTCATTGAAACCATGACTTTATTTTCTTTTGGGTTGTAAAAATAACCCCTTTTTGTCCCTTTTAAATATCCTAGAAACACACACACGCCTTTGAATATGATTCCAACTTATTTGTTTCCTTGTCCAAGATACGAGCAAGACATCCCAGTATACGAATATCATTTAAGGATGTTTTCATACCCATCCCTAACACGTGAGATGTTTTAGGAACCGACTTTGAAGACACATTGTTCAAAGGATAACATGCACTTTATAGTGTATATCCTCGAAAAGATAAAGGCAATGTTGAATAACTCATCATAGACCTAACCATGTCCATCAAAGTCATATTCCTTCTCTCAGCCACACCATTCTGCTATGGAGTGCTTGGCGTAGTCAAATGGGATAAAATCTTATTTTTTACTAAGTGTCCTAAGAACTCATTAGAGAGGTACTCTCCACCTCGATCGGATCAAAATATCTTTATGGTTTACCTAATTGCTTCTTTGCTTTAGCTTGAAACTTCTTGAACTTGTCAAAAGATTCCCTCTTATGATGCATTAGGTAGACATACTCATATCTTGAGTAATCATCAATAAAATGACAAAATACTTATACTCTCCTCGTGCCTTAATGTTCATGGGACCACAAACATCACTATGCACAAGTTTTAGTTAGAACCACTTCGACTCGATTGCCCTAAGACCTAAATAGTCTTTTGGTCATTTTTCCCTCCAAACAAGATTCACATTGTGGTATAGATTCCACCTCTAAATGACTTAAAGATTCATCCTTTACTAACCTTTGAATCCTATTCAGGCCAATTTGACCTAATCGCAAGTGCCAAAGATAAGTCTTAAAGTGAGAAGTTTTAAGTCTTTTAGAGTTATCATTAATCTCAGTGTACAGTAGTGAGTCCCTCTTAGGTTTGCAAAAACATAGGTTGCTTTGCATCCATCTATGCAGATAAAATATTTGTTTTTATGAATCACAATTTTATTATTAAAAGAAACTAAACAAGAATCCTTAAATAAATAAGCGATAGAAATTAAATTCCTTTTAAGTATAGGAACATAAAAATAATCTCTCAAAACTAAAGTATGACTATCAAAATAAAGATTGACGCCTCTCACTACTTCAGCCAACACTAAGAATTTATCGCCAATCTATAATATGAAGTGTTCATGTAACAGACTTCTTGTATCCTTGAACCCCTACAAAGAAACACAAATAAGATTAGTTGCTGTAGATTCTATGACCCAAGTGTCACTTGATTCTTCAACTAAACACGTCTCATTATAGTTGCAAGCCTAATCATCAGCATCCTTCCAGTGATCATACGCTTGGATTTATTCATTAGTGGATTTGCTAGTAGATGCAAGAAGACATGATGTGGTTAGCACAAATTTTAGTTTCTCAAAGGATAGGATGATATTTAGGTTCTGTTTTCGATCATTATAGTTTTCTCTAGTTAAAGAGTTTTTATCAAGTATCGAAGATAAAACGTTTTTAAACATTTTTGATCTACAATAAGGATTCATATATCAAACATAAGCAAACTCGCAAAACCAACTTAGTAAGATAATACAAACAAGTAAGCATACAATGTATTTATGTGTCAAACCATGAAAAAATCACAACCTTACGACGATAATTCTTAACTCATAATTTAACAAGCTACCTAGGTGAGACTTGCAAAATTCAATTAGAAACATAGATCCCCTCCGATTAGTATATGCCATCTAAGACCTGTCTAATCTAGCATATATTAATAATCACTTACTTTGGCCACTAATTTTATTAACAGAGCTCCTACAAGAGATTAATAATAAAATTAATTTGAGTGTTTAACCAGCGTTTCAACCACTTTACCCATAGTTTATAATTGTCACCTAGGGGTGAACAATGACAAAATATGCTAAAGCAATTTATCCTTTTAGAGATCTAACTCAATACACGATGCATCCCTTCTTATGGATTAGAACCATCATATGTTACCTAGGACTAATAATGGAAGCCTTAGGTCTTCTCTTTGAAAACCTTCTCCCACTCAATATTTTAAAAATCAAGGTATTATGTTAACATGCATGAACAATTTTTAATAAGCGTCACTCTCTATTCTACATGACATGTTATCAACATAGATAGCAAAACATATTATAAACCAAATAAGCAATGCAATAGGCAAAGCTATAAGCAATGTAATATATAACCATAATATTGTGGTTCCACCTTAGAGAAAAAAAAAGATTACAAAAGTTAATCCAAACATATATTGATTCTTCATCTTGTATCTTCTTGTTGTATCCTTCTTTATGTAGTGTCCATATTTAATTTCAATCTCATATAGATCAAAAAATTATTCTCTGGTTATCATAAAAAATTTCATTTCTTTTTCTCAAATTGTCTCATAAAAGAAAACTACCAAAAAAAAAAAACAAAAGTCTGCCTTTTCGCGTCAGATGGTCGACTGCCTGCAAAAGTGCTCAGTCGATCGGCTCTGTCTAACAGGCCAGTAATGAAGATGAGCTCGATCGATTGGACTTCCCAAGGGTGGTTGATCGGCTTGTCGCAAAACCCATACCGACGACTGATTTTCTTATTATTTTCAAGTTTTAATTTTAATAACTTATGAAAATTTTATAACCACAAAGAACAAATAAATCAGCAATCATCTCCATCTCTTAGATCCGTTTTTAATAATTTTAATAGAAATTTATAACCAAAACCTATACCATTTCCCGCTTATGGAATTTCTAAAAATTTAAATAACAAACCTAGACAGTGATTGCCGTCTAATTTCATGAAAAACCTAGATAAAAATCTTAACCACTAAAGAACTATACCTGGCAAAAATTGATTAAAATAGTGATTGAATCATAAATTAATTAACAACAATTAATTTATAAAACACTCACCATATAATATCATGACAACATATGATAATATAAAAACCCTAGAGTGCCAGCTCTCTAAAAAATTCAATTCAAACATAGGAGATATTAAGATCACATAACTTATGTACATAGCATGATTACAAACTCATAAAATCAACATAAAACCATTTTTCTGATTCCAATTGTTGGAAAACGAGTACGCAGTGGAATTAAAAAATTTATTTAAAACATTTTCCAAATAACATGTTAGACATGCGATGTATATAAATTAGTTAAAGATCTTGCATACCTCTTTTAGATTAGAAACTGTATTTCTGAATAGGGAAGATTTTTGTCTAGACTACTACGAGAGATCTGCTACTAAGAAAGCCTTAACTAACTGATCTTCTTTGCTATTCCCTTTTTTGACTATTGGATTGCGGGTAGGCACACGTCGTTCAGTCTTTTCTCAGGCAACGTCTCCTTCCAACCGCTTGAAAAAACCAAGATCTAAGGTTCGAGATGTTGAACAATAGCCCTATGGGAGTTTCAGAGTTTCTCTCAATAGATACTCTCTCTAAATTCTTCAAGTAATTTTAGGAATAATAAAAAAATTGTTCCTTTTATATAGTGGTCAGATTAGGCTTCAAGAATTAGAGTTTGGGTCAACTTCTGAAGTGAAACATGTTAGACTTGGATTGCTGATGTGGTAGGGTCTAGTCAACCAGCTGTCCTGGTAGACACTCCCGCTCATTTTTCAACTCAGGAAGTTGTCTTGATTCACCTATTTAAAACTAATGGATAAATCCTATCTTATTAGACTTGATATCTATTATAGAACATCAATTTTAATTCAAATAATCCAATAAAAAAGTTATCTGATTAAAATAATTTTGAATAGATAATTCCATATCACATAAAATATATTTCAAATAATTCAACTTGTTTATTTTGAATTAATTTATAAAATTAATTCAAACCAATAAACAAACAAGAATTATTAAATCCAATTATTCAAATTTTAGCCAATCTTAAGGATTAATATAATTTACCAATTTATCAAAAAAAAACACGCCATATCCTTATAGGAAATTATGTGAGCTAACAAAGGGACCCGATGGATTTATATAGATCAAGCTCCTATAATTATAAAATGACATGCCCCAACACGTGCAATTACAAATTATCAACTCAAAAGCTACTTTACTAAAAGCCTTGAGCTGCACTCTCGAACTATATGTAATTACAAAACTCCAATAAGCTAAATATCCATGACATATTATAATGTGTAACCTTCTCATATGATATTCATAATTGGCTTAAGGATAAAATTCTATTTTACCTTCCTATTATTTTTATCTTATGTTCCATTATCTCAACATTGGATTACTTACTATTCATAACCAATATAAATAGATTACCATTTGGTTACACATATGCATCCAAATGGTTGAGCGCTCTAGTTTTCCAATTACAAGATAATGCCTATAAGAAAATATCATTAACTCTACAAAAGAGCTATAGATTTCATATCTATAAATAACGAGTCTACGTTTATCAAGAGTCATGTCTCAAACATACTGATATATATACCTTCATATAATTTAGGATGTCATCCTTTGGTACATCAAAAGACATAAGTCCAAAATTCGGGCCCCTATTGATTCATTTCAGAATTAAGAAGTAATACGTATTATTGTCTAAAGTGAATTGTTTTAAACAAATGGAATTATTAATCAAAACAATTTAACTTTAGTCCCACTTAGATATATCGTCATCTATGACAAAATACCAATGTTTCTACTCGCAGAGTCCAACTTTGATGATGAAGACATGCCATCTCCCATTGGGACGTAAACAACATAACATTCCTATATGAATAAAGTGCCCAACTTTATTCTCTCAATTGCAGATCTTATTATTTAGACTATCACTTTTTAGATTTATTTATTCTGCATAATCTATCCGTCATATGCACGATCTTAAAGGTTTAGTTGATAATCTTAGACTTTAGTTTGCTTAACATACATTCAATATAACATGAGCCCATTAATTCATTTTAGGATTAAGATATGACACATATAATTGTCTAAAGTGAATTAACCTAAACAAATGAAATTATTAATTAAATCATTCAACTTTTGTCCTAATCTAATATATCATCACCTACGATAATATATCAATGCTTCTACTCATGAAGTCCAGCTCCGATAACCAAGACAAGTTATCTCCTGTTAGGGATGTAGACAACATCACAATGTTAACATGAATAAAATGCCCAACTTTTTTCACTCGGTTGAGGATCCTTTTGTTTCGACTATCACCTTTAAGATTCATGTCTTCGGTATAATATGTCCATCATATGTACAATCCTAAAGGCTTAGATTGATAGTCTCTGACTTTATTTGCTTATCATATATTCAATAGGAATAAACATAAAAAAGACATGTTTGATATATAAAACAAATAATAAACTCTTTATTGATTAAATGTCTCAAAAAACTATTACATCGTTTAATTCTTAGGGCATCTAGTCTAACAGCTGGTTACCAGGAGACAACACTAGAACCAAATAACTTATTCCTACTATGTCTAGAGCCTTGAGCCCAAAAATGTTAAAGAGGCTCTATTGGAAGAAGCTAGGATCAAAGCTATACAAGAAGAACTTAAACAATTTGAAAAAATAATGTGTGGATGTTGTTGGATTGAACCCAAAATAACATGTAAAATGCAGCAGAATAGGTTATTAAAATTTTTCTTAAACTTTTAGGACCATTCTCGTGATGCTATATATAATAATTAAACAGATTCACAAACTTACAGGTTTGGCAATAGCTTTAAATGATTAAGCATTCCTAAACCTTCTGATCTTCCTTGCTCTTCTCCTCTCTCTAGATCAACTAATGTGTGGGCACCAGTGAAATCTCTTGGATGATCTCTTTCCAACCTTTCTTAGTAGAGATTCTTTAAACTCTAAAGGGAGAGCTTAAAGAACACTAGATGGAGGTCAGAGAAAAGTCTACTGAAAATAGAACCCCCCAATTCTATTTATAAATACACAGAGGCTTGGAAGTCGAAACAAAATCCCACTAGAATTCTCCATAGATCACGCCAACTCCCACTAATAGTAGGCATGATATGGTTCCTCCAATGATGGCGTGACATGTGTTGTAACCTCCTTCAACTGTGTGATCCTGTATTAATCTATTGTCTTTCTAAAATCTTATTTCATTTTAAACTGATATATTATTTATTTTAACTTTTAAAATAAATATCTTCCATGATTTTCTTAATTATTTAAATTATCTCATAAATTAAATAATCATCTACAGAACCTATTTCAACTCTTGAAAAAGATATTTATCTATAACAAGATATCAAATAGATTACATGAAGATCGTGCAATGTATTTAAATCCTCTAAACCATAGAGTGGTGCCACATGGACTCCTAGAGTTCTAATATATGGCTCCACATAGAGTCCAGGTGGACTACTATGTGAAATTAAATTTTTTCCCTTACAGACGAAAATAATCTAAGATAAGTTCCATTTATCTATTTGAAAAAATATTATGGAGCTAGCAAGGGGACCCAATGGACATATATAATTTAAGCTTCTTTATAATTTAATTATCTCATAATTAAATTAATAATTATTATTAATTCTGATTTGTGCCACTATTGGAAACCAAGGTTGCACTCTTACAGTATATACAGAATTTGTTGGAAAAACAGTATGCAAAAGAATTTTAAAAAAATTTGTATACCATAGTATTTTTTAAAACACAAGTTTGACACACTATCCACATAAATTAACCAGATCTTACTAACCTTGTAAATGTCGAAAAGCTCATGTAGTCTGTGAAGAGATGTGCATTTCAGAAGGACCTCAACCAACTGGTCTTCTTTGCTATTCTCTATCCACGACTGGTGTGTGTGTGGGCACACTCGTGTAGCTCTTCCACTAGGAAACTCTCCTTCCAACCAATTGAGAAATACCTAAAGCTGTAGTTTATGATTTGTGAACGACAGCTTTTCGGGGAGTTGTAGAGTCTCGCTAGTAGAGTCTCACTCTAGATTTCTCAATTGATCTAAATAAATGAGTCTCACTCCCCTTTATACAGAGGTTGGGCCCAACAATTAGTCCTTATCAGATAAGGACTCAAAAATTCAAATCAGAATCAAATCTGGATCAATATCTGATAAAATCCATGTGGAAACGTGTGATTTATTTAACGCTCAATCGACAGGCCAAACATCCAAATCGGCCTGCCAAACTTGCTCCATCGGTAGATTGAACTTAAAGATCGGCCTGCCAAACTTTTGATAAATGATCCTTGTGAATCATTATTTCCCACCCGAGATTCTTAGGAGAAAGCCTCGGTTTTAATTCAAATAACCCAATAGAGAAGTTGTTTGATTAAAACAATCATATCTAAATAATCTCTAGGAAAATAAATATTCCTGATAATTCAACAAGTTGAATTAAGTTTATCTTCAATTAATTTATTCAAAATTAATCTAACCGATAAACAATCATGAATTATTTGATCCCGATAATTAACAATTTTATTTTGAATTAATTTTTACAAAATTAATTCAATCTATAAACAAACATGAATTATCCGATTCTATCAAATTTTCAGCCAATCTGATAATTTGACACAAGTCACCAATTATTGGAAAAGCACGCCGTATCGTTATAGGATTTTTATGAGCTAGCAAAGGGACCTGATAAACCTATATAGTTCAAGCTCCCGATAATAATTATCAGCTCTAACACTATTCTACTAAAAGCTTAGAGCTGTACTCTCGAACTATATAAAATTACGAAGCCCGTATAGCTAAGTCTCCATGACCTATCATAATGTATTGTATCCTCCTAAGATTATCCATAATCGGCTTAAGGACAAGTTCTATTTTACCTTCCTAATTATTTTTCTCTTACGTTCCATTATCTCACCATCGAAAAACTTTCCATCCAAAGATAGTCTACCATTCAGTTACACCTATGTATCCAAATGGTTGAGCACTCTAGTTTTCCAATTACAAGATAACGCATATAAGAGGATATCAACTACTCCTAAAGAGGAGTTATAGATTTCATATCTATGAATAATAGGTCTACGCTCTATCAAGAGTCATGCCTCCAATATACCAGCATGCACACCGCTATTAAAATGTAGATGTCATCCTTTGGTACATCAAAAGACACAAGTCAAGACAACGGGCCCACTATTCATCTTAAGATTAAGATACAATACATATAATTGTCTAAAATGAATCGATTTGCCGAGACAAAAGTATTAATCCAAATCAATTCACTTTATGTCCCGATCCAACACATCGTCACCCATGACAATGTGTCAATGTTTCTATTCGCAGAGTCCACCTCCGATGGTCAAGACAAACCATCTTCCGTTAGGAATACAGACAACATAACAATCTTTGCATGAATAAAGCGCCTAACTTTATTCTCTCAATTACAGATCATATGATTTAGACCATCACATTAAGAATCATATCTTTCGCATAATCTATCCATCATATGCCAAATTCTGAAAGATTTAAACTGACAGTCTTAGACTTTTGTTTGCTTAACATATATTTAACTAATATGAACATAAAGAAGACAAGATTTGGTATATGACTAATAATAAATTCTTCATTGATAAAAATGTCTCTAAAAACATATTACATTTTCACTTCTTAGGGCATACACGTCTAACAATCTCCCACTTGCATTAAGTGAGTAAATATCACAAATCTTGCATCCCCATAGCTTCCACATGCCTCTCAAAAACTCTAACAATTAGTGTCTTCGTGAATAGATCAGCTAAATTGTCCTCAGATGCGATTATGAAAATAACCATGCCCGCCCTCTACAAAGTCCTTATTACATGATACTTCCAATCAATATGCTTACTCTTCTTATGAAATCTTGGTTCCTTAGCATTAGGTACCGCCGCACTATTATCACAATATAATGATACCGCCTTATGCATACCAAGAACTACCTCAAGATCCTCAAGGAACTTATGAAGCCACACTGCTTCTTTCGAAGCATCACTAGTTGCCACATACTTAGCCTCCATCGTTGAGTCCAAAGTGAAATCTTGCTTCATTCTTTTCCAACTGATGGCACCACCGCCCAAAGTAAACACAAACCTAGAAGTCGATATGCTCGAATCCAGACAGGATAGGAAATATGAATCAGTGTATCCTAAAAGAGTTAAGTCTTCACCCGAATACACAAACATATACCCTCAAGTCCTTCTCAGGTATTTGAAAATATGCTTGACTGTAACCCAATGGTTCGATCCTGAATCCGCCTGAAATCGACTTATAATCTTGATCGCATAACAAATATCCGGTCATGTGTAAAGCAGGGTATACAAGAGACTACCTACTGCCAAATCATAGGGCACCTTCTTCATGTATTCTTTTTCTTCCTCAGACTTTGGAGAGTCTTTCTTAGAAAAAGTAATTCCATACCTAGATGGTTGCCCACCTTTCTTGGAATCGTGCATTGCAAACCCCCTGAAAAACTTATCTATGTAGCTGGCCTAGGACAAAACTATCATTTTATTCTTCCTATCCTGAAAAATCAAGATGCTGAGAACAAATTTAGCCTCACCCAAGTCCTTCATGTCAAACTACTTGGTCAATCATAATTTGACCGATGACAACACCTTAACGTTATTGCCAATTAATAGAACGTCATCTACATAGAGCAGTAGAAAAACCACCTTCTCATTCTTAATGTGTTTGTACACACATGATTCGTCTACATTTTGTGCAAACTCATAAGTCTTGATTTCTTGATCAAAGCTTATGTTCCAAGAATGGGAAGCCTGCTTAAGTCCATATATTGACTTTAGCAGCTTACAAACTTTCCCTCTTGACCCTTGACCTTGAACCCATCTAGTTGCTCCTTATAAATGGACTCATCAAGATAGCCATTTAGAAAGCCATCTTGACATCCATCTATCAAATCTTGTAGTCGAGAGCAGTAGCTATGGACAAGAGAATGTGGATGGATTTAAGTGTGGCTGCAGGCGAAAAGGTTTTCTCATAATCGATTCCTTCCTTTTGCGTGTATCGCTTAGCTACTAGTCTAGCCTTAAAGGTTTCGATCTTTTCACCTAATCCTGTATTTCTCTTGTAGATTCATTTACCCCCTATGGGTTTTACTCCTTTGGGAAGATCCACAAGCTCCCAAACCCAATTAGTCTCCATAGACTTCATCTCTCTGTTCATGGCTTCTGTCTAGAGTTTCGAATCAACATCCTCCATAGCCTCTACATAAGTGTAAGGATCTCTGTCATGTTCATCCGGTTCAGCCAAGAAGGCCTCACCATTGAACATATACCTCTCAGGTTGACGCTCGATCCTTCTCCTATGCCGAAGCTCCTTAGGTTGTTCAAGTTTGTTTGGTTTTTCTACACCGATTGAAGTGTTTTCTACAAGAAACCCCAGAGTGATTGAATCACTCCTCAAGCACCACTTTGCTTCGAGGCTTAAAGTTGTCCATGTAGCTCTCCTTAAGGAAAGTTGCACTGGTTGAAACCATGACTTTATTTTCCTTTGGGTTATAGAAATAACCCCCTTTAGTCCCTTTTGGATATCCTACAACATGAAAACTTCCGAGCGCTCCTCCAACTTATTCGCATCCCTAAACAGGACATGAACCAGAAATCCCTATATGCGAATACGGTTTTAAGGATGTCTTCTTGCCCATCCACAACTCGTGAGGAGTTTTAGGAACCGATTTTGAAGGCATATTGTTCAAAAGATAGCATGCAATTTGTAGTGTATATCCCCAAAAAGACAAAGGCAATGATGAATAACTCGCCATGGACCTGACCATGTCCAATAAAGTCCTATTTCTTCTCACAGTTATGCCACTCTGCTACAAAGTGTTCGGCGTAGTCAAATGGGATAAAATCTCATTCTTTAATAAGTGTTCCAAGAACTCATCAGAAAGGTATTCACCACCTCGATCAGATCAAAGTGTCTTTATAGGTCTACCCATTTGCTTTTCCACTTCAGCCTAAAACTTCCTTAACTTATCATAAGTTTTGCTTTTGTGGTGCATTAGGTACACACACCCATACCTTGAATAATCGTTCATAAAAGTGACAAAGTACTCATACCCTCCTCGTGCCCGGATGTTCATCGGTCCGCAAACATCACTATGCGCAAGTTCTAGAATACCTTCGGCCCTATTGTTCTTAGACCCAAATGGTCTTTTGGTCATTTTACCCTCCAAAAAAGATTCACATTGTGGTATAGATTCTACTTTTAAGTGACTTAAAGGTCCATCCCCTACCAACCTTTGAATCCTATTTAGGTTAATATGACCAAGTCGCAAATGCCAAAGATAAGTCTTATTAGAGTTATTATCATTCATCTCAGCATTAAGCAGTAAGTCCATCTTAGGTTTGATAAAATATAGATTATTTTGCATCCATCCAAAACAGATAAAAGATTTGTTTGATGAATCAGCACTTTATTATTAAAAAAACCAAATAGGAGTCTTTAAATAAACAAACTATGGAAATTAAATTCTTTTTAAATTTAGGAACATAAAAACAATCTCGTAAAATTAAATTCCTATAATTATCAAAATACAAATGGACGTCTCCCACTACTTCAGCTAAGACCAAGGATCCATCGCCTATCTGAAGCGTAAAGTCTTCATGCAGCAGACTTCTCGTTTCTTTGAACCCTTGTAAAGAAACACAAACATGATTAGTTGCTCCAAAATCTATGACCCAAATGTCACTAGATTCCTCAACCAAACAAGTTTCTAAATATATAAGATCACACCTACCTTCCTTTGTTAATGTGCCCGACCTTCTCGTAGAAGAAGCACTTTAGCTTCTTCAGGTTCTTCTTCTTCTTCTTCTTGTTCTTGCCATTTGCAAGAATAAAAGACTTCCCATTCTTGGCCCATTATTTCTTTCCATTCCTAAGATTGAGATTTGAACCAGAAGCAGCTGCCAAGTTGGCCTCGCTACCTGCAAGAGACTCCTTGATTAGCAGTTTGAACTCCTATAACTATTTCATCAACTCTATCAAGGTCATATCCCATCTATTGCTTAAATTAAATGTAGCTCTAAACGAGATAAACTCCTTAAATAGAGTCTCAAAAACCATGGTCATCTGACTTTCAGCATCAATGTCAGCTCCATTGGTTTGAGTCTCAGCGAGGTAACCCATGAACAACATCATATGCTCCTTTACAGATGTCCCTGGTCTTTGTTTGCAGTTAAGAAATTTTTGAAGTGTCCCTTGCCACTTTGTTAAGGCCTAGCCTCCAAACATGTCTTTCAAATTATCCAAGGCCTATCTAGCAGTCTCATAATCCTTATGCTGAGCCTACAGCACTTTATTCATGTTGGCCATGACATAGCAATGGGCCTAATCATTGGCAATTTTTCAACAATCATATGCTCGGATTTGATCATTGGTGGAATCTCCCACAAGCTCGGGGGGACAAGGTGTTATCAACACAAATTTTAGTTTCTCAAAGGACGGGACGATGTTTAGGTTCAGTTCCAAATCATTATAGTTCTCACCGGTTAATTAGTTTTTGTCAAGTATCGATGATAAAGCGTTTTTAGACATTTTTAATCTACAATAAAGAATCATATACCAAACATAAGCAAACATATCATAATACTTTAGTAAGATAACACAATCATGTAAAACATACAAATGTGTTTATGTGTCAAAACTTTGAAAATGTCACAACCTTACAATGACAATTCCCAACTCAGAATTCAATAGGCTCCTAGGGAAGTCTTGCCAAATTCAATCCAAAATACGGATCCCCTCTTGATTAATATATGCCATCCAAGACCCGTATGATCCAGCATATATTAATAATTGTTTCTTTGGCCATCAATTTTATTAACAGAACTCCTAGGGGGGTTAATAATAATATTAACATGAGTGCATAACCATCGTTTCAATATTTTATCTATGATTTATAATCACAACCTAGGGGTGTGCAATGATAAATTATGCTAAAATACCTTATCCTCTCGGAAATCCAACCCGGTACAAGATGAAGTCCCTTCCTAGGGGTTGGAACCACCATGTGCTACCTATAGACCAATGATGGAGGGCCATAGATCCTCTCTTCGAAAACCCTCTCCCAGTCATTCTTTTGAAATCAAGCTTTTATTTTATCAACATGCACGAACAATTTTTAAAAAAGTAGCATTCCCTATTCTAAATGACATGTTATCAATATACATGGTAAATCATATTATAATGCAGACAAGCAAAGCAATCATGCAATGCCACAAGCAAAACAATAATAAATAACCATAATATTATGGTTCTAGCCTAGAGAATCGAAAACAAAGATTACAAGAGACTAATCAAAGCATATTATCAATTCTTCGATCTTGAATCTTCAAGTTGTATCTTTCTTCATGTAATGTCCATATTTAAGTCTTCAATCTTGCATAGATCGAATACTCCATATTTTCGGTCATATCCAAATTTAATGTTTCTTAGAATCATCCCAAAAATAAAATCAAAAACTACATCAAAAAATGCACCTTTTCTGAAAAATTACAACTCTCTGCCAGCATGTCGATCTGTGTGATCGGCCTGCCAATCATGACCCTCCTACCTACCGATCTTTTTAGGTCGGCCTACCGATCATGACAGTTCGGCCTACCGAATTGAAAAGTTTGGCCTGTCGCTAGAGCCACCAGATTTCTACCCCATTGACAGCCTACAAAACCCGAGAGTCTAGCCTGTTGATCCTGCTACCATCGGCCTGTCGAACTGGAGGGTTCAACATGCCGACCGAGAAGAGATCTCCCCTTTCTAGAAAATACAGTTTTTGATGCAATTATTAATTTTATTTTAAACAATTCAAAAACATAAAATTATAGACTCAAGATATACCTAGGAATGCGATCATCCATCTTCTAGATCCGCCTTCTAGATCCGTCTTCTCCGAATGATTATTTAATTACAAAATTCTTACAAATTTAAAATTAAATAATAATTCCTAGATGGAGATGATAGTCCGCTATCTAATTACATGAAAAACTTAGATACACATTCTAACCTCTAAGGAACCATAACTGGCATAAATTAATTAATTAATTAATTAATAATTTAATAATAATTTAATCTACCATAATTAAGTAATAAACATTCACCATATAATCCATGACAACATAAAAATATATAGAAACCCTAGAGTGTCAACTCTCAAAAAAATTAAATTCAAGCATATAAGAGATCAAGATCACATAATTTATATGTATAGTATGATCACAAACTTGTAAATTTATGTAAAAACCATAGCCTTGATACCAATTGTTAGAAAAACAGAATGCAGCGGAATTTTAAAAAAAAATTTATACCAAAGTATTTTCTAAAACACAAATTTGACACCTTATATGCGTAAATTAACCAGATCTACTAACCTTGTAAATGCCAAAAAGCTCCAACAATCTGTGAAGAGATGTGCGGTTCAGAAGGACCTTAACCAACTAGCCTTCTTTGCTATTCTCTATCCACGACTGGTGTGTGTGTAGGCACACTCATCCAGCTCTTCTACTAGGTAGCTCTCCTTCCAACCAATTAAAAAATACCTAAAGCTATCGTTCATGATTTGTGAACAACAGCTTTCCATGGAGTTACAGAGTCTTATTGGCAAAGTCTCACTCTAGATTTCTCAATTGATATAAATAACAATGAGTCTCACTCCCCCTTATATAGAGTTGGGCCCAATAGTCAGTCCTTATCAGATAAGGACTCAAAAATTTGAATCAGATTCAAATTTAGATCAATATCTAATAAAATCTACATGAAAATGTGTGATTTATTTAACGCTCAGTCGGCAAGCCAAACTTTCAGATCGGCTTGCTGAACTTGCTCCATCAGCAAGTCAAACTTAAAGATCAGCCTATCGAACTTTCGATAAATGATCCCTGTGAATCTTTATTTTCCACCCGAGATTCTTGGGATAGAGCCTTAATTTTAATTCAAATAACTAAATAGAGAAATTATCTTATTAAAATAGTCATATCCTGATAATCTCTAGGAAAATAAATATTCCTGATAATTCAACAAGTTTATCTTGAATTAATTTATTCAAAATTAATCCAACCGATAATAACATGAATTATATTATCCTGATAATTCAATATGTTTATCTTGAATTAATTTTTACAAAATTAATTCAATTGATAAACAGACATGAATTATCTGATTCTATCGAATTTTCAACCAATACGATAATTTCACACAAGTCACTAATTATTGAAAAAGCACGTCGTATTATTACAAGATTTTTATGAGCTAGCAAAGGTAACCTGATGGACCTATATAGGTCAAGCTCCTAATAATTATGAAACCCAATATCCTAGATATACATTTCATAATTATTAGCTCTAACGCTATTCCACTAAAAGCTTAAAGCTGCACTCTCGAACTATATAGAATTACAAAGCTCATATAGCTAAGTCTCCATGACATATCATAATGTATCCTATCCCTATAGGATTATCCATAATATGCTTAAGGACAAGTTTTGTCTTATCTTTCCGATTGTTTTCCTCTTACATTTGATTATCTCACTATCGAAAAACTTACCATCCAAAGATAGTATACCATTCGATTACACCTATGTATCTAAATAGTTGAGCGTTCTAGCTTTTCAATTACAGAATATCGTATACAAGAGGATATCAACTACTCCTAAAGAGGAGCTATAGATTCTATATCTATAAATAACATCTCTATGCTATCAAGAATTATGCCTCCAGCGTACTGGGGCCTACCTTGCGAGACCCCTGACATAAGGGGGTCTTATGCTCATTATTCATCTTACTATCCCTCTGGGCTCCTTTCGGCCTTCAAGGTTTTTTTTCGTGTCCCCCAATACTTGAACCTAAGACCTCCTACTTATAAGGTTCTTAAGTAAAAAGTTGGTACCAATTGATCACGTTGCTCATTAATTAAATAAAATGACATTTATTTATTCGTTTGCTTATGTGTATTATTAATACTTTAATAAACATATAAAAAATCCTATGATTATTAATATGACTATAAATTTAGCATATAATAGATAATAGTCTAAACAATATATAATAATTAATTAAAGTTTAGAAGCTTTAATTAAATATTACAAATGCGGTCCAATCTCATTGAGAATCAAATAGTCTTATTCTAACTATTAATATAAAGACATTAGACTGGAAGTACTTTATATAATGGGAATATATAGGACTAGACGAAACAATAGAGTATTCAAATTTATCATAATGATGATCATATATATGACAATCTGAATCCTATGTATTTATTAGACTCTTGTTTTTGACATTGTGTTTTTTGACTTGCTTGATAAGGTTTGTCTCAAGACATATCATAAATGTGTATCTTAAAAACATAAGGTAAAAACTGGCTAGGAATAATATTATACATATATAAAATCCATTTCTTCCTATTGAAAGTTAGAAAAACAATTCTCTTGACTAATGATTCAGGACTTAAGCAGTAAAGCATTCATTTATGATAAAATTATGAAGTAACTGTTCATTAAAGAATCATTAAATCTCAAGGATAAAGATGTAATATGAAAGGTTAACGAAAATTAAATCTAGCTCCTATTATGAACTATTTATGGAGGATTGACATATATGTAATAATTATATAAATAGACAACTCACTATTTTTATTTGAGTAATTATTACTATAATTTCAAGAGTAGAGTTTCAGATTTTTAGTAAACTAACATTGGAACTAATAAGTTATGCACACAAATTAAATACTTTAATTAATTTTTGAATTCATTGGAGCTTGAATTATAGGTCCATAGGTCCTCAATACCGCCTCTATAACAATGCATTTGATTAAAAACAAAGGCGTATAATGAATTGTATTTAATTTAGAATTGTTAAATTTTAAATTAATTGTTCCACACTAGAGATACTAATGTGATTAGAAAATGTTTTCTATGACACATATATGATGTGACAAACATTGTTACATTTAATTAAATAATAGTTAATTAATTAAATATGTTTTGAATTAATTAATTCATTATAAATAATTAATGAGATTATTTCAATATATTTTAATTTTATGGAACACATATATGGCGGGACCACACTATGTCTATGCCAATATGAACAGAGAATTAATTATTTAATTAATTCAAAATTATATTTAAATAAACATGATTCATTTAAATTTAAATCAATTAATTAAATTTAAATTAATTAAATAATAGTTAATTAATTAAATATGTTTTGAATTAATTAATTCATTATAAATAATTAATGAGATTATTTCAATATATTTTAATTTTATGGAACACATTTATGGCGGGACCACACTATGTCTATGCCAATATGAACAGAGAATTAATTATTTAATTAATTCAAAATTATATTTAAATAAACATGATTCATTTAAATTTAAATCAATTATATATATGTGGGATATATATTATAAATACATGTGGCAAGAAATGTGGGAGGAAAAGTAGATTTAATGCACCATCCACCAATCATGCTACTAAGGAGTTGTTATCTATTGAAGTAGGCATGAACGCCCAACTAAAAAAATAATTAATTAAAAATTAGTTAAAATAACTAAGTGCTCAATTATAAAAGGTTAGAGATACCAACTTTCACTTATGTGAGATTTTTTAAGTCTCCAAGGAGAAAAACAACTCTAAAAAAAAAAAGATTTGTTGTACATGTGTTGAGTACATATCAAAAACCAAAAATTTGTGAGTGTTTAATTCATTCTTTGCAGTTTGATGTTGTCTTGTTGTTCCATTGGTATGGAAGCTTAGTTTGGAAGACTACAGTATTAAAGAGGAAAGCTAGGATACCCTAATAGGCTTCAAATTTATCCAATTTTTAAATCTTGAATTAAAATTATTTACTTTTTTTGGATAAACAAAATTTTGAGAAAATTTTTGTTTGTCAACTGTTTCATTTTTTCTTACTATGTTTTCTATTAAAATTCCAACAAGTAGAACATCCACCTCTGCCTATAGAAAGGCACCCATAGCAGCTAAACCTGTATTTTGCCATGAACCGTTATTGGTCCAATTGCTAAAGTCAAACCGCATAAGTTTCTTGGTTCTACTAACCCTCTAGAAACCATTGGTGATACTTTGAATCTGATAGGGCTAATGAACAATGAGAAGGTGCTTTGTGCATGCTTTGTCCACACTCTAAATCTCGTTTACTCCCTTTTTCTAAAATTCTTCCATTCCCACACTCACAAATCACTAGCCAAAAAAATTAAAGAAAATGAGATCTAGGACGAGTCACTTAAGTGTGTCTTCAAGGGTATAACCACAATCCTTTCTCTTCTATTTTAAGTATGCTTAAGTTCATGACGTTGGTTTGTAAATAACCTCTTATTTGTGTATTTATTATTTTTTTTTAGTTAGTTTATATTGTTGTGGTTTAGTTTATGCATGATTGGAAGTGAATTTGTTTAGTACTAGATTATGGTTTATGTTCAAATATTTTTCTACTTGCTTTGAGCATAAAAACCGATCCTTTAAAGGTTGATTTTGAATTTTCTCAAACATGAAACTTTTAGATTTTTATTTTTTGTACAAATCTCTATAACTAAAGATTTTTATAGTTCCGACTCTAAGATGGGGTTTCAGGCTATTTTCAAAAAACTACTCAAAAATAGTGTAAACATTGGGGTGGTCATTTTTTTGATGGAAACGAGCTGTTTTGAGCTGAAGTATAATTTTCATAAAATACAAAAGTTTTAGATGTCGACGAGACAAAGAACTTTAAAGAAATTTTTTAAAACCTTTGCCTCTAAGATTCTATTATGGTAGAATTAAAAAACCATCACTTTTGCTCAGTAAAGCAATGCAGTTTTTTTTTTATGAAAAAGAGCTCCAAAAAATCTAAATCACAATTTTCGCAAAGATTTAGATCTTGACAAAATGAAGAACTTTCATGAAGAAAAATTTTGAATTCTTCCACTAATATTGTAACACCCAGAAGATTTAGTTAGGGATAATTGGTGTTTAGATGGTGGATTAGTATGCTTTAATGTAAACTTGAAATTAATTTAAGTATTTTGTAATATTTTAAATTTATTCCATCTTAATTATTTCTATGTGTTATTTTGAATTTTTAAACAAAACAATTTGTCAAATGCCCAATGTGTCCCAGTTACAAAACCTTTTGCTGGGAACACGGTTTTGCTTCCCTCACTTTTCTATTTATTTCCTTTACTCACTCTCACTCTCATTCACTCTCTCAGTCTCTCTCTCTCTCTCTTCCTTCCCTCTCTCCCACATTGCTCTCTCTCTCCTCCCCTCCTCTTGCTTTGATTTCAAAATTTTGAGTTTGAGGCTTGATTCTCAACTGGATTGGGAGGTGAGGAACACAATTTGGACTCCACAAATGTGATTTTTGAGCTTTGATTCGAGGTTTGTTTCCTTAAATTTCAAACTTTTAAATTTTGTCCCAAATCCTTTAATCTCTTTCAAATGTTGTGATTCGAGTTTTTTGAGCTTAGGAAACCTCTAATCTAAGTTGGTAGGACTGAAATCATTCAAAATCTAGGCTTTATTTTATGAAATTTGGATTGAATCAAGTTTTTCTCTTTTTCTTCATTTTCAGATTTTCTTGAAAATTCCTATGAAAATCTTGTTTAAATGTGTCCTACTATATTTGTTTATCATCTATGACCACTATATATGCTCTGGGACATGGAAAAATAGGTTTTGATATGATTTTGGGCTAGGGGAGGCCGAGAATCGAAGCCTCGGACCTCCCATGATTTTCCAATTCGACAAGCAACATTTATAGGTTTGACAGGCCGGATTCATCGAGTCGGCAGGCCAAACCTGGGAAAGTCGACAGGCCGGTCCTGGTTGGTCGGCAGGCCAGACCAGGGGTTCTTGCAGGCCTATCGAACCTTGTGAAAAATGACATTTTTTGCCCGTTTTTACTATTTAAAACCTAGATCAAGTTTCCGACCTCATAAAATGATTTTGTGAGTACTAAAAGCATACTAAAACACCATGAGATAGCTTAGGGATGTAGAATACCTTAAGCTAGGAATTGATAAACTTAGTTTCTATTTAAGGTTGTTCATGGTTCCATGGAGCTAACGTATAGCGGGTCAAAACTGTGGTGTTGGACATTGGTATGGATATCGAGGTAGGACTTCTATCCCTTCCCCTTGGTAGCCACGTTTTAAAAAGGGTTTTGACCATAAAGCCTTTATATGTTTTCAAGAAAAGAAGTTTATCACTTATTTTCATTATTGGCTAAATAATGGATGATAACAATGAATGTAATGGGAACATTCGGTAAAAAGAAACATGATAATGATGTGACATTGGGCGTGTCGGTTGGTACCGTCTGGAATGATAAAATAGATCATGATGCCATTTTCAAAGATCAGGTCGTGGGAAGCGCGACCTTGGGGGCAGGTCCCGAAACCTAGCTGGGCCACTTCGGTGGTGATTCATATGCCATTGCCTATAACTTAATAATGTGACTGTCTATGAATGAGTAAGGGATTAATTTGGTGTGAATAAATTTAATAAGTTCTAATTTATTATCTGTTTTATTTTTTTGCTCCATGTTATAGCTTTTGTCCAAATATGAAATATATGTGTTTGAACTAAATGTTTTTAAGAATTAGTCCTACTGAGCCTTTCGCTCACATTTTCTTCTTTTAAAACCTTTCCCCCTACTAGGTGGAGTTCAGCTTAGGGAGACTGAAGAACCAGGAAGGAAACTGCAGGACTAAAACATTATCCTTTAGGGTATTTATAACAAGGCATGTAATATTATAGTTTATTTATATTTTCTTGGACTGTGGTTATGTACCTTATATTGCTAGTACCAAGTGTGCACATCAAAGTGGGTCCGGCGGGGCCCAATGGGGTTTGTTTTTTTAATGTTTCCTTTTCAATTTGTTCGCTTCCATATATTTAACGATTCCACATTTTTATAATCACTTCTTAATATCTTTTATGATGTGATTTTTACAAATTCAATTTTTTTAATTTAATTAATCCGCCACGTCACCTCCCGGATTTGGGGGCGTGACAAATATGGACTTTAAAAAAGATTTAGAAAAACCGTCAAAACATTTAATTGGGCAAAGTTTGCAACAAATTTCAAAAACAGATATGTTAAGGATAGAAAACATAATTTTGAAAAACATGAAAGTTCTGAATCTTGTCAAAATAAGAAACTTTCATGAAGAAAATTTTAAAGGAAATGGCAAACAGTTATCTGGTGACTTTTAAAACTAATAAAAAGCATCTTCGGTACTAGTTTTTAACAAAACACCTATTAGCGGCAGAATTGCAATTTCCAACAAATAGAAAAATTGTGGCACTCAATAAACTATGAGTCTACAACAGTTTTATCTAATTTGGACACTATTATAGAATACGATTTTTAAGATTAAATTTTTACAAATACAAAATATAGTTTTTCTTGACAAATTTCAACAGTTTTTCAAATGGAATTTAAAATGGGAAGTGTAAAAGCCCAGCAAGCCAGCAACATTACAACATCAAATACAGGCCCAACACCCTACTAGTTCAAAAACCATTTTTTTTCAGATCTAAGTTTGATGACCTACTGTTTAAGATCCCATAGAACGCCTCTAAACTTAATGGGCCATATTGGACTTGCGAAAATAAATAAGCACCTAGAATTGGGCCTTTCTATAATTATGAACCCAACAAGTGCAAAAAGGGGATTTTATATAGACTTTGTTAAGGGATAAGATGATTAATTGTTAATTGGTTAATTAATTATCAACTCTAGCATGGATAATTAAGACAATTAAAGAAAACTAAGTTATAAGGATTAGATCAATTAATCCTAGTAATAAGTATAATGATTTTATGATTCTTTAATAAAGAAAAATATGTTCAAGGAAAAAAAATTACCTCCTTTATGATTATGCTAAATTAAATAGCATGAGATAAGCTAACTTTGCATTCTCAATGGTTGTTCTTCTACAAAATTTAATAGAAGTGGATAGGAAACTTTGAAGAGTTAGCAAATCCTAATGCTAGAAAGCAGGTAAGAAGGAATCTTGCCTACAATGTGAATAGTTTTGTCACGCCCCCTGAAGTACGGGACGTGACGTGGCGAGTTATTTAAGTTAATTAAGTAAAAATTTAATTAAAATATGAGCTTAAGTTTTTAAATTAATTATGAAAATATAAAAATTTTTAAATCCTTTTTGAGATAAGCATTTATAATCATTAAACAGATGAGGTAAACATTAAGAAAGTAATAAAGCAATAAAAAGATGTGAGTATGGGTCCCACCAACCCACAACTTGTGCACACACATAGTACTGACAATATTATCTTACAACCACAGTCCAAGTAAAGAAAAAGTTAAAATGTTATATGCCTTGATATTATAATTTAAACAACCTACTAGGTCCTTCTATTGCTCCTGAGTTCTGTCTATGGAATCCTCTTTGAACCTAAGCTGAAATCCACCTAGAGGGGGAAAAGGGTTTAAAACAGTAAAAACGTGAGCGAAAGGCTCAGTAGGACTATATTTTAGGAAACATTAAATTTAAAAGGAAATATCATTATTCAAGAAATTATTTAAGAGAAGACTTTAATAAATAAGTTTAAGTAAAATCAATCTTACCCAAAACAGTTTATTGGTCGAACAGAAAGAACATCAATTCCTTTTTCCTGGGCAAACCATATGTATAACATCACAGTAGTGGCCCAGCTGGGTTTCGGGACCTGCCCCCAAGGTCGCACGCTACACGACCTAATCTCTATTATGGCATCATGCCCTTATATTCCTTTCTATCATTATTTAAAACCCATTTATCAGGTATTTTCATTTACATACATTATGGAGTTCATTATGAAATTTGCCTCAATTCACGGTTTATAAAATAACAGATAAAATTTCCTTTTTTAATCAACCATTAAAAACATTTTAATAAAACCCTTTTTAAGGACAAAATCATTTGAAACTGGGTTACCCAAGAAAGGGGTAGAAGTCCTACCTCAATACTCGTGCTGGTGTCCCTCACCATAATCCTGGTCCGCTATACGTTAGTTCCTTGGAACCACAAACGACCTTAAACAAAAACTAGGCTATCAGTATCTAGTTTAAGATATCCTACGTTGCTAAATTAGTTCTTGGTGTCCTAGTGTGCCATTTGTATTAATAAAAATTATTTTATAAAGTTGGGATTTCAATCGGGGTTCAAAACAGTATAAACGAATGAAAAATCATAAAATTTTACCATGCTCGGTCAATCTGTCGGTCACCCTGGTTCAGCCGGCCGAACTGTACAGTTTGACCTACCGAAGAACAGGTTCAGTTGGCCAAACTTTTTCCAGGTTCGGCCTACCAGATGTATGAATCTGGCCTGTTGAAACCATGAATTCGGCCTGCTGAACTGAAAAATTCAAGAATTTTCCAGCCACGGGTTCTTGGCCTCCCGAGCCCCAATCTTTATTTTGACCTGTTTTTCTTAGTTATCAGGCATAGAAATCAATCATAGATGATAGAAAAACATAATAGGACACTTTTAAACTCATTTAAATAAGATTTACATACAAAATCCAAGAAAATCCCAAAATAGGGAAAAATGGAGAAAAATGAAAAATCTTTATTTGAATTTGTTTTTCTTCAAACAAAGCTTAGATTCTAGTTGTTTTAAGTTTTCCTAACTTAGATCAAAGGTTTTCTAAGTTCAAATAAGCTTAAATTTCAAAATGCAAGAAAAATTGAAAAATTGGAAAAAGTTTTGAAATTCAAAAACTAACCTTGAATTGAAGTTTTAAATTGCATTTTCGGTTGCTCAATCTCGTTCTTGAGCCTCCAATCCACTAAACAGGAGCTTGGGGCTCGATTTAACTCAAAGTTTTTGGGAGAAAATGGGAGAGAAAGAGAGAGGCAGAGTGAGTGGGAGAGAAACGCACGGAAGAGAGAGAGAGAGAGAGAGTTGAGGAAGTAAGGGAGAGTGGAAGAGAGTGGGAGAGATAAATAGGAAAAAGGGAGAGCAGTTTGAGAAGGGAAAACCATGTCCCGCACATGGTTTTTCTAAAGTGGAGACTTGTTGGTCATTTGACAAATTGTTTTGTTTTAAAATTCAAAATAACAATTTAAAACAATTAGAAACAATTAGAAATCATTAAAATAATAAAAACAACTTTGAATTCAAAATTTCACCAAATGATCAACTTAAGTTTAAAATAGTCATTACGGCACACTAATCCACCATTTTACATTCTAACATTACTTAACTAATTTTGGGTCATTACAACTCTCCACCCCTAAAAGGAATTTCGCCCTCAAAATTTACATATTAGTTCATAAACAAAACAGATGCGGATACAACTCCCGCATGCTCGACTCTAATTCCCAAGTGGCTTCATCAACCCCGTGATACTACCACACGACCTTTACAAATGGTATCTTATGACGACACAAGCTGATCATTTTCTGATCGATAATCTGAATCGGCACTTCCTCTTACATCGTGTCTTCCTAAACCTACACATCGCGAAATAAAACTACCTTACTCTGCAAAGGTGGGCACTTCCTAAGCATCGACACATGGGACACATCATGAACATGAGAAAGTTTAGGGAGAAGGTTGAGCCGATAAGCAACCACACCAACACGCTGAGTAATCTCAAACGGTCTAACATATCTCGGTGCAAGCTTACCACTTACTCCGAACCGCATAATGCCTTTATGAGGTGATACTTTCAAGAGAACAAAATCTCCTACTGCAAATTCTAAGGGTCGACGTCTTCTATCTGCATAACTCTTCTGTCGACTCAGAGCTGCCCTCAATTGATTTTGAATTACGATGACTTTCTCGTTGTTATCACAAATCTCATCCGGCCCAAGAATAGCCCTATCCTTCGTTCTGCCCAACACACTGGTGATCGACACGGTCGTCCATACAGCGCCTCAAACGGTGCCATGCTAATGCTTGCTTGATAGTTGTTGTTGTACACTAACTCTACCAGATGCAAATATTTCTTCTAGTTTTTGTCGAAATCTAATGCACAAAGCATGCAACATATCCTCGAGAATCTAAATAACTCACTCGGATTGTCCATCGGTCTGAGGATGAAATGCCATACTGAAATTCAAATTTGTATCTAAAGCCTCCTAAAAGCTCCTCTAATACTTAGCATTGAACCTAATGTCTCTATCAGATGTGATGGACAAAGGAACTCTGTGCAACCGCACTATATTCTGCAGGTACAATTCTCCAAGGACCTTTCTCAAACATGTCGACCTAAAGGGGATAAAATGCACTGATTTCCTTAACCTATCAACCACAACCCAGATTGCATCATGCCTCTACTCTGTCCTCGACAAACCTGTGAGGAAATCTATCATCATGTGCTCCCATTTTCACCCTGAAATAGGAAGCGGTTGAAGCTGACCTGCAGGCTTCTGATGCTCGGCTTTTACCTGAATGCATGTTGTACACTTGGCCACGTATTCCTGGATGTCCTTCTTCATACCTCTCCACCAATATTGCCTACTGAAATCATGATACGTCTTCGTGCTTCCCGGATGAATGGCGAACTAAGACTTGTGGGCTTCCTCCATAACGGCTTTCGTCACCTCTGTGATTGTTGGAACTGCTAGGCGCACCCAGAAGTACAACGATCCATCGGCATGAATCTTCCATTCTTCAAATTGCTCTCTGTCTTAAATCTGCATCCAGATTCCCCACAGATACTGGTCCTGCCACTGATTCTGTTTCACCATCTGAACAAGAGCCGGGGTTGTTTCCATACACCGAAGCTTAATCATAGTCTTTATAATACTGTAGTCCATACTCACTCACTGTCGCATCTCTTTTCCAATCTTAAAGAGCCAAACAAGTGAGAATTCCTAAAGACTTCATACTAAGTGCATCCGCGACTACATTAGCCTTTCCGGGATGGTACTACAACGTGAAATCATAATCCTCCATGTACTCCATCCATCTCTGCTACCTCAAGTTGAGATCCCTCTGAGTGAACAAATACCTCAAGCTCTTATGATCAGAGAAAACCTGAAATGTCACTCCATACAAATAACACCTCCAGATCTTCAGCGCGTGAATCACTGCTGCGAGCTCCAAACCATGAGTAGGATAATTCCGCTCATGAGGTCGTAGTTGTCTCGATCTATATGCCACCACACGCCCATGTTGCATCAACACGCACCCAAGCCCGCGTCCTAAAGCATCTGTATAAACCTCCTACAGCTCATCACTATTGGGAATAACCAATATTAGGGTTGAAGTCAACCGATTCTTCAATTCTTGAAAAGCGAGCTCACATTCTTCATCCCACTCAAACCTGATGTTTTTTCCTGATCAACCTCATCAACAGAGCTGCTATCTTCGAGAAATCCTTTACAAATTTTCTGTAGTACCCAGCAAGACCTAAGAAACTATGGATTTTTGCTACATTCCTTGGTCGAACCTATTCCACGATGGCTTCTACCTTGGATAGATCCACTGAAATACCATGCTCCAAGATGTCATGACCCAGAAACTTAACTTCTACTAACCAAAACTTGCACTTTTCTTTCTTAGCATACAACCGGTGCTCCCGTAGAATCTAAAGCTTGATCCTAAGACGCTGCTCATGCTCTTCCCAAGTCTTAGAATACACTAGAATACCATCGATGAACACGATCACAAACTGATCCAAATAAGGCCTGAATATCCTATTCATCAAATCCATGAAAGCTGTCAAAGCATTTATCAACCCAAACAGTATCACCAAAAACTCAAAGTGTCCATACCGGGTCCTGAAAGCTATCTTGGGAATATCTTTATCCTTAATCCTGAGCTGATGGTATCCCAAGCGCAAATCAATATTTGAAAAATACTACAAACCTCCCAACTGATCAAACAGCTCATCGATCCTGGGCAAATAATACTTATTCTTCACCGTGACATGATTCAATTGTTGATAATCTATACACAACCTGAGAGTCCCATCATGTTTCTTAGCAAACAAAACTGGTGCTCCCCACAGCGATGTACTATTCTGAATACACCCCTTATCAGCAAGCTCCTGATGTTGCTTTCTTAATTCTTTCATTTCTGTTGGCGCCATCCGATAAGGTGCTACTGAAATCGGTGCTGTTCCTGGAAGTAACTTAATACCAAATTCAATCCCCTGATGCAGTGGTAATCTTGGTAATTCATCGGGGAAGACATCTTCATACTCATCAACCACTGGGATTGCTACATTTCTTCTCGAAGCATAGGGCTCTATTTCTAGGTTTGTGAGGAAGGCATAGCAAATTAGGTTCTTCTACCCTCCAAGACATGTTTTCACAAGACGCTCACTCATTAACCAATCACCACCACCCTGGTAAGTGATCATCATCCCCTTATCAGACACTAGGGTAACTTTTCTAAGCTGGCAATCTATAACTGCATTATACCTGGACAACCAGTCAATCCCTAAGATTACATCATATGATCTCATGGGGAGTACAATCAAATCACTTTTTAAAATCTTATCCCTAATCTTTATTTTACAAGCCTTGCATACACAATTCACGCACACCCATCTCAAGGGTGAAGCTATAACTAGGGGTTCATTAAACTCTTCTATCTCTAATCCCAAGGCATGTACAAACGAACTCGAAATGAGAAAATGCGTGGCACCAGTATCAAATAAACAATGGGCTAAGGATTGAGAAACTAGGATCGTACCATCGACAACCGTATTGCTGGTCTGGACATCTAAACTTTCTGTCGCCATCGCATGAACCTGAACTAGGGCTTTTCCTTTTCCTCTACCAATATTACTAGGTCCTGGATTGCTCGATCGATACTGCTGTGACGAAGGCGACTGCACACTAGCTGCACTCGATGCTCGGTACTGAGGGACGTTGCACTGGAAGTTCTGCGGCTGCTGCCTTTGTGTCGAGTATGGCGATTGCTGAGGAGAGAACTGGTGGCACTAAAACTGAGGGTACTGCTAACGCGGAGGTAGGGTTTGAGGCCGAGACTGACGACTGGCTCCTTCTCCGGTCTGAGATCCTAAACGAGAGCTCCTAATCGGGCAATTCCTCTTGATGTGTCCTAGCTGCTGGCAATAATGACAATAAAAACTGTAAGGGTTGCTGCGCCCATTGCTTGATGAACTGCTGCTACTGCTGTTCACACCACCCTGTTTGTTTTTTCCTGGAGTTAGACAGCTACTGGTGCTCTTCCTACCGCTTCTCTAGGGCCCTCCTGACGTCTTTGTTCAATCCTCACAATACTACGTATAATCATTTTCCACTGATATTGCTGACGACACAAACAGGGCAACCACCTGACATCTAATAGATGCCTTGAGCCCTTCCTGAAACTTAATACATTTCTCACGTTTGGATGCCACTGTCGATGGAGCAAACCTGGCTAGCCAATTAAACCTTGCCTCATATTCCCGAACTGACAAGTCACCTTGCTGCAACCTGTAGAATTCAGTCGCCTTTTGGTCTCTATTCCCAAGCAAAAAATATCGATCGTAGAACAGCTCCTCAAACCTATCCCAACTAATGTTACCATTGCATTCCAAACGTTTAGCCTGCTTCCATCAGGTATTGGCGTCACCTTCTAACTTATATGTAGCAAACTCCACACGATACATAGCTGGCACACCAAGAGTATTCAAATGCTTCACGATCGAATCTAACCAATACTCAACCACCTATGGGTCCCCATTCCCATCGAAAGTCGGCATAGATGCACGTCAAAATTCCTTAAAGTATGTATGCCGACGACTAACATCAGAATCCTCCGACCTAGCCCTGGCCGCCATCTGCCGGAATGCAGCAAACATGGCTCTCATCATGCCCTCATCATTTCCAAACTCAGCGTCAGCTATCGAACATAATCTAGGTGCCATTCTCTCACTTTTGAAAACAAAATTTGGACTGTCAGTGGTATTTTATTGTCGCACTTATGTGTGCACAATTCTCAATGTTCATAACCTTGAGCTCTAATACCATTCTGTCACGCCCCCTGAAGTACAGGACGTGATGTGGCGGGTTATTTAAGTTAATTAAGTAAAAATTTAATTAAAATATGAGCTTAAGTTTTTAAATTAATTATGAAAATATAGAAATTTTTAAATCCTTTTTTAGATAAGCATTTACAATCATTAAATAGATAAGAACGTTAAGGTAAACATTAAGAAAGTAATAAAGCAATAAAAAGATGCGTGTATGGGTCCCACTGACCCACAACTTGTGCACACACATAGTACTGACAATATTATCTTACAACCACAGTCCAAGTAAAGAAAAAGTTAAAATGTTATATGCCTTGATATTATAATTTAAACAACCTACTAGGTCCTTCTATTGCTCCTGAGTTCTGTCTGTGGAATCCTCTCTGAACCTAAGCGAAAATCCACCTAGAGGGGGAAAAGGGTTTAAAACAGTAAAAAAACGTGAGCGAAAGACTCAGTATGACTATATTTTAGGAAACATTAAATTTAAAAGGAAATATCATTATTCAAGAAATTATTTAAGAGAAGACTTGAATAAATAAGTTTAAGCAAAATCAATCTTACCCAAAACAGTTTATTAGTCGACCAGAAAGAACATCAATTCCTTTTTCCTGGGCAAACCATATGTATAACATCACCGTAGTGGCCTAGCTGGGTTTCAGGACCTACCCCCAAGGTTGCATGCGACACGACTCGATCTCTGTTATGGCATCATGCCCTTATATTCCTTTCTATCATTATTTAAAACCCATTTACTAGGTATTTTCATTTACATACGTTATGGAGTTCATTATGAAATTCGCCTCAATCCACGGTTTATAAAATAATAGATAAAATTTTCTTTTTTAATCAACCTTTAAAGACATTTTAATAAAACCCTTTTTAAGGCCAAAATCATTTGAAACTGGGTTACCAAAGAAAAGGGGTAGAAGTCCTACCTCAATACTCGTGCCGGTGTCCCTCATCGTAATCTCAGTCCGCTATACGTTAGCTCCTCGGAACCACGAACTACCTTAAACAGAAACTAGGTCTATCAGTATCTAGTTTAAGATATCCTACGTTGCTAAATTAGTTCTTGGTGTACTAATATGCCATTTGTATTAATAAAAAATATGTTATAAAGTTGGGATTTCAATCGGGGTTCAATACAGTAAAAACAGATAAAAAATCACAAAATTTTACCATACTCGGTCAATCTGTCGGTCACCCTAGTTCGGCCTGCCGAAGAACAGGTTGGGTCGGCCAAACTTTTTCTAGGTTTAGCTTGCTAGACGTATGAATCCGGCTTGCCGAACCCATGAATTTGGCCTGTCGAACACGAAGTTTGGCCTACCGAACTAGAAAATTCAAGAATTTTTCAGCCATGGGTTCTCGGCCTCCCGAGCCCCAATCTTTATTTTGACCTGTTTTTCTTAGTTCTCAGGCATAGAAATCAATCATAGATGATAGAAAAACATAATAGAACACTTTTAAACTCATTTAAACAAGATTTGCATACAAAATCTAAGAAAATCCAAAAATGGGGAAAAATAGAGAAAAATAAAAAATCTTTATTCGAATTCGTTTTTCTTCAAACAAAGCTTAGATTCTAGTTGTTCTGAGTTTCTCTAACTTAGATCAAAGGTTTTCTAAGTTCAAATAAGCTTAAATTTCAAAATGAAAGAAAAATTGAAAAATTGGAAAAAGTTTTGAAATTCAGAAACTAACCTTGAATCGAAGCTTTAAATTGCATTTTTGGTTACTCAATCATGTTCCCGAGCCTCCAATACACTAAACCGGAGCTTGGGGCTCGATTTAATTCAAAGTTTTGGGAGAAAATGGGAGAGAAAGAGAGAGGCAGAGTGAGTGGGAGAGAAACGCACGGGAGAGATGGAGAGAGAGCTGAGGAAGTGAGGGAGAGTGGAAGAGAGAGGGAGAGATTAATAGGAAAAAGGGAGAGTAGTTTGAGAAGGGAAAACCTTTTCTAGCACATGGTTTTTCTAAAGTGGAGACTTGTTGGTCATTTGACAAATTGTTTTATTTTAAAATTCAAAATAAAAATTTAAAACAATTAAAAACAATTAGAAATCATTAAAATAATAAAAACAACTTTGAATTCAAAATTTCACCAAATGATCAACTTAAGTTTAAAATAGTCATTATGGCATACTAATCCACCATTTTACATTCTCACATTACTTAATTAATTTTGGGTCGTTACAAGTTTCCAATAGAAAATGTTTCACAAGTATATGAAAATTATAAATGCATGTTTATGCCTTATGTTGTAGTTTGCAATGTCATGCCATATTGCATATTCACTAATAAGTTTAATGAAAAACATAAATACAAGTTATGTTGAGTGTCATACCAACCTCGCGACCTACGAGGAGGCTCAGTTTAGTAATTTAGATCATGGTGTTGTTGGGACCTTGAAAGTCTCAACTTCCCGATAATCACGTGCAACTAGTACAAACACTCGGGCCCATCAATTTAATAAGATAAGATCATAAATGAGCATAATTGGCACATGCATATTTTATTGTATGTCTTCTTAAATGCTTTTTGAGACATAGTTCCTACTTGTTGAGCGAAAACTCATCTAAGTATGTTCATACTATAGGTAAGCCACCAATAAGTAATGCCTACTGGACAATGGCATGGTGGCGCATGATCAGTCGAGATGGAGAATGGATACCGTGTGCATTTATTCCACATTTAGTTTTGTTAATTATGACTTTTGAATTATGTATAATTAGTATGACTGAAAGTATATATGTATGTTTTGGAGACTGAGGTTGTAGTCCTACAACCTTAGTCTGTAAAACTTTTACGCTAATATGCTAATACAATATGTTATATTTCCATGCAACAAACAATCTAATTAAAAATTAATTAGTATGGTTATTTAGTTTAGTAGTGTGTTTAAAAAAATGTTTCCTAAATTTAAGTAATCTTAATAAGTGTATGTTCAAGTAGTTAAAGTAACTGCAACATAACTAGGGTCGTTACAAGAAGATTCACAAGGGAATTCAATGAGTACTATTTCAATAGTAACGTCAAAAGACCACACTATGATGAGTTCAATAACCTCCGACAAGGAGATATGTTAGTGACTGAAGTTGTCACTAAGTTCAACTGCCTAACAAGTCTATGCCTTAACCTAGTGCCTGTTGGAAACAAAGTGCGCAGTGGAATTTTAAAAAAAATTTCATCAAAGTAATTTCCAAAACACAAGTTTGACATGTTATATGTATAAATTAAACAGATCTTACGAACCTCAGTGTGCCAAAGAACCTCTGCAACTTGTGTAGAGAAGTAACGTTCCAGAAGAGCCTCAACCAACTGGTCTTCTTTGCTATTCTTTATCCTAAACCGAAGTGAGTGTGGGCTCACATGTACAGCTCTTCCACCGGTGACTCTCCTTCCAACCAATAGAGAGAACCCAAAGCTAGTGTTCGTGCTTTGTGAACAAAAGCTCTCATGGAGTTTTTCAGACGCTCACTAGAAGAGTATCACTCTTAATCTCTCAAATTGATCTGAGTAAATCATGAGACTTACTCCCTTTATATACCTATTGGTCCTGGGGTCAGTCCATATCAGATTAGGTCTCAAAAACTCGAAACAGAATCAAGTTCGGATCAATATCTAATAAGATCCGCGTAAAAACGTGTAATCTTATCTCCGCTGATCGGCAGGCCGAACAGTCTGATCGGCAGGCCGAACTCCCGAGAAAAAATCACCGCGAATCTTTTATTTTCCACCCAAGATTCTAAAGGACAAAGTTTCAGTTTTGATTCAAATAACCCAATAGAGAAGTTATCTGATCAAAACAACCTTTATCAAGATAATCTCTACGAAAATAAATCAATTCACAATAATTCCACAAGTTTATCTTGTTCTAATTTGTCCAAAATTAAAACAACCGATAAACAAACAAGAATTATTTGATCGCAACAACTCAACAAGTTTTAAACCAATATGATAAATCCGACATAAGTCATCAATTATTGAAAAAGCACGCCGTGTCGTTACAGGACTTTGTGAGCTAGTAAAGGGGACCAAAATGGACCTATAAAGTTCAAGCTCATGATAATTATGAAACCTAATATCCCAGATATACATTTCACAATTATCAACTCCAACGCTACTCCACTAAAAGCTTGGAGCTGCACTCTCGAACTTTGTAGAATTACGAAGCTCATGTAGCTAAGTCTCCATGACATATCATAGTGTATCGTATCCCCATATGATCATCCATAATCGGCTTAAGGACAAGTTCTGTCTTACCTTCCCGATTATTTTTATCTTACATTCCATTGTCTCACCATTAGAAAACTTACCATCCAAAGATAGTATACCATTCGGTTACACCTATGTATCCAAATGGTTGAGCGCTCCAGTTTTCTAATTACAGGACAACGCATATAAGAGGATATCATTACTCCTAAAGAGGAGCTATGGATTCCATATCTATGAATAACAAGTCTACGCTATCAAGAGTCATGCCTCCAATGTACCGGCATGCATGCCACTATAGAGATGTGGGAGTCACCCATTGGTACATCAAAAGACACAAGTCGAGACAACGGGCCCACCATTCATCTCAGGATTAAGATACAATACAAATGACTGTCTAAAGTGAATCGATTTGCCAAGATAGAATTATTAATCCAAATCAATTCACTTTATGTCCCGATCCAACACATCGTCACCTATGACAACGTGCCAATGTTTCTATTCACGGAGTCCAACTCCGATGGTCAAGACAAACCATCTCCCAAAAGGGATATAGACAACATAACAATCTTTACATGAATAAAGTGCCCAACTTTATTTCCTCAATTGCAGATCATATGTTTTAGACCGTCACCTTAAGAATCATGTCTTCCGCATAATCAGTCCATCATATGCCCAATTCTTAAGGTTTAGACTGACAGTCTCAGACTACTGTTTGCTTATCATACATTTAACAAATATGAACGTAAAGAGGACAAGATTTGGTATATATAAAAGAATAAATTCTTTATTGATAAAAATGTCTCCAAAAACGTATTACATTTTTACTCCTTAAGGCATACATGTCTAACAATCTCCCACTTGCACTAAGTGAGTAAATACTGCAAATTTCGCATCCCCATAGCTTCCACATGCCTCTCAAAGACTCTCCCAGTAAGTGTCTTCGTAAATGGATCAGCTAAATTGTCCTCTAACGCGATCTTGCACACCGTGACATGCCCGCCCTCAACGAAGTCCTTTATCACATGATACTTCCGATCAATATGCTTACTCTTCTTGTGAAATCTTGGTTCCTTAGCATTAGCTACCGCCGCACTATTATCACAGTACAGTGATACCGCCTTATCCATACCAGGAACTACCACAAGATCCTCAAGGAACTTGTGGAGCCACACTGCTTCTTTCGAAGCATCACTAGCCGCCACATATTCGGCCTCCATCGTCGAATCTGAAGTGCAATCTTGCTTCGCATTTCTCCAACTGATGGCACCGCCACCCAGAGTATCCTAGAGGAGTCAAGTCCTCACCCGAATACACAAGCATATACCCTCGAGTCCTTCTCAGGTACTTGAAAATATGCTTTACCGTAACCCAATGGTTCGGTCCTAGATCCGCCTGAAATCGACTTACAATCCCGACCGTATAGCTAATATCCAGTCGTGTGCAAAGCACGGCATACATGAGACTACCCACTGCCGAAGCATAAGGCACCTTCTTCATGTATTCTCTTTCTTCATAAGACTTTGGAGAGTCTTTCTTAGAATCCTGCATTGCAAACCTCCTAAGAATTTTATCTATGTAGCCGGCCTGAGACAAAGCTATCATTTTGTTCTTCCTATCCCGAAAGATCTGGATACTGAGAACAAAATTAGCCTCACCTAAGTCCTTCTTGTCAAACTGCTTGGTCAACCATAATTTGACCAATGACAACGCCCCAACGTCATTGCCAATTAGCAGAATGTCATCTACATAGAGCAGTAGAAAAACCACCTTCCCATCCTTAATGTGTTTGTAAACACATGGTTCATCCACATTTTGTGAGAACCCATAAGTCTTGATCACTTGATCAAATCTTATGTTCCAAGAACGAGAAGCCTGCTTAAGTCCATAAATAGACTTTAGCAGCTTACAAACCTTGCCCTCTTGACCCGCGACCTTGAACCTATCTGGTTGTTCCATATAGATGGACTCATCAAGATAGCCATTCAGAAAAGCCGTCTTGAAATCCATCTGCCAAATCTCGTAGTCGAGAGCAGCAGCTATGGACAAGAGAATCCGGATGGACTTAAGCATGGCTACCGGCAAAAAGGTTTCCTCATAATCGATTCCTTCCTTTTGCGTATAACCCTTAGCTACCAGTCTAGCCTTAAAGGTTTTGACCTTTCCATCCACTCCTCTTTTCCTCTTGTAGATCCACTTACACCCTATGGGTTTTACCCCTTCGGGAAGATCCATAAGCTCCCAGACCTGATTAGTCTCCATAGACTTCATCTCTATGTCCATGGCCTCTATCCAGAGTCTTAAATCAACATCCTCCATAGCTTCTGCATAAGTATAAGGATCCCTGTCATGTTCATCCGGTTCTGCCAAAAAGACCTCCCCATTGAACATATACCTCTCAGGTTGACGCCAGATCCTCCCACTACGCCGAAGCCCCTGAGGTTGTTGTTCATGTTTGTTTGGTTTTTCTACACCGATCGGAATGGTTTCATTCGGAACCTCCGGAGTGAACGGATCACCCCTTAACTCCTCAAGCACCACTTTGCTTCGAGGTTTAAAGTCGTCCATGTAACTCTCCTCAAGGAAAGTTGCATTAGTTGAAACCACGACTTTATTTTCCTTTGGGTTATAAAAATAACCCCCTTTAGTCCCTTTTGGATATCCTACAAACATGCAAACTTCTGAACGTGCTTCCAATTTATTTGGATCCTTAAATAGGACATGAGCCGGACATCCCCATATGCGAATATGGTTTAAGGATGTCTTTTGTCTTTTCCACAACTCGTGAGGAGTTTTAGGGACCGATTTTGAAGGCACATTGTTCAAAAGATAACATGTGGTTTGTAGTGCATATCCCCAAAAGGATAAAGGTAATGATGAATAACTCATCATGGACCTAATCATGTCCAACAAAGTCCTATTCCTTCTCTCCGCTACGCCATTCTGCTGCGGAGTGCCCGACGCAGTCAAATGGGGTAAAATCCCATTCTCTAACAAGTGTCCCAAGAACTCATCAGAAAGGTATTCACCACCTCGATCAGATCGAAGTGCCTTTATGGGTTTACCCAATTGCTTTTCCACTTCAGCCCGAAACTCCCTGAACTTATCATAAGTTTCACTTTTGTGGTGCATTAGGTACACATACCCATATCTTGAGTAATCATCAATAAAAGTGACGAAGTACTCATACCCTCCTCGTGCCCAGATGTTCATCGGCCCGCAAACATCACTATGCACAAGTTCTACAACCCCTTCAGCCCTATTGCCCTTAGACCCGTATGGTCTTTTGGTCATTTTACCCTCCAAACAAGATTCACATTGAGGTATAGATTTCACCTTTAAGTGACTTAAAGGTCCATCCCTTACCAACCTTTGAATCCTATTCAGGTTAATATGACCAAGGCGCAAATGCCAAAGATAAGTCTTATTAGAGTGAGAAGTTTTAAGTCTTTCTGAGTTATTATCATTTACCTCAGCATTAAGCAATAAGTCCATCTTAGGTTTGATAAAATATAGATTATTTTGCATCCATCCAGAACAGATAAAAGATTTGTTTTTACAAATCACCACTTTTTCATTAAAAGATACCACGTAGGAGTCTTTAAATAAAGAAGATACAGAAATTAAATTCCTTTTAAATTTAGGAACATAAAAACAATCTCGCAAAATTAAATTCCTATAATTATCAAAATAAAGATGGACATCTCCCACTGCTTCTACTGAGACCAAGGATCCATCGCCCATCCGAAGCGTTAAGTCTTCACGAAGTAGACTTCTCGTTTCTTTAAATCCCTGTAGAGAAACACAAACATGATTAGTTGCACCAGAATCTACGACCCAGATGTCACTGGATTCCTCAACCAAACAAGTTTCTAAATATAGAAGATCACACCTACCTCCCTTGGAAAGGAAGTCCTTGCAATGCTTCTTTATATGCCCGACCTTACCACAGAAGAAGCACTTAAGCTTCTTTGGGTTCTTCTTCTTCTTCTTCTTGCTCTTGGTAGCAGCAGGAATAAAAAATTTCCCACTCTTGGCCCGTTGCTTCTTTCCATTCCCAGAGTTAGGATTGGAACCAAAAGCAGCTACCATATTGGCCTCACCACCAGCAGGAGACTCCCTGATCAGCAGTTCAAACTCCTGTAACTGTTTCATCAGTTTTGTCAAGGTCATATCCCGTCTATTGCTTAAATTAAAAGTAGCTCTAAACGGAATAAATTCCTTGGACAGAGTCTCAAAGACCATAGTCATCTGAGTTTCAGCATCGATGTCGGCTCCATTGGTTTGAGCCTCAGCGAGGTAACCCATGACCAACATCATGTGCTCCTTTACAGATGTCCCCGGTCTCTGTCTACAGTTTAAGAGTTTCCCAAGCGCCCCTTGCCGCTTCGTTATGGCCTGGCCTCCGAACATATCCTCAAGATTATCCAAGATCTGCTCGCAGTCTCATAATCCTGATGTTGAGCCTGCAGCACATTGTTCATGCTAGCTATAACATAGTAGCGGGCCTGATCATTAGCATCTTTCCAGCAGTCATACGCTTGGAATTGCTCATTACTTGAGTCTCTCGTAGGCTCGGGAGGACAAGGAGTTGTCAGAACATATTTCAGTTTCTCAAAGGAAAGGACGATGTCCAGGTTTCGTTTCCAATCGTTATAGTTCTCACCGGTTAATTGGTTTTTGTCAAGTATCGATGATAAAGCATATTTAGACATTTTCAATCTACAATAAAGAATCATATACCAAATGTAAGCAAACATATATAATAATTTAGTAAGATAACACAATCATGTAAAATCATACAAATGTGTTTATGTGTCAAAACCTTGAAAATATCACAACCTTACAACGATAATTCCCAACTCAGAATTCCACAAGCTCCTAGGGGAGTCATGCTAAATTCAATCAGGAACACGGATCCCCTCCTGATTAATATATGTCATCCAGGACCCGTATGATCCAGCATATACTAATAATCGTTTCTTTGGCCATTAATTTTATTAACAGAGCTCCTAGGGGAGGTTAATAATAAAATTAACGTGAGTGTATAACCATCGTTTCAATATTTTATCCATGATTTATAATCACCTCCTAGGGGTGTGCAACCATAAATCATACTAAAATATCTTATCCTTTTATATATCCAATCTGGTACATGATAGAAATCCCTTCCTAGGGGTCGGGACCACCATGTTCTTCCTATGGACCAACGATGGAGGCCTTAGGTCCTCTCTTTGAAAACCTTCTCCTACTCAATCTTTTGAAGTCAAGGTTTTATTTTAAAATTATGCATGAACAATTTTAATAGGAGCGGCACTCCCTATTCTATATGACATGTTATCAATATACATGGTAAATCATATTATAATGCAGACAAGCAAAGCTACGAGCAAAATAATAATAACCGTAATATTATGGTTCCATCCTAGAGAATAGAAAAATAAGATTACAAGAGAATAATCGAGACATTTATCGATTCTTCATCCTTAAATCCTCAAGCTGTATCCTTCTTCATGTAATATCCATCTTCAAGTTTTCAATCCCATATGAATCGAATATTTCATATTTCAGGTCATATCTAAATTTAATGTTTCTCAGAATCGTCCCAAAAATAAAATTAAAACTGCATCAGAAAAATTGCACCTTTTCTGGACACTTGGCAGCTCTCGGTCGGCAGGCCGATCTGGGTGATCGGCCTGCTGGTCTTGCTTCATCAGCCTGTCGATCTAATACATCGGCCTACCGATCCATGTAGGTTCGGCCTGCCGAACTGAAGAGAATAATCGAGACATTTATCGATTCTTCATCCTTAAATCCTCAAGCTGTATCCTTCTTCATGTAATATCCATCTTCAAGTTTTCAATCCCGTATGAATCGAATATTTCATATTTCGGGTCATATCTAAATTTAATGTTTCTCAGAATCGTCCCAAAAATAAAATTAAAACTGCATCAGAAAAATTGCACCTTTTCTGGACACTTGGCAGCTCTCGGTCGGCAGGTCGATCTGGGTGATCGGCCTACTGGTCTTGCTTCATCGGCCTGCCGATCTAATACATCGGCCTACCGATCCATGCAGGTTTCAGTTCGGCCTACCGACAGAGCACCAAATTTTCTGCCCCACTGTCGGCCTGCCGGACCACACGTCTGGCCTGTCGATCCGTGACCTTCGGCCTGCCGAACTGTGAGGTCCGGCATGCCGACCGAGCAGAAAACCCTCAATCCAGAAAATACAATTTTAATGCAATTCATCAATTTTATTTTCAACAATTCAAAAACATAAAAATTAGAGACTCAGGAAATACCTGGAGGAGCCATCATCAATCTTCAAGATCCGACTTCTGGTTCCGTCTTCTCCGAACAATTATTTAATTACAAAATTCTTACAAATTAAAAATTAAATAACAATTCCTAGACGGAGATGATAGTCCGCCATCTAATTACATGAAAAACCTAGATACATATTCTAACCTCTAAGGAACCATAACCGGTATGAATTAATTAATTAATAAATAATTAAACAATGATTGAATCAACCATAATTAATTAATAAACATTCACCACATAATCCATGACAACATGTATATTATATAGAAACCTAGAGTGCCATCTCTCTATAAAATTCAATTCAAGCATAGGAGAGATTAAGATCACAAAATTTATGCATATAACATGATCACAAACTTACAAATTTATGTAAAAACCTCGGCTCTGATGCCAATTGTTGGAAACAAAGTGCGCAGTAGAATTTTAAAAAAAAATCATCAGAGTAATTTTCAAAACACAAGTTTGATATGCTATATGTATAAATTAAACAGATCTTACTAACCTCAGTGTGCCGAAGAACCTCTGCAACCTGTGTAGAGAAGTAACGTTCCAGAAGAGCCTCAACCAACTGGTCTTCTTTGCTATTCTCTATCCACAACCGGAGTGAGTGTGGGCTCACACATACAGCTCTTCCACCGGTGACTCTCCTTCCAACCAATAGAGAGAACCCAAAGCTAGTGTTCGTGATTTGTGAACAAAAGCTCTCAGGGAGTTTTTTAGATGCTCACCAGAAGAGTATCACTCTCAATCTCTCAAATTCATCTGAGTAAATCATGAGACTCACTCCCTTTATATAGCTATTGGTCCTGGGGTCAGTCCATATCAGATTAGGTCTAAAAAACTCAAAACAAAATCAAGTTCGGATCAATATCTGATAAGATCCACGTGAAAACGCGTAATCTTATCTCCGCTGATCTGCAGGCCGAACAGGCCAGTTCGGCAGGCCAGACATGTCATTTGGCAGGCCGAACTCCCGAGAAAAAATTTCTGCGAATCTTTTATTTTCCACCCAAGATTCTAAAGGATAAAGTCTCAGTTTTGATTCAAATAACCCAATAGAGAAGTTATCTGATCAAAACAAACTTTATCAAGATAATCTCTACAAAAATAAATCAATTCACAATAATTCCACAAGTTTATCTTGTTCTAATTTGTCCAAAATTAAAACAACCGATAAATAGACAAGAATTATTTGATCGCAATAACTCAACAAGTTTTAAACCAATCTGATAAATCCGACATAAGTCATCAATTATTGAAAAAGCACGCCGTGTCGTTACAGGACTTTGTGAGCTAGTAAAGGGGACCAAAATGGACCTATAAAGTTCAAGCTCATGATAATTATGAAACCTAATATCCCAGATATACATTTTACAATTATCAACTCCAACGCTACTCCACTAAAAGCTTGGAGCTGCACTCTCGAACTTTGTAGAATTACGAAGCTCATGTAGCTAAGTCTCCATGACATATCATAGTGTATCGTATCCCCATATGATCATCCATAATCGGCTTAAGGACAAGTTCTGTCTTACCTTCCCGATTATTTTTATCTTACATTCCATTGTCTCACCATTAGAAAACTTACCATCCAAAGATAGTATACCATTCGGTTACACCTATGTATCCAAATGGTTGAGCGCTCCAGTTTTCTAATTACAGGACAACGCATATAAGAGGATATCATTACTCCTAAAGAGGAGCTATGGATTCCATATCTATGAATAACAAGTCTACGCTATCAAGAGTCATGCCTCCAATGTACCGGCATGCATGCCACTATAGAGATGTGGGAGTCACCCATTGGTACATCAAAAGACACAAGTCGAGACAACGGGCCCACCATTCATCTCAGGATTAAGATACAATACAAATGACTGTCTAAAGTGAATCGATTTGCCAAGATAGAATTATTAATCCAAATCAATTCACTTTATGTCCCGATCCAACACATCGTCACCTATGACAACATGCCAATGTTTCTATTCACGATGTCTAACTCCGATGGTCAAGACAAACCATCTCCCAAAAGGGATATAGACAACATAACAATCTTTACATGAATAAAGTGCCCAACTTTATTTCCTCGATTGCAGATCATATGTTTTAGACCGTCACCTTAAGAATCGTGTCTTCCGCATAATCAGTCCATCATATGCCCAATTCTTAAGGTTTAGACTGACAGTCTCAGACTACTGTTTGCTTATCATACATTTAACAAATATGAACGTAAAGAGGACAAGATTTGGTATATATAAAAGAATAAATTCTTTATTGATAAAAATGCCTCCAAAAACGTATTACATTTTTACTCCTTATGGCATATATGTCTAACAGTGCCAAATGAGAAGGAGAGTGCAATGAATGATCAGTATATTTTGCCCAAAAATAGAATGGATGTGGATTATGGAAACACAACCATGCTGCCCTTCAAGCTATATACTACCTTCAGAAATACACGAAAAGAAAACAACTAACAAGTCAAGACCATGCTAGGTACAAGAGTCAAGGGAGCAATGTCGAGCAAGATAAACTCCAACGGAATCAAAATTGGTAGGTTAGTAGGAACAACGGCAAGCGCAAGGGTTACTAAGATCAAGGGAAGCAAGGCAACAACCGAGGAGGTAATTTCTAGAATAAACAAGCCAAGCTTCCAACATGTACTAAATGTGGAAGAACCCAGGAGAATGTCACCAAGGCACTGATGTATGTTACTACCACTATGAACGAGAGGGTCACATCTAGAAGCACTTCCCCTATAAGGACCAGCAGCAACAGAATCATCACAGGTATCAATCTGCCAACCTCAACAACATGCAAGCAACCATAGAGTGACCCCCACGAGCTCAACCCACAACAAATGCGAGGGTGCATGTCATCACTAGAGAAGATGCAGCTGAGGCCTCCAACATGGTCGCATGTCAGATTCTTATATCTAATAAGTTTGCTAACGTAGTGTTTGACACGGGCACTACACACTCTTTCATCTATGCTTCTTTTACAAAGAAGTTCAAAAAATTCAAGAAGACATGGAACATAGATTTATAACATCACTTCACTCAAAGGAAGTGACGATATCTACCCATCAACTCCAGTTGATGTCGATGAGGACAATAGATAAAGAACTACATAATGACCATGATAATACTAGATATGAATGACTATGATATAATCTTAGAAATGGAATTTCTAGATAAGTATGACGTGTCAATAGAATGTCGTCATCAACAAGTTTTGTTTGAACTTCAAGGAGAAACATAGTTTGAATATTTAAGTGAGCTAAAGAAGAAGATGAAGATGTTCATATCCGCTTTGAAGGCACAAAAGATGTTGGCAAATGGATGTATGGTCTGTTTGATGAGCATAGTAGACAAGAGAAAGGAAGTAAAATAGAAAACCATAGATGTTGTGCTTGTAGTACTAGGATTTTGCGAGGTGCTTCTCGAAGACCTTCTAGGATCACCACCGGACTGAGAGATAGAATTCAAGATAGAGCTAGCTCCTAGAATGGGACCAATCTCGAAAGCAACTTATCAAATGGAGCCTGCTAAATTAAAGGAGTTGCAAAAACAAATGCCAATGATACTAGAGAAGTGGTCAGTGGGGAGCCCCGACGTTGTTTGTCAAGAAGCAGGATGGTTTGATGAAACTTTGTATAGACAAGTGAGAGCTGAACAAGGTGACAAACAAAGAATAAGTATTCGCTACCAATGATTGATGATCTTTCTGATCAATTGAGGGGTGTTGTAGTATTTTCTTACATAGATCTAAGGAGAAAATAGTAGGTTTTTTATACACTTGAAATTCATAAGTTTGAGGAATTAAGGTTTGGATAATTTGATGAGAAATCATAATATGAATATGGTTGGTGGAATTTATGATATTAGTTTAAGGATTTATCATGAGAATTTATTTGAGGATTAATTGAAGCATGGATTAGGGCTCTTAGTTTCTTAAAGACGTAAATTGAGATTTTTATAGTTTCTTATTTTTTGTGCCCAGAATGTTAATTATGTGGTATTACAACATGAACACTTCAAAGAGGCGAGTGTACTAAGATATCAAGACACTGCATCACCTTAATTATGATTACAGTAAGCTTGCAAGCCAAATAAGTACATCTCTCATCTGCAACATATTTGTTCAAAATATGATTTATATGAAACTAAAATCTTGATAGCTAAAATAATTAAAGTTTCAATGAGGATTTTTATGAAAAAGAGGTATGATAAAAATATTACGTTAGATGTTCCTCATAATTTTGTACAAGTATCTAATTAAGAATTAATCAAGCAAAAAGAAGTTTAGATGACATGTAACATAGGTTAAGTTGCATCAATGGATGTTGGATCGTTACCCCACTCTCATTGTGGTTGTGCGTTTTGGTGCATCGCTCAAAGCCCAATAAGTGGACACGATTTGAAAGAAGAGAATTTTAATAAAATTTTAAAAAGTTAAGTGATTATTATGATGTTAAATGTTTAGTGAGTAATTATTAGGGATGTACTTACAAAATGCTTCCCTTGCTATAGTTTATTTGCATGTCGCATATAAGGGTAAGAGTTAAGCTCTAGGGCGGAAGACGTTTGAAGTGGACGTGCACGTGGTGACATAGCAGGATCTCCGATGTTTGGTTTTAAGGATATATTGGAACTTATGTTTTTAGTTATGGTTTGACTTTCAGGTTTTGGTTAATATTTTCCGACTGTGTTAGGATGAGATATTGGTTATTAATATTTTACGCGATTTTTTTAATGCAGTTTGTTAAAGTTCTATAATTTTGCAAGTTTCTTTTAGATATATTATTAGTCATTTTTTTGAAGTTCAAAATTTATTCCGACTTGTAATAGCACTAGTTTTGCCCAAGTATTTACTTGTCCTCCGCTATAATAAGATAGTGTTTTTCCATTAAAAATGACATTAAATAAGATCACTGTAGCATCCCGCTAGAGAAGGTGCTACATGGGAACCAGGTTAAGCCGATTACAAAAAAAATTTGAGGCGTTCTAGCCAGAATTACCATCACGACGAAGTAAACCATGCAAATAAAGAACTCTCATTAAGAAAATGTAGTGGCTTCTATACGAGAACAAAGATGAAAGAATTACAATCGGAACACAGCATGAAGAAAACAAAATTGGACTCTAACTCGGAATTTGACAGTATATTGGTGGTGCAAAACAATTATCTACTGGAGTAATGAATACTTATCTCGTACCTCTAAAATACATTAAAAAGACAAGACTATTACTTCAATGATGAACCACTTCCTTTTTCAACCAGTGTTCTCTGCTTATTGGCACCTTCGACTATCAAAATAGTGGTTCCAAGGAAGAGGAATCTTGAAGCATTTTGAAGACTGAAAACCATTTTTGCTCAGGACTTTGAGAAGCTTTTGTTAGCCGTAATTGCCTATGGAAACAACTTCCTTAACTTTTCAGCAGAAAGGGCTGCTCTTCTATTTGTTGGCTCGAGAACAAGTGCATATTTGAAATCTGCAGAGTGAAATAGCTAATGTATGAGACTATGAGATAATAGCAAATGTATATTGAAGAAAACATTTCCGAAAATACTTTTATTTCTAAACTAAAAAAAAAAAAAGGAATAGACAGAACCTGTGCTACTTAGTGAAATGACAATCCAAGAAGGTTTTTGAACTTGAAAAAATGTCCAAGACTCGAGAAAAAATTGTTAAATGATTATCCAAGAAGTTTTTTGAACTTGGAAAAATGTCAAATACTCGAGAAAAAATTGTTAAAAAAACACAGCCAAAGAAAGCAAGAAAGGGAAGCTGACCTTCAATTGCCCCCTCATAATAACCAAGCATCTCTCTTGCTGTGCCTCTTCGCAAGTAGGATTTTATACTCTGAAGAACCAAAACAGCAATTTATTTTTTTTTAAAGGAAACTGTGAATTAATAATTAAAAAAAATTGGGTGAAAATAAGAGAGGAAGAGGAAGAGGTATCCTCAAAGCCCAGATGAAATTATGTACAAAACAATAGCAATGTAATTGTACTCTGGTCATAGTAGGTGTCCCACGAAACTTGTATATAATATAAGAATAAAAAAAAGGGAATAGAATTGCTCCGGACAGACATATGAATGGTTTTCTCGATGTCAAGACCTTTGGCAGATATTCCACCAAAACCTATGTTCAAAATGGGTTAGATCTGTAAACATGCTGATATCACATCCTCATGTACATTGCAGTCTAGTTAAAAGGAGAGGCAAGCCCATGTCAATCAGAGATCATGCGACCAAATTCTAGCAAGTAATGGAATGACATTTTGAGTTTCAGTAATATTCTTGGATGGTTTTGAGGGTATCCGTCAATTTTAATCCAAGACTAGCCCGATATAGGAAAAGATTCATGCAGCTCATATTAAGGCCCGCTTTACTTTTGGCTTCAAATGTGACAAAAAAAGATAACGAACAATATATTGCAGTATCCTAACAAATTCACTATTACATATCCCAATTTGAATGATCTATGCAGAAACAACCATGAACTTCACCTTTTTATCCAGGTTGATAGCTTTGGTACAATCTGCCTCGGCTTGAAGAAAACTGGATTTGCAAAAGGATACGAGTTAAATTTGACGAGTCCAGTTTAGCAACTAAACTTCCAAGATGCCAAAAGCATTTTCTTACCTTCCAACTTCCAGATAAGCCGCAGCCCTGTTACTATAATATGTTGCATTATTGCCACAAAGTTTGATAGCCTCGGTATAGAAACTGATGGCTTTTTGCCACTGTTTTTCCTTATACGCTTGATTTCCCTTATTATATTTACAAGTCAAAAATTATACCACAAACTAAAGAGAACCACAAACAATCAAAATGAAATAAGTATTATTAGTCAAATTTACCTTCTCCTTGGCAATTTCAGCAGATTGTTCCCGGCTGAATATATTTTTTGATACTTTGGACTTAGCACCAACATCTGCCTGCTCTCGCAAAGTTGTATACAAGGAATGCAGTGCATCTAGTAAAAAGCGATCACCCCCATGCCGGGCAATTAAGGAGACTGAAACAGGACAGATGTCATCAGACCCTAAAGGAACTGTGACCTGAAAAGAAAAGACACAAAAGGGAAAGCATATTATAACCAGGAGACACGATCTACCCTACTTTGTTTCCTTCTTAAATTAATTTTTATTTTATTTTTATTTATTTATTTATTTATTATTATTATTATAGAGAACACTGAACTTTATTCATAAAGAAGATAATGTACAGAATTATAGATGGATGAGGAATCTATCTAGGAAAGAAATAAAGAAAATAAAAAACAGCACAGTACAGTAAGATGAACTATACCGTGCAACAAAGTCACAAAAGAAACCAAAAACCAGTCCCTACACCTAAATCAAAATATCTTCCCAACTTAACATGATCAATGAAAGTGAGAAGTCCTTAAATTAAGTTAAATTACATAGAAACATTTTCTATTGAGATTTGATACATATTTTTCTTCTCAAACATACATAGACAGACGTAGACACAGACCACACACATACATACCTGACAGCAACCTGACATGCTAGCAATACTTAATAGACCGAATGCACGGTTCTGGAACTCCTCTGATTGGATCTCCTTCCCGCCCACTTTTGGCTGAGGATCCGCAGTGGTTGGTATCACCAGAATCCCATCATCCTATGAAAAATATCAAGCATAAAAATTAGCATAATTTTACAAAATCCTAGATATGAAACTAAGGACAGCAGAAGTGAGAAAAGAAGCATGCAAAAAATGATATAAATTTTAATGCTACTCATTAATACTCTGAGCATAAAATATTCATTATCCCAAGCTCTTTGCAACCCAAATTAATGTACTCGGACACATCAATCACAAATATTCTTTTAAGTCTGAATTAAAACATGGAATATAAAAGCAAAAAACTAAAACCTGGAATAGTGAGAGCATTAAGCATTAAACTCAGAATCATTTAACTGAGTTTAGCTTTAAACTCCACATAGAAATTACCAGACATATGTTGAAGCCTTGATAATCAACGATTCCATTGTTTTTTTTGTTTTTTAAATAATAATAAAAAAAAAACTATCTTATAGTTATTGGCTCTGGATACTCGGTCCAACTATTGTCACTCTGTGTAATCCTCAACATTTCAATTAGCTAGAAAACAAGCTGAAAACATTAACATCTACACCAACTTTTTGACCAAAAAAGTAAAGTGTTCCAGATACGTTTTAATGATTCCCTTGAGATCAAAGGAAATAAAAGAACTATATTTGTAGCTTTTGGATTCAATATTTTATTGTTAAAATTCTTGGTGATTCAAAGATGGTAAAGCCTGTCAACATTAATGAATGCATGATAGGCCACTGGCCATCAATAATATGATAAACACTTCAGTTTTTTTTTTTTTTTCTAACGAAACAAGATAATGTTATTAACAAAAATGAAAAAAGATGCACAGCAGGGGACAAGGAGTCCACCAAAAACAACTAGAACACCTAAAGAATCAAAATAATATTAAAATTAAAACCCAGCCCCTCAACAAATCACACCATTAAGCCTTTGACTTGAGAAATCCACAGAGCAACACAAAACTTAAATGACTTTTGATGGTGGACTCCCCATCCTCTCCTCCAGCTTGTTTTGTTGTTCTTTGTACTTCATGATTGTTGTTGAAGTTTTGTTTCCTTTCAAATGAAGGGAACCGAAGAATCTATTACAATACAGCAGCACCAAAACATGCAGGACAATCTCCAACACAAGGTACAGAGTTCGAAACCCCACCCCCAAGTGGAAAAAATAAATAAATAAATAAATAACCATGGTAATCAGACAATTCATACACTTAGAATGGGCATGTTTGAGAACAGTCAAAAGGTTAACCATAGCAGATAAAGACCGGCTGGTAATGAAGGCAGTCTAATCTGAATTGTGGAGACATTAAAAACTAACAAGTTCTCGAGGAAAAAAAAAGAGAGAGAGAGAGAGAGAGAGTCCGAAATTAAGTGAAACAGAAAAATTAGAAAAATTATTTGACCACATCTCTCAAACTGACCAAAAAATGAATAAAGGCCCATGGACAATGGAACAATAAAAAAAAATTTGCAGAATCCGCAACTAATCTTCCAACTTGCATATTAATTAGAAAGACGGCCAAAAGGAAAAATTACACCTTGAAAAAGCACATACAAATACAATCTCAAACATTGCACCAATTCACAAGCTATCATTCCGAACATTCATCTCATTTCATAAATATCTTTTTTTCTTTTTGAATATGTTTTCTTGCTCCCTGAGCTTGAGAGTGAGAGAAAACTAATTCAGGGGAATATGAACTAAGAGCATGCGGGTACAGAATTAACCATGTCAAATGAGCATAAACACTGACACAACCAGCTGATGACAGAGTACTAGCACAATTTGGTTGTTTTTAGTCCAAAAGAATGGACATGCAAAATGCATTTGAAAAGCTTCAACAAATTATTAAACAAGGTATCACCTTCAGCAAAGAGTTGAGAGCTGAACGTATCTCATTCCTAATTGATTTACAGCTTTCAATTTCTTCATCTGCCATGTCCAGCGTGTCATGCAATGCTGATGAGATAACAGGATCCAAAACAGGCTTTACCATGTTAATCCATCCCTCATGGTTTTGTCTAAACTCGTGTCTGTATGGGCAAAACAAAACTCAATAAATACCTTGCCGTTCAGGTTGGTAAAATAAAAAAAAATAAAAATAAAAAAAAGGGAAGAAAAAAGCATGAACTGTCTTTTTATTAAACTAGATAAAAAGCATCTGTTTCATCATTTTTTTTATATAAGAAACAAAGAACTTCATTGAATAACAAAAAAGGACACGTGTGAATGAGCACACGCAATCAAAATAAAGCATAATAAAATGAGGAAGCAAACATATTGCTCAAAGCCACATTAATAATAAAGAAACTTTACTGAGGAAATAAAAGAAACATGTAAATGGGGACATGCAGTCCACTGATGAATCCTAGGGTTTGACTAAGAAAATATCAAGCAACATCAAAGAAGATGAAGAACAATGAACAGATTTCTTTATTGAACTGAATTGATAATAAAGCAGCTACAACACTAACCACTCAAGTTGTCAACCCTTGTGATTTGACTCAATCTCGCAACCTGGTTAAACAAAGATTTCCAGTCAAAATATGCCTAGAAATCTTCCTTCTTTTTACAGCACCTATATATCCTCTGTCTAAATAACTCATAACTAACAAACCACTTCAACTCAACAGACTAACTAACCGCGTTAATATTCAGACCAATTACAACATGACCCCAGCCAAACTTCCCTGCTAAGCAGATACACAATCTTACAGTACAACCCAACCCCAGCCATTTATTTCTTTCCATTCCTGACATATACAAGCCTAATAAGGGGCCTAACATCCACCTAGAGAGCCACATAAAACAGAAAACAAAAACTGAACAATATACAGAACATTTTCCCAATTCCAGGGGAAAAAAATGGAAATACCTTGAAACCTAAATTTTTTTTTAAAAAAAAAAAAGGAAGGAAAGAAAGAAAGATCAAAAGAGAGCCCAGAACTAAACTTTGCCCGACCAAAGAAACCCCTTTCTGAACCTCCAAATCCAAGTTGCATAAGACTTTCAAAGCAAAATGTCAAAATTGCAGCTCTCAAACTAACACCAAACAAAAACTTTTCGATAAATAGAAGCTATCGACTTGGAAGAATTACCCTAATGTAATATGACCTCAATGCTTGCACCTAGGTGATGTTTAAAAGAAGCAGACATAATGACAATAGAGAAAATCATGTCTTTTGTTTAGTCCCAGGACTGAAAGATAATATGGAGAAGAGCATTTTTTTGGGCATTAACAGTGATGAAGATGAGATGATCAGATTTGCTTCTGTCTCTGTTCACAATGCCTTGTCTGGTAGCAGAGAAATTGGAGAAAGCTATGAGAGATTTCTTGTAGGTGGGTAGTCATGAAGGTTGGGGTGATCACTTAGAAGCATAGGAGTTGGTGAAGTTGCAAAGAGGAATGGAGGGTTGGGGATGGGTAATCCGGCTGCAAAAATATGAGCCCTTTTTGCTAAATGGTTGTGGATATTTGCTTTGGAATATCACTCACTTTGGCACAAAGTAGCAAGAGTAAGAATAGGCATGGAAAGAATGGGTGGATTCAAGGGATGCAGGGAGAGTAGTAATATGAAGGATCAAAACATTTTATACGAGGGAGATTAAGATCTAGGCTTCTTTTTCTCTTTGAAGAAAGCCAAGAGAGAAACTCCCCAAACCTTCACAACCTCGAATCTAACTCTAAGAATATCACCAATAGCATGCCCTTACGACTAAATTCCATGGTCAAAACCTTGCCATTCTCTTTTATGTAGTTGAAGCAACCATCACTTGATACAGAGGCTGCAATCTTCCTTTAGTTCTTAATGAGCTACACACAAGCACATTGTCTAATAGCAGAGTTCGCTGCTTAGCTCCAATACCAATTTTTTCAAGAACAATGCCTATTGGATGTGTCTCTCCATGATTGCAGCATGGAAGGAGACACCATCGACCATAACAAAGAGCACCGAATCGCTTGAAGAAGAACCCGCTCAGGCTGCCACCATCCTTGGAAGGGTATTTACTCAAACTATCCTCTTTCTTGGAACTGTATTTACTCATGCTATCCTTTGTTTTCTTTACATTTTCCCCAAAATTGAGTATGCGTGACGAGTTCCTTTTTGGGAACACATTTGAGTGTGGAGGCCTTTCCTTTGCTCAAGCCTTAACATGAATTATTAGATTGTATTCCTTTCATTCATCTCCAGTTTCCCTTTACAAAAATAGACATGACAAGAGTGACAAAAACATGGTGTCAAGGGATCTTCACAGAATCCTAATGAGAGGCAGTTACATATAAAGGTTGAGTTTGTAATCCTTGTTATAGGAGGGTACGTTAGGAGTGGGGGTGACAAGGAGGATTCGATATTTGGAGCCCTCAGGTCTGTTTCTTGCAAATCTTTGTACTACAAACTGCTTGAACCCCCTCATGTTTCTAAATTCCAGTCATTTTCTATCATTTGGAAAGCCCATGATCCTGCTAAAGTTACAGTGTTTAATTGACCGCTTGTATTGATAAAAAATAACAATAAAATAAAAATAAAATAAATAAAATAAAATGACTGTTTGTTCTTGGAGACCCTTTAAGACTTTGACCCCAGGTTGGGTTTTCTTGATAGGGCCAGCGTGGATTATATTGACCATATGTTATTGTACTGTTCTTTCTCAAATAGATTGTGCCTGAGGTTATTGCATGTGTTTTGGTTGAGTTGGGTATCACCTCTGAAATGTGCAGACGAGGTTGTTTCTTCCTCTCTTATCAGATTCAATAAGGGCAAAGGATTTGGAACGTTCCATTATGCGCCTGTCATGCCTGTGTCAGGTGTTATGGTTACAATGAAATAAAAGGATCTTCGAAGACTCTGCTTGTTCAGAACGTGAACTTTGGGAGCAAGTCTTGGTTTGCTATATGGCTGCCTAGAGACAGAATTTCACAATTTCAATATGTCTAATTGATTAGGAATTGGTTGCTTCTAGTTCTGTAAATTTTGTTCAATGTGTTGGACTCCCAGTCCGGCTGTTTGGTGTTCTTAAAGCTTCATGATTTTTTTAATGAAGTTTTGTTTCTTTTGAGGAAAAAAAAAAGGAAAGAAACAATGACAATGGTTATGGGAAAAGAATGGGAATAGGAACGAAAAGCAAAATTATGCCTTGGTTCAGTTAGAATTTTGACTCGCTATGTACTGGCATAAGTTTTGGCTTTATTTTGACAAAAATTAGCCCTGTGCTTTACCATACATATATATACATATATATATATGTATATATGTATATTTATTTATAACCAATTAATCGATATAATGGCAAATTTTTTTATCTAAGTAAATATTTAAGAGAGAACTAATTTTGTGTTTAAAATAGGTTTTACTAGAGAGAAACAAACCATACTTTTTTTTTTTGGCTTCTTTTTGTCGTGGAAACACTAGAGAGCAAGCTAATTGGTCAAACAACAAACCCACCAAACTAGACCTTTAGCCTAAAAAAGCATATGCCACCAATAGGGATACGAATTTCCCCAAAAAGGAGGAGAATTAAGTTGGACAGCTCGAGAACAAAAGAAAGCGTTTTCCAATTGACATTTTTAAAACTATATTTTTATAATAGGTTATATTTTTGAAATAATAATACCTGTATTCTATAGATCTTTGCAGCCAGAGCCGTCAAAAACTTGCAGCAATAAAAGTAAGCTGATATTGTTGCTTGATAGCAGCCCCACTGTCCCAACCTCACAGCATTGCAGATGAAGAAGAGACTTGAGAGAGCAAAAAGAGACACAGACAAGCGATTACTGTGAAGGCAGCAAAGCTTGCCATCTAGTAGCAGACATCACCGATTATGGATTGGACTTGTTAGAGACAAAAAGGTGGAAAGAAGACGTGAAGGGACGGTCAATTTTTAAGTGCTAAGAGGGACAATTAAGGGAGAAAAAAACACCCCAAGGAACTCAACAATCTTTCCCACCCATATCGCATGGCAATGACAATTGCACTAGATTGAAGGACATTGTGGGAAAACACAGTTTTTTATTTGGGGAATTTTTGCTGTAGTATAGAATATTCAGTAAATATTGTATTCCCTGATTTCAAGGATTTAGTTTGTTATCTGTAGCCTAAGATTAGGGGATTTTCTGGTTTTATTTTTTTTCCTAGTTTAGCCGCTCAGCTGTAAATATATACTTGTAAAAACATCCCTAATTCAATAGAATCGCTACATTTTTCATCATGGTATCAGCGCTTTAGGTCCTTTCTCTGGGAATTCGTATTTTTTGCTGATTCAAGTTTGTTTTTTTGGTTCTCATTCCAGAACTTGTTTCTCTTTTTTTTTTTCTAGTTCTCATTCCAGAATTTGTTTCGCCACTTGTTGGTTCTCATTCCAGGATTTTTTTCTTTCTTAGCCCATTGTTTCTCTACTATTCCTCTTGGTTCCTCTTGAGCCATGTCAAACACCACGGAAGTCAGCCACACTTCTAAACCTCACGTAACCGAGAATCAGGCCATCGAGAATAGCTACTCTGCTAATGGGGAATTACCCAACTTCCAAGCTGCCTATAGATTGAATGGGAGAAATTATTTGAAGTGGTCGCAACTGGTGAGGACACACTTAAAGGGCAGAGGCAAATTAAGTCATTTGCTTCGAACTGGCCTAAGAAGGGGATCCAAAGTTTGACGCATGGGACGAGGAAGACTCAATGGTGATGTCCTGGCTTTGGAATTCTGTCTCCAAAAATTAGTGATATCTGTATGTTCCTTAATACTGCCAAGGAAATTTGGGAGGCTATCAAACAGACATATTCAAAGGTTACAATGCTGCGCAGATTTATGAAATCAAGACTAAGATTGCTGCTACTAAACAGGGAAGTCAAACTGTTGCTGAATACTCCAACCTCCTACAAAGTCTCTGGCAAGAAATGGATTATTATCAATGCATCCAGATGAAGTCTAGTGAAGATGCAGCCACACTAACGAGGTTTGTTGAAAGAGAGAGAATTTATGAATTTTTGGCTAGGCTTAATATCCAATTTGATGCAGTACGGGTTCAAGTACTTGGCAAGGAGGATTTGCCATCTTTTAATGAAACAATTTCAATAATTCATGCTAAAGAAGGAAGAAGAGGAGTTATGGTTGAGAATGTACCTGTGGAAAGCTCGACATTGGTGTCAAAAACAACAAGCAAGAAGAGTATTGCATTAGAGCAGTCAGCCACCGAATGAAGCAAGCAGCCAAACCGGTCGAAGCCCTTTAATCGAGACGATTTGTGGTGCACCTACTGTAAAAAACCTCGTCACACCAAAGAAAGGTGCTGGAAGCTTCACGGCAGGCCATAGGTCCCAAACTAGAATGAAACAAGGAGGCGAGGACAAGGAAGGGGATAGATTCAAGCTCATATTGCAAAAGTACAACCAACGAATGATGACAGCAACCAAGAAACATCTCCTGGGTTCAATAGAGATGAGATTGAGAGATTGAAGAATTTTTTGAACTTACTGGTAAAGCCGTCATCTTCTGCAAGTACTTCTAATTTAGCCTTCTCAGGTATATCTACTCCTCATGTCCCTAATGCTTTGGATAATGCCTCGAACACATGGGTCATTGACTCAGGAGCCACAGACCATATGACCTCTTTCTCTACAAAATTTATATCTCATACACACCCAGTCCTAGTAACAAGAAAATCACCATAGCTGATGGTTTAGTCACTACTGTTGCTGGCCAAGGAGATGTCTTTATTAGTGATTTACATGCACTAAAAAATGTTCTCCATGTTCTAAAATTGTTCACCAACCTCTTGTCAATCCAAAAACTAACCAAAGAAGCTAATTGCAGTGTGACTTTTTTTCCTTCTCATTGTGAATTCCAAGAACAGCGTATGACGAAGATGATTGGACATGCTAGGGAGAGACATGGCCTCTACTATCTTGAAGAGCCAAGTGAACAACATAGAGTTGAGAATCGTTCCTCCTTGTCATTCCTTTCCGAGTCATTCAAATCCAATAAAGACAAGATCTAGCTTCATCACCTTCGTCTTGGTCATCCGTCATTTTGTGTCCTTAAAATTTTATTTCCTTCGTTATTCAATAAAATTGCAGTTGAAAGTTTTCATTGTGATGTATGTGAACTCACAAAGCATAAACGAGCTGTTTTTCCAATAAGCAATAAAAGAACATCTATTCCATTCACTGTTATTCATAGTGACATTTGGGGGCCTTCTACTGTACCCAACATCTCTAGGGCCCGTTGGTTTGTTTCATTTATTGAGGATTGTACTCGTATGACATGGATCTCTCTTAAAAAACAAATCGGATGTGAGTCGTGTTTCAAAATTTTTTCAACACGATTCAAACACAATTTGGGGTTGGGATTAAACGGTTTCGATCTAATAATGCAAAAGATTATTTTAATCAAGTCCTTTCTCGATTCTTTCAACAACACGGTATCATTCATGAATCATCTTGTATTAGCACTCCCCAACAAAATGGAGTGGCCGAACGAAAAAATGGCCATCTTTTAGCAGTTATCTAAGCCCTTCTTTTTCAAAAACATGTTCCATAAAATTATTGGGGGGAAGCCGTGTTAACTGCAGCTCACATCATAAATAGACTTCCTACGAGGGTACTTAATTTTCAGAGTCCAGCACAAGTCTTTGCAAAATTCTATCCCAACTTTCATGTTACCTAACAACCTTGTTCCCAAAATCTTTCGTCGTGTTGCTTTTGTTCATGTACATTCTCAACATAGAGGCAAACTTGATCCAAGGGCTCTCAAATGTGTCTTCGTTGGTTACTCATCCACTCAAAAGGGCTATAAGTGCTATCATCCTCTCACATGCAAAGTTTTTTGTGTCTGCTGATGTCACCTTTGTTGAAAAGGATCAATATTTTCACCATTCTTATCTTCAGGGGGAGACGATATTCATGGAAGATAAGGACAAGGACTCTTTTCTTCTTGATCTGCCTGTGTCTAAGTCGTCTACTTCCATTCCAGTTCAATCCAAGCTCCAATCTAAGCCTTTACAGTCCCAGCCGTCCTCTGTCCCTGTTCAGTTCAAGTCCTCTGCCCCCATCCAGTCCGAGTTCACTCCTATGCCAACTACACTCACTCAACACCATCATCATCGAGATCCTGCTGTTCCTGTTGTTCCTGTGTCAATAGACAAAGATCCTCCTACATCCATGGCACAAAAAATAAACCATGCTCGTCCGCTTCAGGTTTATTCAAGAAAGAAAAGGCCATTCTTTCAACCAATGCAAGTGCCATTATCTGATCCAAACCCAATGACTATTGAAGCAAATAAGTCAACCACTTCTTCTCCCAATCCTAATATGCCAGATACCCAAACAAAAAATCATCTTGACATCCCTATAGCTTTGAGGAAGGGAACTAGGACTTGTACCCAACACCCCTTGTATCTCTTCAATGTCCTACAAAAACCTATCTCATATTCATAGGACCTTTCTCACTAGCCTTAATAACATTACCATTCCCAAAACTTTATCCGAGGCACTAAGAGATGAGAATTGGAGAAATGCCATGAAGGTAGAAGTGGAAGCTCTAGAAAAGAACAAAACTTGGGATTTGGTGAAATTGTCAAGAGGAAACCAATTGGGTGTAAATGGGTCTTTACAGTGAAATATAAGTCCAATGGCTCCTTAGAAAGATATAAGGCGAGATTGGTTGTCAAAGGTTATACTCAGACCTATGGCATAGACCATCTCGAGACATTTGCTCCCGTTGTGAAAATGAATACGGTGAGAGTGCTCCTATCATTGGCAGCCAACTTTAGATGGAAATTGCAACAGTTTGATGTCAAGAATGCATTCTTACATGGTGATCTTGAAGAAAAAATTTATATGGAACTTCCCCCTGGATTCGGTTCTACAAATGAAGAACAAATGGTATGTAAATTGAAGAAGGCATTGTACGGACTCAAAACAATCTCCGACAGCTTGGTTTGGAAGGTTTACCAAAGTCATGCTAAACCTCGGATTCAGACAGAGTCAAGGTGATCATACCTTGTTCGTGAGACATTCAACTTCAGGGAAAGTTACAACATTGTTGGTTTATGTGGATGACATAATGGTGACTGGAGATGATGCGGGAGGAATTGAAAAGCTAAAGAGATGTCTAGTGAAAGAATTCGAGATCAAGGAGCTTGGTAGACTGAAATATTTTCTTGGCATAGAAGTAGCTCACTCTCGGCAAGGGATCTTCATATCTCAACAGAAGTATGTAATTGATCTTCTGAAGGATACAGGTAAACTGGGATGTAAGCCTGTTGACATGCCTATAGAATCCAATCATAAATTGGGTGATGTCCAAGAAGATGCTACAGTTGACAAAAGTAATTATCAAAGGCTTGTTGGGAAATTGGTTTATTTATCACACACTAGACCAAAATAGCATATGTTGTTAGTGTGGTGAGCTAGTTTATGCATAATCCCAAAGAAACTCATCTCAGGGCTGTGAATAGGATCCTACAGTACCTAAAGGGGTCGCCTGGTAAGGGAATATTGTTCAAACAAGGAGAAGGATTGAATCTTGAAGCCTATACGGACACAGATTATGCATGGTCAATGGATGATAGAAGATCAACTTCAGGTAATTGTACATTCTTAGGTGGAAATCTTGTCACGTGGAGAAGAAAGAAACAAAACGTGGTTGCAAGATTGAGTGCAACAGCAGAATTCAGATCAAAGGCGCTGGGGATTTGTGAGCTCCTATGGCTGAAGATAATTTTAGAAGATTTGAAGATTAAGTGGGAAGGTCCAATGAGATTATATTGTGATAATAAGTCAACTATCAACATTGCACATAATCCGGTACAACATGATCGTACGAAGCATATAGAAGTTGACAGGCATTTTATAAAGGAGAAACTTGATAGTGGGCTGATTTGCACTCCGTTTGTCCACACGGAGGATCAGTTAGTGAATATATTCACAAAGGAACTATCCAGTTCAGTTTTTCAAAATTTAGTTAACAAGCTTGGAATGGATAATATCCATTCATCAGCTTGAGGGGGAGCGTGGGAAAACACAGTTTTTTTATTTTAGGGAATTATTTGCTGTAGTATAGAATATTCAATAAATATTGTATTCCCCGATTTCAAGGATTTAGTTTGTTATCTGTAGCCTAAGATTAGGGGATTTTCTCGTTTTATTTTTTTTTCCTAGTTTAGCCACTCAACTGTAAATATATACATGTAAAAACATCCCTAATTCAATAGAATCGATACATTTTTCATCAAAAACTAGTTCTATTTGAATTACGACAAAGTAATCTCATTCTTTTCTTGTTCATACCCTTTCCATTCTAGCACAACCGAATAGCATCCAGATATATACATAAGAGCATCTTCAATTTAATGCTAAATTAATGTGTCAATGCTAAATTTTGGCTTCTATATAGGAAAATTATGGTGCTAACTTTAGCGTATCTATACTTGGTGCCAAGTATAGCATGTGCTAGATTTTGGCATTTGATTGCTACTGATTGATGATTTGACTTTTTAATTACTAATTACAACATCTTCTCTAAGCCAACTGGGGCCTAGCCCAGTTGGTATTTGCATTTCACGCATTTTTATGCCAAATATAGCATTGGCATTTGCATTGGAGATGATCTAAGAGAACAGACAAATGAAAGCATTTAGACAAACAGTAACCTGGTTTCAAACAAAAAAATCCTTGTAAAAAAGTGAAACTACTAGAGAAGAGGTGAGCGTGGTTTTTGGAGTGCTAATAGAAAATCTTGCATGAAAATTCCAATCAGTGATCACAAATGATTGTGGAATACAAGAGATTCAAGAGAACCAGTCTCGTCTCTAAAGAAAGCAAAATCAAATGATATATCTCCACTCTTTAAAGAAAGAAGCTTACTTTTGAAGAACCTGCATAGCCCTTGCAAGTAATCCAGTCGATGGAACATTCACTTGTCCATTTGTTTTTTTAATCTGGAACACCTTCAAGCTTGGAACTTTAGAACTGAGATATGCCTCAAGATTCTCATGCTTTAACACTTGTCCTGAACCATCTTAAACAGAAAATTAAGAAAATATCCAAAATGGTGGTGGAAGCTTAGCTTTCATCATTTACAGAATATGTCAATAATGAGGAAAATTCATGCTCTATTTGAAAACACCCGTACAAACCGTAAACTTTGGATTGGAATGAGGAGTTTAAAGTGAGATTTTCAATTCAAAATGGAGTTTGGATTGGATTTAGAAATAGTCAGTTTGAGTTGAAACATATAAATATATATAGATATTATATAAGAAACGAAACTATCATTAATCAAAAGAAAACTTTACAAAAGTTTTGGATGGATGAGAGATCCACCAAACACAGGCACAGAGTATTTTGAATTCCATACTTGGGGATCTAGTACCTAAAAAATAATGCACATGCATCTACGTCTATATGTATATAAATATAGACACACACAAATATAATATTTAAAAAAAACAACATATGATATTTGCAGTAGTAACTAAGTGTTATTATGGTAATGATGATATTACAGGTATGACGAAGATGAGGCCCAGAAAAAGATAAGCATGACAATCATAATGATGATAATGCGTGAAGGAAAAGATGAGCATACTTCCAAAAATTCTCTCAGTGGATTTGACCACAGCTTGAACAATCTTGTCAGAAGGAATTTTTGCCAGTTGAAAGCAATCATCAGCTATTATAACTTGTCTAGGGCTACGTTGCACAGTGTATGGAAGTTGCAACAGCACATGTCCAACACGACGAAGAATGGTATGATCCTGGGCAAACCATCCTGAGGAAAGAGATTTAAAAACATGTTATATTATAGACGACATATGGATCAATTTTCAAATACGAATTAAAAGTCTCAATCAAACTCACCAACCAAACAAACAGCCAACTCAAAGGAACCAATTATAGAGCATCTAGTACATACACGTGTAGTAACTCATTACACAACAGATTGCATGTTTAGCACACCAAAAAGATATCCATTATATTTCATGTTCTAATTTCATATTCTAAGAAATGAAAGAAAATAAAAGCATTTCTAATGAACATAAATAAAGAAGATACAAAGGTTTCAATTTATCTATCTTGCTGATTCCAATAGTTTTTAAAAAGAGGAAAAATTTGCTGACACATCACAAAGTACAGTGTAGATAGATGCCGTTTTATGTTTTCTCACATGGCAAAATAGGCCTAGTATGGTACATACCAACAGTGTCAAGACTTGTTGAAACAGGTATAATTCCCACGTTAGAAACAGCTCCATGCGATGGTCGGAATCCCAAAACACCACAAAATCCAGCAGGTACCCTGACGCCACCAACAGTATCAATACCTGTCCCGCTGCGTTAGTCAGAGATGCAAATTCCAAACTAGAAAAAGGTCGCTTATATCATAGCTGAAAATATGATGAGCAACAAGAAATACAGACAACAAGGAATTTAAGATTATGTTTACCTATTGGGATTATTAAATATTTATTTTGCTTAATCCTATAATTATGTTAGGTTTACCCTTTTTTAAAAGAAAAAAATTTATTGATTGATCAATCAAATATAAGAAAAAAAAAGAGGACAGGGTGTCCTCCAATGAACAGAAAAAGAAAAAACAACAAAAAGGAGAAAAGACAGAAAACAAACAGAGGTACCTACACCAAATCCGAAGGCCCCAACATATCTTTCCAGTTTCTAAACATCAAAGAGTAAGGTTATCTCTTAAAAGCTTTATCCATTAAGGCCCACAACAAAAGCAAATATTTTGCCTCTCCAAAATGTCTTCCCGTGCCAACTCTTTTTCCTCAAAGATTTTTGCATTTTTCTCCATCCAAATTGTCCACTCAAAGCCAAACCATAAAATTCCACAAAACTTTAGCCTTCCTATTAGAGCCAAAACCCACCCTGGTCTCCACCATCAAGGATTCGCAATGGGCGGGGAACACTCGGTAAAGCCGGAAGCAGTGTTTGGTTTGCACCCAAGTCCACTCAGCAGACCAGTAATTGGAAGTGTTGGTTAAGTGGAAAGGACTTCCAAAGTTTGAAGCGACTAGGGAACCATATGAAGTGTTGGGCAAAGAGTTTCCCACCTTTAACCTTTTTTTTTTTTTGGATAAGAAAAAACCTTTTCATTGATTAATCAATTAATTACAAGGAACAAAGGATGAGATATCCTCAAGAGAAGGAAAAAACCAAAAAAAAACAAAACCGAAAGCAAGACCAAAACAATCAACGAATTACATCCAACCAACTTAAAGCAACCAGCAAGAAAGGTAATCCTTTGAATTTTTGAAAAGGCTAAATACTCTGCATCTCTTTGGGTTTCCACCTTTGACCTTGAGGACGATGTTACTCCATGAGCAGGGGGTGTTGAAAAGCCCAAGCCTCCCATCCGCTTCACATTTGCTAGGAGTGCCAAGCACTTGGCTTAGTGTTGGGCATGAGAAGATTGAAGGGTTACTTGAGTCCCTGTTACAGGGAGATGGTTATTTTTGTTATCTCTTGTTTTAGTTCTTTGGTATTTTGGCCAGGTGGCATAGGGACTTGTGTTTTTTGTTATGCTTTGGAATAAAAGAGAGGCATGAGAAAAGCATGAGGTAGGCAATCATTTTAGTGAGTCTGGTTTTGGGCAGAGAAGCTGGCTCTCAAAAGCTCAGCAACTCTAAAAATTCTTCAGAGTTTTGGTGCAAATTCTATATCACTTTTCCTTTCTTCTTCGCTATTTCTGGTTTTGCTCTTATCAAGATCATCTAAGGAATCCCACCGCTGCCCACACTCCAGTTGGTTCAGAAGGTGGTGAATAACCGAAAAGACTTGAAGGTTTTAGAAGTTTAATCCTCTATTGCAGTTTGCCAAACCAGTAAGTTCAAGTTTCATTTACATAGCATCATGAGATGGATCCTTGAATTTTAAGGAAAATTTTAAAAGTCCTTTTTGTCCTATTTTCACGTTTTTCAATAAATTTTTCCAAACAAACCAACACCTAGTACAATAGGTATAAAAGATAATTCATGAAAAGAAAAAATACCCCCAGACGGCTTGTTCACAAATCCCAAAAGAAAACAAATCTTAAACGATAGTCCATGCTCAACCACAGGAAATAAATAAATCTCAAACAAGTTTAATAAGATGCACTATTGAACTATTTTATTGTCTCAAATACGTGAATTTAAAGTGGGACAAATGAAATCACAGTCCAAACTTTTCAGAAAAATCATGAAACAAGATAGGAAGAGAAAACTGAATACATATGTTTAAAAACCAACAACGAAAAAGCCAACTGTAATGTCAACTGAACAGTTTAATAATGGTCAGAGCTTATTTTCATACTGCCACTACTGCTAACATATGCAAGTCCAAACAAATTAATATATTAGAAGCTATCCAGAAGGTAATTGTTATTAATTTGTTAAGAAAAAAAATAAAAAATCTTACCCAATGAAAAATCAACAAGCTTAGCAGCTACTGCCACAGCAGCTCCACTAGAAGATCCGCCTGATATTCTTTGAGGCACTGCAGGATTTGTAAGGGGACCATAATGCTTATTCTCTCCGCTTATACTGAAAATAAGTACAAAATACAACCAACATTACTTGAGATAAACAGCAGCTAAATTTTGAAAACCAGAAAATAGTCAAAAGTGAAGAAAAGAAAAATTCAAAGAAGACAAGAGGGGAAACAAAAACTAAATAAAGAATAAATAAAGAAATTTGCATCTCCAGTAAGCAAACAAAAAAAAAAAAGCCCATGACTCCATGGATTTTAGCATCTTAAGCATAAACCACATACCCATAGGCTAATTCATCCACAACAGTTTTACCAACGCAAGTAGCTCCTCCTTCAACAAGAGTGGAGACAACAGGGCATGTTCCAGAAGCTGCTTCATGCGTCCTTACCCAGTCTGGATGACCAAACCCAGTCACATGTCCCTCAATTTCAAATCTGGAAAAGTATAGAATAAAGATTCTTCACTCAAGAGGCAACACAATGTCTCCACCCAAAAAAGTAGATGTATATATATATATGAACTCAATAGAATCAATCACAACCATTTATAGTCTAGTAGTTGACCGGGGAAAAGACTAATAACCAAGAACAACAATCTTTTACAAGTTTCCTCAGCTACAAAATCAAAAAACTTCAAGGAGAAAAAAAAAGTAGAGGTCCTGTCAAAAAATCATATGCAGAACAATCTGAACTCAAGAAAAAGAAGTTTGATTCAATAATCTCTTCAACTGAACTCCATCCACCATTAACAAGGTTAAATTTACTCAGAAAGTAGCGAAGCGAGGCGAGGCAAGGCATACACGTCGGAGACGGCGAAGGTGAGACCGGTGAGAGGGTGAGGAGCCTTGGGAGGAGCAGGCTGTGGAGGAGGCAGAAGCTGAAGCTTCTCGATGAAAGCTCCAAAGTCTTCTCTAATGGCTTTCTTAAGCTTCCTCGTCATAAAAAGAATTCCGGCCAATCCCAACCCAAGCAGAACCCATAAATTAGCCGATTGGGAAGCCATAACATATATTCTCTTCTCTGAGGGTTTAGAGAGGGAGAGGCAAAGAGGACAGAGGATAATACAGTGCCTCGAGCACGCCGCACCGAAACCTAGGGCTGGTGGGAATGCACACAGTCGTTATTTAGCTTGGTATGCTTTCGCAATTCCCCCTCTAGATCTCAGGAACGCCCTCGACTGTGTGGATAGTATATCAAAAGGCGATTTTGAAAAGTAACTCTAACAAAAATTAATTTTGGGTAAATAATTTTATTTTTTTTTGATAATCTTTTAACGTAAAAAAATATATTTTTTTAGCATAAAATTACTCTAATTTTTTTCTTTTTATTCTATTGAGGTTTTTTGTCTTATTACAGTTATTTTTATCTTTTTTTTAAAAAACCGAAACAGTTTATCTGTCTAAAAAAACGTATTTTTTTATGTCAAAAAAAAAATCATTTCCTCAATTAGGATTTTTTTTTGCCTTTTTGTCAAATTCTTCCATCAAAATAGCCCAGCATAAGCCCCAGTCCCTTTGGTAAGAAGGTTGTTTCCCAAAATGGGTCCTTAAGCCCCGTTTGTTTTAAGACCTTTGGATTTTTTAGATTTAAATTTTGATTTAAGTATTAAAAAAATTTTAAGGTGTTTGTTTTGAGAACTTTTAAGTTTTTTGAACTTAAATTTAGATTTAAATATTAAAAATTTTTAGATATATATTTGTTTCTCTCAAAATCTAAATCCATTGAGTATTAAAAATCTAAGTTTTCAGAGTTTTGACTTCCTCCTAAACTTTTGATACTCAGATATCTCTGTTACAATAAAAACTAAAATTCTCTTTCCTATATTTGAGGAAAAAATCATAACTTCTTCATTTGTTATCCAATTGAGATTATGCTTTTTTGATTGTGCTCCTAGTGTAGAGAGAGAATAAATTAATATCCATATTGCGTCTTTTTTAGGATCATTAACATTAAGATTTTGTTAGATTTATTGATAAATCAAAAACGATTTTCACAACCTCTCCAAACACAAATTCCAATTTTAGTCCATACTCAGATTAAAACTTAAATGCACATCCAAACTTTAATTCGGATGACAATTCAAATCACTAACTCAAATCCTAATTCAAATCACACTAACTCAAATCAAATCTCTAATTCGAATCTATTTACTAAACGGACCTAGATATATGTTTGTTTCCCCCAAAATTTAAATCCTTTAAGTATCAAGAATCCAAGTTTTCAGAGTTTACACTCCCCTAAACTTTTGATACTTGGATATCTCTGTTACAGTAAAAACTAAAGTTTTATTTCCTATATTTGAGGAAAAAATCATAATTTCTTCATTTGTTATCCAATTGAGATGTTTCTTTTTTTATTTTATTCCTAGTGAAAAGAAGAATAAATTAATATCCATATTGTATCTTTTTTAGGATCATTAACATTAAGATTTTATTAGATTTGTTGATAAATTAAAAACTTTTTTCACTACCTCTCTAAACATAAATTTTAGTTTTATTCCATACTTAGATTAAAACTCAAATATACATCCAAACGTCAATTGGGATAACAATTTAAATCACCAACTTAAATCAAATCACTAATTCGAATCTATTTACCAAATGACCCTAAGGGCCCGTTTGTTTTAAGAACTCTTTGGATTTTTAAGATTCAAATTTGGATTAAAGTGTTAAGAATTTTTTAGGACCCATTTGTTTCGAAAACTTTTTAGATTTTTTAGACTCAAATTTAGATTTGAATATCAAGAATCCTTCAAATATATGTTTGTTTCCCTCAAAATCCGAATCCTTTGAGTATCAAAAATCTAGTTTTCAGAGTTTTGACTTCCCCTAAACTTTTGATATTCGAATATCTCTACTGCAGTAAAAACTAAAATTATCTCTCCTATATTTGATAAAAAAAATCATAACTTCTTTATTTGTTATCCAATTGAGATGATTCTTTTTTTATTATGCTCCTAGTAAAGAGATGAATAAATTAAGATCCAATATTGTATTTTTTTTAGGATCATTAACATTAAGATTTTATAAGATTTGTTGATAAATCAAAAACTATTTTCACTACCTCTCCAAACACAAATTTTAATTTTATTCTATACATAGATTAAAACTTAAATGCACATCCAAACGTCAATTTGGATAACAATTCAAATTACTAACTCAAATCTTAATTCAAATCATACTAACTCAAATCAAATCTCTAATTCGAATCTATTTACCAAATGGACCCTAAATAGCATAAAGGATACATTAATAAATAAATAAAATAATCTTTTTTAGGGTTATTTAATTTGATTTAAGTTAGTGTGATTTGAATTAGAATTTGAGTTACTGATTTAAATTGTTATCCAAATTGGCGTTTGGATATCTATTTAAGTTTTAATATGAATATGAAATAAAATTGAAATTTGTGTTTGAAGTGGTAGTAAAAATAGTTTTTAATTTATTAACAAATCTAATAAAATCTTAATGTTAATGATCCTAAAAAAAATGTAATATAGATCTTAATTTATTCTTCTCTTCACCAAGAACACAATTAAAAAAGAATCATCTTGATCTATATATGTCCATCAGGTCCCCTTTACTAGCTCACATATTTTTTTGTAACGATACAACATTTTTTCCTACAAATTGGTAACATGTGTTAACTCTTAGTTTGGCTAAAATTCCTTTAATTGGATTTAATAATTCTTGTTAGTTTATTGGTTAAATTAATTTTATAAATTACTTCAAAATAAACATTTTGAATTATTTGAATATATTTGATTTGTATAGAATTATCTGCATATGACTGTTTTAATTAGATAACTTATATATTGGGTTGCTTGAATTAAAACCAAGGTTCTATGAAGAATACCCGAGTCAAATAAAATGATGATTATCCAATCGCTTCAAATTGGGTTCATCGGATAAGTTATAGAAGCTAAAAAATGCATCACTAGGATCAGCCACGACCAGAGGTCGACCACCATGCACAGGGGGGTGGTCGACCGCCCTTGTCAAGTAAGGAATCCGTAGCTCATGTATTTTTGTGATGAGATTTAATCTAAAGTCAAATTTAGAAATCAAATCTGATAAAAATAAGTCCCAGTCCGACCTATATATAAAGGAAATATTCTTCTCTTATTTCTCAGATGACTTAAGAAGTTTAGAGAGAGTATTCTAATGAGAGAAACTCAGTAACTCTCATAGGCTCATTGTTTAACATCTCTAATGGTTGGAAGGAGACGGTATCTGTCACAACCTACATTTATCGAGCTATACTTTATCACTTTTACTTACGTATTAATGAAAATCTAGGAAATACGTTTTTTTTTTTATTATTTTCACACATACAGACTTAAACGTCTTTTGTAATTATATATATACAAAAGCAAATTTTCTTTTTTATCACATAATATGCATAACATGTCTCAAAAGAGGTTTCATCTTATTTAACCATACTATAGCTTTTATACAACACGTTTCAAAATAATTTAAAATACATAATAGCGAAAACATATCTGTGGTGGTGTTCATACCCGGTTCTGTACATTGCTCATATTCTGCCACCACGAACTCATCAATGAAGTGACTCTGACCTTTTAGTAGGTATACCTACAGCGTGAAATACTAAGTGAGCTTGTGCCTAGTAAGTCCCAATCAGCCCACATGCAACATTCTCTAATATGATGATCCACTTATACTTTTTTATGAACATTCCTTATTCTTTTCATATCTTATCTTTAACTAGGGTCTAAGTATTCGTACCATATGCTCACGTGGGTCTGTGTGACACCGAGACCATATCGTAATCTTAAACTCCCCTCGAGTCAAGAGCTGGTACAACACTTTTCTCGATTTCGGGTGATGTATTTACCAATCTGATTATTATGGTTATCATACAATGCATGAGGTCATATGTGCATATTAAGTGTAAAATCATAAACACTCTTCTAACTAAATAGTACACACAGGTACATATTTTTATATACTCATAGGTATATATATCGATGCACATATAGGTACACATATTAATATACACACAAGTACACATTTTGTTATACACACTCAGGTATGCATTTTGATATACACATATGTACATAAATACATACATGTAAATCACATTCGATACCTACTATTCCATGCTGTAGGTGGGGTTGGTACTTACTTGTATAGACGGCTATACGAACCGACCTTAATTCCCCTTCCCTAATCTTTTAGTGTCCTGTTTGACCATTTACAACGCTTTTAGCCAAAATTTCGCTATTTCATCTATGTGTCAGTATAAAACGATCGTTAATTAATAGATCGGGTTGCATAACTATATATAACTCTAATAATCGCGGATTCTCTCACTTTTATCTTATTCTACCCTATCATCTCTAACATAGGGTGAAAATCTTACAAATAATCCCCTTTTCCTATTTCGAACGTTTCGGATCCATTTTGGACACTTATGGAGAAATAACGTTTTTGCCCTCGGTGGGCTTTTTAAATTTTCTAAGCTCGGTTTTGCTATTTTAACAGAAATTGTTGCTTTTTAGTTTTAAAACAATAACCCTGGGTGTCGGGTTTTCTTATTTTGCATTAACACCCAAGTTTAATAAAACTTTGCAATTTCACCCCTTATTTGAAAATTTTGACTATTTTGCCCCTGGAAATAAAAATAATCTCTTTAAATCATAATTTATCATTTTTCATAAAGATCATATTTGCTCAAAATATCATACCCAAAATCTGTCACGTCCCGGAGTACGGGAGGTGACATGACGGATTATTTAAATTAATTTAAGGAGAATTTAATTAAAATCAAGAGTTTAAGGGTTTGAGTTAAATATAAAATGTGAAAATTTAAGGAAAGCCATTGCATGAATAGTTAATATTAAAGAATAAACATAGCGAGTATGGGTCTTACAGACCCACAACTTGTGCATACACATAGTACTGATAATATCATAAATACAATCATAGTCCAAGTACAAATAAAGTTAAAAACCTTACATGCCTTGATTTAAATAATACAAATAAATTTACTAGTCCCCTCTATTGCTCCTAGGTCCTGTCCGTTGAGTCCTCTCCAAACCTAAATGGAAAACCACCTAGAAGGGGGGAAAATTTAAAACAAATAAAACGTGAGCGAAAGGCTCAATAGGACTATATTTTATAAAATAATTTAATTTAAAGAAACATTTCACTATTTAGGGATTATTTAAAAGGAACATTGAATAAATAAATAAATAAATAAGTTTGAATAAAACCATCCTTACCCAGAACAGTTTACTCTGACAACCAGAAATATCATTTTCTTTTCCTAGGCAAACCATAATAATATCACCACCGTAGTGGCCCAGCTGGGTTTCGGGACCTGCCCCCAAGGTCGATCGCTACACGACCCGATCTCTGATATGGCATCATGCCTATATGTTTATTATCATTATCATTCAAAACCCAATTACCAAGTGTTGTCATTTACATTCATTATGAAGTTCATTTCAGTTCACGGTATATTAAAATATAACCGATAAATTCATTTTCAAACAACCGTTGAAAGCATTTTTTATAAAAATTCTTTTTAAAGCCAAATCATTTTGAAACTATGCTACCAAGGAAATGGGGTAGAAGTCCTACCTTAATACTTGTGCCGGTGCCCCACACTGTAATCCCGGTCCGCTATACGTTAGCTCCGTGGAACCACGAACGATCCTAGGTACACACTAAGTCGATCAATATCTAGTTCGAGACATTCTATGTTACTAAATCATTTCATGATGTCATAGTGTGCCATTTATATCTTTAAAATCATTCTATAATGTTGGAATTTAAATCGGGGTTCAAAACAGTGAAAACGGGTGAAAAATCACAAAATTCTCCATGCTCGGCTAGCCTGCCGGACTGATGAACACCGGCTTGTCGACCCCTTGATCCGGCCTGCCGAACTAGGAAAACCAAGAAATTTCAGCCACGGGTTTTTCGATCCCCAAAATCCAAATCTTGATTTTAACCTGTTTTTCTCAAATCCCAAACATGGAAAACAATCATAGTTGATAGAAAAACATACTAGAACACATTTGAACTAATTTAAACAAGATTTAAACTCAAAAATCTCAAAAATCTGAAAATGAGAAAATGGGGAGAAGAATGAAAAATCTTGAATCCAATCCGTTTTTCTTCAATCTAAGCTTAGATTCTAGTTGTTCTAAGTTCATTTAACTCAAATCAAAGGTTTTCTATGTCCAAGCAAACCTAGATTTCAAAAACGCACAAAATCAAAAATTTTGTAAAAAGTTTAGAAATTTCAAAACTAACCTTGAATCGAAGCTTTAAATCCACATTTTTGGTTACTAAATCACATTCCCGAGCTTCCTCCTTGCTAACCCGAAGCTTGGATTCGAATTTGATTCAAAAACTCTAGGGGAAATTGAGAGAGAGAGAGAGAGGAAACTGAGAGAGAGAGAGGAAGCTCACGGCAAGGGAGAGGAGAGAGAGAGATCAGAGAGAGTGAGAGGAAGAGGGTGAGAGAGAGGGAATAAATAGAGAAAAACGGTGGGCAGTTTTACTGTGCGAAAACCATGTGCCGCCCATGGTTTTGTAAAACAGAATATTTTTAACATTTTACAAATTGTTGTGTTTTAAAACTCAAAACATCATTTTAAAACAATAAGAAATCATTTGGATTCACCAAATTAACAAAACAACTAAAATCTAAATCCAACCAAGTAATCAAATTAATGTTGAAACATTAATTATGGCACACTAATTCATCATTTATATTACAATAACATTAAATAAATTCCGGGGTGTTACAACTCTCCACCCCTAAAAGAAATTTCGCCCTCGAAATTTATATCTCATTTCAAAAACAAAACAAATGCGGATACAATTCCCGCATACTCGACTCTAGTTCCCAGGTGGCTTCATCAACCCCGTGATGCTGCCACACGACCTTTACCAATGGTATCTCACGATGACGCAAACTAATTACTTTTCGATCAATGATCTGAATCGGCACTTCTTTATACGTCATATCTTCCTGAACTTGCACATCGTGAAATGAAACTATCTTACCCTGCTCAGGCGGACACTTCCTAAGCCTCGACACATGAAACACATCGTGAACATGAGAAAGTTTGGGCGGAAGATCAAGCCGATAAGCAACCACACCAACACGCTGAGTGATCTCGAACAGCCCAATATCTTACCCTGCTCAGGAGTTTGAACTGCTGATTAGGGAGTCTCCTGCTGGTGGAGAGGCCAATGTGGTAGCTACTTCTGGTTCCAATCCTAACTCTGGGAATGGAAAGAAGCAACGGGCCAAGAACGGGAAGTCTTCTATTCCTGCTGCTGCCAAGAGCAAGAAGAAGAAGAAGAAGAACCCAAAGAAGCTTAAGTGCTTCTTCTGTGGAAAGGTCGGGCATATAAAGAAGCATTGCAAGGACTTCCTTTCCAAGGGAGGTAGGTGTGATCTTCTATATTTAAAAACTTGTTTGGTTGAGGAATCCAGTGACATCTGGGTCATAGATTCCGGTGCAACTAATCATGTTTGTGTTTCTCTGCAGGGATTCAAAGAAACGAGAAGTCTACTTCGTGAAGACTTAATGCTTCGGATGGGCGATGGATCCTTGGTCTCAGCGGAAGCAGTGGGAGATGTCCATCTTTATTTTGATAATTATAGGAATTTAATTTTGCAAGATTGTTTTTATGTTCCTAAATTTAAAAGGAATTTAATTTCTGTATCTTCTTTATTTAAAGACTCCTATGTGGTACTTTTAATGAAAAAGTGATGATTCGTAAAAATAAATCTTTTATCTGTTCTGGATGGATGCAAAATAATCTATATTTTATCAAACCTAAGATGGACTTATTGCTTAATGCTGAGATAAATGATAATAACTCAAAAAGACTTAAAACTTCTCATTCTAAAAAGACTTATCTTTGGCATTTGCGCCTTGGTCATATTAACCTGAATAGGATTCAAAGGTTGGTAAGGGATGGACCTTTAAGTCACTTAAAGGTGGAATCTATACCTCAATGTGAATCTTGTTTGGAGGGTAAAATGACCAAGAGACCATACGGGTCTAAGGGCAATAGGGCCGAAGGGGTTCTAGAACTTGTGCATAGTGATGTTTGCGGACCGATGAACATCCGGGCACGAGGAGGGTATGAGTACTTCGTCACTTTTATTGACAATTACTCAAGATATGGGTATGTGTACCTAATGCACCACAAAAGCGAAACTTATGATAAGTTCAGGGAGTTTCGGGCTGAAGTAGAAAAGCAATTGGGTAGGCCCATAAAGGCACTTCGATCTGATCGAGGTGAGGAATACCTTTCTGATGAGTTCTTGGGACACTTGTTAGAGAATGGGATTTTATCCCATTTGACTGCGCCAGGCACTCTACAGCAGAATGGCGTAGCGGAGAGAAGGAATAGGACTTTGTTAGACATGATTCGGTCCATGATGAGTTATTCATCATTGCCTTTATCCTTTTCGGGATATGCACTACAAACCGCATGTTATCTTTTGAACAATGTGCCTTCAAAATCGGTCCCTAAAACTCCTCATGAGTTGTGGACAAGACGGAAGACATCCTTAAACCATATTCGCATAAGGAGATGTCCAGCCCATGTCCTGTTTAAGGATCCGAATAAGTTGGAAGCACGTTCGGAAGTTTGCGTGTTTGTAGGATATCCAAAAGGGACTAAAGGAGGTTATTTTTATAACCCTAAGGAAAATAAAGTCGTGGTTTCAACTAATGCAACTTTCCTTGAGGAGAGTTACATGGACGACTTTAAACCTCGAAGCAAAGTGGTCCTTGAGGAGTTAAGGAGTGATCCGTTCACTCCGGAGGTTCCGAACGAAACCATTCCGAGCGGTGTAGAAAAACCAAACAAACCTAAACAGCAACCTTAGGGGCTTCGGCGTAGTGGGAGGATCGGACGTCAACCTGAAAGGTATATGTTCAATGGGGAGGTCTTTTTGGCTGAACCGGATGAACATGACAGGGATCCTTATACTTACGCAGAAGCTATGGAGGATGTTGATTCAAGACTCTGGACAGAGGCCATGAACATTGAGATGAAGTCTATGAAGACTAATCGGGTCTGGGAGCTTATGGATCTTCCCGAAGGGGTAAAACCCATAGGGTATAAGTGGATCTACAAGAGGAAAAGAGGAGTGGATGGAAAGGTCGAAACCTTTAAGGCTAGACTGGTAGCTAAGGGTTATACGCAAAGGGAAGGAATCGATTATGAGGAAACCTTTTCGCCTGTAGCCATGCTTAAGTCCATCGGATTCTCTTGTCCATAGCTACCGCTCTCGACTATGAGATTTGGCAGATGGATGTCAAGACGGCTTTTCTGAATGGCTATCTTGATGAGTCCATTTATGTGGAACAACTAGACGGGTTCAAGGTCGCGGGTCAAGAGGGGAAGGTTTGTAAGCTGCTAAAGTCAATTTATGGACTTAAGCAGGCATCCCGTTCTTGGAACATAAGATTTGATCAAGTGATCAAGACTTATGGGTTCTCACAAAATGTGGATGAACCATGTGTTTACAAACACATAAAGGATGGAAAGGTGGTTTTTCTACTGCTCTATGTAGATGACATTCTGCTAATTGGTAATGACATTGGGGCGTTGTCATCGGTCAAATTATGGTTGACCAAGCAGTTTGACATGAAGGACTTAGGTGAGGCTAATTTTGCTCTCAGCATCCAAATCTTTCGGGATAGGAAGAACAAAATGATAGCTTTGTCTTAGGCCGGCTACATAGATAAAATTCTCAGGAGGTTTGCAATGTAGGATTCCAAGAAAGGTGGGCAACCATCTAGGTCTGGAATTACTCTTTCTAAGAAAGACTCTCCAAAGTCTCATGATGAAAGAGAATACATGAAGAAGGTGCCTTATGCTTCGGCAGTGGGTAGTCTCATGTATGCCATGCTTTGCACACGACCGGATATTAGCTATGCGGTTGAGATTGTAAGTCGATTTCAGGCAGATCCAGGACCGAACCATTGGGTTGCGGTAAAGCATATTTTCAAGTACCTAGGAAGGACTCGAGGGTATATGCTTGTGTATTCGGGTGAGGATTTAACTCCTCTAGGATACACTGATTCAGATTTTCAATCCTGTTTGGATTCTAGGAAATCGACTTCGGGGTTTGTGTTTACTCTGGGTGGCGGTGCCATCAGTTGGAGAAGTGTGAAGCAAGATTGCACTTCGGATTCAACGATGGAGGCTGAATATGTGGCGGCTAGTGATGCTTCGAAAGAAGCAGTGTGGCTCCGCAAGTTCCTTGGGGATCTTGAGGTAGTTCATGGTATGGATAAAGTGGTATCATTATACTGTGATAACAGTGCGGCGGTAGCTAATGCTAAGGAACCAAGATTTCACAAGAAGAGTAAGCATATTGATCAGAAGTATCATGTGATAAAGGACTTCGTTGAGGGCAGGCATGTCACGGTGTGCAAGATTGTGTCAGAGGACAATTTAGCTGATCCATTTACGAAGACACTTACTGGGAGAGTCATCGAGAGGCATGTGGAAGCTATGGGGATGCGAAATTTGCAGTATTTACTCACTTAGTGCAAGTGGGAGATTGTTAGACATGTATGCCCTAAGGAGTAAAAATGTAATACGTTTTTGGAGATATTTTTATCAATAAAGAATTTATTCATTTATATATACCAAATCTTGTCCTCTTTGCGTTCATATTTGTTGAATGTATGATAAGCAAACAGTTGTCTGAGCCTGTTAGTCTAAACCTTAAGAATTGGGCATATGATGGACTGATTATGCGGAAGACACGATTCTTAAGGTGATGGTCTAAAACGTATAATCCGCAATCGAGGGAATAAAGTTGGGCACTTTATTCATGTAAAGATTATTATGTTGTCTATATCCCTTTTGGGAGATGGTTTGTCTTGACCATCGGAGTTGGACTCCGTGAATAGAAACATTGGCACGTTGTCATAGGTGACGATGTATTGGATCGGGATATAAAGTGAATTGATTTGGATTAATAATTCTGTCTTGGCAAATCGATTCACTTTAGACAGTCATTTGTATTGTATCTTAATCTTGAGATGAATAGTGGGCCTGTTGTCTCGACTTGTGTCTTTTGATGTATCAATGGGTGACTCCCACATCTCTATAGTGGTATGCATGCCGGTACGTTGGAGGCATGACTGTTGATAGTGTAGACTTGTTATTCATAGATATGGAATCCATAGCTCCTCTTTAGGAGTAATGATATCCTCTTATATGCGTTGTCCTGTAATTGGAAAACTGGAGCGCTCAACCATTTGGATACATAGGTGTTACTGAATGGTACACTATCTTTGGATGGTAAGTTTTCTAATGGTGAGACAATGGAACATAAGATAAAAATAATCGGGAAGGTAAGACAGAGCTTGTCTTTAAGCCGATTATGGATGATCATATGGGGATGCGATATACTATGATATGTCATGGAGACTTAGCTACACGAGCTTCGTAATTCTATAAAGTTCGAGAGTGCAGCTCCAAGCTTTTAGTGGAGTAGCGTTGTAGTTGATAATTGTGAAATGTATATCTGGGATATTGGGTTTCATAATTATCATGAGCTTGAACTTTATAAGTCCATTTTGGTCCCCTTTGCTAGCTCACAAAATCCTGTAACGACACGGCGTGCTTTTCCAATAATTGGTGACTTATGTCGGATTTATCAGATTGGTTTAAAATTTGTAAGAATCAAATAATTCATGTCTGTTTATCGGTTGAATTAATTTTATAAGAAATTAGTTCAAGATAAACTTGTTGAATTATTGCGATCAGATAATTCTTGTCTGTTTATCGGTTGTTTTAATTTTGGACAAAATTAGAACAAGATAAACTTGTAGAATTATTGTGAATTGATTTATTTTCTTAGAGATTATCTTGATAAAGTTTGTTTTGATCAGATAACTTCTCTATTGGGTTATTTGAATCAAAACTGAGACTTTATCCTTTAGAATCTCGGGTGGAAAATAAAAGATTCGCAGAGATTTTTTCTCGGGAGTTCGGCCTGCCGGATGACGTGTTCGGCCTAACGATCAACAGAGATAAGATTACGCGTTTTCACGCGGATCTTATCAGATATTGATCCGAACTTTTTTCTGTTTCGAGTTTTTGAGACCTAATCTGATATGGACTGACCCCAGGACCAATAGGTATAAAAAGGGAGTGAGTCTCATGATTTACTCAGATCAATTTGAGAAATTAAGAGTGATACTCTTCTAGTGAGCATCTAAAAAACTTCCTGAGAGCTTTTGTTCACAAATCACGAGCACTAGCTTTGGGTTCTCTCTATTGGTTGGAAGGAGAGTCACCGGTGGAAGAGCTGTACATGTAAGCCCACACTCACTCCGGTTGTGGATAGAGAATAGCAAAGAAGACCAGTTGGTTGAGGCTCTTCTAGAACGTTACTTCTCTTCATAGTTTATACATATAACATGTCAAACTTGTGTTTTGGAAATTACTCTGATGAAAAATTTCTAAAATTCTGCTGCGCACTTTGTTTCCAACATTGGCCACATACTCTCAAACATCTTTCTTCATGCCTCTCCACCAATATTGCCTCTTTAAATCGCGATACATCTTTGTGCTCCCCGGATGAATAGCGAACTGAGACCTATGAGCTTCATCCAAAATGGCTTTCGTCACCTTGGCGATAGCTGGAACTGCAAGACGCTCCCGGAAGTACAACGATCCATCTGCATGCACGCTCCATTCTTCAAACTGCTCCCCGTTCTAAATCCGCGACCAAATCCCTTGCAAATGCCGATCTTGCCACTAACATTCCTTCACCATCTGAACAAGAGCTGGGGTCGCTTCCACATGATATACCGAAACTCGATCACAGTCTTCATGATACCGTAGCCTATACTCGCTCACTGTCGCATCCCTGCTCCAGTCCTCAAAAGCCAAACAAGCGAGAATCCCTGAAGACTTCCTGCTAAGCGCGTCTGCGACCACATTAGCTTTCTAGGGATGATACTGCAACGCAAAATCATAATCCTCCATATGCTCTATCCATCTACGCTGCCTCAAATTAAGACCCCTCTGAGTGAACAAATACCTCAAACTCTTGTGATCGGAGAAGACCTGAAACGTCGCTCCATACAAGTAACACCTCCAAATCTTCAGCACGTGAATCACCGCTGCGAGCTCTAAATTATGAGTAGGATAATTCCGCTCGTGAGGTCGTAGCTGTCTCGATCCGTACGCAACCACACATCCATGCTGCATCAACACGCGTCCAAGTCCGCACCCTGATGCATCTGCATAAACCTCATACGGCTCGTCACTGCTAGGAATAACTAACACTGGAGCTAAAGTCAATCGATTCTTCAATTCCCGAAAAGCAAGCTGACAATCTTCATTCCACTCAAACCTGACATTTTTCTTGATCAATCTTGTCAACAGAGCTGCAATCTTCGAAAAATCCTTTACAAATTTCCTGTAATAACCTACAAGACCTAAGAAGCTGCGAATCTCCGCTACATTCCTTGGTCGTTCTCACTCCACTATGGCTTCAATCTTGGACGGATCCATAGAAATACCATGCTCCGAGATGACATGGCCTATAAACTTGACCTCAGTCAACCAAAACTCACATTTTTCCCTCTTAGCATACAACTGGTGCTCCCGCAGAGTCTGAAGCACGATCCAGAGATGCTGCTCATGCTCCTCCCAAGTCTTAGAATACACAAGAATATCATCGATGAACACAATCACGAACTGATCCAAATACAGCCTAAATATCCTGTTCATCAAATCCATAAAAGCTGCCGGAGCATTCGTCAACCCAAACGACATAACCAAAAACTCAAAGTGCCCATACCGAGTCCTAAAAGCTGTCTTGGGAATATCCTCTTCCTTAATCCTGAGCTGATGATAACCCGACCGCAAATCAATCTTTGAGGAGTACCGCGAACCTCCCAACTGATCAAACAACTCATCAATCCTAGGCAAGGGATACTTATTCTTCACCGTAACACGATTCAGCTGCCGATAATCCATACACAACCTGAGAGTCCCATCATGCTTCTTAGCAAACAGAACCGGTGCTCCCCACGGAGATGTGCTATTCTGAATATACCCTTTATCAGTAAGCTCTTGAAGTTGCCTCCTCAATTCTTTCATTTCTGTCGGCGCCATCTGATAAGGTGCCATAGAAATCGGTGCTGTCCTTGGAAACAACTCGATACCAAACTCCATTTCCCGATGCGGTGGTAATCCTGGCAACTCGTCGGGGAAATCAACCACCGGAATTACTGCACTGCCACTCGAAGCATAGGGCTCGCAATCTAGGTTGGTAAGAAAAGTACAACCTAGATTCCTTTACCCTCCTAGACACGACTTTATGAGAAGCTCACTCATTAACCAATCACCACCACCCTGGTAAGTGATCATTGTCCCCCTATCAGACACTAGGGTCACTCTTCTAAGTTGGCAGTCCACAACTGCATTATACCTGGACAACCAGTCCATCCCTAGAATTACATCATAGGAGCTCATGGGGAGTATAATCAAATCACTTTTCAAAATCTCATCCCCAATCTTTATTTTACAAGATTTACACACACCCGGCCCAAGGGAGAAGTTATGACTAGGGGTTCATTAAATTCTTCTATCTCTAATCCCAAGGCATGTACAAAAGAACTCGAAATGAGAGAATGAGAGGCACCGGTATCAAATAAAACGCGAGCTAAAGATCTAGAAACCAAGATTGTACCATCAACAACCGCGTTACCAACATGAGAATCTGAACCTCCAGATGCCATTGCATGAACATGCACTGGAGCCTTTCCTTTCCCTCTACCAACATTGCTGGGTCCTAGATTATTCTGTCGATACTGCTGGGATGGAGACGACTGCACACTACCTGTACTCGACGCTCGATACTGAGGGACGCTGCACTGGAAATGCTGTGGCTGCTGCCCCCGTGCCGGATATGAGAATTACTGAGGAGAGAACTGGGGATACTGCAGCTGCAGGTACTGCTGAGGCGGAGGTAGGGTCTGAGGCTGAGACTGACGACTGGAATCCTCCCCTGTTTGAGATCCAAGATGGGCACTCCTGATCGGGCAATTCCTCTTAATGTGTCCGGGCTACTGACAGAAATGACAATAGAAGCTGTAGGGATTGCTGCGCCTGCTGCCAGACGAACTGCTGCTACCGCTGTTTGTGCCACCTTGCTTGCTCTTCCTCGAAGTCGGACGGCTACTGGTGCTCTTCCTACCACTCCTCTGCGGTCCTCTTGAAGCCTTGGCTCGGTCCTCACAATACTGCACATAATCATTCTCCACGGATATTGTCGACGACACAAGCTCTCCAAAACTCCTAAGCCGCAGAGCAACCAACTATCGCCGAATAGGAGCCTTGAGACCTTCCTGAAACTTAATACACTTCTCACACTCCGATGCCACCGCTGATGGAGCAAACCTAGCCAACTCATTAAACCTTGCCTTATATTCCCGAACTGACAGATCACCCTGTTGCAACTTGTAGAACTCAACTGCCTTCTGATCTCTATACCCCTGCAGAAAATATCGATCATAGAACAGCTCCTCGAACCTGTCCCAACTGATATCACCACCGCGCTCCAAACACTTAGCTTGTTTCCACCAAGTGTTAGCGTCACCCTCGAGCTTATACGCAGTAAACTCCACACGATACTCCTCAGGCACACCAAGGGTATCCAAATGCTTCAAGACCGAATCCAGCCAATACTCTGCTAACTGCGGATCCCCACTACCATAAAAAATCAGAATAAACGCACGCCAGAATTCCTTAAAGTATGCATGCCGACGACCAACATCAGAATCTTCTGGTCTAGTCCTGGCTGCTATCTCCCAAAAAGCCGTAAACATAGACCTCATCATGCCCTCATCATTTTCAAACTCGGTGTCAGTTGTCGAACGACGTCTAGGTGCCATTCTCTCACTTCTGAAAACAAAATTTGGACTATCAGAGGTATTTCATTGTCAAACCTAGGTATGCACAATTCCCAAGGTTCATAACCTTGGGCTCTGACACCATTCTGTCATGCCCTAGAGTACGGGAGGTGACGTGGCGGATTATTTAAATTAATTTAAGGAGAATTTAATTAAAATCAAGAGTTTAAGGGTTTGAGTTAAATATAAAATGTGAAAATTTAAGGAAAGCCATTGCATGAATAGTTAATATTAAAGAATAAACATAACGAGTATGGGTCCCACAGACCCACAACTTGTGCACACACATGGTACTGACAATATCATAAATACAATCATAGTCCAAGTACAAATAAAGTTAAAAATCTTACATGCCTTGATTTAAATGATACAAATAAATTTACTAGTCCCTCTATTGCTCCCGGGTCCTGTCCGTTGAGTCCTCTCTAAACCTAAATGGAAAACCACCTAGAAGGGGGGAAAATTTAAGACAAATAAAACGTGAGCGAAAGGCTCAATAGGACTATATTTTATAAAATAATTTAATTTAAAGAAACATTTCACTATTCAGGGATTATTTAAAAGGACCCTTGAATAAATAAATAAGTAAATAAGTTTGAATAAAACCGTCCTTACCCAGAACAGTTTACTTTGACAACCAAAAATATCATTTTCTTTTCCTAGGCAAACCATAATAATACCACCACCGTAGTGGCCCAGCTGGGTTTTGGGACCTGCCCCAAGGTTGATCGCTACACTACCCGATCTCTGATATGGGATCATGCCTATATGTTTATTACCATCATCATTCAAAACCCAATTACCGAGTGTTGTCATTTACATTCATTGTGAAGTTCATTTCAGTTCACGATATATTAAAATATAACCGATAAATTCATTTTCAAACAACCGTTGAAAACATTTTTTTATAGAAATTCTTTTCAAAGCCAAATCATTTGGAAACTAGCTACCAAGGAAATGGGATAGAAGTCCTACCTCAATACTCTTGCCGGTGCCCCACACCGTAATCTCGGTCCGCTATACGTTAGCTCCGCGGAACCACGAACGATCCTAGATACACACTAAGTCGATTAATATCTAGTTCGAGACATTCTATGTTACTAAACCATTTCATGATGTCCTAGTGTGCCGATTATATCTTTAAAATCATTCTATAAAGTTGGAATTTAAATCGGGGTTCAAAACAGTAAAAACGGGTGAAAAATCACAAAATTCTCCATGCTCGGCCGGCCTGCCAGACTCCCTGCTTCGGCCAACCGAACTGCACAGTTCGCCCTACCGGAAACCAATTCTGGTCGGCCGGTCATTCCCCAGGTTTGGCCTACCGGACTGATGAACACCGGCCTGCCGATCCCTTGATCCGGCCTACCGAACTAGAAAAACCCAGAAATTCCAACCACGGGTTTTTCGATCCCCAAAATCCAAATCTTGATTTTAACCTGTTTTTCTCAAATCCCAAGCATGGAAAACAATCATAGTTGATAGAAAAACATACTAGAACACATTTGAACTCATTTAAATAAGATTTAAACTCAAAAATCTCAAAAATCCAAAAATGAGAAAATGGGAAGAAAAATGAAAAATCTTGAATCCAATCCGTTTTTCTTAAATCTAAGCTTAGATTCTAGTTGTTCTAAGTTCATTTAACTCAAATCAAAGGTTTTCTATGTCCAAGCAAACCTAGATTTCAAAAACGCACAAAATCAAAAATTTTGTAAAAAGTTTAGAAATTTCAAAACTAACCTTGAATCGAAGCTTTAAATCCACGTTTTCGGTTGCTAAATCACATTTTCGAGCTTCCTCTTTGCTAACCCGAAGCTTGGATTCTAATTTGATTCAAAAACTCAAGGAGAAATTGAGAGAGAGAGAGGAAACCGAGAGAGAGAGAGAGAGGAAGCTCACGGCAAGGGAGAGGAGAGAGAGAGATCAGAGAGAGTGAGAGGAAGAGGGTGAGAGAGAGGGAATAAATAGAGAAAAACGGTGGGTGATTTTACTGTACGAAAACCATGTGCCGCCTACGGTTTTGTAAAACGGAATATTTTTAACATTTTACAAATTGTTGTGTTTTAAAACTCAAAATATCATTTTAAAACAATAAAAAATCATTTGGATTCACCAAATTAACAAAACAACCAAAATTAAAAATCCAACCAAGTAATCAAATTAATGTTGAAACATTAATTATGGCACACTAATTCATCATTTATATTACAATAACATTAAATAAATTCTGGGGCGTTACAAAATCCTTTTGAAAAATGACATTTTTGCCCTTGGAAATTTTTTTTCCAATTTTAACAAATTTTACAAAATCCATATCTCACAAATGAATGTGATTTTCAACAAACCATTCGCAATCTTTAACAGTTTCGTCGAGATCTACAACTTTTGTGTTTTGACTTTTTCAAAATTGCCATTGTAAAGTGGAGTTTTTGACCCTTTTTTAAATCTGCCGATATGGTGAAAATATTTTCAATTTAGTCCTTTGCCAATGTTTACAAAAATCTACTTTAATACTAAACACCCACTATTTTAATCAGGTTCCAAAACCTTCCCTAACAAATATTCTTGCTTGCAATCATAACATCTCCTGTATCTGTGTTCTTATCTTAGCAGTATTCTTACACTACGTTATAACCTTTTTACACTATTTTAGGGTTTTAGCGTGTTTTTCTATCTTATTCTTACCTCAATCACCCATTTATTTATATCACAATATTATAATTAATTGTGGTATAAAATTCATTTCATGGATATTTTTCACAAATTTTCAAGCATTTATGCTTTAAAAATCTACATTTTAACAATATCCATCATTACATCGTGGTCCACAGTGGAAATTTCCTATTAATCTTCTTATTTGTATATTATCGTAATTTTACAGAGAATACAATTTATAAGGGTAAATTCATTAATTAAACCCAATTAAATTTGAAATTTTATTAATGAATTTCCCTTGGTCATTACAGTATCAAAGAGGAAAGACTAAACAATATACGACCACCTGCATCACTGAACAATGTACAACCACCCACATTCCCATCCTGAAAAAAAGAATAGCAAAGAAGTCCAGTTGGTTGAGACTCTTTTGGTTAAATTCTTCTATAGCAGTTTTGAGAAAATTCGTACTGTCAAAATTGTGATTTTTGGTCTATTAAGAGGTATGAAGATGTTAGATTAATTTATATACATAGCATGTCTAACTTGTTTTTGGAAAAGATTTTAATTAAAAAAATTTTAAAATCCGCTACGTGCTTGTTTTTCAACACTTATTACTAGTCCCTAATAATGAAAACGCTAAAATTTTGAAATGATTTTGTAGAATATACACATAATGCAAAATCATTTAACTCTAATTTGACTCGCCTAACTAAATAAAATAACAAAACAAAACTTATATTTAAATGGATTATATACTTATTAAATAGAATGTTAACAAGCTAGACTTAGGCCTAGTTTAAGGTTGCTTTTAGAACTCTTAAAAAGCACTTTGCACAAAACCCGATTCAATTAAGATTTTAGACAAGTACTTTGTACAAAAACCAATGCACTTTTAAAGCTATTTAGAGAAGTTAAAAAAGTTATAGTTTGGTTTTTGCTTTTACTTTAAGCAAAAGTAGATGGTTCTCCTATAAACATATCAATCCCCAACTAGCCTTAGTGCCTAAAAGATAATGCATAACCATGAAATTTCATTAAAAACAAAGAATAAAATTGTTCAATTATTTTGCTTTAAATCACTCTTGTAAGCAGTAAGCACTTCAAAATTATTTATTAGAACAATTAAGAAACACAAATAACTTCCAAACCAGTTAGTCTAAGGTACTAGGCATTGAAGCATCATATAAAACTTACTTACTCGAGTTAAAGAGGCTACGAAACTAAACTTATCCACATTTTATTTATTAATTTACACACGTTATATACTTTATTTTTTTATTTTTTTGATTTATTTATCATTTAATTTATTTGATTGATTAATTAATTTGTTAATTAAGTTTGAAAATGTCGTAACCCTTAATTGTTCCTTTACATAAAATTTCCTAATTCAAATATTCAAGTTTTCACTTGGCACCACAATCATGCATTACAATATGTGTGAAAGGAGCGGCTTACAAATACTTTAAAAAATAAGCACATAAACATGTTAAATAAAACAGTGTTTTGAGAGTTCATAAAGTTAAACAATTCAAAAAACAGAAAATGAACATCATATTAATATACAATTCCAAAATCAAGACAAAACAAAAACATATTAATCACTAAAAAATATATTATATACATATTTACAAAACATTTTTTCTAAGATTTTTTTATTTTTTACATGAAAAGGGCAAAAATGTCCCACTAAAATCAACAAAAACACGGAAATATGATAAAACACTCAAAAACGACAAATAAACAAAAATTTTAACAACTAAATACGACATGAACAATGACTAACTCTCTCCCCCTAACCTAAATGATACATTGTCCATAATGTATAAAAAGTTAGTGAGTACAGGAAAAATATTACCTGATTGGTGTAGTTACAAAGATGATTTGTATGGCAAACTTTGCAAATAAGTGAAATATGCACACAAACAATATTTTACAAGGCAAGTTTTTGTTTGAAATTTTATTCGAAAATCAAACAAACTGCATTTACAAAATCACTCTTAAAATGCTTTTCAAGAGGCCGCTGGTACTAAGTAATTACTAATCAAAATCGATCATATCCTTCGTAACTTAGCCATCCTATGCATATTTAATTTTTAGTTTTCATATTAAATTTCCATAATAATTTTAATTTTTTTTGTTTTTAAAAAGGAAATCAAAATAGCACACAACAACATACATAAATATATTACAAAATATATTATAGAAGAGAGAAGGTAATGATATTACTGAGAAAGTGTTTTCCATCTCTTGATGCTTTGAATTCAGCAAATCTTTTTACCATCTCCACTCCAAAATATAGTCGTCAAAGAGTGACTTCTTCCTATAGTAAGTGCTATAAGACACCATGTATATGTCTTGTATGGTCATGCCCTTAAGATTGGCAAAATATGGAACAATTTGGCTCGTTAGACCTGTTCTTGCTTGTAGTGTTTGGCAGGACCATAAGAACGATGTTAGGGGTGTTGGAGGAGGTGAGGGCAATATTGGATCTTGGTACGCATGGTTTTTAGTGAATTCTAGTGGCAACATCTGTCTCTTCCTCACCTAGAGAGCCTTCTTCAAACACCTCTAGGTATTCCTTTCTTAGTGTGAGCTCTTCAAAGCGGCAATCTTGCATTAAAACATATACGGTAGGAATGGTTTCATTATGTTCTACTTTTAACGCTAATTGACACAAGGAATCTTGAAACCTAACTAGGCCTTCTAGCATATTCATTGAGGCTTCGACAAATTTTTCCGAGGCTTTCTTTAGTCTCACCATACTTAGATCATCTAATGAATTTTGGAGTTCAAAAGTCGATTCTAAAATTTCAGGTTGAGAATCTAACCAAGGCTCTAACAAATTTGAATTGTTCTGCCAACCTAAGTTGGTTTTAGAAGTATTCATTTTGCATTAATTAAATTTGGCTATATCTTTCAACATAAAATAGGCTTCGTTAATGGATAGTTGGTGAGGTGGATCCATTGCCTCTTTCATTTCTAGTTTCAGACCTTAATCCATCTAGGAAGATTTCTAATAGGGATTCTCTCTGAAATAGTGTTCAAGAAACCTATATAATAAGTCTTTAAATCTAAGCCAAGAACTATAAAATGGTTCCTTGTCTTTTTGACAAAAACCTTCAACAAAATGACGATGGATTTCCCAAAACATTTTTTATTTTTTAAAGATTTTTTATTTTTTATTTTTTATTTTTTCATACGTTATAGAAATTCTTTACAAATTTACAAGATGAAGAATGCTCGTTACTCAGAGTCCCGTGTCGTTGTGGGGTTATACTAGACAAGCTTACAATTTCCAACTTTCTTAGACTAAAGGCAAGGTGAGCAATTTTCATAGGATCTAATCAATTTTGTAGTTATCCAAACTCATAAACCAAAAGAAAATAAAAGTTTTATGAAAAAATAAATTTTTTCCAAATTTTTTTTAAATGTTCAGTTTTTTAATTTTTTTAATAATGACGTGAATAGTGAATAATGAATAGTGAATACTAATGTGTGAATAGTAATGGTGATTAGTGCGTGAATAGTGATTTTTAAACTCTTTTTTTTTCAAATCATTAACATAAAAATTAAAACACACAAATAATTAAAATAATATTTACAAAGGATAGGGATAGATCACTTACCTCTTTTCTCGTAAAATGTGGCAATTTACCATGGTAACAATACCTCCTCACCAACGGTACCAAAAACTGATGCAACCAAAATTAGACTGTAAGTTTTAATCCCCAACAATGGTGCCAAAAATTTGTTCGCACTAACATGTGTACGTGAAATAAACCCAAATACATGTTATCACAAGTAATAGAGTCTTAATGAGTCCAAGATCGAATCCACAGGGAGGGTGTACTTTTGGGTGAAAAGAATTTCAAAATTTAACATATAAAACGGTAAATGATTTGAAACAAAATAAATATATTTTTTTGTGGTTTTTGACCTTAAATTTAAAACATAAAATGAACATGGTAAGGTGTAGAGAATCTCTTGCATCTATAGTAATCAACATGAAATTAATCGCAAATAATAATTCTCTTATGTAATTGAATTATTATATCTATGCTCGTTAATGCCAAGCATGTTCATTATTTCTACGAGTCTTTCGAGAAGGACAATATAACAAGCCATAATATAGTAAGAGATTTCTCATAAAAAAATAAAACAACCACCTTTCACTAGTGACTAAGTATACTAACCATGATAATTAAAACTGGTGTCACTATAGCAATAATTACAGCATCTATAATATAGAAAAGATAGTAATAAAACAAAATTATTATATTTTAGTATAATAAATTACTGCAACAATTTCAGCAGAGATTTATCTTATGAAATATCTTAAAGTAACAATATAACAACTCATATTCCAATAAAAGACATTCCATAAAATTAAGCGCAAAATATTCTTATAAAAAATCCAGAATTGGCTGTATAGCTAGCCTCAACAATACCGCAGTAAGGGACTTATTCATAAAAATAATAACAATGATTAATATCAACATTAATTATGTCAATAATTAAAGTATATAAATAAAGCATGATTGAACTATATAAAAACTGGCAGCATAACAACATCACTAATAATTATTACAAACATTAAAAATATGATTTATGCCACATAAATATAAGCATTACAACACAAAAGGGATAGAAATCATATGGACTATTACGCATACAACATTATCCTTTTACCTCACCAGGCTCTCTATACTACTGAAGGCATGATTTTATACTAAGATAAGAGTGGAGGAATGCTTAAAAGTATTTCCTGCAGATGGAGGATCTTGAGAGCTGAGCTCTCAAGTGAAAGAGTATGTTTTGCAGACTTGAGGATATGGCTTTTTATAGGCCAAGAGTTGAGGATTCAGATGAACTTCGTCTAAAATTTGACAATGGAGTAGGTGCATTCTTAGGCGAAGGAGAAGAAAATTTCTCCACAATTTTGCTTAAAAATAATCTCATACAATGTGGCTGAAGGAAGGTGGGAAACACATATTTTTTGGGCGTTGGATGCACATAATTAATGCGATCAGACGACTGGAAAGAATAGGGCTTAGAGCAAGACAGTGGCCGGCAAAGGGGATTTGGAGTCCTTCGATCTAGGCATTGATGAACGAGAATAAGGCTTCATGGGCTTCACATGTGCTCGCCTTCAAAGGAAATCAGGACTGTCAGACGATGGCCAATAGCGTGGTCTTTTCACGACGTCAAACTGATGTGCAACTGATGTTGTGACATGCACTTGATCCAAACCGTTGGATAGAGATCAATATAACCTCAAGTATAAGGTCGTCTAAGTAATAAAACTCTGTGAATCCGAGGTTGATCCTATAGGGAAAAGGTATTGTAAAGGTCCAATATATCAGTACATTATTTTTAGCTGAAATTTTTGAGGACTAAAGTTAATTATTTACAACTTATTTACAATATTTACAGATTTTTTACATTTTATATTTTTAGGTTTTCAGAATGATTTTTGGAATTTCAACAAGAAGAAATATGACTTAATTTAGAAAGGTAAATGGAACTTTAATAATAGGTGCAACTTAACTAGGAAGAAACAACAATTTTAACAACGCTAAGGATTAAAGGTTCTATTTAGGCAATTAACTTAAACATGTTTTAGTTTTTCCAAAATTATTTATTAAAATGGTTTAAGTATGCAATATGTCATCTTTTGTCTACAATAAATCAAAAGTTATCAAGTATTTAATATGCTAATTTATATAATAATGCATCAAAAACTCATTTTTAATAAATATGTATGATTTCAAAATTAACTAACTGAGTTATCAACAAAATTTACAGTTAAGCATTTACCATGTCATTTCCTGTCTATCAATATTCAAAGTGTTTCTAAGCATTACCCGTGCCAGTCTATATCTACAATAAATCAAAACTTAATATTGCAAGAGTTTTAGCTAAGTTAACATGAAATCATAAGTTTTCAAAAAATGATTTTGACATTATGACAACTTAGAAAATATTGAAAAACTAAAAATATTTATCTTAATTTTAACACAATTTCTTCCTTTCCCCCTCAGCAAAATGGAAATTTAGAAAGACATATTGAAAATAACAGCACACATAATTTTACTAAGCTTAGCTATTTTACAACATAAACTTGAAACATTTTACTAAAACATTAAACTAGAAACTTAGAAAACAAAAACTAAAACTTAGAACTACATTTTTACAAGAGGAAAGAAATTTCTCACGGGGAAAAGGAGTGAGTTTTACAAAGCATGGAGGGGTTATTTATCTTAGAAGAAAATAACTATTTACATAATTCTTTATTTATTTATTTATTTATTATTTTTATTATTTTATTTAGATATTTTTAATGCAAAATGACTAGGATGCAAATTGAATGATTTAGAATTTTTTTAAATGTTTATTTTAGAGCAGCCCACGTTTTTGAGTCTATTCAAATCATTTAGATTTGATTTTGTGATTATTTTCTTTCCTTCACGCCTGAAGTTACTTTTTAGAATGCTAATTTTATTGTGTGATATGATACAACGTGCCGCATTGAACAGACATGGAGACATGAGCTGGAGCGTCAAATCTACTGACTAAGACTAGGCTAACCTCTGAGATTTGAAACACTAAAGGGAACGTGCTGAATCTTTGGATGAAGTCATACTATGTCGATCTAACAGCGATGAAGACGAGCGCACGTGAAATGCAAAGCAGCGGATCCACATGGTAAGCTGAGATGCATGAAAGGCCTTTGTCCGTTTGGAGGCATGCTCGGACGGCTCTGGAGGCGCCATGTGTCAGCTATTAATTTTTATTTTTTTTATTTCTTAAACATTTGAGGTCCGATTTTATCCATTTTCATGTCATTTTGCGTCGTTTTTTTTGCAGATTATAAATCTAAAATAAAATAAACAAACTAAAATTAATTATTTTACAAATATAATTTTTACAATAATTAAAAATATTTATTTTACAATAAAAACACAAAAATTACTAAAATAAATAAAAACTTCTAAAAGTAATAAACCTTAAAAGATACATGATTTAAGATTCATGAATACTTTTAGAAATTACTAGAAATATTATAAAACATATTTACAGGTTCAAAACTTATTTACTAACATATTAAGACTCAAAAAAATCACACAACATTATTTTTACGGTTTTGATTATTTATAAACTAAACAATTATAAAACATACAAAAATGATTCTAAAAATTACTAAAAATATTTTAAACATAAAAACATATTTTTAAATATATTTTCACAAAAACACACAATAATACTAATTATCACACAAATACTATGATTAAAGGAATTAACGAGAAATGTGAATACAAAATGATGATATTTAGATACAAGAAATGTACATTTTTATAGTCTCATCTACCCCTAACCAGCTTATTACTAGTTCCAAGCAATTAAAGCGATAAAATAGGAAAACAGACTAAATAACTGATTTCTTAAAAGCTTGTGACTTTTTGCAGAATGTCCTCAGGGGGTTTAGGATAAAATGCAGATATTATTCAAGTTTATGCTTTATTTTAAGAGTATGTCTCATATTTAAGATAAATTTTTCCATGTGTGTATGTGTTATTCTATCACTAATCATTGCATGTAAACTAGATAAATTTACATTAATATAAACTAATTTATTTTAACAAAATCTTACAAGTTTGTTTTTCATTCTTCTTTCCATTAATGTAGAATAACAATAAATTAAGAACTATTACGACTTTAATTTGGCTTGTAATGTAACGCTAAGGTAAAAAAGTAAAACGAAGGATAAATTTAAAGCTTGATTCATCCATAAGACACTTATATTATTCTCGGACCTTTGAAATGTACAAATTATTTCCCAAGTAATAAATCTAGACCTGAATTCAACTTTCCTTTTTTATTCACATTTTATCACTTTTATTACTTTACTTTTTTTTTTTGATTTTTTTACATACTTATAGAATAAACAAACTCCCTTTCACAACCCTTTCTATTCTCCCGTAACATTAGCATAACACAAAATACATCTGAATCGATCATATGCTTTATGAGTAAAATGCAAAAAGAAAGGATATGAAATTATTAAAAAGGTTAAGCTAAAAATTTATGGGTGACAAAGAACATAGAACATTAAGCACAACGGGGTAACTAGGGATATAAAATGTATTTAGGTAAAATTGAAAGGCTTAAACGATCTAAAGATGATCTAAATTATGTCCTTAACTTGGTATTATCTAAGATTTCGCTTTGAGAGGGATTCAAGCAAATTATAAGATTTTATAAAAATAAACTAGGTTATATTAACATAAGCCGTCTCTAAATTAGTATAACAAATCAAAATTTAAGATTAAGTGCTCAAATTTTGGGAAAAATCAATCTAACTATGAGGTTAACATGAGAAATTAACATAAACTTAAACGATATCTGTATTTAATGGCAAGCTATGATATAGCTATGTTTCTTCATTAGATAGGAGGTACTTTAAAAACAAAAACAAAGGAGACAAAAATTTACAAAACATTTTTTAGGTTTTCAAATCTTTTGATTTTTTGAAAAAGTTTTCAATTTTAGTTTTTTCTTAAAGGGTGCAGATGCTGACAAACTCAGCAAAATAAAATATGTTACAAACATGATAAGGACACGTCTCAATAATGCTACATAACTCTATAACTCAACTATCCTAAATATGCATGCATGCACACAAGCACAGAGAATATATGCATAAACAGTTTTACAAATAGCACACTATGTTTTTAATTTTTTTTCATTTTTTGGGTTTTAAATTTTAAGGGGTTTTTTTTAGCGTTTGGTTTTAAAATAAGTCCCATTTTAAACACATAAAAACAAACTAAAACTTGAAAATTTTGGCATAAATTTGAAAAATTTTGACATTAAACCCTGTTCCCCAACCTAAATTGAACATTGTCCTCAATGTTTAACAAGATTAAGTAGAAAGAGTAAGAACATATATATACATGAGTGGTTATTCAAAACACCTAAAGAAAAATCAACAAAATATAAATAAACATGCTATGCGTAAAACTGAAAGATTAAAGAGTTTAGTGAGAAAGATTCAAATATCGTTTGCATTTCCCGTTGAGCTTTGAAGAAGCAGTGTCTGCCTTGGGAGTGATGACTTGTATTTTCTCGAGCAATTCCTCAATAGTAGAAGCAAAGATAAAAATCTTTTTGCCCGACTCTACAAGAAAGTTTTGTTTTGTAGCATTATCTAGAAACTCTAAAAGATTGTCAAAAAATTGTTAACATTAAACACACCTAGTGGTTTCTTAAGAATACTTGACTGATTTCAACTAGCTATGACATGTGTGCCCTAAGGAGTAAAAATGTAATACGTTTTTGGAAACATTTTTATCAATAAAGAATTTATTCATTTATATATACCAAATCTTGTCCTCTTTACGTTCATATTTGTTGAATGTATGATAAGCAAACGGTAGTCTGAGACTGTCAGTCTAAACCTTAAGAATTGGGCATATTATGGACTGATTATGCAGAAGACACGATTCTTAAGGTGATGGTCTAAAACATATGATCCGCAATTGAGGGAATAAAGTTGGGCGTTTTATTCATGTAAAGATTGTTATGTTGTCTATATCCCTTTTGGGAGATGGTTTGTCTTGGCCCCCAGAGTTGGACTCCGTGAATAGAAACATTGGCTCGTTGTCATAGGTGACGACGTGTTGGATCGGGACATAAAGTGAATTGATTTGGATTAATAATTCTGTCTTGGCAAATCAATTCACTTTAGACAGTCATTTCTATTGTGTCTTAATCCTGAGATGAATAGTGGGCCTGTTGTCTCGACTTGTATCTTTTGATGTACCAATGGGTGACTCCCACATCTCTATAGTGGTATGCATACCGGTACGTTGGAGGCATGACTCTTGATAGCGTAGACTTGTTATTCATAGATATGGAATCCATAGCTCCTCTTTAGGAGTAATGATATCCTCTATGCGTTGTCCTGTAATTGAAAAACTGGAGCGCTCAACCATTTGGATACATAGGTGTAACCGAATGGTATACTATCTTTGGATGGTAAGTTTTCTAATGGTGAGACAATGGAACATAAGATAAAAATAATCGGGAAGGTAAGACAGAACTTGTCCTTAAGCCGATTATGGATGATCATATGGGGATACGATATACTATGATATGTCATGGAGACTTAGCTACACGAGCTTTGTAATTCTATAAAGTTCGAGAGTGCAGCTCCAAGCTTTTAGTGGAGTAGCGTTGGAGTTGATAATTGTGAAATGTATATTTGGGATATTGGGTTTCATAATTATCATGAGCTTGAATTTTATAGGTCCATTTTGGTCCCATTTGCTAGCTCACAAAATCCTGTAACGACACGGCGTGCTTTTCCAATAATTGGTGACTTATGTCGGATTTATCAGATTGGTTTAAAATTTGTAAGAATCAAATAATTCATGTCTGTTTATCGGTTGAATTAATTTTTGTAAGAAATTAGTTCAAGATAAACTTGTTGAATTATTGCGATCAGATAATTCTTATCTGTTTATCGATTGTTTTAATTTTGGACAAAATTAGAACAAGATAAACCTGTAGAATTATTGTGCATTGATTTATTTTCTTAGAGATTATCTTGATAAAGTTTGTTTTGATCAGATAACTTCTCTATTGGGTTATTTGAATCAAAACTGAGACTTTATCCTTTAGAATCTCGGGTGGAAAATAAAAGATTCGCGGAGATTTTTTCTCGGGAGTTCGGCCTGCCGGATGACGTGGTCGGCCTGCCGAACTGGCCTGTTCAGCCTGCCGATCAGACTGTTCGGCCTGCCGATCAACGGAGATAAGATTACGCATTTTCACGTGGATCTTATCAGATATTGATCCAAACTTGATTCTGTTTCGAGTTTTTGAGACCTAATCTGATATGGATTGACCCCAGGACCAATAGCTATATAAAGGGATTAAGTCACATGATTTACTCAGATCAATTTGAGAGATTAAGAGTGATACTCTTCTAGTAAGCATCTGAAAACTCCCTGAGAGCTTTTGTTCACAAATCACGAGCACTAGCTTTGGGTTCTCTCTATTGGTTGGAAGGAGAGTCATCGATGGAAGAGCTATACGTGTGAGACCACACTCACTCCGGTTGTGGATAGAGAATAGCAAAGAAGACCAGTTGGTTGAGGCTCTTCTGGAACGTTACTTCTCTACACAGGTTGCGGAGGTTCTTCGGCACACTGAGGTTAGTAAGATCTGTTTAATTTATCCATATAACATGTCAAACTTGTGTTTTAGAAATTACTCTGAGGAAATTTTTTTTAAAATTTCGCTGCGCACTTTGTTTCCAACATGACAAACATTTCTTCTAGAGTTCATAGACTTCTCGGTAAAACAATGAATGTATATGAGTGACAAATCATAAGTTTTAAACACTCAAGGATATTTTTTGCTAGTTTCTTGGTTCCTATTGTTTTACCACAAAGATTATCTTGAACAAGAAAACAAAGAATAATACCTAAGACTCCTTTTACTTTGGCGGCAATTCCCAATAAACCATGACTAACTCCTCCATACACAATGTTTATCTTTTTCTTAGCGTAGACTTGCCCTAAATGGAACGTAGCATTTAACTAGTCAATACCCTTTCTTGGATTCGAACTACAAAACACGCACATGTTTTTGAAATTCAGAGATGACTGGAATGAGGACTCTATATTGGTTTCTAAGAAATTAAGAATATTTTTTTTTTATGTTTTTTAGTGAGTTGAAAACTTTTTACATTGCTCTAAATAAGACTCTAATGATGAATGAGATATAATATATGATTGAGTGTGAAGAAAGACAAATAGTCAAGTGAAAACAGATTAAGACATATGTGACTTAACTGTAGAACTATTGAAAATTTTACCCAACAAAAACTATTCAACTTTTGAAAAATTACATTACTGAGCAACTTTTGACAATATGGGACAAAATCAAAACGTATACGACATATCAAATACCTAGCAAATAATACATCTAACATATAAGATAAAATATTAAAAGCAAACAGAATAAACATAATAATTAATCAAATAATTATTGTAACATTCACAAAAACAAAAAGCTTTTTTATTTTATGTTTTTCTTCATTTTTTTGATGAAAATTTATTTAAGAATGAATGAAAACTCATGTTCATCAAAATATTTCTCTAGAAAATCTATTATTCAGACATTTTGATTATTTTTCACTAAAACTAAATTCATATCCCAACTGATTTTGCAACAAAAACTTTTTTAAATGAAAACAAAAATACACAAATTAAAAATACTTTGCATATTTTGCTTAGAACCAGACAAATCAAGTGACTATTTCTCTTCTAACATTCCTATAAACTGAACATTTGGGTCTTTTAACATTAGATTCCTTAGACGTTTTTTTCTACATAAAACTGAGGCCAAAGTTTACAAATGGCTCATTGAACATAACCACTGGGATGGTCTAAAAGAGAATCTTAAAGATCATCTAAGTTTTCTTTTGAAAGCCCATCTTGATTAAAAAAAGTATTTTATCCTCCCTATGTATAGACATAAGTCCTTTTGACTTGCACCTATGCTCACAATTTTGACAAGAACATTACGACATTTTAAAGCTATAGCTCGGGCTCTTCTTTTCCTAACATATAGACTTGTACCTATCTTAGGAAGCCCTTTATTTGTGACATCACAAGGAGGAATAAGACCTTCTATATACATTTTTAAATCAATTGGAAGTTTATAATGATAAAGGACCTAAAGACAAATGGTTCTAGTTTTATCCTTCTGCCTAATTTCTTTCTAAGAAAGGGAAGGAAAGTATTTCTTTAGGGGATCATATTTAGGATCCATGATGAGAAAGAAAAATAGATTCTTGAGAATGAATTGAGAGCTTTGAGAGAAAAGTTAAGTGCTTTGACTAGATCAGAGAGTTTTTAAGAGAATATTGAGAAGATTTTGTGGGATTAAGAAAGAAAAGTTGAAGAATTTTCATAAAAAGTGTTTAAAAATCAAAGAACTTTAAAGGTTTTCTAAAAATCTTTGGACAAAAATAGAGAGAAAATGAGAGCTTAGAGAGAGAAAAAAGCTAAAAATTATGGGCATTTATATACAGTAAATAGCATTATAGACAAAGGATGCGGTACTATTTAGACACAGAGGAAATTGTTCTAACACATTTGAAAGGTCAATCTAGGCTGGGCCAAACAGTAATTAAGCTAAGTAACCTAAAAAAATAAATAGTAAAAAACAACAACACTTATTTACAAAGAAAAAGAAAATATTTTTGTGATTTTAAATTTTTTTAAAATTTTTTTAAACTTTTTTAATTTTTTTATATTTTAAGAAAAATTCCTAAAAATTATAAAAAATTCATTTTAATCATTATACTAAGTTGCGCTTCTAGAGGCCATTGATACAAATTATCAACTAATCAAAGTTGATTATATCCTCCATAACCTCAACAACTTAAATGAGTTTTTCAAAATAAAAATTTCAATTTTTAGAAAATTACAAACATGAAATTATTACATTACAAAAGAAATAATAACGAGTCATCAAAAAGCAGTTTTCTCCTATAAAAAAGTGTCAAAGGATACCACATATGGGTTTTGTATGATTGTACCCTCAAGATTAGCAAAATGAGAAACATTTAAACTTGTCTGACTTGGATTCATTTCATAGTCTTAGTAAGTCCATAAAAATGATGCTAGAGATGGTGAAAGAGGTGAAGGCCACATAAGATCATCATAAGTATAGTCTTCTGTAAATTCTATTGGCAACATTAGTTCAGAACCTAAGACTAAAGGTAGTGATTGTTTATTTTTTGTGATCAAGTCTTTTGTCCCTTCTACAGTTAAAGAGTCTTTTTCGAATATCTCCAAGAATTCCACTTTTGAACTAGGTTCCTCAAAGCCAGTGGGTTCTAAATTTTATTCATTTTCTAACACACCATTCATGGATTCAAAGCATTTCCTTAGGATTTTCAAACTATTCTTATTTAAAGAATCTAACGTTTTGCAGGTTAATAGTTGATTTGAGAATTTCAGGTTGAGTGTCAGGCTAAGATTCCAAAAAGGTTGAATTGTTTTCTAAACCAAAATTGGTTTTAGAATTATTCAATCTCCAATAACTATACTCGACCATATCTTCCAACATATAATAGGCTTTATTGGCGCTCTGCTTCGAATCGCTTGTGATCAACACCACGTGTGGCTGCGCACGATGGTCGGATGGTCTTCCCAGCTCATCTCGGCTTCCTGAGATGAACTTGCACAAGACAAAGAATGCTTCAGAAATCAAGGAGACATCGATGTCGTGCCAGCCAAACGCTCTTCTATGCTCAAGTCAGGTACCTGTTTGGCCAAGTTTAAGAGCAAAGTTAGGTAGGAAAGAAGACGTTACCTTTAAATACAATAAATGCACTCAATTTATAAGCCAACACTTGGACCAGGTGTTAGGTGGATTTGACCTATGACCCATATGTCCCATTAGGTTGTGTCAAGTAGCAGGTGATAAGTGTCCGATCCCTGGAAGGTCAGTTCCCATCTAAGGGTTGATAGGAGACCTTGTGTTGGCCAATGGAAAAGAGTAACTGTCTGGGTATAGGTTTCATTCAGCCTTCCCAAACACGTGTTCTTCCTGAGGAGACGACGTCTTGTGTCGTAACCAGCAGGAGTCTTGTGGAGCACTTTGGGAAGAAGTGCCAATCACGTGGGAGTTGTAGATTTGTCTATAAAGGCTTTCGGCCTAGCAATGTGGCCGGACAACCGAGATAGGTGTCTCCAGGAGAGTATGTCGAGCACAACCCCAATAGGCTTCTATTGGAAAACGAGTACACAGCAGAATTTTAAAAATTTTAAATTAGAATATTTTTCAAAACATAAGTTTGATATGCTAAATGCATAAATTAATGACAGATCTTACTAACCTCTTTTATATACTAAAGTGGGCTTGAATCTGTGTAGAGAAGAATGTTCCAAAAGAGCCTCAACCAATATGTCTTCTTTGCTATTCTCTACTCTTGAAGTGTGGGTGGTTACACGTCGTATAGTTTTTCCTCTAGTAACTCTCCTTCCAACCACTTGAGAAGACCTAAAACTAAGATTCTTGATATTGAACAATAATCCTTAGGGAATTTCAGAGTTTCTCATATTAGAGTACTCACTCTATACTTCTCAACTGATCTAAATAGCTAAGAAAACTCACCTTCTATTTATAGTGGTCAAATTTGGGGTTAAGCCTTAGCAGATTTGGCCTCAAAATTTGAGTTTGAATCAACTTTTGATGAAAAACATGTCTAAAATATGTATACAAATTATTGCATAGTCGGTATCAGCTTGCTGAACTTACTCTATCGGCAGGCTAAAGTTTCCCACTAGCCTACCGTACTTACGATAATCTTGGTCCGCGCCTTAGATAGAGCTTCATTTTTAATTCAAATAACCCAATAGAGATGTTATCTGATTAAAACAGTCATATCTAGATAATCCTATTGAAAATAAAATATTATTCAAATAATTAACATGTTAATCTTGAATTAATTTAAAAAATTAATTCAACCAATAAACTAACATGAATTATTAAATCCAATCTTATCGAAGTTCAACCGATCTAATAATTTAACATAAGTGACCAACATGTGGGAAAAACATGCCGTACATTACAGGATTTATAATGAGTTAGCAAATGGGACCCGATGGACATATATAGTTCCAACTCTTATAATTATAAAATAAATTATTCCAAATATATATTTTATAATTATCATCTCTAACGCCACTCAATTAAAGGCTTAGAGCTGCACTTTCAAATTATATAAAATTACGAAGCTTCAATAAGCTCACCATCCATTACATATCATATTGTGTTACATCCTCATATGATATTCATAATCAGCTTAAGGATAAATTTTGTTTTACTTTCCTGATTATTTTTGTAATGACCGAGAAAAATATTCACTAATAAAACCTAATATTTAATTGGGTTTAATTAATGAATTTACTTTTAAAAATGTGAATTTTTGTAAAAATTATGATAAAGTAGGAATAAATGGCATTGAATGTAAATTATATGGCAAATGTGATGCAATGTTGGATATTGCCGAATACAGATTTTATGAGTTTAATTACTCAAAAATTTGTAAATAATATCCATAAAATGAAATTTATGTCACGATTAATTGTAAAATTGTGATATAAATAAGTGGGTGATTAGAATGTAAATAGGAAATAGAAGTTGTCCAAACCCAAATTAGAGGTAAAAAGGAGGCTGAAGCAGTATGAGTATACTACTAAATGAAAACACAGATACGAAAAACGTTATGATTGGCCTCCAAAAGTAAATGAAAAGTAAGTTAAATATTTTTATACAGTCTAAGGATAGAAAGTACACTGATTTGACCACGATAGTATAGGAAAAATACTGTGTGGTGAAAAATTACACAGTATAAATTTTTAACTCCATAAAGTGGACACTCCTTGATTTTCTATTGGGCCACATGTCAAGAAAAGTGGCTCAATCACCTTGTGACACCTAGTGATATACTCATGGGTTGCCATGAGTCACCACATGTGATAAGGATGCATTTATGGCAAGTTTATCACAATTTTCCTTTCTTTCCTTTCCTTCCAAGCTCCGGCAGCCATAACCCAGGTCTCTAAAAAAATTTCTCAGCCCCCAAACTTTGCAAAAAAATATCCCCAAACAAGTTTTACAAGCAAGTACAAGGATTTTCCCACAAGTTTAAGGTAAAATCCTAAACTTTTAATGGGTTTTCAAGGGATTTTTCATGGGCAAAGGACAAGAAATTAATCCATGGTATTTTTGTATGGAAAGGAAGCTTAGGAGGGAGTCTAAAGGGATTTTGAAGGCTTGAAACCAAAAGGGTGTTATTTTGGTAAGTTTTAAGTTTTAAAGTTTGAAATTTTATGGATTTTGTTTTGATCTTTATTCTTTCAAACCCATGAGGGGTTTTGAGCATGTATTTGATGGAATTTCATGTATATGTGGTGAATGGTAAGTTTGAGTTATGACATTTTGATTTTTAGTGCAAACCGGCAATTTTTGAAAAAATGATGTTTTTGTAATTTTGATGTTTAACTTTGCAAAGGTGATGTTTGAGCATGAGAATGTATTGATTAAGGCATGAAATGATTTCTGCAGGGGTAGAATTGCAAGTTTGAAATGGATTTTTGTAAAAATGCCATAGGGACTAAATTGAAAGAAAAAAATTCCTCTCGGCAGAATTGGAAAATAGCCAAAAACACCCTTGTACAGTGAGATTTTGGAAAAAGTTAAAACATAAAAGTTGTAGATCTCGATGAAACTAGGCCACGCAAACGGTTCATCAAAAAACTGAATCGTTTATGAGATTTTAGTTTCTCAAGAATTTATGGAAATTGTGAAAAATTTTAAAAGGGACAAAAACGTCATTTCTCAAAGGATTTTGAATATGGTACTTTGAGCAAAAATGATCCTTGAGAAAAATAGAAAATTTTGATGCAAATAAGTAAATTTTAGTCTAGGGGTAAAATCGTCAAAATTTTCAGTTCAGGGACTGAATCGCAAAGTTTAATGAAAATGGGGCATAATTGAGAAATAAAGAGATTTGACCCACTAGGGTGTTATTTTAGAATTAATATGTGGTTATTTTCGTAAGAATAACGAAATCGAGCTCGGGTAGGTTAATAAACCCGCGGAGGGTAAAATCGTCATTTTTGCCCAAATAACCCGAATCGCTTTGAAATGTTTCCAATAGGATAAGAAAACGACTAGAAAGGTTTCTATCTTTCGTTAGAAACGATAGGGTGAAGTTAGATAGAAATAAGAAAAAACAGTGGTTTTTAGAGTTGTACATAGTAATGCAACTCAATTTATTAACTAACAAATGTTTCGTATCGAAACATAGTGAAATTTGGCTAATGGCTTTGTAATTGGCCAACAGGATCCTAGAAGTCTAGAAGAAGGGATATCGAGGTTAAGTTGCCCGACAATTGCATCAAGTAAGTACTCATCCCACCTACAGTATGAAATTGTAGGATTAGAGTGTAAAATATATATGTGTATACTTGTATGTATGTAACAACATGAGTATTTATAAAAATGAAAGGGTATACTTGTGAGTATATGGAATATATATATATACTTGAAAGTATATAATAACACATACCTGAGTGTATATGATAATGTGTACCAATGTGTATATTTATGTTAAGTACCTATGAGTACATTATGCTATATACCTGTGTGTATATTAATGTGTACCAGTGTGTATATAAAGTATGTACCTATGTGGTCTATATCGTACAAAAGCATTTATGTAGATTATGTTATGTATAACATGTATTCATCACTTCATGCATGGTATGATAACCATAATAAGTGAATTGGTAAATGAATCACCAAAAGTTAAGAAAAGTGTCGTACCGACTCCTGACTCAATGGGAGTTTAAGGATTACAGGATGGTCACGGTGCTACGTAGACCTAAGTGCGCAATGGTACGAACACTTGGGCCCTAGTTAAAGATAAGAAATGATAATGATAAAGAAGGATTATAAGAAAGCATAATTTGATCATGCATTTTATTGAATGTGCATGTGGGTTTATATAGGACTTACTGGGCGTTAGCTCATTAAGTTTTTCATGCTGTAGGTATTTCGACGAAAAGGTCAGAATAAATAATAATGATGAGCTGGCGGACGGATGATGTGTGCAGACTGGGTATGGTTTCCATTGTATGATATTTTAAAATATTTTAAAAGCAATGTTTGATAAGCTATATTGTAAGAGAAGGATGGTTATGTAAACACAAGTATATGTTTGTATCTCAAAAATTATTAAACAGTATATGTACAGTATTTGTATAAAAGAAAAAAAAATTCTAAATTTTTGCCCTAAAGTAAGTAAGAAAGAGTTTTATCACAGCCCGAAAAGGCCGGTTGTGACAGTTGGTATTAGAGCGGAAATCTTGCCACCCTACTGCACATTGTCGTCTGCTCCATTGCCATAGCTCAAGTAAGATAGTTTGATTTTAAGTATAGGAATGTTTAGTTTCTAATTTTATATGGTAATGATATGTTAATTACGACAATAAATATAGTATATGGCGGAACCGCATCATGATCGTGATATGGAAGCTGATCGAAGAGCCACTATTGCTTTTCAAGATGCAATGCCACCACGATACGCTGGAAGTCGGCAACCCATGGCGTTGACTGAATGGCTTCATGTAGTAGAGGTAGTCTTTGATGTTTGTCATACGCCACCACATCTTCAAGTATTATTGGCCTCCGGATTGTTGTTGAGGGAAGCTTTAGCATGGTGGTTGAGGATTAGACCTGATGAGCGACCAGGGCACTGGCAAGGCTTCAGACAACAGATTCAAGCTGAATTCGCACCATTACCTCCAGCAGATGTCATGCACATCCAAATAATTCCAATGTTGTGGGCTGATTGGCGACGTAGGTTGTACTTACGCGTAGAACCAGTTTGGGGAAGATATGTAGGGGAACCGGTAGATCACAATATTTTAAGGTTTCGCCGAACCATGATGCCATTGATTCCCCCCAAATTACCTTTACGGCGCATTTGCGATCTTGTTTGGAGAGATCTTCCCAATGCAGTCCAGCAACAGATGCAGTATCCAGGGAACTATCTCAGCGTCCACGACTTTCTTATGGCGGTACTACACGCAGAGCAGAATGTAGTCGCGCCCCTAGAAGATCCCCCAATGGATATGGAAGATGATGATGATGACGATGGTAATGAAGATGATGATGATAGTGATGAAGAGCCCGAGCCTCCTGAACCCATTATCGCAAGCGATGACGAATCTACTGACTCGGACGAAGAGGAAGAGGAGGATCCCGAGGAGGATTCTAAACATAGTGACATGTCAGGAGTCGAGTCAGATTAAAAGAAATTAGGAAGACTTTTGTATAATCTAATGTATATAGATGTGTGATCATCATAGTTTTGAGCTTTGATGTTTTGTATATATATGACTTGCAAGTGGTATTCTTCCCGGCAATAGGGTATATGTAGCCGGAAGTGATAACTGCTCCCAGAGATGATATGAATAGTTATGTATGAAAGGAAAGTATGTATGTACATTAGTTATGCATGTAATATTGCAAAGAATGTAAAAATGAAATGAAAGAGGTTCATGGAATGAAGGAAGGTTATCGAAATGACACGTATGAACTGAAATGTATAAAATGAAATGTATGGAGGTTATTGAAATGAAATGTATGAAATGAAACGTATGAGATGAGATATCGAGTTATGTTATTGTTTATGTTTTTATGTGTTTATATGATTGAAGAATGTTCTTTTTATAAAAAAATAATACTATTAAGTTAATAGTATATACTGACATAATGACGAAATTGTATGATAGGCTTGTAAACCTATTTTATTATCGATGGCTGATACACCCGGAGAACCTGTAAACCCGGATTTGATGGCCATGATTACGGAGTTACAGCAGAAACTCCGAGCTCAGGAGTTAGAAATGCAAGAGTTAAGAGCGCAGCTAGTGAATCATAATCCCGAACCACAAGCACGTGCGAACTCGTCACCCCCAGTACTATCACCTCAGCAAGAGGAACCAGTTGCTCTAGTTGTTCCAGCTGTTCCGATAGCATCTGCTACCGAGTTTTATGAAAGATTTCGACGGATGAAAGCCCCAAAATTTGACGGATCTACAAATCCATTAGAAGCCGATGATTGGCTTACTGGTATAGAGCGAGTTTTGAAATTTATGGGACTTAGTGACCGTGAAAAAGTCTTGTGCTCCTCATTTTCCCTCACCAAGGATGCTAGGAGATGGTGGGAATTGATAGAATGTAGAAGGAATGTAAATGAAATGACATGGCCTGATTTTGTGGAAGAGTTCGGTAGGGCTTATTTCAATGTGGAAACGATGGCAGCCCAACAAGAAGAATTCAATAATTTTAAACAAGGTAACATGTCAGTGGCAGATGCTGTGAAGAGGTTTAACCAATTGGCACGCTTATGTCCTGAATTGGTACCCACGGATCGGGAACAAATAAGAAGATTGATGAGAATGTTTCAAACTGACATTGCCCTTATAGTTGATAGTGGAGGGCAAGCCCCTAAGGATGTAGAGGATTATATTGAATGGGCTACTAGAGCCGAATTCAGAATCGCCCGTGACAAGGAAGAGAGGGCAAGAATTTTTAAGACTCTAAAGGAGGAGAAGGCTTTAGCTAAGCAGAGCCAAGTAATACAAGCAAAAGGGCAAGGAAGTGTTCCAAGTCAAGGGCAGTCCCAAAGCCATCCAGTTGGACGCAACCGCAATGCTAACAACAAGAGGAAATGGAACGCGGTTAGTCCAAAGAATCAAAAAGGTCAACCTCAGAAAAGAGACGGTGATGGAAGAAACAATAAGCCTCTCTGCAATCAGTGCAGAAAAAGACTTGTTGGAGAGTGTAAAACCGGCACCAACAAGTGCTTCCTCTGTGGCAAAGAAGGGCACTATGCCAGAAATTGTTTCTCCAATCCCCAAAATCAGAATAACCAGAATCAGCAAAGGTCTCAGGGAACCCAGCTTCACGCAGTCCAAGCGCAGATTGAAGGCCCTAGTATCAGTCAGGGACGCTTGGAAGCTCCACAACCAAGTGGACGAATTTACGCCTATATGAAGAAAGAGGATGATGCAGGAACGTCGTCGGTGGTAACAGGTCAGTTTTCTGTTGCCAATACTGATGCCTATGTTTTATTTGACTCTGGAGCAACACATTCATTTGCCTCGTTTAAGTTTGCTAAATGGTTAAGGAATGAATGGGATAGAATAGAACAGACTTTTAAAAGTACACTTCCCTCTGGGGAGGTATTGGGTTCTGATTATTGGTTACGTCATGTACTGATAATCATTTGTGGAAGAGAATTGTATATTGATTTTATCATAATTGATATACAAGACTACGACGTTATCCTATAATTGGATTTCTTGGGAAAGTACACGGCCAAGATTAACTGTAGACACCACAAGGTTACGTTCCAACCTTCTGGAAGTGAGAAGTTCATGTATTCAGGAAAGGTTCCTAAGGCTCCAAAGGCCCTAATTTCGGCGTTAAAAGCAAAGAAGATGTTGGAAAGTGGATGCACCGGCTATTTGGTGAACTTAGTAAGCAAGCCACAAGAGGCTCAGTTAGGACCAGAGAAGGTTCCCATAGTAAAAGAATTTGTTGATGTGATCCCAGATGAGTTACCAGGCTTACCACCGGAACGGGAGATCTCGTTCGAGATTGAGTTGACACCGGGTACAACCCCGATATCGAAGACACCGTATCGTATGGCTCCAGGAGAGCTCAAAGAGTTGCAGGTGCAACTACAATAGTTGCTGAATAAAGGATTTATTTGGCCGAGTCATTCCCCATGGGGAGCGCCTGTATTATTTGTCAAGAAGAAAGATGGAACGTTACGAATGTGTATCGATTATCGAGAGCTGAACAAAGTCACAATTAAGAATAAGTATCCACTTCCAACGATTGATGATCTATTCGATCAATTGAAAGGAGCGTCAGTATTCTCGAAGATCGATCTACGCTCTAGATATCATCAACTACGAGTTAAGGAGGAGGACATGCCAAAGACGGCGTTTCGAACGTGGTATGGGCATTATGAGTTTTGTGTCATGCCATTTGGACTGACTAATGCCCCAGCAGCATTTATGGATCTTATGAACCGGATTTTCAAGAACTACCTCGACAAGTTTGTCATAGTTTTTATTGACGATATCCTGATATATTCAAGAACACCAGAGGAACATGCAAAGCACCTGAGGATCGCACTACAATTATTGAGAAGGCATCAATTGTACGCCAAGTTCTCAAAATGTGAGTTTTGGCTGGAGAAGGTCCATTTCTTAGGACACGTGGTGACACAGGATGGAGTATCCGTTGATCCCACCAAAGTGGAAGCGGTAAATAAGTGGCCTACACCGAAAAGTGTAACCAAAATAAGAAGTTTCCTCGGTTTAGCAGGCTACTATCGACGTTTTGTGGAAGGATTTTCCCGACTAGCAGCACCACTCACTGCACTTACACGGAAAGCAGCAAAGTATGAATGGACTAAGAAGTGCGAGGAAAGTTTCAAAGAATTAAAGAGACGACTCACGAGTGCCCCGATACTGGCAATACCAGATCCGAACATAGAAAACTATGTGATTTATAGTGATGCATCAAAGACAGGATTGGGAGTCGTTCTTATGCAAAATGGAAAAGTGATTGCGTATGCATCCAGGCAATTGAAGGATCATGAAAGGAACTATCCAACACATGACTTGGAGTTAGCAGCGGTCGTGTTTGCATTAAAGATTTGGCGTCATTATTTATATGGAGCTAAATGCGAGATATATACAGATCATCAGAGTCTGAAATATATCTTCACACAAAAGGAGCTTAACATGAGACAACGAAGGTGGCTAGAGTTAGTTAAAGACTACGATTGTGAAATTTTATATCACCCAGGAAATGCTAACCGAGTAGCCGATGCCCTTAGTCGTAGAACAATATCTTCGTTTGCAATGATACGGTTAATGCCAAAACCCCTTCAGAAGGACCTGATGGAAGCAAGAATAGAGCTAATCACTGGAAGATTGGCCCAATTGTCGTTTCGACTAGTTATCTTGAAGGACTTAAAAGAGCGACAAGAAGCAGATCCATCGCTACTTAAAGCTAGGAACGAGGTTCTTGAGTACAAGGAAACAGAATTTAGTATCTTAAAAGATAGTATTCTCCATTATAAGGGCAGAATCTGCATCCCCAATGATGAAAGAGTAAAGAAACAAGTATTAGAGGAAGCTCATGAAGCACCCTATGTGGCTCATCCAGGAGCTACTAAAATGTACCAAGACTTGAAAGAGCATTATTGGTGGCACGGAATAAGGAACGATGTCGCACAATTTGTCGCCAAATGCCTTACATGCCAAAAGGTAAAAGATGAGCATCAACGGCCAGCCGGTGAATTACAGAAAATTGAAATTCCCGAATGGAAATGGAATCAGATAACTATGGATCTGGTGACCAGGCTACCCAGAACTATGGGTGGACACGATGCTATATGGGTAATCGTTGATAGATTGACGAAATCAGCTCACTTCATACCCATTTAACTCAGCAGTTCTGTAGAAAGACTAGCTAAACTATATGTAGCCCAGATAGTTAGATACCATGGAGTTTCGAAATCTATCATTTCTGATCGAGATGGCCGATTCACTTCCAAGTTTTGGAGGAGCGTTCACCAAGCTATGGGAACGAAGCTAACTTTTAGTACAGCTTTTCACCCTCAAACTGATGGTCAATCTGAAAGGACCATTCAAACCCTAGAAGATATGCTAAGAGCCTGTGTGCTAGATTTCAAAGGAGGATGGGATAAAAAGCTACCGTTGATTGAATTCGCTTATAATAACAGTTATCAAGCTTCTATAGGAATGGCTCCTTATGAAGCTCTTTACAGAAGAAGATGCAGGTCGCCATTGCATTGGTATGAAACAGGAGAAAAGGCATTGTCAACAACGAATTTTGTCCAAAGGACAACGGAGGATGTGAAATTAATCCGTCAATGAATAGAAACTGCCTTTAGTCGACAAAAGAGTTATGCAGATCGACGAAGAAGACCCCTAGAATTCCAAGTAGGGGATTTGGTCTTCTTAAAAGTGACGCCAATGAAAGGAGTAATTAGGTTTGGAAAGAAAGGAAAACTTGGCCCAAGATATATCGGACCATTCGAAATCTTAGAACGGGTGAGCAATGTAGCTTACAAGTTGGCTTTACCCTCTGACTTAGCATCAGTACATAATGTATTCCATGTATCCATGCTAAAGAAGTACGTACTAGATCCTTCGCATGTTCTGCAACTAGAAGAAATCGATGTGCAGGAGAATTTGTCTTATGAAGAGAGACCGGTTAAAATATTGGCATGAGAAGAAAAGGAACTAAGAAACAAAAAGATACCTCTCGTCAAAGTTTTATGGCGCAATCAGCAAGTGGAAGAGGCAACATGGGAACGAGAGGATACAATGAGGAAAAGCTACCCCGAATTGTTTTGATTTTCGAGGGCGAAAATTCTTAAGGGGGGTAGATTGTAATGACTAAGAAAAATATTCATTAATAAAACCTAATATTTAATTGGGTTTAATTAATGAATTTACTTTTAAAAATGTGAATTTTTGTAAAAATTGTAATTTTTGTAAAAATTACGATAAAGTAGGAATAAATGGCATTGAATGTAAATTATATGGCAAATGTGATGCAATGTTGGATATTGCCGAATACAGATTTTATGAGTTTAATTACTTAAAAATTTGTAAATAATATCCATAAAATGAAATTTATGTCACGATTAATTATAAAATTGTGATATAAATAAGTGGGTGATTAGAATGTAAATAGGACACAGAAGTTGTCCAAACCCAAATTAGAGGTAAAAAGGTGGCCGAAGTAGTATGAGTATACTGATAAATGAAAACACAGATACGAAAAATGTTATGATTGGCCTCCAAAAGTAAATGAAAAGTAAGTTAAATATTTTTATACAGTCTAAGGATAGAAAGTACACTAATTTGACCACGGTAGTATAGGAAAAATACTGTGTGGTGAAAAATTACACAGTATAAATTTTTAACTCCATAAAGTGGACACTCCTTGATTTTCTATTGGGCCACATGTCAAGAAAAGTGGCCCAATCACCTTGTGACACCTAGTGGTATACTCATGGGTTGCCATGAGTCACCACATGTGATAAGGATGCATTTATGGCAAGTTTGTCACAATTTTCTTTTCTTTCCTTTCCTTCCAAGCTCCGGCAGCCATAACCCAGGTCTCTAAAAAAAATTCTTAGCCCCCAAACTTTGCAAAAAAATACCCCCAAACAAGTTTTACAAGCAAGTACAAGGATTTTCCCACAAGTTTAAGGTAAAATCCTAAAGTTTTAATGGGTTTTCAAGGGATTTTTCATGGGCAAAGGACAAGAGATTAATCCATGGTTTTTTTGTATGGAAAGGAAGCTTAGGATGGAGTCTAAAGGGATTTTGAAGGCTTGAAACCAAAATGGTGTTATTTTGGTAAGTTTTAAGTTTTAAAGTTTGAAATTTTATGGATTTTGTTTTGATCTTAATTCTTTCAAACCCATGAGTGGTTTTGAGCATGTTTGATGGAATTTCATGTATATGTGGTGAATGGTAAGTTTGAGTTATGAAATTTTGATTTTTAGTGCAAACCGACAATTTTTGAAAAAATAGTATTTTTGTAATTTTGATGTTTAACTTTGCAAAGGTGATGTTTGAGCATGAGAATGTATTGATTAAGGCATGAAATGATTTCTTCAAGGGTAGAATTGCAAGTTTGAAATGGATGTTTGTAAAAATGCCATAGGGACTAAATTGAAAGAAAAAAATTCCACTCGGCAGAATTGGAAAATATCCAAAAACACCCTTTTACAGTGAGATTTTGGAAAAAGTTAAAACACAAAAGTTGTAGATCTCGATGAAACTGTTAAGTATCATGGACGGTTCATCAAAAAACTGAATCGTTTATGAGATTTTACTTTTTCAAGAATTTATGAAAATTGTAAAAAATTTTAAAAGGGGCAAAAACGTCATTTCTCAAAGGATTTTGAATATGGTACTTTGAGCAAAAATGATCCTTGAGAAAAATAGAAAATTTTGATGCAAATAAGTAAATTTTAGTCTAGGGGGTAAAATCGTCAAAATTTTCAGTTCAGGGACTGAACCGCAAAGTTTAATGAAAATGGGGCATAATTGAGAAATAAAGAGATTTGACCCACTAGTGTGTTATTTTAGAATTAATATGTGGTTATTTTCGTAAGAATAACGAAATCGAGCTCTGGTAGGTTAGTAAACCCTCGGAGGGCAAAATCGTCATTTTTGCCCAAATAACCCGAACCGCTTTGAAATGTTTCCAATGGGATAAGAAAACGACTAGAAAGGTTTCCACCTTTCGTTAGAAACGATAGGGTGAAGTTAGATAGAAATAAGAAAAAACAGTGGTTTTTAGAGTTGTACATAGTAATGCAACTTAATTTATTAACTAACAAATGTTTCGTATCGAAACATAGTGAAATTTGGCTAATGGCTTTGTAATTGGCCAACAGGATCCTAAGAGTCTAGAAGAAGGGATATCGAGGTTAAGTTGCCCGACAATTGCATCAAGTAAGTACTCATCCCACCTACAGTATGAAATTGTAGGATTAGAGTGTAAAATATATATGTGTATACTTGTATGTATGTAACAACATGAGTATTTATAAAAATGAAAGGGTATACTTGTGAGTATATGGAATATATATATACTTGAAAGTATATAATAACACATACCTGAGTGTATATGATAATGTGTACCAGTGTGTATATTTTATGTTAAGTACCTGTGAGTACATTATGCTATATACCTGTGTGTGTATTAATGTGTACCAGTGTGTATATAAAGTATGTACCTGTGTGGTCTATATCGTACAAAAGCATTTATGTAGATTATGTTATGTATAACATGTATTCATCACTTCATGCATGGTATGATAACCATAATAAGTGAATTGGTAAATGAATCACCAAAAGTTAAGAAAAGTGTCGTACCGACTCCTGACTCAATGGGAGTTTAAGGATTACAGGATGGTCACGGTGCTACGTAGACCTAAGTGCGCAATGGTACGAACACTTGGGCCCTAGTTAAAGATAAGAAATGATAATGATAAAGAAGGATTATAAGAAAGCATAATTTGATCATGCATTTTATTGAATGTGCATGTGGGTTTATATAGGACTTACTGGGCGTTAGCTCATTAAGTTTTTCATGCTGTAGGTATTTCGACGAAAAGGTCAGAATAAATAATAATGATGAGCTGGCGGACGGATGATGTGTGCAGACTGGGTATGGTTTCCGCCACAGTATGTTTTCCGCTGTATGGTATTTTAAAATATTTTGAAAGTAATGTTTGATAAGCCTTATTGTAAGAGAAGGATGGTTATGTAAACACAAGTATATGTTTGTATCTCAAAAGTTATTAAACAGTATATGTACAGTCTTTGTGTAAAAGAAAAAAAAATTCTAAATTTTTGCCCTAAAGTAAGTAAGAAAGTGTTTTATCACAGTCCGAAAAGGCGGGTTGTGACAATTTTTATCTTACATTCCATTATCACACCATTAGAATACTTACTATCCATAGATAGTATACCATTCGGTTACACCTATGTATCTAAATGGTTGAACACTCTATTCTTCTAATTACAGGATAATGCATATAAAAGAATATCATTAACTCTACAAAAAAAGCTATGGATTCTATATCAATGAATAACGAGTCTACGTCAATCAAGAGTAGTGTTTCCAACGTACCGGTATGCATACCATCATTAGGTCAAGATGTCACCCTTTAGTACATCAAAAGACACATGTCAAGAATACAGACTCATTAGTCATTTCAAGATTAAGACACAACATATATGATTGTCTAAAGTGAGTTGATTTGAACAAACAAAATTATTGACCAAAACAATTCAACTTTTTTTCTTGATTTAATACATCATTATCAATGACAATGTACCAATGTTTCTACTCGCATAATTATACTCCGATGACCAAGACAAGCCATCTCCTGCTAAGGATGTAAACAACATAATAATCTTAGCAAGATAAAGTGCCTGACTTTATTCCTTCTATTGTAGATCTTATGATTTAGGCCATCACCTTTAAGATTCATGTCTTCCACATAATCTGTTCATCATATGCACAATTCTTAAACGTTTAGACTGACAGTCTCAGACTTTTGTTTGCTTATCATGCATTTAATAGAAATGAACATAAGGAGGATAACATTTGATCTATAAATAATAAATAAACTCTTTATTAATAAAATATCTCCAAAAACATATTACAATGTTTTACTCCTTAGGGCACTATGTCTAAGAGCTTCATCTACTTGGTAAAAGTGGTGGTTCCATCTCCTTTTTCTACCCAATTTTTAGTTTCACAACTTACTCCATCTGGAAAAATTCCTAACAGATAATCACAAGAAAAACCATGGTAAGGAAACCTATATAGCAAATTCTTATATCTCGACCAAGGACTGTAAAGTGGTTCCAAGTGTTGCTGGAAAAAAATTGCAATAATTTCTCTACGAACTTCCTGCAACATTTTAATTTTTATTTTTTAAGATATATAAAACCAAACAAACACAAAAGAAAAACAAGCAAAGTTTTAATCTACGTGAATAGTAACTCGACACAAACATGCAAACGACGTGAATGATAACTTTTTTTTTAACTTTTTAGCTTTTTATTTTTTTATTTTGTTATTTTTGGCACCTACAAAACAAAAAAAAATTAACAATAACAAAGATATTAACATAAATATTAATAAGATCGGGTGGTACAACTGTCCCTTCAAGATAAAAGGAAAATAAAAAGTGTTGAAAAAGTAAAAAGTTAGATGTTAGAAAGAAAATTACTTACAGAAAAATAAATTGTAGAAATATATTATAATAATAATAATAATAATATTATTATTATTATTATTCAAGCGGGTTATCTAGCCATATATATAATATGCTAATATATTGTTCTTATATCTGTCTATTCCCTAGCAACGGCCTCAAAAACTTTTTCAAGTCTAAAAGTGTGAGTTTGATATAACCTCAAGTATAAGGTTGTCCAAATAATAAAACTTGATAAATCCGATGTTGATCACATAGAGAAAAGGTATTTCAAAGGTCCAATATATTAGTTATATTATTTTTAGCTAAAAAATTTAAGGATTAAAGTTATTTATTTAAAATATTTACGCATTTTTTTATTCTTTCTATTTTTAGATTTTTTGGTATTTTTGAAATTTCAACAACAAAAAATAACTTAAATTAGAATGGTACATAGAAGTTTAATTATAAGTGCAAATTAACTTAGAAGAAACAATAATTTTAACAAAGCTAAGGATTAAAGGTTCTACTCTAGCAATTAACTTAAATATGTTTTCATTTTTTCTAAAATTGTTTGTTAAAATAGTTTAAGTATGCATTATACCATCTTTTGTCTATAATAAATCAAGAGTTACTAAGCATTTAATGTGCCAATTCAAATCTATAATCCATCAAAAACTTATTTTTAATAAATATGTATGATCTCAAAGTTAACTAACTAAAGTTACCACCAAAATTTACAATTAAGCATTTACTGTATCATCTACGAATGATCAAATTGTTTCTAAGCATTTCTTATGCAAGCTTATGTCTGCAATAGATCAAAACTTAATCTTGTTAGAGTTTTAGCTAAGTTAACATAAAAATCATAAGTTTTCAAAAAATAATTTTGACATTATAACAACTTAGAAAACATTGAAAATTCCTCCTCTCTCCTTAGCAAAAAGAAAATTTAGAAAGACATATCAAAAGTAAAAACACACATAATTTTACTAAGTATAAATATTTTATAACATCAACTTAAAACTATTTTGCAAAAATATTAAGCTAGAAAATAAGAAAACAAAAACTAAAACTTAGAACTACATTTTTACAAGAGGAAAGAAATTCCTCACAAGGAGAAGGAGTAAGTGTTACAAGGCATGGATGGGGAATTAATACTAGAAGAAAATTACTATTTACATAATTTTTTGTTCATTTTTATTATTTTATTTAGATGTTTTTTAATGCAAAAGCAGCCCAAGTTTTTAATCTATTCAAATCATTTAGATTTGATTTTTTTTTCTTTTTCTTTTTTTTTTCCTTTCTTTCATGCCTGAAGCTGCTTTTTAGAACGTTGATTTTACTATGTGATCTGGTGCAGCATGGCATACTGAATTGACATGAAGATGCGAGCTAGAATGTTGGATTTACTAACCGGGACTAGGCTAATCGTTGAAATTTAAAGTGCTAAAAAGACGCACTAAACCGTTGGCTGAAGTTGCAATATGCCGATTTGACAGCAAGGAAAACGAGCGCACGTGTAACGCTAAGCAACAGATCTGCATGGTAAGCTAGGATGCGTGGATGGCTAGATCAAACTAGAGGCGCGATCGGATGGCTTTGGAGGTGCCACATGTCAACTATTAATATTTATTTTCATTTTTTTATATCTTAAACATTTGAGGTCCGTTTTCACCAATTTTTATGCTGTTTTGTTTCGTTTTTCTTGTAGATTTCAAATATAACATAAAATAAACAAACTAAATTTGATTATTTTACAAACATAATTTTCACAATAATTTAAAATATTTATTTTATGATAAAAACACAAAAATTACTAAAATAAATAAAAAATTTTAAAATTAACAAACCTTAACATATATATTATTTAAGACTCATGAATATTTTTAGAAATTAATAAAAATATTATAAAACATATTTACATACTCAAAACTTATTGATAAACACTTTAAGACTTAAAGTAAAATCACAAAATATTATTTTTACAACTTTGATAATTTATATACTAAACAATTATAAAACATACATAAATGAATTTAAAAATTATTAAACATAAAAATACACTAACAACATATTTGTAAACATATTTTTACAAAAAAAAGCTAAAATACTAATTATCACACAAATGCTTTAATTAAGGGAATTAACGAGAATGTGAATGCAAAATGATGATATTTAGCCATAAGAAATGTGCATTTTCACAATCTCATCAATTACTTATTTAACATAAAATACACATAAAAACAAAAATACTGCTTATTTAAACTAACGGATCTATACGGTTTCTGACAAATAATTACTTAACACACAAATTTTTTTTTTTAAATCACTAAAAATATATTAAAACATGTTTGCATACGAAAAACATGCTATTAAATACATAATTACTAAAAAGAAATATACATCATGTAATTTAGTGGTTTTTATTAATTTCACACAAAACAATTATTTTACACATAAAAACACTTCTAAAAATTGCTAAATATATGCTTAAACATAAAACACGCTAAAAATATATATTTAAGTAGATTTTAACATTAAGACTCAAAAACACTGTTTAACACAAAATGTTATAATTAGGGGATTTTAACGAAAAATTAAAGTGTAAATGATAATATTTAGCCTTGTAAAATGTACACTTTGTAGTCTCATCACACCCCCAACCAACTTATTACTAGTCCCTAGTAATTAAATCGCTACAATTAATTTTTACACACAATGTAAATAAATTATTTTTTTGATAAAATAATTTGGTTGATAATTTTTTATCATGAATTAAGGCGACAGAAATTTCAATCATAAAGAACTTGAGAATGCGATTTATGAGAATCTCAAGTATAATATGATTTTTACAGTGTATTGAAATACACTTTAATGGGAAAAAGTCCTCAATTACTATTACCTAGGAATCAAAGTTACGCGAGTAGTATCTTTGGCATAAATGTTATCCAGACTGAGAAACTGATACTGTTGAACACTATGCCATTTTCTAGATAAGTGAAGGAAAAATTAAGTTTAGATTTTATTTAGTCAAGAAATAATGTTCAAAATGATGACAAAACAATTTTATTAAATGATTAAGTATTAATATCATTGTCGATAAATTCAGAGGCCAATTTTTGGACTGCGATAAGTAGCTTATTTTATGCTATTTAATTCAAAGAAGTAAATCCTTTCTTAGAAGAGATTTTCTTTTAATAAGGCCAAATAATTATCTAGATTATTAAAAAGACTAATTAAATTAAATACTTGTAATTAGAATTTCTGCTTAATTAATTTTCCATAATTGTCTTTAATTGATTGTGGTAGTATTGATAATTGATTAAACTTAATTAATTAAATATTTTTTGCCTAATAACTTGACTCGATGATTTCCCATATTTCTTATGTTACACTTATAATTTTTTTTTTAAAAAAACCTTTGAATATGAATAGTGATATTGGGCCTATAAGCCTATGTCTAGTTACTATTTATTCATTAAGTCTAATATGGCCCACTAATACACTCAGGGTTCTATAGTGTTCTAAACATTGAATTGAGAGGAACTTTGGTACAAAAAAAATCTTTGAATGTGAACGGGTGTCGGATCTGTAATTCGGTAGTCTAAAGTTGCAAGTTTTCATCAATCTTGTTTAAAAACTAATTGAAAAATCTTCATAGTTTTTCTAAAACAGTTTGTATTTCATATACTAAAATTTTGTTCAAAAAACATATCTTAAAATGAAGCCCAAATTTTGAAAAATCATCAACTATAAACTTGTATCATTTTTCGAGTTCTATAATTCCTTTGTTGATTGCAAAATATAATTCTACCGCTAAGTAGGCACATTTGTTTAAAAACTCATACCATAGTGGTACTTTGTGGTAGTTTTGAAAGTCATCATACAGCTATATGTTAAAGACAATTTAAAAAAAAATTGTTCAAGAAAGTTTCTCGTTTCGATGAGATTTAAAACTTTTGTGTTTTTCAAAATCTTGTTTTCTTTCTTTACCATATTCGTATTTAGTGATTCATCAAACTTTAATGAATTAAAAAAAATTAACCAAAAGTTTTAATTGCTTTTGAAAATCTATTTCAAACTCCATTTTAAAGGCAAAACCATAAAAAAATTCTTCAAGAAAATTCTTCGTTTCAATGAGATTTAATAATTTTAGCTTTGTAAAAATCATGATTTAGAATTTTTGAGGTCGTTTTCGTCAAAACAGAAACTGTACTAGTAATTTTGGAACATAAACTTCGCAGTTTTAGAATTTTCCCTGTAATGCTTTTTCAGAGGCAAAGTCTTAAAAATTTTTCAACACAAAAGTCATTCATTGTGACAAGATCTAAAACTTTTAAGTTCTGCAAAAATCATGATTTAGCCTTTAAAAGGTCCGTTTCTTGAAAAACAATGGTTGCCTTAAGTAGAAAACAGTTTTCATGCAATTTTTAAAATTAGTTCGAAACTCTATCTTGGAGTCGAATTCTCGTAAATACTCTCTTACGGGAATTTATTCTAAACAAATAGTCCTTAAAGTTTTTTGTTTATGAAAACCCTAAAATCATTTGTAAAGGGTCCACATTTTAACATAAACAACGAAAGAAAATTTTTTATCTATCATCTACATCTAAAATCTAAAGTAATCATGCCTTAATCTACACAACCATAAATAACTATCATGTGAACTTACAGTACAACATTAAATATATGATTAAGCCCTTATTTTCAGGGCATAATCGTTGATAACAACAGAGTAATCCAACTTAAAATAAAAGGGGAAAAGATTTAGTTTATACTCTTGTAGCAATTCCTCCAAATCTTCCTTTCTCCTTCTTGATTTTGGATAGTTTTTGTGAGTGTGAAAATGAAAAATTTTGGTCCAAGCGAGAACCGATTTTGTCTATGGAGAATGGGAAAAAATAGGAAGAAAAATGAACTCTTGTTATGAAGAATTCTATTTATAGACAAAGATACTAATTGATCTAGTTTCATATCAAGATTAAATTTGGCTATAAGCAAACTTAAATGAGTCGAAACTTTGTCCAACCCTCTTCTACGTGTGGTGCCAACAGTAAGAAAATGGCAGGATAATTTTCTCCACCAAGTGGTCAATATTAGACTAGGCTTTTTACACTAATCAGATGTTAATTCTTGTCTATTTGTCACCCTTTTTTACCCAAAAGCTTTCCTGGATTTAAAGCATCAGACAAATTCTCGGCTTGTTGGGAGCGTTAGTTAGGTGGTAGAAGATTTAAGTTTCTGACGGGTCCTCTAACTTTGCTTAATTACAGTCTAAAGCTAACCTTCGAATTATTCAGTAACGATGTTAATATTTAATCCGTATAGAAAATTGGATTGTTATCGATCTTAAAACTATTCCTTGACTAAATAAAAACTAAACTTTACTTTTTTTGCACTTATCTCGAAAACGACATAGTCTTCAATAGTGTTAATTTCTAGCAAATAGACAATGAAGAACTTTTTGTGTATTCAAGTGTTTCTCGACACACTTCTCACATCGTATTGCACTTAAAATTATTATAAAATAAATTCTCTAGTTATTTATAGTTTAAAATTTCCTCTGTCATAATTCACTGTGAAAATTATCAACCGAAATATTCGATCACAAAAATAAATCTAATTTTAATATTTACTATAGAATTTTAGAATTTATATATTAATTCTATAAATCATTCAATCACAAAATCAAAACATAAAATTTTCCAAGAAAATCATTGACTTATATGTGTAAATTATAATATTTGTATTCTAAGATTTTCTTGGTCATTATATCCTTACTGTGCCATGTCTCCCCAACGTCGAACTCATCCTTTTTAGCAAGTTGATGGTTGCCACGTGGCGACTACATGTCGAATGCGCTAATAGACAATTCTTGTCTTTTGTTGGTGTAAATAGGAAGAAAAGGGAATAGAACTTCAACACGAAGCAAACCCCAATTTGAGGGTGGGAAGCTAAACGATAGAAGAGGGGAAAAGGAAAAAGAAAAAGAAAAAGAAAAAGAAAATATATTTTTATTTTAGAATGGTAGGATTTTATTTTTAGGAGTTGCTTTCAGTTTTAGTTAGACTTTTATTTTTGAATAAAACACCATCAAAGAGAGCATTCTGGAGCTATAAAGAGGAGGAAGAAGAAGATCTTGGAACTTGTGACACCTCTATTTCGGTGATTTCTTCTCCATTTTTATTTTCTTAATCTTTGTATATTTTATAAATGCTTGAATATCAGTGTCATCTATTTTATTTATAGTTTTATTTTCATTTTATGAAATAACTTTGTGTTTTAGAGTTATGATGTAGCCATGCTATGAGTATTTTAATCCTCTTATTTTTAATTGATTGATGTTAAATATAATATGCTGAGTATTTCAATTTGTGTGCAATGCTTGTGATTTTCTGATAAACAATTATAAGTTTTAGAATTTTGATTTGAACTTTTGCAAATGCACAAATCGTTTCAAATAATAAAATTTAGAGTAGAGTATCGACCTGTGAGGATTAAATTAAAAATTATTGAAATTATAATATCCCTAATTTTATTTAAACAAGCTATTTTAAAATCAAAATTATAAAAATAAATATGACTAATAAAAATACAAATAAATAAAACAAAATCTAAATTATGGGAAGTTTAATATTTTATTAATACTAGAGCATACAAGTTCACCAAGACACATCCAGTCTGATTCCATTTATTTATTGACAGTGCCTATTATCCATGTGTTAGAATGAGAAACTTTGATTTATTTAAAATCTCTTATGGGTATGATAATAAAAATTCTCTAGCATATAAACCTATTATTGTTCGACGTGAATTCCACCATCCTAAAGACTTATTACGTTCTACGGTTCTCTCAATTGTTCATGCAAGTCATGTTATTATTACTCGTTGTCGCATACATCTTTCGGTTAATTTTACTAGAAGCTATTCTTAAATATTTCCTTTTGGGGTTTCAATCTAGCTCTTCAAACAATCAATTGGTGATCAAGCAATCAAAGGCATTAGGAATAGTAAAATTAACAGCAATCACGAATAACAAGTTCTTAGACAAAATTAATTCTTTGTAAGACAATAAATTGGAATTCAAACATTCATTGTCTTTGCTACACTTGTAGCCCTAACAAAAGAGAATTGGTTTATAATTAAAAACATAGAAATCATCAACATAATATTCATGTTCAATTACAAAACTAAATTAAAAAGATTAAGAGAAGAGAAAGAACAAAGAAGTCTTGAATGGAATTGCTTTTAAGCCGCCTTCAAACTCCACTCCTTAAGTGTGCAAAAGCTCTCTAAACTAGCCCTAAGGAGAATTATTTATGGATTTTCAAAATTTTTTCACATCTTAGGAAAAATTCACAACTTTTTAATTTTGGAAGACCATGAACTAGAGTTGTTGCCTCAATTTTTTGGCGCCGTGGTGCACAACACGGAACTAAATTCAAAATAGCATCTAGTGCCACATCACCAACTTTCTAGTGCCACGGCGTTGAGCTCTCTGGTCCGGGTACTGGGGTTTTGCACAACTATATCATCATGACTCCAACTTTTCTGGCGTTGTGACCTTAGCTCCTTTGATCCAAAATAGCCTTCTTTGAGTTCTTTTCTCTTCATATCCTATAAAAATAAATTAGGCTAATTTACTAACTAAAAATATTTGACAAACTAAAGTAAAAACCTAATAAAAATTAAATAAAACTCAAACTACTAAAAAGAAAATAAAATAAAACCCTAATTAAACTAACATTAAACTCATAGACTTAGCTATTTTCAGTGTAAAATATGTGTTAATAAAACTTTATTTCATAGGGTTATCAAACTTATTTTGAGACTAAGAAGTAATAATTGACAATGCTTTAATTGAAATGTCATGAGATTATCATAGGATAGAGATATCTAAAAACCTTGTGCAATATTTATAGATTTCCTATTCTTAATGAACTTTGATTGATTTTGAGTTTCTATAAAGATGTAGGAAATTTGCTTATAAAAATATGATTTTTAATGCTTAAGAAAGATTAATAATTAAATTAGAAAAATTCAGCGCAGCATCGATAATAACCAATAATTAATGTAACTAGAGAAATTAAATAAGATTAATCTTGGTGAAGTCGAAACCCTTCAAACGTTTGTTTATTGACTCCTTCACGTAGTAATTTGTGTTTACTTCTAATTTTAGTTTTATTTTATTTAATTTTTCAATACATTTTTATGTTTGATTATTTAAATAATCATAAAGTTAATCTAATTTCAGTAATTAATCAATCAAACACAATCCTCATGGGACAATACTCTTTCTTATCACTTTACTACTTGTTAGCGATACGTGCACTTATGTTGTAAAATCTACTAAAAATTTTACGGCATTGTTGTCGGGGAATGTTTAGTTTGATTTGGGTGAATATCGATACCAATTAGCCATATGATTAATTTTAATGTTCTTATTTTATTTTTTTTTTGTTTTAACTTTTTGTTTATATTGTTCTTTTTGTCAAGGCACTTGAAGATGTTTTATTGAAGAGACCTCTTGAGTTTTTCCCAAGAATATTTTGAATCATTCTCTAGTGCTTGGTAGAGATATAAAAACTTGCTAGTAAGGTTTTCTAATCTTGATTTTTTAAGGAATGTTAATTACAAGTCTTCCTTAGTAGTTAATACGCTATGACAAGAAATTGGTTTGAAAGAGAATACGATGCTATCTCTTTCTAACAACAATTCGTTGGTGAAATCTATATGTTGAAAGACATAGCCAAATTTGATTATTGAAATTGTTTGTAGCATAGCCAAGGTTAGGGGATCAATTCAACATTTATGGAGCTATCATTTGACACTCAACCTCAAGAGATAATGATACGAACCCCGCCAATAAAGTGACAAGGCCCTTTAATCAACTAAGTCTCCAAGATTGTTTAGAAACAAGTTTACTCGTTGCTTATGGTAAAGTAAGAACCTTGGTATAATGAAGATGCTACAATTAAATATGAACGTTTGATTGATAAGTCGAAGGTGAACACTACGAAAATTTCGATAAGTTTGAAAAGTTCTCAAAGAAAACAAAGAGAATTTTGATCTTACAAAGTTTGAATAAAAATCTGAGTTGTGTTGCTTCTTCTTTGGGCCGGCATAAATTCACTTCAGTCCAAATTTGTTGAATCAGATCATTAAGATTTTCTTTGAACCTTTTAGCTCTTGCCCTTGTACGGGCTCAATTGGAACTTGAATTAGATCCTTACTCTATATATTAGGCGTGTGCTCATCATTCCCCTCTTCTTGAAAAGGATTTGTCCTCAAATCATCACCTGCATTAAAAGGAGTTAAATCAGAAACATTAAAAGTAGCACTAACATTATACTCACCTGGTAGATCCAATTTATATGCATTGTCGTTGATGTGCTCCAAGACTTGAAAAGGTCCATCTCCTCTTGAAAGTAAGTTGAATGCCTTTGCGCCACAAATGTCTCTTTTCTCATGTGCAACCAAACCCAATCTCTAGGTTCAAATATTAGCTACTTGCACCCTTTGTTTGCTTTTTTTGCATATTGCTTCGTTTTCCTCTCAATATTAAGTCTTGCTTTCTCATGTATCTGCTTAACAAATTCAGCCTTTTTTCCTTTTAAATTAGCACTTTTAGATAAAGGTAATGGCAATAAATCCAATGGAGTTAAAGGATTAAAACAATAAACCATTTGAAATGGTGAAAACTTAGTAGCAAAATGAATAGTACAATTATAAGAAAACTCAACGTGTAGTAAACACTCTTCCCAAGTTTTGATGTTATTTTTTATAATAGCCTCAATAATGTAGATAAAGTCCTATTACCTACTTCGGTTTGACCAGCAGTTTGCCGATGACAAGTAGTAAAAAATAATAACTTAGTTCCTAACTTACACCATAAGGTCTTCCAAAAGTAACTCAAAAACTTAGCATCTCTATCCGAAACAATTGTTCTAGGCATACCATGTTGTTGGAAACAAAGTGCGCAGCGGAATTTTAAAAATTTTTCATCAGAGTATTTTCCAAAACACAAGTTTGACATGTTATATGTATAAATTAAACAGATCTTACTAACCTCAGTATGCCGAAGAACCTCCGTGACCTGTGTAGAGAAGTAACGTTCCAGAAGAGCCTCAACCAACTGGTCTTCTTTGCTATTCTCTATCCACAACCGGAGTGAGTGTGGGCTCACACGTACAGCTCTTCCACCGGTGACTCTCCTTCCAACCAATAGAGAGAACCCAAAGCTAGTGCTCGTGATTTGTGAACAAAAGCTCTCAGGGAGTTTTCAGATGCTCACTAGAAGAGTATCACTCTTAATCTCTCAAATTGATCTTTTGTAAATCATTAGACTCACTCCCTTTTTATACCTATTGGTCCTTGGGGTCAGTCCATATCAGATTAGGTCTCAAAAATCGAAATAGAATCAAGTTCGGATCAATATCTGATAAGATACGCGTGAAAAACGCGTAATCTTAGCTGTCGCGGTCGGCATGCCGAACTGTGAGATAGGCAGGCCGAACTGGTCAGTTCGGCAGGCCGAACACGTCATCCGGCATGCCGAACTGCCGAGAAAAAATCTCCGCGAATCTTTTATTTTCCATCCGAGATTCTAAAGGATAAAGTCTCAGTTTTGATTCAAATAGCCCAATAAAAAAGATATCTGATCAAAACAAACTTTATCAAGATAATCTCTAAGAAAATAAATCAATTCACAATAATTCTACAAGTTTATCTTGTTCTAATTGTCCAAAATTAAAACAACCGATAAACAGACAAGAATTATCCGAACGCCATAATTCAACAAGTTCATCTTGAACTAATTTCTTACATAATTAATTCAACCGATAAACAGACATGAATTATTTGATTCTTATAAATTTTAAACCAATCTGATAAATCCGACATAAGTCACCAATTATTGGAAAAGCACGCCGTGTCGTTACAGGATTTTGTGAGCTAGCAAAGGGGACCAAAATGGACCTATAAAGTTCAAGCTCATGATAATTATGAAACCCAATATCCCAGATATACATTTCACAATTATCAACTCCAACGCTACTCCACTAAAAGCTTGGAGCTGCACTCTCGAACTTTATAGAATTACGAAGCTCGTGTAGCTAAGTCTCCATGACATATCATAGTGTATCGCATCCCCATATGATCATCCATAATCGGCTTAAGGACAAGTTCTGTCTTACCTTCCCGATTATTTTTATCTTACGTTCCATTGTCTCACCATTAGAAAACTTACCATCTAAAGATAGTATACCATTCGGTTACACCTATGTATCCAAATGGTTGAGCGCTCCAGTTTTCCAATTACAGGACAACGCATATAAGAGGATATCATTACTCCTAAAGAGGAGCTATGGATTCCATATCTATGAATAACAAGTCTACGCTACCAAGAGTCATGCCTCCAACGTACCGGTATGCATGCCACTATAGAGATGTGGGAGTCACCCATTGGTACATCAAAAGACACAAGTCGAGACAACGGGCCCATTATTCATCTCAGGATTAAGATACAATACAAATGATTGTCTAAAGTGAATCGATTTGACAAGACAGAATTATTAATCCAAATCAATTCACTTTATGTCCCGATCCAACACATCGTCACCTATGACAATGCGCCAATGTTTCTATTCACGGAGTCCAACTCCGATGGCCAAGACAAACCATCTCCCAAAAGGGATATAGACAACATAACAATCTTTACATGAATAAAGCGCCCAACTTTATTCCCTCGATTGCGGATCATATATTTTAGACCATCATCTTAAGAGTCGTGTCTACCGCATAATCATCCCATCATATGCTCAACTCTTAAGGTTTAGACTGACAGTCTCAGACTACTGTTTGCTTATCATACATTCAACAAATATGAACGTAAAGAGGACAATATTTGGTATATATATAAATGAATAAATTCTTTATTGATAAAAATGTCTCCAAAAACGTATTACATTTTTACTCCTTAGAGCATACATGTCTAACAATCTCCCACTTGCACTAAGTGAGTAAATACTGCAAATTTCGCATCCCCATAGCTTCCACATGCCTTTCGAAGACTCTCCCAGAAAGTGTCTTCGTAAATGGATCAGCTAAATTGTCCTCTGACGCGATCTTGCACACCGTGACATGCCCGCTCTCAACGAAGTCCTTTATCACATGATACTTCCGATCAATATGCTTACTCTTCTTGTGAAATCTTGGTTCCTTAGCATTAGCTACCGCTGCACTGTTATCACAGTACAGTGATACCGCTTTATCCACACCAGGAACTACCTCAAGATCCCCAAGGAACTTGCGGAGCCACACTGCTTCTTTCGAAGCATCACTAGCCGCCACATACTCGGCCTCCATCGTTGAATCCGAAGTGCAATCTTGCTTCGCACTTCTCCAACTGATGGCACCGCCACCTAGAGTAAACACAAACCCTGAAGTCGATTTCCTAGAATCCAGGCAGGATTGAAAATCCGAATCAGTGTATCCTAGAGGAGTTAAATCCTCACCCGAATACACAAGCATATACTCACGAGTCCTTCTCAGGTACTTGAAAATATGCTTTACCGCAACCCAATGGTTTGGTCCTGGATCCGCCTGAAATCGACTCACAATCCCGACCGCATAGCTAATATCTGGTCGAGTGCAAAGCATGGCATACATGAGACTACCTACTGCCGAAGCATAAGGCACCTTCTTCATGTATTCTCTTTCTTCATAAGACTTTGGAGAGTCTTTCTTAGAAAGAGTAATTCCAGACCTAGATGGTTGCCCACCTTTCTTGGAATCCTGCATTGCAAACCTCCTGAGAATTTTATCTATGTACCCGGCCTGTGACAAAGCTATCATTTTGTTCTTCCTATCCCGAAAGATCTGGATACCGAGAACAAAATTAGCCTCACCCAAGTCCTTCATGTCAAACTGCTTGGTCAACCATAATTTGACCGATGACAACGCCCCAACGTCATTGCCAATTAGCAGAATGTCATCTACATAGAGTAGTAGAAAAACCACCTTCCCATTCTTAATGTGTTTGTAAACACATGGTTCATCCACATTTTGTGAGAACCCATAAGTCTTGATCACTTGATCAAATCTTATGTTCCAAGAACGAGAAGCCTGCTTAAGTCCATAAATAGACTTTAGCAACTTACAAACCTTACCCTCTTGACCCGTGACCTTGAACCCGTCTGGTTGTTCCATATAAATGGACTCATCAAGATAGCCATTCAGAAAAGCCGTCTTGACATCCATCTGCCAAATCTCGTAGTCGAGAGCGGCAGCTATGGACAAGAGAATCCGGATGGACTTTAGCATGGCTACAGGCGAAAAGGTTTCCTCATAATCGATTCCTTCCTTTTGCGTATAACCCTTAGCTACCAGTCTAGCCTTAAAGGTTTCGACCTTTCCATCCACTCCTCTTTTCCTCTTGTAGATCCACTTACACCCTATGGGTTTTACCCCTTCGGGAAGATCCACAAGCTCCCAGACCCGATTAGTCTCCATAGACTTCATCTCAATGTTCATGGCCTCTGTCCAGAGTCTTGAATCAACATCCTCCATAGCTTCTGCGTAAGTATAAGGATCCCTGTCATGTTCATCCGGTTCAGCCAAAAAGACCTCCCCATTGAACATATACCTCTCAGGTTGACGCCCGATCCTCCCACTACGCCGAAGCCCCTGAGGTTGTTGTTCAGGTTTGTTTGGTTTTTCTACACCGATCGGAATGGTTTCGTTCGGAACCTCCGGAGTAAACGGATTACCCCTCAACTCCTCAAGCACCACTTTGCTTTGAGGTTTAAAGTCGTTCATGTAACTCTCCTCAAGGAAAGTTGCATTAGTTGAAACCACGACTTTATTTTCCTTCGGGTTATAAAAATAACCCCCTTTAGTCCCTTTTGGATATCCTACAAACACGCAAACTTCTGAACGTGCTTCCAACTTATTCGGATCCTTAAACAGGACATGAGCTGGACATCCCCATATGCGAATATGGTTTAAGGATGTCTTCCGTCTTGTCCACAACTCGTGAGGAGTTTTAGGGACCGATTTTGAAGGCACATTGTTCAAAAGATAACATGCGGTTTGTAGTGCATATCCCCAAAAGGATAAAGGCAATGATGAATAACTCATCATGGACCGAATCATGTCCAACAAAGTCCTATTCCTTCTCTCTGCTACGCCATTCTGCTGCGGAGTGCCCGGCGCAGTCAAATGGGATAAAATCCCATTCTCTAACAAGTGTCCCAAGAACTCATCAGAAAGGTATTCTCCACCTCGATCTGATCGAAGTGCCTTTATGGGTCTACCCAATTGCTTTTCCACTTCAGCCCGAAACTCCCTGAATTTATCATAAGTTTCGCTTTTGTGGTGCATTAGGTACACATACCCATATCTAGAGTAATCGTCAATAAAAGTAACGAAGTACTCATACCCTCCTCGTGCCCGGATGTTCATCGGTCCGCAAACATCACTATGCACAAGTTCTAGAACCCCTTCGGCCCTATTGCCCTTAGACCCGTATGGTCTTTTGGTCATTTTACCCTCCAAACAAGACTCACATTGAGGTATAGATTCCACCTTTAAGTGACTTAAAGGTCCATCCCTTACCAACCTTTGAATCCTATTTAGGTTAATATGGCCAAGGCGCAAATGCCAAAGATAAGTCTTATTAGAGTGAGAAGTTTTAAGTCTTTTTGAGTTATTATCATTTATCTCAGCATTAAGCAACAAGTCCATCTTAGGTTTGATAAAATATAGATTATTTTGCATCCATCCAGAACAGATAAAGGATTTGTTTTTACGAATCACCACTTTTTCATTAAAAGATACCACGTAGGAGTCTTTAAATAAAGAAGATACAGAAATTAAATTCCTTTTAAATTTAGGAACATAAAAACAATCTCGCAAAATTAAACTCCTATAATTATCAAAATAAAGATGGACATCTCCCACTGCTTCCGCTGAGACCAAGGATCCATCGCCCATCCGAAGCGTTAAGTCTTCACGAAGTAGACTTCTCGTTTCTTTGAATCCCTGCAGAGAAACACAAACATGATTAGTTGCACCAGAATCTATGACCCAAATGTCACTGGATTCCTCAACCAAACAAGTTTCTAAATATAGAAGATCACACCTACCTCCCTTGGAAAGGAAGTCCTTGCAATGCTTCTTTATATGCCCGACCTTACCACAAAAGAAGCACTTAAGCTTCTTTGGGTTCTTCTTCTTCTTCTTCTTGCTCTTGGTAGCAATAGGAATAGAAGACTTCCCACTCTTGGCCCGTTGTTTCTTTCCATTCCCAGAGTTAGGATTGGAACCAGAAGCAGCTACCAAATTGGCCTCTCCACCAGCAGGAGACTCCCTGATCAGCAGTTCAAACTCTTGTAACTGTTTCATCAGTTCTGTCAAGGTCATATCCCGTCTATTGCTTAGATTAAAAGTAGCTCTAAACGGAATAAATTCCTTAGACAGAGTCTCAAAGACCATAGTCATCTGAGTTTCAGCATCGATGTCGGCTCCATTGGTTTGAGCCTCAGCGAGGTAACCCATGACCAACATCATGTGCTCCTTTACAGATGTCCCCGGTCTCTGTCTACAGTTTAAGAGTTTCCGAAGCGCCCCTTGCCGCTTTGTTATGGCTTGGCCTCCAAACATGTCCTCAAGATTATCCAAGATCTGCTTCGCAGTCTCATAATCCTGATGTTGAGCCTGCAGCACGTTGTTCATGCTAGCCATAACATAGCAGCGGGCCTGATCATTAGCATCTTTCCAGCGTTCGTACGCTTGGAATTGCTCATTACTTGAGTCTCCCGTAGGCTCGGGAGGACAAGGAGTTGTCAGAACATATTTCAGTTTCTCAAAGGAAAGGACGATGTCCAGGTTCCGCTTCCAATCATTATAGTTCTCACCGGTTAATTGGTTTTTGTCAAGTATCGATGATAAAGCGTTTTTAGACATTTTCAATCTACAATAAAGAATCATATACCAAACATAAGCAAACATATATAATAATTTAGTAAGATAACACAATCATGTAAAATCATACAAATGTGTTTATGTGTCAAAACCTTGAAAATATCACAACCTTACAACGATAATTCCCAACTCAGAATTCAACAAGCTCCTAGGGGAGTCATGCCAAATTCAATCAGGAACACGGATCCCCTCCTGATTAATATATGCCATCCAGGACCCGTATGATCCAGCATATACTAATAATCGTTTCTTTGGCCATTAATTTTATTAACAGAGCTCCTAGGGGAGGTTAATAATAAAATTAACGTGAGTGTATAACCACCGTTTTAATATTTTATCCATGATTTATAATCACCACCTAGGGGTGTGCAACCATAAATCATACTAAAATACCTTATCCTTTCAGAGATCCAATCTGGTACATGATAGAAATCCCTTCCTAGGGGTTGGGACCATCATGTTCTTCCTATGGACTAACGATGGAGGCCTTAGGTTCTCTCTTCGAAAACCTTCTCCCACTCAATCTTTTGAAGTCAAGGTTTTATTTTAAAATTATGCATGAACAATTTTAATATGAGCGGCACTCCCTATTCTATATGACATGTTATCAATATACATAGTAAATCATATTATAATGCAGACAAGCAAAGCAATCAAGCAAAGCTACAAGCATAATAATAATAACCGTAATATTATGGTTCCACCCTAGAGAATAGAAAAAATAAGATTACAAGAGAATAATCGAGACATTTATCGATTCTTCATCCTTGAATCCTTAAGCTGTATCCTTCTTCATGTAATATCCATCTTCAAGTCCTCAATCCCGTATGAATCGAACACTTCATATTTCCGGTCATATCCAAATTTAATGTTTCTCAGAATCGTCCCAAAAATAAAATTAAAACTGCACTGAAAAATCGCACCTTTTCTGGACGCCTGGCAGCTCTCGGTCGGCAGGCCGATCTGGGTGATCGGTCTGCCGATCATGGTGGTTCGGCCTGCCGAACATGAAGGTTCGGCCTGCCGGCAGAGCACCAAAATTTCTGCCCCACTGTCGGCCTGCCGGACCGTACGTCCGGCCTGCCGATTTGTGACCTTCGGCCTGCCGAACTGTGAGGTCCGGCATGCCGACCGAGCAGAAAACCCTCAATCCAGAAAATACAATTTTAATGCAATTCATCAATTTTATTTTCAACAATTCAAAAACATAAAATTAGAGACTCAGGAAATACCTGGAGGCGCCATCATCTATCTTCAAGATCCGACTTCTCGTTCCGTCTTCTCCGAATAATTATTTAATTACAAAATTCTTACAAATTAAATAATAATTCCTAGACGGAGATGATAGTCCGCCATCTAATTACATGAAAAAACTTAGATACACATTCTAACCTCTAAGGAACCATAACCGGTATTAATTAATTAATAAATAATTAAACAACAATTTAATCAACCATAATTAATTAATAAACATTCACCATATAATCCATGACAACATATATATATTATATAGAAACCTAGAGTGCCATCTCTTTATAAAATTTAATTCAAGCATTGGAGAGATTAAGATCACAAAATTTATGCATATAACATGATCACAAACTTGCAAATTTATGTAAAAACCTCGTCTCTGATACCAATTGTTGGAAACAAAGTGCGCAGCGGAATTTTAAAAATTTTTCATCAGAGTATTTTCCAAAACACAAGTTTGACATGTTATATGTATAAATTAAACAGATCTTACTAACCTCAGTATGCCGAAGAACCTCCGTGACCTGTGTAGAGAAGTAACGTTCCAGAAGAGCCTCAACCAACTGGTCTTCTTTGCTATTCTCTATCCACAACCGGAGTGAGTGTGGGCTCACACGTACAGCTCTTCCACCGGTGACTCTCCTTCCAACCAATAGAGAGAACCCAAAGCTAGTGCTCGTGATTTGTGAACAAAAGCTCTCAGGGAGTTTTCAGATGCTCACTAGAAGAGTATCACTCTTAATCTCTCAAATTGATCTTCTGTAAATCATTAGACTCACTCCCTTTTTATACCTATTGGTCCTTGGGGTCAGTCCATATCAGATTAGGTCTCAAAAATCGAAATAGAATCAAGTTCGGATCAATATCTGATAAGATACGCGTGAAAAACGCGTAATCTTAGCTGTCGCGGTCGGCATGCCGAACTGTGAGATAGGCAGGCCGAACTGGTCAGTTCGGCAGGCCGAACACGTCATCCGGCATGCCGAACTGCCGAGAAAAAATCTCCGCGAATCTTTTATTTTCCATCCGAGATTCTAAAGGATAAAGTCTCAGTTTTGATTCAAATAGCCCAATAAAAAAGATATCTGATCAAAACAAACTTTATCAAGATAATCTCTAAGAAAATAAATCAATTCACAATAATTCTACAAGTTTATCTTGTTCTAATTGTCCAAAATTAAAACAACCGATAAACAGACAAGAATTATCCGAACGCCATAATTCAACAAGTTCATCTTGAACTAATTTCTTACATAATTAATTCAACCGATAAACAGACATGAATTATTTGATTCTTATAAATTTTAAACCAATCTGATAAATCCGACATAAGTCACCAATTATTGGAAAAGCACGCCGTGTCGTTACAGGATTTTGTGAGCTAGCAAAGGGGACCAAAATGGACCTATAAAGTTCAAGCTCATGATAATTATGAAACCCAATATCCCAGATATACATTTCACAATTATCAACTCCAACGCTACTCCACTAAAAGCTTGGAGCTGCACTCTCGAACTTTATAGAATTACGAAGCTCGTGTAGCTAAGTCTCCATGACATATCATAGTGTATCGCATCCCCATATGATCATCCATAATCGGCTTAAGGACAAGTTCTGTCTTACCTTCCCGATTATTTTTATCTTACGTTCCATTGTCTCACCATTAGAAAACTTACCATCTAAAGATAGTATACCATTCGGTTACACCTATGTATCCAAATGGTTGAGCGCTCCAGTTTTCCAATTACAGGACAACGCATATAAGAGGATATCATTACTCCTAAAGAGGAGCTATGGATTCCATATCTATGAATAACAAGTCTACGCTACCAAGAGTCATGCCTCCAACGTACCGGTATGCATGCCACTATAGAGATGTGGGAGTCACCCATTGGTACATCAAAAGACACAAGTCGAGACAACGGGCCCATTATTCATCTCAGGATTAAGATACAATACAAATGATTGTCTAAAGTGAATCGATTTGACAAGACAGAATTATTAATCCAAATCAATTCACTTTATGTCCCGATCCAACACATCGTCACCTATGACAATGCGCCAATGTTTCTATTCACGGAGTCCAACTCCGATGGCCAAGACAAACCATCTCCCAAAAGGGATATAGACAACATAACAATCTTTACATGAATAAAGCGCCCAACTTTATTCCCTCGATTGCGGATCATATATTTTAGACCATCATCTTAAGAGTCGTGTCTACCGCATAATCATCCCATCATATGCTCAACTCTTAAGGTTTAGACTGACAGTCTCAGACTACTGTTTGCTTATCATACATTCAACAAATATGAACGTAAAGAGGACAATATTTGGTATATATATAAATGAATAAATTCTTTATTGATAAAAATGTCTCCAAAAACGTATTACATTTTTACTCCTTAGAGCATACATGTCTAACACATGTAATCATACAATCTCTTCAAAGAACAAGTCAGCAACATGAGAAGCATCATCAATTTTGTAACATGGAATAAAATGTGCTATCTTAGAAAATCTATCTACCACCACAAAGATTGAATCTTTCTCACATTTAGACCTAGGCAAACCTAACACAAAGTCCATTAAAATATCCATCCAAGGCTCACTAGGAATGGGTAATGGTGTGTATAAACCATGAGGTTGCACTCGTGATTTTGCTTGCCTACAAGTGATACATCTACCATAAATTCTCTCAACATCTCTTTTCATGTGTGGCCAATAGAAGTGTTCTTGTAAAATGCCTAAAGTTTTAACAACTCCAAAATGTCCTATTAACGCTCCACTATAGGATTCCCTTACTAACAAATCTCGTAAAGAGTAATTAGGCATGTTAGATATGTATGCCCTAAGGAGTAAAAATATAATACGTTTTTGGAGATATTTTTATCAATAAAGAATTTATTCATTTATGTATACCAAATCTTGTCCTCTTTACGTTCATATTTGTTGAATGTATGTTAAGCAAACAGTAGTCTGAGACTGTCGGTCTAAACCTTTAAGAATTGGGCATATGATGGACTGATTATGCGGAAGACACGATTCTTAACGTAACGGTCTAAAACATATGATCCGCGATCGAGGGAATAAGGTTGGGTGCTTTATTCATCCAAAGATTGTTATGTTGTCCATATCCCTATAGGGAGATGGTTTGTCTTGACCATCAGAGTTGGACTCCGTGAATAGAAATATTGGCACGTTGTCATAGGTGACGATGTGTTGGATCGAGACACAAAGTGAATTGATTTGGATTAATAATCATGTCTTGGCAAATTGATTCACTTTAAATAATCATTTGTATTGTATCTTAATCCTGAGATGGATAGTGAGCCCGTTGTCTCGACTTGTGTCTTTTGATGTACCAAAGGGTGACTCCCACATCTTAATAGTGGTATGCATGCCGGTACGTTGGAGGCATGACTCTTGATAGCGTAGACTTGTTATTCATAGATATGGAATTCATAACTCCTCTTTAGGAGTAATAATATCCTCCTATATGTGTTATCTTGTAATTGGAAAACTGGAGCGCTCAACCATTTGGATACATAGGTGTAACCGAATGGTATACTATTTTTAGATGGTAAGTTTTCTAATGGTGAGATAATAGAACGTAAGATAAAAATAATCGGGAAGGTAAGATAGAACTTATCCTTAAGCTGATTATGGATTATCATATGGGGATACGATACACTTTGATATGTCATAGAGACTTAGCTATACGGGCTTCGTAATTTTATAAAGTTCGAGAGTGCAGCTCCAAGCTTTTAGTGAAGTAGCGTTAGAGTTGATAATTGTGAAATGTATATATAGGATATTGGGTTTCATGATTATCGAGAGCTTGAACTTTATAGGTCTATTTTGGTCCCCTTTGCTAGCTCACAAAATCCTGTAACGATACGGTGTGCTTTTTCAATAATTGGTGACTTATGTCAGATTTATCGGATTGGTTTAAAATTTGAAAGAATCAAATAATTCATGTCTGTTTATTGGTTGAATTAATTTTGTAATGAAATTAATTTAAGATAAACTTGTTGAATTATTGGGATCGGATAATTCTTGTCGGTTTATCGGTTGATTTAATTGGATAAATTAAATCAAGATAAACTTGTAGAATTATTGTGAATTAATTTATTTTCTTAAAGATTATCTTGATAAAGTTTGTTTTGATCAGATAACTTCTCTATTGGGTTATTTGAATTAAAACTGAGACTTTATCCTATAGAATCTTGGATGAAAAATAAAAGATTCGCGGAAATATTTATGCGGCAGTTCGGCCTGCCGATGAGGCCTGTTTGGCCTACCGATCAGGCGGTTCAGCCTGCCTATCAACGAGAGATAAGATTACGCATTTTCACGCAGATCTTATCAGATATTGATTCGAACTTGATTCTGTTTCGAGTTTTTGAGACCTAATCTGATAAGGACTGACCTCAGGACCAATCGCTATATAAAGGGAGTAAGTCTCATGAGTTACTCAGATCAATTGAGAGATTAGGAGTGATACTCTTCTGGTGAGCATCTGAAAACTCCCTGAGAGCTTTTATTCACAAATCATGAACACTAGCTTTGGGTTTTCTCGATTGGTTGGAAGGAGAGTCACCGGTGGAAGAGCTGTACGTGTGAGCCCACACTCACTCCGATCGTGAATAGAGAATAGCAAAGAAGACCAGTTGGTTGAGGCTCTTCTGGAACGTTACTTCTCTTCACAGGTTGCGGAGGTTCTTCGGCATACAAAGGTTAGTAAGATTGTTTAATTTATACATATAGCATGCCAAACTTATGTTTTGGAAAAATACTCTGATGTTAAAATTTTTAAAATTCCCGTTGCGCACCTCACATTGTCTTTTCCAACAAGGCACACACAACTTATTTTCCTGAAATAGAAAACCGTCATGCCTAAAGAACTTACCCATTGTATTTTGTTCACAAGGTAGAAAATCCTCACAAAAATCTTGGTCTAAAGGATACAATTCTTTAATATGCTCAAAACCAAGTAATTTTGAATTAAGGGTAGAGATTAATACGTACCTTCGAGAAAGTGCATTGGCAACTATGTTTTCCTTACCTTTTTTGTACAGGATGACATATGGAAATGTCTCAATGAATTCCGCTCACTGTGCATGTCTCTTATTCAACTTGTGTTGGCCTCTCAAATGCTTTAACGACTCATGATCGGTGTTAATCACGAATTCCTTAGGCCAAAGGTACTATTTCCATGTTTCTAATGTTCAAACCAATGCATACAACTCTTTATCATAAGTAGGATAGTTAAAGGCTACCCTACTCAATTTTTTGCTGAAATATGCAATTGGTCTTCCTTCTTGCATAAGAACGGCACCTATTCCTACTCCTAAAGCATCACATTCAATTTCAAAAGACTTAGTAAATTAGGCAAAGCAAGTAAAGGATCACGAGTTAATTTTTCCTTCATTAATTGGAACGCCTTTTCTTGCTCTTCACCCCACTTGAATCCCATGTTCTTCTTGATGACTTCGATAAGTGGTGTGGCAATGCTACCAAAGTCTTTCATGAATCTTCTATAAAAACTGGCGAGTCCATGAAAACTTTGAACATTACTTACACTTGTAGGAGTTGGTCATTCTTGAATTGCACGAATCTTCTCTTCATCAAGCTGTATTCATTGTGCACTCACAACAAAACCAAGAAACAGAAGCTTATCGGTGCAAAAGGTGCACTTTTTCAAATTAGCATATAACTTATCTTTTCTAAGTACATCCAAAACTGAATTTAAATGCACAAGATGTTCATCCATGTTTTTGCTATAAATGAGAATATCATCAAAATAAATTGCCACAAATTTACCTATAAAAGCATGCAAGACATGGTTCATTAATCGCATAAAAGTACTTGGTGCATTAGTTAATCTAAACAACATAACTAAGTACTTGTATAAACCATATTTCATTCTAAAGGCAATTTTCCATTCATGGCCTTCTTTCATCTAATTTGATGATATCCACTTTTTAAATCAATTTTAGAGAATACATAAGCACCATGTAACTCATCTAACATATCATCTAAACAAGAATAGGATGACGATCCTTTATCGTTATGTTGTTGATTGCTTGGTAGTCAGCGCACATCCTCCACGTCCTATCCTTCTTGGGAACCAGAATCACTAGAATGGCACACAAACTCATGCTTTCTCTCAGTACCCTTTTTCCATCAATTCTTTGACTTGCTTTTAAGCTCCTTTGTCTCCTCTGGATTACTACGATAAGCTGGTCAGTTTGGAATGGTAGCACTGGGTACGAAATCTATTTGATGTTCAATACCTCGAATAGGTAGTTAACCATGTGGAATCTCTTCGGGAAAGACATCATCATACTCTTGCAAAAGAGAAACAACAGAACTAGGCAAAGATGCGTCAAGTTGGTTAGTGTTTAAAAACGCCTCTTTGTACAAAAGTACAATCATTGGCTAGTTTAAAAACATCACTATTTTAATTTCACTCACTTTTGTATAGAAATTTGTTTTTCTCTCTGCTTTTCTCTCTTTGGCTGAATCTAATCTCTTTTTTTCTCTCTCAATTTTCTCAGCTCCTCTTTCTTTTTCTTTTTCTATTTTCTTGATCGTTTTCTCTTTCACTTTCTAATGTTCATTTATTTTCTCTTTTTTCACTCTCTTTCTTTTGATCACTCTCTTTTTGTAACCTTACTTGATCTTCATAAACTTGCTTTGGTGTCAAAGGAACTAGAGTAATTCTCCTTTGATTATGCTCAAATCAATACTTGTTGGTGAATCCATCATGCTTAACTCGTCGATCAAATTGCCATGGCCTGCCTAATAACAAATGTCCGACTTGCATTGGGACTACATCACACAAGACTTCATCTTCATATTTTCCAATGCGAAAAGAAGCTAAAACTTGTTTATTTACCTCCACCTCTCCACTATCATTGAGCCATTGCAGCTTGTAAGGTCGGGGATGTTTAATTGTTGATAGTCTCAACTTTTCCACCATTGTAGTGCTAGCAACAATAGTACAACTACCTCCATCAATAATCACACTACATACCTTGTTTTGTATGTGGCATCTAGTATGAAAGATGTTCTCTCGTTGCACTTCATTGTCTTCTTTAATTTGCATGCTTAAAGCTCACCTAGCTACTAACATTTGACCTTAGGCAACATATTCCTCTTTATCCACGTCCTCAAATTCACCATCATCTCTCAATATCATTATTCTTTTGTTTGGACATTTTCTCGCTATACCTGCCTTGGCATTTAAAACACTTAATATCATGATTTTGAGTGGTGGAAGAATTAGATTTACCTTGATTTCCATAGCTAGTTGTTTTCTACTTTTGCTCGGGTTTGGGCTTGGCCATGCAACGCCTCCTAACGGACGTCACAGATATTGTTACTTTAACCCTTATTATCATATTTTAAGATAAACTATTTAATGTAAGTGTAGTTTAATAAACAAATCCTAGGATCTATGTATGCATTTGTATATATATAAACACTTTGAGACTACTTATATATATTTTTAAATAGTTTACCAATACCAAAATAATGAGACCATAATTTAAATAAAATTTAAAACAATCATTCAAATCTGTTTTCTAGTTCGGTAGGCAGAACTTCAGACACGGCAGTTCGAACATGACCGGCGGTTCGAACTTCAGCCTTTGACAGGCCGTCTGAGGCTCTACAAAATCAGAGTTTTAAAATAACTAGATTGGCAGACCAATACAGGGTAATTGACAGGCCGACACTAATACTGGCAATCCAACCACTGATGATCGATAGGCCGACCTATTGCAAAAACAAAAGTAAATTAAAAACAAGTCTTAATTCAAGATAGTGCGAAAAATTAACATACAATTAATAAAGTCATTATTCAAATTTTTAAATTCTTTTCTTGGCATCCTTCCGTCTTCCAATCCATCATTCCTAGCTTACACGCACATCCTTGTCCTCCACTTATTCCATAATTCTATTACCTTTGTCTGCAACATGATATGAAACTAGTAAGCAAAAGTTTAGTAAGTACACTTTATTATCTCACAACATAAGGCATTTTATAAAAATCATCATGTAAAATCATATTCGTAAATATCATCATCATAGTAGTGCACTTGGCATAAGTTCATATAGAACGTATCTTTTATTAAAATTTCCATATTAAAACTTTATTCGTTTTATCTTTAGGGGCCCAAGTGTTGCACCATTGTCATCATCATAGGCATGTTGTCATGAGAGGAGAGGGTTAGCTAATCCTAAACCAAACATGGCAAATCCAACTTTTGAAAAACATCATAAAGATAACATTAGGTGTACAACACTTAATTAGATGATACATATATGCATATATATAGTTGTAAATTTTGACATACCTCGTCATCAAAACATACATTAAATCTTCTTATAACATCAAAAACTTTCATAACAAAACATTATATAAAAAAATCATAGAAATCATCATAAAGTATATTCTCAAAACATTTCATAAACTTCATTATGCTGTAGGTGAGAATGTACTTACTTGACTTGCTTACTAAACCTTAATTGTAGATGACGTTGATGTGGTCTCGATGTCCTTACCTTTTGGAGTGTTCATGTTATTCATTCATATACACATAAAATTAATATTCATTTTCACAAAATCATCCAATACCATATTACATCATTCACATTTTCATTTCTAGAGATACTTATACAAAATACATTTTACCAACTTTTAAAACATTCAAGCAAAATTGCAGTAGTAAAACTTGCCTGACTATTAAGGATTCACAACTTAATAGTTCACAATTCACATACAATTTGAGCATGAAACTTTGCAAAGACCAAGTTAACATATATATACATTACCCTAATTTTTCTTTACTCGTAATAATTCCATTTGATAATTAAAATAAGTCACACATTTCACAACATGAAATCTATCAGCAAAGATAGAACAGTAAGTAGCGCTAATTAAAGTCTATGAAACAAATTATCTATACCATAGAATAATTTAATAAAAATACTACATATACTAGACTCACAAACTATAACATATCCAAAATTTAGCCTCAAATAAATTCAAATCAATTCAAAATAAGGATTTGAACTCAAGAGCAAAATTAATTTGAAATACATAAAGCAGTAAACACCCTTCGTTTAACATTTCAAAATAAATAAAATATAATTACTTTGACCTTAAAATTTTTATGACAATCCATAAACACAAAAATACAATATCACAAAAAGTTTCGTTGTCAAATAAATTCGTTTAGCCATAATAAAAAGTCACACAAACAAGAAGTTTAGAATTCACTAATTTGACAGCGATAAAAACCTATCTTAAAGAAAGTTTAATAACTCATAAATTATTCATCAAATCATTATGAAACTTTCCAGATCACAACTTAGCATATATATGAATATTTTTGCAAAATTCCATACCCATCACAATTCGTTTGTCCCTTAAACATAGACTGCATTTTTGCAAAACTTAACCAATCAACAATAGTTTATTCGTGAGTGGCAGAGAATGAAAATTCAATTTCATTGCATAAAAAATTCCAAATGAGGTGAAATTTTGAGGAACATCATCTAACATAGATATGAACATTATATTAAAATTTCATAGCAAACAGACATCTATAGACAAAGTTATGGGGGACAGAATTAAAGAGAAAATACCATTATAGACGTTAACCTTGAATGAAATTCTTACCTCAATATGGTTCTTCTCTAATTCTTTGAATTCGCCTAAGGTAATACTTGATATTTCTTCCAAGTCTTTGCAGCAAAATAGGATAGAGAAGAAGGAGTAGAGAACATGAGAGAAAGGGAGAGAGACTAAGAGAATTTTGTGAGAGAGAAAAATATGTGTGAAAAGAGATCATCGAATAAGGGAGGATGACTTTCTTTACTGGTAGATTTTTTTTTTTTTTATAAAATGGTTGAGTGATTCGTGGGAGACAAAGAGAATTTGGGAAAGTCAAAGGTTTGCTCTACTTGCCTAATTTAAAATGTCAAAAGAGGAAACCTTATCATAAAATCTAATCATCACAATAAAAGTCAATTTTTTCCCTTACAAAGAATAAGGAAAGGGTAATTATAGGCCAATAGGTCAAGAATTACAATCCATTAATTTAAAATCATCAATGTCAGCTTTTTAAAAAATTTGCTGTTGATTACTCATCAGTGGCCTTTGGCCTGCCAAAATGGTGAGATTCGGCCTGCCGAGGAAATCCTTTGGCATGCCATTCTGGAATAAAAATTTGACTTGCCAAACTTGAAAATTTGGCCTGTCAAAGTACTACATTAAAAAAATACAAAAACAAAACATTAAATTCTTATTATACATACAGTATAATGACATGAATATCTTAAGCACATCAATTCCACGTGACCATCACCTGTCATAATTCTCAAAATAAATAATCAGTAATATTATTTCATAAGGAAATTTCATAACGTCGTTAAATATCTAACATTAACTATTACATAAAAAATGATGGATGTTACAGGTTGTGGCTGGCTTCTCCTCTCTCCTAGCAACATTCAGCCGCCATGATGAACTTGAGCTTGGGGTTGGGCATGTGTTGTTGCCCCTTCTCTTGTGTTGGTTCTCAATCTTGATAGCCATATGCACCAAATCCTCCAATTCCACATAATCATGTAGTTCCACCATATTAGCAATTTTCTAGTTCAATCCCACCAAAAACCTTGTGGTAATAGCCTATCGGTCCTCCTCTTCATTTGCCCAGATCATAGCAACTTCCATCTCCTTGTAGTAATCCTCCACACTCTAGTTTCCTTGTGTAAGACTTTGCAACTTTTGGTACAACTCTTGGTAGTAATGGCTGGGAACAAAGCGTCTCCTCATCATGGTTTTCAACTCCTCCCATGTTTCTATTGGATGCTCTCTATTTCTCCTCCTATTTAGTACTAATTGATCACACCAAACAATTGCATAATTGAAAAATTCTATGGCTGCAATTTAATCTTTTTAAACTCCAAATAATTATGGCAATAAAAAACAAACTCCACCTTCTTTTCCCACTCTAGGCAAGCTTTGGGATCATTTTTCCCTTGGAACGATGAAATCTTCATCTTAAGGCTACTTAAATTATTATCTTCCCTATTTCTTGCTTCTCTAAACCGCCCCTATGTCTTCTAGTCCTATTGCTCACAATTGAATCCTTGTCATCTTCTTCCTCAAAACCTTCCCCAAAATACTCTTCATCCTTAACTCTTACTCCCCTAGGTTGTATTCTCTCTCTCCTTCGCACATTAGGAATATTTTGTGGCTGTGCATTTTCTATCCTATTTATCCATTCATGAACTTGCTCCATCTCCACTCTAAACATCCTCATCATCTCACCCATTAAACCCTCCATTAACATCTTTGGATCAACCTCCCCTGACACCTCTCCAGTAGCATTTTTGTCATTAATGTTGGACATGTTGGCTGCAAAACAAAGTTAAAGAAGAAAGAAGAAGAAAAGGACCTCACATACTCCCTTACGTGTTTCACTCAAAAAAAATGATTCGTTCAGTTACACTCGTGTTTTCCCACAAAATATAATTGGCTTTTACCCTCTTATATGCTCACCACTCTTGCCTGTTTCTACTCTTAGTAATTCTCTATAATTTCTTATCAAACTAATCAAACAATATCAAAATTTCTAGTAACAATTCACCAAGAACTAACCAAGAAAAATTCGGATTTATGTGCCTAGAAAAAAGGGCTGTAACACGGACTTAAAGATTTCAAAAATTGTGCAAAAGAATTGGAAATTGGGAATTAAAAAGTAGAACTAAAGCAAGAATGTAAGAAGGGAAATTTAGAAACTGATGCAAGAATGTAAGAATTAGGAATTAAGAATGTAAGAAACTGATGCAAGAATATGAGAGTTGGGAATTAAGATGTAAGATCGAAACCGAAAAATGTAAGACTCGTGTTTTTTTTTTTAACTTTTTTTTTGCTGTCTTTTTTTCGGATGATTTTTTTGCTGTCTTTTCTTTTTTTGGACAATAAATTGGAATTTCTAAGGAAGGGAACTCAAATTTGAACAAAAGAAAGGAGAACAAAGGATAGGCAAACCTGAGACTACAACAAAGCTCTGAATGCCAAATAATATGAACCCCGCCAATAAAGTGACGAGACGCATGAATCAACTAAGTCTCCAAGATTGTTTTAAAATAAGTTTGCATGAAACCACGACTCATTGCTTATAGTAAAGCAATAACCTTGGTATAATGAAGACGCCACAATCAAATATGAATGTTTAATTGATAAGTCAAAGGTGAATGCCATGGAAATTCTGATAAATTCGAAAAGTTCTCAAAGAAAACAAAGAGAATTTTAATCTCACAAAGTTTGAATAATAATCTGAGTTGTGTTGTATCTTCTTCAGGCCTGCATGAATTCACTTCAGTCCAAATTTTTTGAATCAGCCTATTAAGATTTTCTTTATACCTTTTAGCTCTAGCCCCAGTTGAAACTTGAATTGGATCCTTACTCTATATATTAGGAATGTGCTCATTAATGGTGAGCAACCTAGAAGCCTTACTTGCTCATAGTCTTGAGAGTACGAGAGAATTGACAAAGAAATCGTTGGAAACCTTTAGGCCTATGGTGGCAAGTGTGGAACCCTTTGAGGAATTGAGAGCATCTACCCCTATCATGGATGCTCTAATTGCCAATATGCAAGATTGCCTCCTTGAAGCGCCTACTCCAAGTGAGGAGCAAGTGGAGATGTTTCAAGAAGCCAGTCACATGGCGAACAATATGGTGTGGTTTGATGACGATTATCATGAAACTGTTATTAGAATAGATGTCCTTAAAGCATTTTTTTAAAAAAATTTGCAAGGGACATATTTATAATAAAATAAGTGAATATTTCATTATATTTGTGTGCATGTATATTGTACTTTGTGAATATCATTAAAATTCTATAATTATCTATATGGCAATAAATATTGTATTAAGTGCTATACACAAGAGGATAATATTTAAAGATAATAATTAAATGATTAATTACAAAAAGTCCTATGATAATTCCCTTTAAATTAGAGCCTTTGTAACACTTTGCCCCCCAAATTTCAAAACGTAATATCTATTTCCCTTAAAGTATGAACTATTAAAAAAAATGGTCCTTCTATAAGAATTTTAATGAAAAATTGACAAATGATTATAAAGTTAGGGGAGTTTGGGTAATTTTGACTATGAAAATAGCCATAAAAAATTATAATAAAACTAGTCTTTATTGATGATTAAAAAAACCAATTATTTGGAATCTTTCTTTTTGGATATACCAAATTTTTATTTTTTTCACACCCAAAAAATAATTTGCAATTTTAAAAGTTATATAGATTAGTAAAATGAAAAAAAGAATAACATAAAATATATTTAATATAACAAAAAATATAACACAAAATTTTCAAAGAGAAAAAAACTCTGACATTATTAATAAAATTTCTTTCATATTTTTGAAGTTTTTATTAGTTTTTATACCTTTTAAAATTTCAAAATATTTTTTGAGTATGAAAAAGAGTTAATAAAATTTTAAAGAAAATTTTGGTACATAAAAAAAAAAGAAGGATTTAGATGGTAGTATGTTTCTAATTGATTTTTTGTTTTAATCATCAATAAAGACTATTTTTATTATAGTTTTAATTTTTTAATATTTTTATAACTAGTATTACCAAAATACCCATAATTTTAAAATTATTTGTCAATTTGCTATTAAAATTCTAATAGAAGGATAATTTTTGTTAACAGTTCATGCTTCAGAAGGAATGAATATTACATTTTGAAGTTCATGGGTAAAGTGTTATAAAGGCTATAGTTTAGGGGGAATTCTTGTAATTAATTGTAATTAAAATAGTTAGTGATAAATAATTATTATAATTTTTTATTTAATTAAAATACGAAATCTTTAGTTAAGCCTTACTACTGTAGATCATTTCTATTGAGAATTGAACGATCTTATTTGAACTACTAATATAGTGAATTATTAAATGAGTGCACTATACAGAATAAGATTATGTAGGACCAAGATATGATGTGATATAGACAGCTAAATAATTTATGTTAAAATATAACTAGTTCTAATCACATTACCCGATGATCATATATAACATGATCTTACTCCTAAATTATTAGCATACTTCTATTTATGGAACTATGTCTTTTAATTTACTCAGTATGTATTTGAGAATCTAATCCTATCCTTTATATTTTAGAGGTATAATTAAGTAAATAACTAGTTTTTTAATATTACAAAATAGAATCCATTCCTTTTTTTTAACGAGAAGTAGATTGAGTATTGATTCGGGTTTTGAATAATATAAACACTCAATTTGTGATTAAGTTCATGACTTTGTTGTTCATTAGAGAATTAATGATACTCAAGAATAAAGATATAATTAGAGTAGTTAAATGGATTTTACCTAGCTCTAATTATGAATTATTTATAAAGGATTTTCTTATATGCAATGACTGTATCAAATGGACGATTTAAAATATGAGTAATTATATCTATAATTTCAAGAGTGCAATTCTATTTTTTTTAGTTGAGTAGCATTAGAATTAATAAAAAAGTAATATATTATTTAGAGATTTTGATTAATATATTGATTTTATTGTAGCTTGAAATTATACGTTCATTAGTACCCTCCGCTAGCCTTGTAAATATTGTTTGGACAAGTGGAATTATTAGTCTAATTAATTAATTTACATTTACATTACAAGACTAATGAAGTCCTCATAATCCTTAGTATTGTGTTGGTCTATATTAGTGGAGAGAGACATACAAAGCAAACCTATAGGACTTGAACATTATTTGAGATTCTATGCTTGTTACTTATTTACTTAAGCTTATTCATATTACATGCAACAAAAAGAAAAAAAGCCATACACACACACATAAAGAATCTAATGGAATGGGATATACTCTAGGATTGATCACAATACTTGGCCAATACTTGCATTTTTTTTAAGCTAGTTCTTTAGGCATCTTTTTAGGAATTCGATGGAGATCATCAATTTGGAATAGTTTGACTCTAGTTCATTTTTATTTCTGTTTTTCTTGTTTTTGCTTAAGAACTAGCAAAATATTAAGTTTGGTGCATGATAACTGTATAAAAATAAAGTTATTTATACTTAATTACATATAATATAATTATGTCCTAGGCATTTTAATTTCATTTGATTTCATTAATTTATTTAATTTTTATTATATTTAGTTTTTATTTCAGTTAATTTAATGAGTTTAATTTTATAGAATTTAATTTTGTTTTATTTTTCCTCCAATTATTTCTTATTTCAAGTAATTTGATTTACTTTAATTTAATAGAATTTTGTTTTATTTTCCTTCTAATTATTTATTTTTCTTTATATATATAGGTAAAATAGGTGAAAAGGGCAATTTAGTAATTTAGAATAAATTTGGGGACAAAAAAATATAAGAAAAAGCTTTAAGATAAAAGATCAGAAATTTAAATTTCAATCGGTTCATACCAATTCCCATGAACGAAAGAGAGATAAGCCGATCCACGCGCAAAACCAACCATTTGATCTCAACAATCTTACCTCTCACCAAGCGCGTGCTCCACGCCCCAACAACAGGCACGCGCCACGAGTAGAGAAGGAGTAGCTTCTCGGTCAATCAAGCTACACCGCGTGTAACGCCCCTTACGGACGTCACAAGAACCGTTAACTTACATCGTTATCTCTTATTTATTTGATGAGAAGACCTAAAATTATAAGTATTGTTTAATTATTATCCTAGCATTTCTTTGTGTAAGTTTTTTTTTTTTAACATTACCATGTGAACATGTGAATTTAAAATTTAAAATTATTTTATTAAACAATTGAATTATTTCTAAGTATGAATTATAGTACTATTCAGGATCGCATCTTTCAAATAAAAGCAATACTTACTTACCTTAAACTATTTTCCTCCTCGGTTAGCCGACAAAATACTCAAAGTATTTGGCTAACCGACTATCAGTAGAAATATTTAGTTCATAATAAATATAAAATTTTAAGGTAAATTACAACTTATAAATTATTACAAACCAAAGTTCATAACAATATCTCATAACATGCGGAATTAAATTTAAACATAACAATCTTAATATTCTATTTCGTGTCATAATTTCGTGATCCAATACCACCATCCTTGCATACACATCTATTCGTCCATCATCCATCCATAGCTATAGTCTTACCCTTATCTGCAACATTATTAACTTATATAAGTATTAAGCTTAGTAAGTATATTTTGTAATCTCACAAAACATTACCATAATTTTAACCATAGCATGAATCATTACATCGTTGAAATAGTCATCATAGTGCATACAGCACGCTTTGTAAGAACATATATTTCCTTTTTCCTTTTTCCATATTAAAAACATTCATTTTATTCTTTAGGGCCCTGGCGTTGTGCCATTAATATCATTAGGGCACGCCGTCATGAGAGAAGAGGGGTAGCTAATCCCAAACCAAACGTGACAAGTCCACCTTACGGGACAACATCATTATCAACATCATCGTCATCATTGGGTGTGCAACGCCTTAATTATGTGATACATATATATATATATATATATATATTTGAAAACGTCATATGCATCATGAAACAATGATGCAAACATCCATAAAGAACATTCTTCATAATCATGGTAAAAAGGGGTCTTTTGCATGAAAAATGCATAAACATTAATAACATAGTAAAATATAACATTTCTCAAAACATTTTATAATTCTTAATCATGTTGTAGGTAAGAATGTACTTACCTGATTTGCTTGCTTATTAGATCTTAAATTTAGATGACATTGCCGCAGGTCTCGATGTGCTCACCTCTTGAAGTGTTCATGTGAATCATTCATATACATATAGAAATTAATTTCCAACACCATAATATCATATAATACCATTTACATCACATACTTATTAACATAAAATCTGCCCATAGTAAAAATCTGCCTGACCTTTAAATGTTCAAAGCTCTATACTTACAATTTACATATAATTAAAGGATGAAAATTTGCAGGGACAAAGCTAACACATAAACATAATACCATGATTTTTTGTTGGTCATAAAAATTTCATTTGGTAATTAAAATAAATCTCTTATTTAATAACATCAAATTTGCCAGCACATAGTGGATAGTGAACAACCTAGAATGAAAATTATGTATTAAATTATCTATGACATAAAATAATTTAACAAAAATAATAATTATAAGAGACATATAAAACTATAATATATCCAAAATTTAGCTTTAAATAAAATCGAAATAAGTCAAAATACACATTTGAAACTGGTGGTAAACTGACTTTATAAACATAGGGTAGTGAACACCTTATAACTAGCATTTAAGAAAAATATCACGAAAATTATTTTGACCTCAAAATTTTTATGACATCCTATATACATATATGTACAATACTAGAAAAATTCCCATAGCCAAACAAATTCATTTAGTTATAATAAAAAGTCATACAAGCAAGAGGTCTAAAATTTACAAGTTCACAGCCATGAAAACCTAGTTTGAAGAAAGTTTAATAACGCACAAAATATATATGACATTACCACAAAACTCTCCAGATCACAACCTAATATATCCATGAATAATTCTACCAAATTTCATCAAATTCACCATTCATTTGCCCCTTGAACATAAACCATGTTTTCGTAATACTTTACCGATAAACAGCAATTTAACCACGAGTGGCAGAGAGTAAAAATTTAATATCTTAGCATAGAAAATTCCAAATGACATGAAACTTAAATCAACATCACAAAACATACACATGAACATCATAGTAAAATTTCGTAGAAAAGGAAACTTGTAGGCAAAGTTATGGTAGTCAAATTCTAAGAAGTAAAATGAACACAGGTTAAACCTAGAGTAAAATGCTTACTTGTTTAAGGAGCTTGCTCTATGACCTTTGAATTTGGCTAAGAAAAATTTGAGGATTCCTTGATGCTTCTCTACTTCCTTGCAGCAAATATGGAACGTGGACCATATGGGTTGAAGGAGTTTGAGAGAAATGTATGTGAAGGAAAGGAGTGTCTTGGGTGAGTTTGAGTGGTTTTCTCTCTTGGAAATAAAATATTCTGAATTTAGGTGAGGAAATCCGTGGGAATGAGATGGAGAAATGGAAGAAGAGGTCTATGATTGAGTGGGGGACATGATAATGGCATCTTATCCTATCATGTAATAATTTTCCAAATAATTCAACCAGTTATCAACAAAAGAAATACTAAAATAACAATGGTGTTGGATTCCATTTTTTTCATTCGGATCCCATCCTTAGACAACACAATATGACAACTTGTTGTCCACATCCAACATTACACTCACAATCATCGAAGCCGGTGCACAAAGCATCCATGATGGTAGTGCTTTGATGCACTAAATACTTTCATCAAAACATATCCAGCAACACTCATATCTTAGATACTAGTTGTCATCACCATCATCATATAATATCTAATAATATTTAATTGCCACATATATAATATATTTGTATGTATATACATTATGCTCACCATTTGTTGCACGGCAACTTTGCCCACACACACAACATAGGCGTATTAATATATAACAGGTATTAATGTATGCTATACAATGCATATGACATTATTTATTGTGTGTAATCAATTCTTACTTCGTGGAAATTTACATATATGTACTCTAAGTATATTTAATTATTGCATACAAACAATTCATTCATGGCAACATCATAAAATGTATCATATAATATCATAATATCTTAATTCTTATAGTTAGGTACCACATTCTTCGAATATGAATAAAACATTAATTTAAAATTATTATGCTTAACATTATTGTTGACATGAATATTTCGAGCATATCAATTTCACGTAACTGTCACCCGTCAAAATAAAGAGTTAATAATATTATTTCATGAAAAATTCACATAACACCGTTAAATCTCAAGTACCAATCATTACGAATAAAATGGCGGTTGTTTCACCCAGTGTCCCTATGCCAGGTGCACTAACTCTAGCGTGAGATCTAGTGCAATGCATCCTATTATTTTCCACGCGTGCCCTTGGTTAAAGCATATCTTAGCATGCCACGTCTGCCCAGCATCCAACTCATCCTGTCTCCATGATTAGACGGCTGCCATGTGGTTGCTACGTGTCAGACGCCCTAATAGCCAATTCTTATTGCTAACAAGTATGAAAAAAAGAAAAAGGGGAGAGTTTCAACATGAATCAGCCCCATTTTTGGGGGTAGAGAGCTGAACCATTGAAGAGCAAAAATAAGGAAAAATAAAAAGAAAAATATTTTTATCATAGAGTGGTAGTATTTTATTCTTAGGAGTTGCTTCTAGCTTTAGTTAGACTTTTATTTAGTAATAAAACACCATCAAAGAGAGCATTTTGGAGCTATAAAAAAGGAAGAAGTAGAAGATTGAATAAGAAGATTTGGGAGCCTATAACACCTCCATTTTGGTTACTTCTTCTCCATTTTTATTTTCTAAATCTTTGTATATTCGAGAATGCTTGAATGTTGGTGTTATCTATTTTTATTTTTAGCTTTATTTTCATTTATGATGTAGCCATGCTATGAATATTTTAACCCTTTTATTTTTAATTAATACTTGTTCTATTCCATAATATTCTAAATATTTCAATTTGTGCTTAATGCTTGTGATTGCCTGATCAACAATTACAAGTTTTGGAATTTAATTTGAGACTGAAAAGTAATAATCGAATATGATTTAATTAAAATACCACAAGATTATTGATAGCGGTATCTCTGAAACATGTGTTGTATTTATGGATTTTTTGTTCTTAATAAATTATGATAGATTTTGAGTTTTCATAGAGATGTAAGAAATTTTCTTATCAAAATCTAATTGTTAATGCTTGAAAAAAGATTAATAATTGAATTAGAAAAATTGATTGGCAGCATATAGAATAGAATTAATTTAACTAAAGAATTGAAATGGGATTAATCTTGGTAAAATCAGAAACCTTAGAACATTTTTTTATTGATTTCTTCACATATTTAGTTTTGTGTTTGCTTTTTGTTTTATTTTTCAATACAGTATTGCTTTCGATTGTTCAATTAATCTTAGAGTTAACCTAATTTTGGCAATTAACCGATGAAACATAAATCCTATGGGATGATACTATTTCTCATCACTTTACTTGTGATGCCCTGCCTTTTCGTGGTTGACACTTAACTTTATTATGCATTATTCCTTAACTTTAAACATACATTTCTTGAATTATATCTTACTTAATTAGTAAGCAAATGTTGGATAATTTTTTTTTTCATTTTCTTTTTTTAAAACATGCTTTAAAATCTATTGCAACATCCATTGCAATGTAAACTGAAACATAGCTTAAAATTAACTTTATAATTGCTTGAAACATTTCGTAAATATATCTTTTAAACTGTTTTCGTAAAACATTTCTTAGTAAACATTTCCTTAAACATTGACTTTCTTAAAACTTTAAAAACACTATTTCTAATAGTGAAAAACTTTTTATTGGAATAGCATAAGAATTCTTGTAGTGATAACTATACTCAATCTTCGTATCTGTCCAATGCAACACCGAGCTCTTCTATCAGTCTTACTGGTCTACTATAGGACTACTTACAGCATGAAGGGAATTATAATGAGCTTGTGCTCAATAAGTTCAAACATAATCTCACAATACACTTAAAATATTCATTATAAAACTTCCCTTAAAAACTTTTCTCATAAAACATTTTTCATAAACAATTCTCATAAAACATTTCTCAACATTTTCACAGAACGTTTTTTTTTTTTTGTAAAAACCTTGCTTAAAAGAAATACAAACAATAACATAATGCGTAATTTCATTTATGCTCTTTTCTGAACATTTTATCATCATTTGTAACTTTCTTGAACTATGGGCCTAAATGTACATACTAAACGCGCTTCACCATCAAACATCAAGGTCGTAACATAACTTTAGCATAACACTTTCCTTGGGTCGAGAAGCTAGTATGATACTTTCTTATCTTAACATAAGGGTTTCTATTACTAATCTTGTAATCTTAGTAAATATAATGCATGACATAGCTTACTGTCCATAACATTTAACATAACAATTGCAAATATCTTGCAAATCATAACTTGAACTTTAAAACATTATGCATTATACATGCAAATGAACTTTAACTACAAATACATTACAAACCTTTACTTGATCTTTAAAGCTTTATGCATAATGTATACAAATATACTTCAAAAACCACTTGCATAACAATTGCAACACATTTGCAAACATATGCATTTAAAAATCATTTTCTTCATGCTATAGGTGAGGTTTGAAATTTACCTAGACTTAGCTCTACCATTTTCTTTTCATTCCTTTTCCTTCTATTAGTTGGCTTTTGTGTCATGTTCAAATAACACCCAACTTATTAGCTAATTTTTCTTATTATCAATCTACTCAATTGATAAAAAAACTTAATCATTAAACGTTCATTCCTTTCTATTTAACGTTGTATCCTATTAGCTTACTTTTCCTTTACTTTGTATCCTATTGGTTTACCTCTCCTTTACTTGACTTTGTAAACCAGTGGTTTACCTTTCCTTTGTAAACCATTAATTTATCTTTCTTTCACTTGGCTTTGTAAACCATCGGTTTACTTTTTTGTTATTTTGTATCCTATTAGTTTGCCATTTTCTTATACTTAACTTTTTAACTCATCGGTTTACCTTTCTCTTTACTTAACCTTTAAACTACTAGATTACCTTTGTTTTTACTCAACTTTAATGTTTCTTTGTTAAATTTCCCATCTTACTTGACAATTTCATTACTTAACATATTACGGAACATTTTTCGTTTAAGTGCGATTTGCTAATTCAGAGTGTTTGGCTCCGTTTTAGTCGTTTCCTTAAAAACAACAATTTTACCCTTAATGGGTTTTTCATAAATCTTGTAACTTTACTACAATTCTTGCTTAACTTTGCCATCTCATTACTTATGTGATATGGAAAAATTCCCGCTAAGAGGCATTTTCCGATATCGGGCATTTCGGGTCCCTTTTTGGCCATTTACAAAATGACCATTTTGCTCTTGACGGGTCTTAGAAAACCTTCAGAACCTATTTTAAAACAATACTTAGATTTTGTTACTTCTCATAACATTATAGAAAACAAAAAAATAGTTTTCCTTTTCGTTAAAATCTATTTTATCAAAACTTTACAGTTTTGACCCGAAATACGAAAATCTTGACATTTTCCCCCTTAAAGTTTTTTTCTTTTCTTTTGTTGACAAAACCTTAAATACTTTAAAACTTAACATCTAAGGTTACTCATAACCTACAGTAATGCAGGAAACCAACATTCGTTAGTGAAAACCCAGTTTCACATGATTTCATGGTTTTGATCCGAAACACAAAAATCTTGACATTTTTGCATCCGAGACCAAAAACAACTATCCTATGCCAAAACATTTAGTTTTAACAAGGATTAAACCTTTCAAAATATTATTGGTCTGAATCAAACATTTTCATAACGTTTTCATTTTACAAAATTTTGTGCTAAAATCCCGTAAAATTCATAACTTACAAACCAAGCAGAATTTTGACAAACTGTCCATATAATCTTAATAGTTTCAATAAGTTTTACAATTTTTGTGTTTTAACTTTTCTAAAATTCTGTCACAACCCGCCTTTTCGGGCTGTGATAATTCTCTTTCTTACTTACTTTAGGGTAAAAATTTAGGAATTTTTTTTTCTTTTATATAAATACTGTACATATACTGTTTAATAACCTTTGAGATACAAACATATACTTGTGTTTACATAACCATCCTTCTCTTACAATATATCTTATCAAACATTACTTTCAAAATATTTTAAAATATCATACAGCGGAAAACATACTGTGGCGGAAACCATACCCAGTCTGCACACATCATCCGTCCGCCAGCTCATTATTATTATTTATTCTGACCTTTTTGTCGGAATACCTACAACATGAAAAACTTAATGAGCTAACGCCCAGTAAGTCCCATATAAACCCACATGCACATTCAATAAAATGCATGAACATATTATGCTTCCTTATAATCCTTCTTTATCATTATCATTTCTTATCTTTAACTAGGGCCCAAGTGTTCGTACCATTGCGCACTTAGGTCTACGTAACACCGTGACCATCCTGTAATCCTTAAACTCCCCTTGAGTCAGGAGTCGGTACGACACTTTTCCTAACTTTTGGTGATTCATTTACCAATTCACTTATTATGGTTAACATACCATGCATGAAGTGATGAATACATGTTATACATAACATAATCTACATAAAAGCTTTTGTACGATATAGTACACGCAGGTACATACTTTATATATACACACTGGTACACATTGACATACACACTGGTATATAGCATAATGTACTCACAAGTACTTAACATAAAATATACACACTAGTATACATTAATATACGCACTTGTATATATAGCATAATGTACTCACAGGTACTTAACATAGGATATACACCTTGATATACACACAAGTATACATATACACATTTTACACTCTAAGCCTACAATTTCATACTGTAGGTGGGATGGGTACTTACTTGATACAATTGTCAGGCAACTTAACCACGATATCCTTTCTTCTAGATTCCTAGGATCCTGTTGGCCAATTACAAAGCCATTAGCTAAATTTCACTATGTTTCGATACGAAACATTTGTTAGTTAATACATTGAGTTGTATTACTGTATACAACTCTAAAAACCACTGTTTTTTTTTTCTTCTTTCTATCTAACTTCACCCTTCGTTAGATTCACCATATCGTTTCTAACGAAGGGTGGAAACCTTTCTAGTCGTTTTCTTAACTCATTGAAAATATTTCAAAGCGGTTCGGGTTATTTGGGCAAAATGACGATTTTGCCCTCCGCGGGTTTACTAACCTACCCGAGCTTGATCTCGTTATTCTTACGAAAATAACCACATATTAATTCTAAAATAACACCCTAGTGGGTCAAATCTCTTTATTTCTCAATTATGCCCCATTTTCATTAAACTTTGCTGTTTAGTCCCTGAACTGAAAATTTTGACGATTTTAGCCCCGAGCCTAAAATTTACTTCTTTGCACCAAAATTTTCTATTTTTGTCAAGGATCATTTTTGCTCAAAGTACCATATTCAAAATATTTTGATAAATGACGTTTTTGCCCCTTTTTCAAAATTTTCAAAATTTTCATAAATTCTTGAAAAATTAAAATCTCATAAACGATTCAGTTTTTTGACGAACCGTCTGCAATGTCTAACAGTTTCATCGACATCTACAACTTTTGTGTTTTAACTTTTTCCAAAATATCACTGTACAAGGATGTTTTTGGCTATTTTCCAATTCTGCCGAGAGGAATTTTTTTCTTTCAATTTAGTCCCTATGGCATTTTTACAAAAATCCATTTCAAACTTACAATTCTACCCTTGCAGAAATCTTTTGATGCCTTAATCAATACATTCTCATGCTCAAACATCACCTTTGCAAAGTTAAACATCAAAAATTACAAAAATATTGCTTTTTCAAAAATTGCCAGTTTGCACTAAAAATCAAAATTTCATAACTCAAAGTTACCATCCACCACATATACGTGAACTTCCATCAAATACATGCTCAAAACCCCTCATGGGTTTGGAAGAATAAAAATCAAAACAAAATCTATAAAATTTTAAACTTTTAAGGTTAAAACTTACCAAAATAACACCCTTTTGGTTTCAAGCCTTCAAAATCCCTTTAGACTCCCTCCTAAGCTTCCTTTCCACACAAAAATACCATGGATTAATCTCTTGTCCTTTGCCCATGAAAAATCCCTTGAAAACCCATTAAAAGTTTAGGATTTTACCTTAAACTTGTGCGAAAATCCTTGTACTTGCTTGTAAAACTTGTTTGGGGTTATTTTTGCAAGATTTGGGGGCTGAGAAATTTTTTTAGAGAGATGAGTTATGGCTGCCGGAGCTTGGAAGGAAAGGAAAGAAAAGAAAATTGTGATAAACTTGCCATAAATGCATCCTTATCACATGTGGTGACTCATGGTAACCCATGAGTATACCACTAGGTGTCACAAGGTGATTGGGCCACTTTTCTTGACATGTGGCCCAATAGAAAATCAAGGAGTGTCCACTTTGTAGAGTTAAAAATTTATACTGTGTAATTTTTCACCACACAGTATTTTTTCTATACTGCTGTGGTCAATTCAGTGTACTTTCTATCCTTAGACTGTATAAAAATATTTACCTTACTTTTTATTTACTTTTTGAGGCCAATCATAACATTTTTCGTATCTGCGTTTTCATTTAGCAGTATTCTTATACTGCTCTGGCCTCCTTTCTACCCCCGGTTAGGGTTAGGACAACCTCTATGTCCTATTTACATTCTAATCATTCATTCGTTTATATCACAATTTCACAATTAATTGTGACATGAAATTCATTTTATGGATATTATACACAAATCTCTAAGTCATCAAACTCATAAAATTTGTATTTTATAATATCCACCATTGCATTACAAATGCCATAAAATTTGCATTCAATCCCGCTCATTCATATTTTATTGTAATTTTCACATAAATTACAATTTTTACAAAATTTCACATTTTTAAGAATAAATTCATTAATTAAACCTAATTAAATATTAGGTTTTATTGATGACGTTTTCTCGGTCATTACAAATTCTAACGTTAAAGTAGAGTTTTTGGTTGATTTATAAATCTACTGAGTTTTTACAAAACTTTGCAATTTAATTGGAATTTTACAAAACCTTGTTTGCAAAAGTTATAATCTTCACTTTTTTGGCAAATTCCAGCCTATACTTAGAAAATAACTTGGCATCTAAGGCCCTTAAAATCATCATGTCTTGAAAACTAGTTAAACTTTGTATACAATACAAAGTTTTAAATTTTTTTTACTTTTTAAAAACAAAACCCTACTTTCTTTCTTTCCATCATCATCAATATAAAGCATAAACTAATCGTGTCATAATGTCCACCTTATATGCCATAGCTCATAACATACATCAAATACTTTGTATGCACAGTAAAGCATAAACTTTAGCTTAGCTCCAAGGACTAAGTATTTACCTAACTTTTTCAAGATATGAGTCCTTCTTTTTGGTACTTGTAAGCATCTCAAAACCCATTAAAAACCATTCACAACACAACCCATGAAAATTTGACCAAAATTATGAACAAAAACCCTAAAGCACAATGGGAAAAGCTTGGGTTTTTACCTTGAAAACTCTTCAATCTCCATCTTTCTCATATGCTCTTGCTTCTTCACATGATTTGGAGGCTTGTGCTCTAAAAAATTCTTGAGGGAATTCTATGGGAGGGCTTTTTTTTTTTTTGGGAAGGAAATGAAACATTTTTTTTTTTTTTTTGTTCTTGTTGCATTAAGATTAAGGAATAAAAAGTAAAAATTTTCACCAATTTGGTTAATCACCATGCTTAGTCATAACTAAGCATCATTTGGTGATTAAAGTTAGGGTAACTTGGCATGGTGGGATTGTCCACAATAAGGGAGAAGTGGTGGCTTAATCTATTATAAACGAATTTTTACTAAAAATAGTTCAGGTTATATCCGTAAAGCACAAAATTGTGCTAAGTTTGAAATTTTAAATTAAATTGACTTTTAGATAGTCAGTTTAATTTACAAAATTTTTATAAAATTACAGGTATTGTTTTTATAATGAAATTTGAAGTTTACAATATGAAAACTTTTAATAAAAAATATATGTTTTAAATATCATTTTAAAGTTTTTTAAAAGTTAAAAAAATAATAATAATTATATTGAGCAAGTTTTAAATATATAATATCTTTCTTAGAATACATACATACATATATATATACACATGTATAAATATGGATACAGTTGTGAAAATAGTTAATTGTCAGTTTTGAAGACAAATGTATCAAAGTTTACTGTTTCAAAATTAAATCACAAAATCCATGTAGTATGGATAAATTTATGAAAATGATTTTTATGTCAATATGAATATTTTAGTAATGCAATAATACAATAAGAGAATTAGAAATTTATGTGATTATCTTTAGAGTGCAAATAAATTACAGTTTTTAAAAGTATAATTATGTTTACAGAAATTACAGCTCATCCCCTCTCTCTCTTTACTTTCTCTCTCTATAGTTTCTCTCTACTCAAACTCAGTCCAAGATCTGGCCTCAGTTTTCGACACCTCCCGTACCAATGGAAAGTTCTCATCGAGCTGAGTCCAACAGTGTGTCGTGCTGCCCATAACACTGCCGAAGGAAGCCACACATGTCGGTCAAAGTGGCAGAAAAACACAAATTTTTTTGGTGAGGTTTCTCCACCATCGGAGTACCGATCGACACAATCTTGGTGTCTACAGCCTCATAATGAAAAAAAGGAAGAGAATGGCACTGATTTTTGGGTTCAATTTCAAGCAGAATGGACTTCACAGAGGCCTCTGATGTTCGCTGTCAAGCCACTGTCGGACCTGCCGTCTCTCGCGGTGGTGTGACACATCGCCGGTGCCAAAAGGACTAGAGGGAGACGGCAAGCAAGACCCCCCAATTAATTGTTGGAGGTAGCAACCGACGTAGGAGTTCGAAGTTATCGCCGTCAAGCCGTCGTGGAGCTCGTTGATCTCATAACTTCGGCCACCGTCGAGGTCAATTGACCTCACCGTTGTATTCAGAAGATCAAGGCGAGCATGACGCCTCAATCAATTTCGCCGTAGCATCACTGGCCGCTGGAGATCGAGGACGCCGCTCGCTGCCACTGTGGGTGAACTTAGGTTTACCATTTCAGGCGGTGTTGTGCCAAATTGAGGGCACAAACACCTTCAGATGATTAAGAAGAATGAAAAGCAAACCCCAATTGCTCCAAACGGCCATCAAAAAAGCACGAACGATTTTTACCTTTGTGTGCTGTCGCAAGGCTCGTGGGACTACCATTTTGGACAGTGGTGAAGTGAACCACCGTTGTCATCATGCTCAGAAAACCTCGGGGAAGGAAAGCCCTAGGCCAATTTGGTCGAAACATCCCCGGAAGTTGGGATAGGAGCCGCCGGTTATGGTTGAGAAACCCATCTTCGATCTAGGTAGTTGGAGGACAAATTGAGTCAAATTGACCCCACCAATCAACTTAGGAGGTGGAAAAATGGGGGAAGCCAAAGTTTCAGCCGTCACCGTCCACCAAAGCCGCAGCGGACGACCGGCCTCCGATGTACCTTAGGTCCAAGCTCCCGACCTCTGATCGATGATCCAAGACAACCTCCCAACTCGTTTTGATGCTCTGAATGTGATGGTGACCTCCGTTTGAGCTAATTCCACTTCGATGAAAATCGTCTAGTACTGATTGTATGCGGATTGAGGCAATTCAAACTGCAGTAACAGAGTCCAGAATGATGTTTTTAGCAATAATAAATCTCCATGGATCATTCTTAGCCATCCACAGTCATTCGAGGAGCACTGCTGAGGATGCTGCATAGATTGTAGATACAGCGAGATGCAACTGGACCCGCTCAGCTTGGAGTCCAGGTAAGTAGGAATCTCGCCTATAGTATGAATATTTTTAAAAATAAAATGATTTAAATATTTTTATAAAAATTTACAATAATGCATGATCAGTGATTTGTTACACTGTTTTATATTATGATGTGATATGCTATGTTATGACATGACATGATATGTTGTGATGATGATGTTGTGATTAATGAGTAATGTATGCAATATTTACATTATATTGTTAAATCACCTTCAAGTTAAGTATGATTATGATTTACAATTCATGAATTACAAAAGTATGATGTCATCTAGTGATAAGTCATACTGCATACACACAATAAGACAAGTGAAACTTATAGGACAAGTTAAGGGCGTCGTACCAACCTCTCGACCCACGGGGAGGCTCTATATTAAAGTAATGAATGATCTTGGTGTCCTTAGGACCTCGCGAACCCTAATTTCCCAAGACTCGCGCGCAACTGGCACGATCACTTGGGCCCAAAATAATAAACTAAGTTATAGTTGAAGTAATTAAGTATAAATCAAGTTGATAAGTAAGCATAAAATGTTCATTCATATTTTTAATTAAATGATTTTTAAATTATGTTTTGCGAGACTAATTTCCTACTTGCTAAGCGAAAGCTCATTTAAGTATGTTCATGCTATAGGTAAGAAAACCTGTCAACGGCACTTGATGGGCAGTGGTGAGCAGCGGACGAATGGTGAAGATGGGAATAGATACCGCACACGCAATGTAATATTTCTGCGTTATTATTTTATGAATTTATGCATGTTTTATTTTACGAAATTATGTGTGTTTAAACTTTACAAAAAATTATGTGCATATGACTAAGTAAATAAATTATATAATCATGTTTTAAAAACTGAGATTGTGTTTACACAACCTTGGTCTAGAGGATTTTAAGGTTTAAAAAAAATGTTGCAATAAACAATGTAACAAATGCATGAAATTCTTAAGTAAGAAAATTTTAAGTTTATTTGGAATTACAAAGGATTGTTAGAGTTTTACGTTAAGTTAAGAAATGAAATTTATGAATATGTTTTTATAAATTTATTATGAAAGTTTAAAAGAAAATCTTTAAGAAATTAGTATCTTAAACTTAAAAGTTTAAGTCATAAGAAATTACGTTTTGTTTATTTTAAGGAGGTTAACTTTTAAGAAAACAATATGTTATTTTTAAGATGTTCAATTATAAGTAAAATATATATATAATTTTTAAGAAAGTTTTAAAGAGCATTTAAATGGGATTTTACTTCAATATTTAATTTAAAATTGTTTTAGAAATAGTTTTATTTAAATCGAGAAATGTCTTTAAAGTAATAGTTGATAAATAATTATTCTTATATTTTTTTAAAAAAAAGAAGGAAAGTTCGAGAGAATTACTATGGTTATGTTTTTAAGAAATTAATGATATAAGTTATGTAAAGGATTAAGCTTTTAGAAATTATAATTATGTTAAAATGTAATGATTATTATTACGCTATTATTACATTTGAGAAATTTATGTTTTTTTGTTAGGTTTACAAAATTAAGTTTTAAGAAATTATTATTATATCTTTTAAGGTTATATGTTGAGAATTCTTTACCATCAAGAATTCATTTGTTATTAAGTTTTGGGAAACAGTTAATACTTCCTTTAAAGTTTCATGTCAAGGATTACATAGCGGGAATCCATTAAAAAAAAATTATTTTGAAAATTTCTTTACTTTATTCATAAGTATGATTAAGTTCATGGTCATGTTTAAGTTAAGTAACGGCCACATAGGGCGGGTCGTTATAGTTATTGGTATGGATAAGGTGGTATTACTATACTGTGATAACAGTGTAGCGGTAGCTAATACTAAAGAACCAAGATTTCAGAAGAAGAGTAAGTATATTAATTGGAGGTATCATATGAGAAAGGAATTCGTAGAGGACAGGCATATTGCTGTATGCAAAATCGCATCCGAGAACAATTTAGCTAATCTATTCATAAAGACACTTACTGCGAGAGTTTTCGAGAGGCATGTGGAAGCTTTGGTGATGTAGGATTTGTCATATTTAATCACTTAGTGCAAGCGGGAGATTGTTAGACATATATGCCCTAAGGAGTAAAAAAGTAGTATGTTTTTGGAGACATTTTTATCAATAAAGAGTTTATTTATTATTCATATACCAAATTGTTGTCCTTTTTATGTTCATATATGTTGAATGTATGATAAGCAAACAAAAGTCTGAGACTATCGGTCTAAGCTTTTAGAATCAGGCATATGATGGATAGATTATGCAGAAGACATGATTCTAAAGGTGACGGTCTAAATTATAAGATCCACAATCAAGGAAATAAAGTTGGGCGTTTTATTTATAAGAAGATTGTTATGTTGTCTATATCCCTAACGAGAGATGGTTTGTCTTGGCCATTGGAGATGGACTCCGCAAATAGAAACATTGGTGCATTGTCATAGGTGACGATGTATTGGATTGGGACATAAAGTGTAATTGATTTAGATTAATAATTCTATCTCGGCAAATCAATTCACTTTAGATAATCATATGTGTTGTATCTTAATCTTGAGATAAATAATGAGCCATTGTCTTGACTTATGTCTTTTGATGTACCAAAGGGTGACATCTATATTTTATGAAGGTACGCATGCTGGTATGTTGAAAACATGACTCTTGATAGTGTAGACTTGTTGTTTATATATACGAATCCATAGCTCCTTTTTAGGAGTTGATGATATCCTTTTATATGCGTTATCCTATAATTGAAAAACTAGAGAGCTCAACCATTTGGATGCATTGGTATAACCAAATGGTATACTGGCTTTGGATGGTAAGTTTTCCGATGGTAAGATAATGGATGTAAGAGAAAAATAATCGGGAAGATAAGACAAAATTTATTCTTAAGCTGATTATAGATATTCTATGGGGATACGATACATCATGATATATCATTGAGACTTAACTATTCAGGCTTTATAATTCTACATACTTCGAGCGTACAACTCTAAACTTTTAGTGGAGTAGCGTTAGAGTTGATAATTAGAAACATGTATCTGGGATATTGGGTTTTATAATTATCGGGAGCTTGAACTATATAGGTCCATCAGGTTCCTTTTGCTAGCTCGTAATAAATCCTGTAACAATACGGCGTGCTTTTCTAATAAATTGGTGACTTATGTTAAATTATCAGATTGGCTGAAATTCGATAGGATCAGATAATTCATGTCTGTTTATCGGTTGAATTAATTTTCGTGAAAATTAATTCAAGATAAATTTGTTGAATTATTCGAAATATTTATTTTCCTAGATATTAACTAGATATGGTTGTTTTAACCAGATAACTTCTCTATTAGGTTATTTGAATTAAAACTGAGACTTTATCTAAAGAATTTTGAGCGGAAATTAAAAGATTCATAGGGATTATTTGTCGCAAGTTCGGTAGACTGATCTCCAGGTTCGGCCTGCCAATAGAGTAAGTTTGGTAGGCCGATCTGCCAGTTCGGCCTACCGACCGAACGATAATCTAATCACGCTTTTTTACATGATTTTATCATATATTGATCTAGATTCGAATTTTTGAGGCCTTATGTGATAAGGACTAACCCTTGAGTCCAACCTTTATAAATAGGAAGTAAGACTCATAAGTTATTTAGATCAGTTGAGAGATCAAGAGTGAACACTCTATAGTATGAGTCTCTGAAACTCCCCTGAAGAGCTATTGTTCACAAATCACGAACGATAGTTTTAGGTATTTCTCAATTGGTTGGAAGAAGAGTCACTGGTGGAAGAGCTGTACTACATGCACCCACACGCACTCTGATCATGGATAGAAAATAGCAAAAAAGACCCGTTGGTTGAGGCTTGTCTAGAACGCCCTTCTCTTCATCGATTACATGAGCTCCTCGGCATATGAGGTTATTAAGATCTAGTTAATTTATGCACATAACTTGTCAAACTTGTGTTTTAGAAAATACTCTGGTATTAAAATTTTTAAATTTCTACTACTTACTATTTTTCCAACAGCTCCTATAATTATAAAATATAATATCTTATATGTATATTTTATAATTATCAACTCTAATGCTACTCCACTAAAAGCTTAGAGCTGCACTCTTGAACTATATAAAATTAAAAAGCTCCCATAAGCTAATCTTCCTTGATATATCATAATGTGTCACATCCCTATAATAAATTCATAATTAGCTTAAAGATAAATTTCGTTCTGCCTTCATGATTATTTTTATTTTACATTCCATTAACTTATCATTGGAATACTTACTATTCATAAATAGTATATCATTCGGTTACACCTATGTATCCAAATGGTCGAGCATTCCAGTCTTCTAATTACAGAATAATGCATATAAGAGAATATCATTAACTCTACAAAAGAGCTATGGATTTCATATTTATGAATAATAAGTCTACGTGAATCAAGAGTCATGTCTCCAATGTATCATATGCATACCATCATCAAATTAGGATGTCACCTTTTAGTATATCAAAAGACATAGGTCAAGAATAGGGCCCATTAGTCATTTTAGGATTAAGACATAACTATATGAGTGTTCATTGATTTGAACAAACAAAATTATTAACCAAATCAATTCAACCTTTTATCCTGATCTAAAACATCGTGACCTATGATAATGTACCAATGTTTCTACTCGTGTAGTCCCACTCTGATAACCAAGACAAGCAATCTTTCATTAAGGATATAGACAACATAACAATCTTAGCAGGAATAAAGTGCCCAACTTTATTCCATTGATTGTAATCTTATGATTTAGACTATCACTTTTAAGATTTATGGCTTTCGCATAATCTGTCTATCATATGCATGATTTTTAAAGGTTTAAAATGACAGTCTCAGACTTTTGTTTACTTATCATACATTTAATATAAATGAACATAAAGAGGACAACATTTAGTATATGAATAATAAATTAACTTTTTATTGATAAAATGTCTCCAAAAAACATATTACAATATTTTATTCCATAGGGCACTCTGTCTAACATTATAAACTTGCATAGTATTCCTTACTTATCCATATCCTTTACACAGTATAATTCCTATACTGTTTAACTTTAAACAATCAAACTTCTATACTGTTTAACATTAAATAGTACAATTTCTACTTTGCATTACTTTTAAAACATAATTTCCATACTGCATAATATTGTATAATTTTTCATATTTTTATGCACTGTTTTCCTTAAACTTTATTTTTGTCTTAATATTTATTGTAACACATTTTGCAACAATTAAGCTTTCCAGCTTATTTTCATATCCCTCATTTGTTGTATAATATTATGGCATGATTTTTACCCTTAAAAATTCCCCTTTTACTTTTGTGGAATTTATCGTAACAATTGGATTAAAATAATAATCCTTGTGACACGTATTTTGCTTAACATAATCCTTTAATTGTTGCATTTTTAATGCACTAAAAATGCTCGGGTGTCACATTACTACTTGTTAGCAATATGTGCACTTGCGTTGTAAAATCTACTAACAACAATCGATACGAATACTCAAGCCTTTAAGAATAACAAGACGTGTTTGTAAGAAAACATAACTGACTCATGCATAATTTATTATGTGTTCTCTTTTACGTTTTGTGACATGAAGTTCCTGATTACTGCACGAAACCTTATCCAAGAATATTTATGTTGTAGTTAAGCAACATGCTAGCAATGTTTGATGCATAGTGGTGTAGTACTAGACGAATGGTGAAGATAGAGAATGGATACTGCAGGCATTTAATATTCCCACACAATTTTGTTATTTATGACATTTTAATTAAGTAATAATAGTTCCGTTGTATTTATGCAAGTATGTTTTAAAGGCTGGAATTGTCGTCATACAGCCTTAGTCCGAATGAACTTAAAATTAACATGTCACAACATAGTCTTATATGTTGCAACAAACAAAATATTATTTTATTAAGTTAATTAGTAATGATATTTAATTTAATAACGTTTAAAAAATATTCCACAAATTTAAGTAATCATATCAAGTATACGTTTAAGTAGTTAAGTAACGACCACGTAAGTAGGGTTATTATACTATTATTTATAAGGGAAGAAAGGGAAGTTTTTTGACAGTTGCTGTAGGAAGCATGCTCTGTGTCAGAGCCAGAATTGCAACTAAGCTTTTCCCCAGAGCAATTTACTCAGGTGACTTTTTAAGCTTGGCTTTTTATCTTTCTAAAAACAACATCGTTTAAGGACAAGACACCATGATTTTCACTATTCAAATTTTCCTCTCCAAGTTGCTAGCATTAGGATCAAATTTTGTCTGGTTGACTCGGTTCAACTTGCTTTCTTCGAGGCGTTTAGGAGTGTCAATCTATTTCCTAGAGTGTTCTTATCATATTTGGCCAAATAGAAGCTGGAGTTTGACATGTTTCAAAGCACCATTGGAGGAGTCCTCAGAGGTGTTTTTGAGGCGCTACAGGGGAAAATCCACAAAACTTGACCAGATTTTGTGGTTTATTACAATTTTTTTGGGGTTTTCTTAGGTTGGCCAATTTATAGGCTTTTAGGACTAGCCTTTCTCATAACTGGTTTTTAACGATAAAATATGGGCCTTTTGGGTTAATTTCTCGATTACTTGCCCATTGTAGACCAAATTAATTTTAACCCCCAAGTGGGATGAAACCAAATTGGCTTACATGAGTTCTCCAAGCCCGGCTTGGATCTATGTGTTTTTGTTTGACATTATAGTATGTGAGAGCTTTATAATATAGTAGTTGAAATTTTGTTTTTAGAATTTAGTTCCCAAACAAACTAAAAATTCTTTAAAAATCGACGGAGAAAAGGAGCAAGTAATAGGGCAAAATGGTGACGATGAAACAAATTTTTTATACTTGAAAATTTCTACTTGTTATGGTCGTGTGCATTTATTGTTTTGTGCACTTGATCCATCTTATATCATCTTTCATTATCTTAACAATTTTGGGCCGGGTGTTGCGTCTCAGACAGTCAATATCACAGTCTTTTTCAGTAAAATAATTAAGTAATCAAATAAATCAACATTTTTGCACTATATTAAAAGTGCCAAGGACAAAAGTCTATGGCAGACACATATGTTCCCGCCCCCATTGTTATTGTTGTTGTTGTTGTTTTAATACTCTTTTGTGATTTGTTTTTTTTTTCTTCTTCTCTTTTTTAGATTTATTTTCTTTTATACTTTTTCATCCCTTTTATTGGGGAAATTATAACTAATATATCAAATTTCTAAAGTTAAAAAAGTAAATAACTTATTTAAGTTTTCAGTTTTTTGCTTTTTATAGGATTATTATTATTTTGTTCTCAATCCCTCTTTCTCTCCTCTCTCCCTCCCAATTGATGCTTTCTTTTCTTGGACTCGAGTAACCCAAGGACAAATAAACAAAAGTGTTCCTTAATTCAAGCACAAAAAAGAACAAAGGCCTTAAATTCCAAAAGTGGTCCATCTCCATCACTCAGGATATCAAGGATGGCAAGCGATCACCTTCCATCAACATGTTGGTCCAACGTTTTGCAACTTCCAGAGAAACCACGTGAAGGACAGCTTCTAACTCTGCTTTTATCACTAAATAAAAAGAGATTACCTTGGCCCAATGCAAGAAGGTGGCATTAACATGACTACGAAACACAAGCCCCAAGGAGATTAGATTTAATTGCAGATTGTCATCCGGATTTGCATGTCGCCGTCAGATTTTGCAGATCATCGCAGACATTTGCCATATTATCGTCGGAATTTGTAGAGAGGGGAAGACTTAGAGATAGATTTAATGGAGAGAAAATTGATGGTTGTAGGGAGGATAAATATGGAAGATTAAATGGAGAGAAAATTGGTGGCTGTAGGGAAGATAAATATGGAAGTTTACTTAGATGTAAATCCTTATTTATAGCTAATGATCTATAAATTAAAATTTTATAAATTTCACCTATTAATTTTTATTGTTAAATATTTTAGCTTCTTCCACTCATTCTTCTTTTTTTTTTTGTCTTTTCTTTCATGATAATTTTTGTTTTTTGTTATTTTCTTCGCCCTCCTTACTTTTTTTATTTACATTTTTGGTGTTTTAGTTTTTTGTATAAAAATATTTAAAAGAAATTTCAGATCTTCATTTAAAAAATGTAAATGCATGCTGCTTGTCAGGTGTTAATCTCTTTTTTTTTTTGGCTTCTTTCTATTTTTTTAAATTTTTTCATCTTTCTATTTTTTAGGCTCCTCTACAATCAAGTTATTGTAAATTTACAATGTACTTTTTTTGCTCATTATCCCTTTAACTATAATATTAACTAGGTATTAATAACTATACAAGATTTCTATATTACTAAATAAACGAAAAAAATTATAAAATGATAATCGAAATGTTAATAATAGATAAATCTTGCATAATTAATCCCAACTGCAAAGCACCCAAACAATAAAGTCATAAAAACCTAAAAGAGTTACTTATAAAATTATTAGGGTGTTTGGAAGGGTGGTGAGAACCGTTGATTAGAACTGTTTTGACTATAGCATGTGAGAGTTTTATATTGTTGATAACTGAAAAAGTGGTGTGAACTATTTTTGCCAAACACAAGGTATATCTTCTAGTTTTAATTATTTTTTAATTTATCTTTCAGTTTTTAAAAACTACAAAAGTATTTTTTAAATTTTAAAAAAACTTGTTTTAGTTTTATTCCTCTCATACTTTTTTCAGAAAAAACATGAAGATAAAATAAGGATACCCTTCATTAGACAAAACTTGTTTTTAAAATATTTTTTTTCTTGGGTACGTTTAAAAAGCTATAAAATTTAAGTCTTTTTTCTAAAATAAGATGCTTTATTTTAAGATTTTTTATATTCTTAAAGCCTATCAAATATTTTTTATAATTATTTAAAAATAATTACGTTGTTTTGCATAATTTTTCGTTTATAAGGATAAAATTTAAATTAATTTTTTAAATTTAAAAATTACATTTGTTATTTTTAAAAATAAAAATAGAAAATAAAAATAATTAAAAATAAAAATATATAATTATAAAAATATTGACTATAATTAATCTTTGAATTCAAAATACGATATTAGTAATTTTTAACCTTTTAATGTAATAGATAAAAGCTTTACGCTATTCTTTTGACAAAACTTTGCCAAACATTACAAGTCTATTTAGTTTAAGTATTTAAATAAAATATTTAAATAAAGATTTAAATTTTTATAAAAAAATACTATAATAAAATAATTTAAATCGTGATTTAAATATAAAAACAAACAGACCTTACATAAGCCATTAACCCAAACAAAAAAACCCTAAAAAACATGTCCTATGGTTTGCCTTTGTTTTCTACTCGCTCTGTGTACCTCACAATCCTCTGGCTTTCCCGATCCGACGTCCTTGTTGGTGCTGCCGCCGCTAAATCAAAGAAACTAGTGCTCGCGTCGGAAATCACTTTAGAAGTTGTGTTAGGTTATTTAATAAGTTGCCACACTTTTCTTTACTTTTAATACTAGGGTTTCGTTCGTAGTAATGTTAATAAAAAATTCTCATTGAAATGCTATTGAAGCACCCTTTTTCCAAAATTTTCAATTTTCTTGGATCACTCAGTGCAGTTTCTACTCTCTCTATTCCAATTACTTTATTAACATTTCGTTTTCTTGTTTTGCTTGCAGCTGATTTCACTCTGAATAACTCTCCGGGAGTACTATAACAGCGCGGAAACATGGTTTTGGGCCTCTTTCCAGCTGACCCTCTTTCTGGATAGTGTTGGGATTCTTCGGTCTCTATCTCTCTTTCGTTAGTTTACCAATTCTTTCTTAAACCTTAAGTTATTAGGAGGTGTGCCAATTATAGTTGTATATTCTAACACTCACCCTCATGAATGGCTTGGACAACCGGCAACATTACTATTTAATTATGATCCCGAAACAGATTAAAGGTCCAACATGTGATGACAACTTTGGAGACTGCAATTACCAGAGTTTGAACTCTGGACGTCTTGCTACGATACTTGTTAGTTTACAGATTTTCTCAAAATAACGGAATTTTATACGTTGACATATTTCATTCACTATTCCGTGGAAGTTGGAAAGAGGAAGTCAGTTTGTCAACTTGCCTGTGCTTAGTGAGAACATACCATTAGAAACCCGGGTGTATATAGCTGGCTGGCATTTTCGATTAGGCCTAAAACCTCTCATGGTTAAGTGTTTCTATACATTTGTAAGTTTTACGTAGTTTTCGCTCTATATCATTTATTTGCATCTCATGTATATGTCTATTTATTGACATTGCTATAACGCAATGTATCCTTGTGTGATCACAATGCCGTGAGAATCGCCTAATCATCTAAGACACCATTCCTTTATCTTTTTCTGTACTGAAAGAACATACTGCTTTTTGGGATTTATATGAACCGCACCTGAACATCTTTTCAAGACGGAATGCCTATGGTAGAACCTTGTTCCAAGCCTTTGAGACAAAAAAGAAAGTTCACAACCTCTGGGGCTTGGTTGGTTGGAAATCTGATTTGCTAGTTCATACTGCGGCTAATATCTTGTTTGAAATCACATATATTATGAGTCCTACAATTACTACCTAAACTTGAAAACACTTTAATGGTTTTGAGGTTTTAGAAACCGGGTTGAAAGGCTAGCTAGAGCAGTCAGGCATAACACGAACTTCTTAACTAGTATATCGCCATGACTTTTTGTCTGCAATTTTCTGCTGCAACACTTTATTCATGTTGATTTTTTTTCTCCTTCAAATATTTTTTTATATGAAACATTGATGTATGTTGATATCTGATTCTTTCTGATGCTAATTGAATATAGCTGCCTAATTTACACGTGGCCTACAACGAATGAGAATGGAAATAATGAATCCTAAATGAAACTGCAAACAAATAGAAGTAAAGTAGCCCTAATTTCCATTTCCATGCTCATGCCTAAATTGTCTTTTAGAGTATATTCAAGCCTTATGTTGTTATAACCGTCATTTGATTTATGCCTGCTGTGAGAGTTTCTGCTTATTGTATGTTGGACCTTGGCTAAAGGGCCACCTATCTTCTGTTTATCACGTGTTAGACTTTGGCAGAAGATACATTCTCTATTATGCACAAATTTTCAGTTGCTGCCTATCTTACTGATTTGTTATGTTTGCTGATATTAATCTTTTGAGTGATTCTTTGTTTTGTTCATTGAATATAGCGATCTTAGTTTGTAATTAGGATGAATGGCTTTTTTTTCTTACATTGTAACTAAGCATGCATAAATGGGTGCAACAGGCGAAAATAAATACTACATCTTTGCCAAGGGGACTTATAAAGTGGGTCGGAAAGGTACACTTACCAATTTAGTTTGTATTTGAAGGCTATTCTTATGCATTGTTTGGGTATTTGAAACAGTGATTTAATTACTGTCAGACTTGTGGTCTTTTTGGATGTTTTATCCTTCTCTTTAAGATTTTAAGGTCGAATATGGTTATGTGGCTAAATTTTTTTGTTTGTTTAAACTAATGGAAATTCTACTAAATATCAATTTTATAAAACTAATTGTAGTAATATTAGATTTTGAAAATATGTGTAGTTGAAGATTGGGAAGAATTTTTCTTCTGTATTGCTAAGATTGAACGACAGCCAATATATACACAATTTAAAATGAATGGCTTTCCTTAATAAGGAAAGTTTGACCACTAATTTACAGCAATTGCAGCAAATAAATAATAATGTCTAATCTAGCTATTAATAGCTAATGACAACGAATCAATTAGCTTAAATTAAGGCATTAAAAAGCTGAGAGTATTTCCACAGTACTAAATAGTAGATTTATGGTGTAAATAATTTTTTATCCCTTATTTGCAGTGTAAATAATTCTTAGTTATACAATAAATAGATTTAAGGTGCAACTATTTATTTACTTCCTTGTGTACAATGTAAATAATTCTTATTTACATAGTAAATAAACTATTTACTATAAATATTTTTAAAACCTGCTATTTATGTCAAAAAGTTTAAAAAATCTATTATTTCCCTCATTCTCCCTTTAATCAATTGCACAATTGGTTCCTAAACAATGCTAAAAATCTCATTTCGGTCCCTAAAACTTAAAAATGAGAGCTTTAGTTCCCAAACCTTTTAAAAGCCCTTGGTTATTCGGTGAAGCCTATATATACATGTATTATATATATAATATTGGGGCGTTTGGTTTGCAATAATCTTGAAGATGAGAATGAGAACCTGCAATATTCCCATGTTTGGTACAAGAACTAAAATTTTTGCATTCTCGAGAAAGTTAATCTCATAGGATCCACTTTTACCTCATTTGGGGGTAATTTGAATGCCACCTAATATGGTGATATTCATTTTCGTGGGAACGTAAGTACCATGGGAAAGTGGTTAAAACAATCAATCATGTCAGATTAAATAAAGAAAAAAAACCAACAGACCCTCTCCTCCCCTTTGGTCCTTTTGATACCAAAATTTACTTTAGAAGCTCACAAATGGTAGTTTGTAGACAAATTGATCAAGTTTAAAGTAAATAATCTTGATTTGACAAAGTTTGAAACAAAGTAAAGCTAAGAAATACAGAACTGATCGCCACCCTTTGGTAATGAAGTCACCACTTTGGAAATCCGCCAAAGATAAGGATTCGATTTTTTAACAAAATCTCAGCTTTTCATTACATTTCTCTTCTACTCTTACAAATCTGAAAATAGCAAAATAAATAGCATTGGAACAACCTCCAATGATGACAATCTATTTTTATAACGCTGAAAGTCACAAACCAAATTCAGCCACTTAAATTATATTTACTCACACACTAATGGCCACAAAGAACTTAGCTGTTTACAACAAATTAAAAGCACTAAAATACTATGAACAACATTAACTAAAACAGAAATAAAACCATATTTAACCCAACATTTGCAACTCCTTAATTAATTAGCCAGCTAGTGGAAGTTAAGAATACTAAAGGCTTCAAACTTTAAGCTGCGCTAATGTTGAAGGGGCCTAACTCCATGTGGCGCGCCATAAGAGCCAATAGTCCAGCATCTTCATCACTCTCCCCCTGTTGGAAAGGACTTGCCGTCAAGTCAAGAGGCTCGTCATCCAAGTATGGAGAAAGGTCTGCCATATTAGAAGTAGCTGAAACACCATGGTCACCAAGAAGCTTGATCGTTTATGCATCCTCACCAATTTTTTGCAATACCTTAAAAGGACCATCAGCCCTTGGCTGAAGCTTTGGGAATTTCCGTTTAGGAAATCGCTCATTCCGCAAATGTATCCACACCTTTTTCACCTTCTTTGAATGAAATATGTTTATACTTATTTGCTTTGTACTTCCAAGTTTGGTTCTCAACTTGACGCAAACTTGTTCATGAAGGTGCTTAATTTGCTTGGCCCTCTCATCAGCATCACTGCTAAAATTGGTATGGATGAGCAATGATGACAAATCTAAGGGACTTGTTAGATTCTTCCCCTGGACAACTACAAATGGGCTGCGACTAGTGGTTTGGCTCGTCGAATGGTTATAAGCAAACTCATCATGAGCTAATAACAAATCCCATTCTTGAATATTCTTCACTACTAAACTTCATAATAGAGCTCCCAATGAACGATTCAGTACCTTAGTTTGCCCATCTGTTTGAGGACGAAGTGATATACTAAATTGCAATTTTGTTCCAACCTTTCCCAACAACTTTTTCTAAAAGTGACTCAAAAATTGAGCATCTCGATCCAAAGTAATGGATTGAGAATGTCGTGCAACTTGACAATCTCTCAGAAATATAAATCAGCAATATGAGTAGCGTCCAATGTTTCATTCATGGAACAAAGTGAGCAATTTTAGAGAACCGATCCACAATTACCAAAATCAAGTCCTTACCTTGTTGGGTGTGAGACAATACCAACACGAGGTCCATACTCATCTTCCTAGGGACTTGAAGGAATTGGTAAGGGTGTATACGAGCCCTATTGCTTCCATGTTTTTTTAGCCTTTTGGCAAGGGACACATTGGGTCACAATGTGACTCACATTTCGAATCAGTTTTGGCCAATAGAAATGCTCTTGCCCCAAAAGTTGTCTTGTCTCACCTAAAATGTCTAGCAAGGCTGCCTTTGGCTTCCCGTAGAAAGTTGTGTGGCACACACAGCTTATTGCCTTTGTACAAAAATCCATCTTGTAAGAAATGACTTCATTGGCCCACTTGAGCAAGCTTTCCCAAAGCCACCAAATTCGGGCTTGTCTTCGTGCAAAGTCCTTACAATCTCGAACCCAACCACCTTGACTTGTATTAAATTTCTCAAGGACGCTTCTCCAACTTAGAGCATCGCCAACCCAATTCATTTTTCCTGATTTATGTTTGAGCAAAAATTGAAAAGATTGAAGAAATTCTAAACTTGTGTTGGCTATTCAAATACTTTGAGGGCTTCATGGCCTGAAAACAACATGTACTCTTTGGGAAGCAAATAGTGACTCCAATGATTTAGGGATCGAACAATAGCATAAAATTCTTTCCTATAGGTGGAGTACTTCCACCTTGCTTCATTTAATTTTTCGCTGAAGTACGCAATAGGTCGTCCCTCTTGACTTAGAACGCTCCAATTCCAACATAAGAAGTATTGCAATCAACTTCAAAAATGGTGTCAAAATTTTGAAAGGCCAAAGCTGGTGCCTTTATCATTTTTGCCTTCATCAATTCAAAGCTTGCTTGAGTGTCATCGTTCCACTTGAAAACTCCTGCCTTTAAAAACTCGGTAATGGGAGCAACAAGGCTGGTAAAGTTCTTGATAAACCTACAGTAGAACGACACCATGCCATGAAAACTCCATATATCAAAAATGGTTTGAGGAACTGGCCAACTTAAAATGGATTTAATTTTGCTTTGATCAGTTTTGATACCTACACTAAGATAACATATTGCATGAAAACAACATGGTTAGTAAAGCGATACTTTAGATTGGCGTAAAGTCATTCCCTCAAGGTGCAAAACAGCATTTGCAAATGTGCTTCTTGAGACTTTTGTACACCAAAATGTCATCAAAATATACCACCATGAATTCTCCCATAATGGGTTTGAAAACGTAGCATCAACCTCATGAAAGTGCTAGGTGCATTGGGGAGTTAAAATGGCATAGCCAGCCATTCGTACAAAGCCTTGCCGGTTTTCAAAGCGGTCTTCCATTCATCTCCCTTTCGCATCCGAATTTGATGGTATCCATGTCTCAATTCAATTTTGGAGAATATCACAGCCCTATGTAGTTGGTCAAGAAGATCATCAAGCCTTGGGATAGGAATAGGTATTTGGTTGTTATTTTGTTAATGGCACGACTGTCGACACATGCGCCAATATCCATCTTTTTTTGGAACTGAGAGGGATGGAACAACACAAGGGGTTGACGCTTTCTTCAATTAAACCTTCATGTAGCAAATCTTCAACTTGTCTTTGTAGTTGAGCTTATTGAATTTTTAGGCAATAAGTGGCCTTATTTGGTAGTGAAGCGCTGAGTGCCAAGTCAATATGGTGGTGTATGTGCCTCATTGGCGGAAGATTGATTGGAATTTCTTCGGGTAATACATCAGCAAATTATTCTAGCAATGCTCGAATTAGTTTATGATGATTGTTTAGTCATTATTCTCCAAAACCAACAAGAATAAAGAATCTTTGCCTAGGGAAATAATATGCTCAATTTTGAGAATCGATAAGAAACGTGTTACCTTCCTCTTTTAATTCCTTTGAACCTGGCTTCAATGGCGCCAATGTAATTTGAATTCCTTTTTTGATAGGAAAGTGGGTGTTGTTAAAACCGTCATGCATTGCTCTTCGATCATATTGCTGTGGTCTTCCTGGCAAGAGATGACACACATCTGTACCATGTCACACCAAACTTCGTCTTTGTATGCCTTGTCGATAGAAAAGGTTACTACATGGCTTGTAACTTTCAGTCCGTTGCCTCGGTGGAACCACAAAATCTTGTATGGCTAAGGGTGAGGTTCGGTTTCCAAATTCAATTTCTTAACCACTCCTTGGACACCACATTGGTACAGCTTCCGCCATCAATAATAGCATTGCGCACTCGGCCAAGAGCAGTATATCTCGTGTGAAAATGTTATCCCTCAACCATGGTTCCTCTCCACTGTGGAAGTAATGGAGGCTTCTATGAATCACCACCACTTCACCTTTATCAGCATATTCCACAACTTTATTGGTGTTCACTACTTGCGGTTTTATGATTCTTTCTTCTTCAAACTCCCCCTCAATGATGGTTACTATTTTGTTTGGCCATCTCGAGGCTATGTGTTAGTACCCTTGGCATTTGAAGCACTTCTAGTGTGCACTAAAAGACCTTGTCGTCTTGGAACTAGTCTTGTTATCATTCTGCCCTTCACTTCTTAAAGAAGATGTTCCCTCGGTAGGACATTGAATTTTGGAAGATGAAGAACCTACACTTCCCCTAGTGGGCAAAATTCAGCTTGGGACTTGACTTAAAAGGAAACATTTGGCGTTCCTTGTGTTGTTGTTCCACATTTAAAGCTAGTTTATGAACGTTGTTAAATGTCCAAGACGATTGAAGTCGGATCACATCAGCGATGTCCTTTTTAAGCCCCCCTTAAAATTGCTCAATGGTTTGCTTTTCAAGTTCCACTATGTCACATTTGAGCATCAAGTACTCAAATTCCTGAATGTAGCCTTCTACGTTTAAATTAACCTGTGTGCCGCTATGAAACTTTAGATTATTATCTTGTCCATAAATTTCGGAAAGAAATCTTCTCTTAAGCTCCCGTTTAAGTTTCTCCCACACCCAAATTGGTCTCCTTCCTTCTTGAATTCTTTCTTTCAGATTTTTCCGCCATAAAGATATATATCCTTTAAGTTTAAGAGCCAACAACTTCACCTTTCTTTCTTCTGATTATTCTTTGAAATAAAAAATTCGTGCAACCATGTAGAGCCAATTGCGGAAAATATCTCCTTGAGCACGACCGTCAAACTCTAGAACATCAATCTTAACATCCCCTTCTTGGCCTCTTTGGTGTCGTCGTCTATGGCGAGGATAGGCATCATCACTAGGAACGACTTTGTTCTAAAAAGGATTGATGTTTTTGTCCTTCTCACTTGCATAATACACTTAGGTGGGGTTCGACCTTCATGCCGATCAAGGTGCTGCAGCTGTCCTATGCTTCTCATTTCCTCCATCTCATTTTCTCAATTTGTTTCGTCATCAGGTTGGAATTCTTGAGGTATGGGACGCCCATGCCTTGCCACGAGAAAGCATGATTTGAAAGATTGAATACACCAAGAATAGCTTCGAAATGAGGGCTCTGATGCCAAAATGATACTGAAATTTACTTCAGAAGCTCACAAACAGTAGAATGTAGACAAAATGATCAAATTTAAAGTAAATAATCTTGTTTTAACAAAGTTTGAACAAAGTAGAACTAAGGGATACGAAATCGATCACCGCCCTTAGGTAATGAACTCATCACTTTGGAAACCCACTAAAGATAAGAATTAGATTTTTTTAACTAAAAAATACTTCTGCTTTTCATTACAAATCTGAAAATAGAAAAATAAATAGCATTGGAACAACCTTGCAATGATGACAATCCATTACTATAAGGCTGAAAGTCTCAAACCACAATTCAGCCACTTAAATTATATTTACTCACACACTAATGGCCACAAAGCACTTAGCCGTTTACAATAAATTAAAAGCACTAAGATACTCATTTAAAGCATTAACGAAGACAAAGCAATAAAACCATATTTAACTCAACATTTGCAACTCCTTAATTAGCCTGCTAGTAGAAGTTAAGAACAGGACTAAAGGCTTAAAACTCTCAGTTGCACTAATTTTGAATGGTCTAACTCCATGTGGTGCACCATAAGAGCCAGTAGTCCATCATTTTCATCACTTCCCATGACTTAGCCATAGCAACCCCACCACTGCTACCGACCCACCAACTGTCAACATAGCCCACCGCCATCGCAGAATCAGGTCGGCGTCACTGCCTTACCATAGTTGCAGCCCGCCACAAATCATGGTATTTTTTTAACATTTCATTTGAGGTATATTCCCAGGAATATAAGAAAAGCTTACTTGGTGTAACCAAACATAATATTGTATATTATCTGAGATTTATATTACCTACTATCTTTTTCCTAGGAATATAAATTACTACTGATTATCACATACCAAATGCCCCCTATAAAGTAAGAGCATGAGAAAAGGGAAGCACTCGCTGTGTGCTTTCTGCCTTTTTTTTTTTGTTTGAAATTAGCTTCAGGGACTAAAGATTTTTATTTCTTAATTTCTTTTAAAGGTGGGGTACTAAAATTCTTTGAACGAAAATGAGAGTTTTAACATAATGTGGGGACCGGCTAGGTAATTAATCATTTCATGTTCTTTAGGATATGTTTACATTATGGCATCTTCATAAGTTTGTTTTATGTTCTTGCATGATGTAGGGACCGACTAGGTAATTAATCATCTAATGTCCTCGTAGGTTGTGATATAATTATCACTAAAGACAAAGGAGTTTCTCGGGTACATGCAGAGATATTTGTTGATGAAATGTCTTCCATTAATCCTCCGCAGAGTAAATGTTCTAGTTTGTCTTGTAAAGTTCGAATTAGAGATTGTTCGAAGTATGGAACATTTATTAACAATAATCTTGGATTATTGGAGAAAGTCCATGAGTTTCCTGACAAGGAAATGAGTTTAGCAGATGGAAACTTGCTTTCATTTGGCACTGGTAACGCGAGCTACAAGTAATCTCCATCTCTCTCTCTCTCTCAAAATGTGGTTAAATTGGTCAAAAGTATATTTCGCTAGAGGTGGTACTAAATACTATGTTCCTTTTATTTATGCATACTAACTCACAAATTGGCAGGCTTTCTTTTGTTCCACTCGTTTTTTGGGTCTACACTTCGGAGCCAAACCAAGTTAATCATCCCTTGCAAGACAAGCTATCATCAATAGGTTAGTCAGAAATACTTTGGTAGCTAACAAATTTTGTATACTGAGCACATGAGTAGCTAAACGTTATACTTGTTTGCGTTCTTTTTTCTAGTTCTGGGTCATTGACTTTTTTGTAAACCTGGGCAAATATAAGTTTCTGCGGACAATACTTGTTACTATTGTGGGGCACGATTATATTCACCATGGTTGGGGAGTTGCTTATAATTGAACGGTAGTTTGTTATAGCTATATCTCTGTTTTAACTTTGGAACTTGGTTAGTAGCTAAACCAAGGTTTTAGATTGTAGCACGTTTGACGTTGAAAATCCAGACTTTTTATCATTCCCTAGCTGTAGTTTAGCTGTTCTTTAGTAGCTTTAATTAGTCAACTATTCCTTATTTAGTTGACCGAGAAAATCAGGTAATATGTTTCCTGATATTCTCTGGATTTGATTGGCCTAGGAATTAGCTTTTATTTTCTGATAATAAGGACAAAGATCTGCAGCACACGTGTATATATATTTGGCCCTTGTATCGTTCTAAATCCATAAAAAGAATTCCTATTCTTAGTTCAAAAATCAATATGGTACAAGAGCTAGGCCTCTGAAGCTGTCCAGCAACATCCCCTCAATTCTTTTTTTTTTTAGCCAACTCTTCTATTGATCCATATCCTATGACGAAATACGGCATGGCAACAAAACAAGAAAGCTCCACCTCCAAAGTCACCTCCAATCAAGAAATTCCAGTGGCAGGAAACAATGGAGGGACGGAGAGCAGTGGGGTTCTAACAATCACAAGTCACAAGTTGGATGGGCACAACTACTTACAGTGGTCTCAATCTGTTCTTATGTTCATTCGAGGAAAAGGCAAGGATGACCATCTCATAGGCCTGTTGGCTTCACCAAAAGAAAAAGACCCCAAGTACTGAACCTGGAGGGCTAAGGACAGCATGGTGATGTCTTGGTTGATTAACTTTATGATCAATGACATCAGTGAAAATTTTCTCCTCTACAATACTGCCAAAGAGATTTGGGATGCTTCAAAAGAAACGTACTCGAGCAACGAAAATACCTTTGAACTATTTCGTGTGAAAACTATTCTCTATGATCTCCGAGAAGGTGAATCTTCTGTTACGCAATACTATAATACTCTCCCCCGTTATTGGCAATAGTTAGACATGTTCGAAGAGCACATTGGGGAAAGCCCAAATGATGGAATTCGGTATAGGCATATTGTTGAGAAAAAACAGGTGTTCAAGTTCCTAATGGGACTTGATGAAGATCTAGATGAAGTGCGAGGGAGAAATTTGGGCACAAAGCCTCCGCCAAGTCTAAGAGAAGCCTTCTAAGAGGTAAGAAGGGAAGAAAGTCGGAAGAAAGTAATGCTGGGGATGCCAAATAACCTGCCCACCACCACTAAAGGATCAGCCCTTGCCATGTGTGGACCTCAATTGAGCAACATAGATAGCAAGAAGAGAGAAGGCAGGTCCTGGTATGATCATTGTCGAAAACCAGGCCATACTAGAGACATGTTGGAAGATTCATAGGAAACTTGCTGATTTGAAGCCCTCACGCTCATCTCATGAAAGCCATGGCAACATCGCATCCTCAGCTGATGAGAATAGCACCACTGAACTGGTTCTCTTCAGCAAAGGGCAACTTGAACTTCTCCGAAAGATGATCAGTCATTCCACTGGTTCCTCCATTGTTGCTATGGGGTCCCTAGCTCAAAAAGGTATTTTCTCAAAAGCCTTAACTAATAGCAGGAAAAGAAATAATATTTGGATTGTTGACTCAGGTGCCTAAAGATCACATGATGGGTGATAAGTCTCTACTTATCGAATTTATGCCTTGCAATTAAAGTCAATCAGTTAAGATTGTAGATAGGTCCATCTCAAAAGTTGCAGGCTATGGATTGGTTACAATTTCTAAGATTCTCTCCATTTTGTCTTACTTGTACCAAATCTTGATTGTAATGTACTGTCAATCAGTAAACTGACCCGAGATAAGAATTGTGTTGCTAAATTCTTCCAAAATATGTGTGAATTTCAGGACTCAAATTCGGGGAAGATGATTGGCAATGCTAAGGCATGCTCGGGACTCTCTCCTCAAGAGTGACCACCTTTTGGAAGAATAAGCTCACAATGTAGTCTCTCCGAATTAGTTTCATAGAAGTTTTCTATTTCTTCAAATAAGGATAGTGAAATTATGTTATGGTGCTATCGTCTAGGACATCCTAATTTCTCTTTATCTTAAAAAACTGTTTCCTTCATTATTCAGAAATAAAAGTTCAAATAATTTTCAATGTGAAGTGTGCTAGTTTTCAAATCATGTTCGTAATTCCTATCCTAGTCGTCCATATAAAATGTCACATCCTTTTTTATGATTCATAGTGATGTTTGAGGACCATCTAATATAAAAAATATCATTGGGACACGTTGGTTTGTAGCCTTTGCTGATGATCACACAAGAATCACTTGGATATTTCTCATGAAAGAAACATCCAAACTTGAGCAAATCTTCAAAAATTTCAATACCATGATCCAAACACAATTCAAAACAAAAAAATCCAAGTTTTCAAAACAGATAATGCAAAAGAATATTTCAAAATTGTTGTGGGTGATTATCTGAATAGCCAGGGAAAAATCCACCAAAGTTCTTGTGTCGACACCCATGAACAGAATGGGATTGCTGAGAGAAAGAAAAGGCATCTCCTTGAGGTTGTTAGGTCCTTGATGTTCACTTATGTTCCAAAACACTAGTGGGGAGAAGCTGTCCTTACGGCAGCCTATCTTATCAATAGAATTCCATCCTGTGTTCTAAACTTCCAAACTCCAAGTCAGGTCCTTCTCAAAGCCTATCCAGAAAGTTGTATAATCTGCAACATTTCACCAAAGTTGTTTGGATGCTCAGCCTTTGTCCATGTTTATCCCAATAACCGGAGCAAACTCGATCCCAAAGCAATCAAATGCATTTTTCTTGGGTACTCACCAAATCAAAAGAAGTATAAATGTTACTCACCCATCACAAGGAGATTCTTTAACTCAATGGGTGTCACCTTTGAGGAATAGTCCAACTACCCCAAAACTAACGTTCAGGGAAGAGTACATCAAAAGAACATCAGTTTTGGGACATCATTGAAACTCAACCCTATCATGACCTTTGTACCCTTGATTCTCCAAGTACTCCTAATCATGTTACTCAGTCTCTCGAGTCTCTTGTTGAAGTTCTTGCTCAAAATCCTTCTCAAGATTCACTAAACAAATCTCCATCGCCTTCAAACCACCCTCTTACTAAAAATAGTGAGCTACGTGTTTATTTCGGGTAGGAATGGCATGTAAAGGAGATGGGACAACGAGCATTTCCTAAGCAATTCCAAGAATTAGAACCAATCCCACCTGATTCTTTTACTGACGAGCTTCATGATAATCGGCCCATTGCCTTAAGAAAAGGAGTGAGACCCTACACAAATCATCCTGTTTATAACTTTTTGTCTTACAAAAGATTATCCCCAGAATATCGTGCTTGTCTCCTATCTTGACAAGATATAGGTTCCCAACTACATTCATGAAGCCATTGAGATACTACACTGGAAGACAGCTATTGTGGAAGAAGTTTGGGCCTTAGAAAAGAACAATACTTGGGAGATAGTTGATTTGGCACAAGGAAAACGACCTTTGGGCTGCAGATGGATATTCACTATAAAATATAAGTTTGATGGAAGTGTGGAACGATTCAAAGCCCCACTAGTTGCGAAGGGATTCACACAACCTTATGCTATTGATTATTAGGAAACATTTGCCCTGGTTGCCAAACTCAACACTACTAGAGTTCAATCCCTTGTAGCTAATGTGGACCGGCAATTATTCCAGCTTGATGTCAAGATTCCTTCCTCAACGGTGATCTTGAAGAAGTATACATGGAGATTCCTCCTGGTCTTAGAAGTCAAGCAACAAATTATAAAATATGCAAACTCAAGAAGTTGTCGTTTGGATTAAAACAGTCACCTCGAGCTTGGTTCGATCGATTTGCTAGGGCTGTAAAGAGATTTGGGTATGTACAGTGTTAGGCTAATCATACTCTTTTTATCAAGCGATCAGTGCAAGGGGAGTCATCCATTCTCATTGTCTATGTCGGCGACATTGTTCTTACAGGGGACTTCTTAGAAGAAATGGAAAGTCTGAAGAACTTTCTTGCTAAAGAGTTTGAGATCAAAGACCTAGTAACACTCAAATACTTCCCAGGAATGGAAGTAGCTCAAACAAAAGATGGAATATTAGTCTCAGTGAAAATATGTTCTAGATCTCCTAAAAGAAACCGGAATGCTCAAAGGCAAGTCTGCAAATATGCTTATGGATCCACACATTAAATTAGGCCTTGGGGAGAACAATACACCAGTTGACAGAGGGAGATCTCAGAGACTCCTTGGGAAACTCTTCTACCTCTCACACACTAGGCTTGACACTGGTTTTTCCGTAAGTGTTAGTGAGCCAATTCATGAATAATCCCATGGAAGAACATATAGTGGTTGTCTACCAAATCCTAAGGTATCTCAAGATGATTACGGGCAAAGGCTTGTACTTTGAGAAGAACAAAAACAGGGGGATAGAAATCTTTATTGATGCAAACTGGGCATGCTCAATCACTGATCGTAGATTCACATCGGGGTATTGCAACTTTGTATGGGGAAACTTGGTTACTCGGAGGAGTAAGAAACAGACAGTGGTTTCAAGAAGCAGTGCGGAGGCTGAGTTTAGAGCTATGGCACATGGAATTTATGAGGGAATGTGGCTTAAGAGACTCGAAGGAACTCAGAATTCAAGATGAAGAGCCTTTACGCATGTTCTGTGACAATCAAGCTACAATAAGCATTGCAAAGAATCTAGCTCATCACAACAGGACCAAACATGTGGAAATTGATTGCCATTTCATCAAAGAGAAGATAGAAGATAGGGTAATTTTGCTGCAATGCACGCCAACAAAATGCGAGATAGTTGACATTCTGACCAAGCTCTTCCAAGGTCCAACTTTGAGGATTTAAACACCAAGCTGGGTATGATTAACATCTATCAACTAGCTTGAGGGGGGGTGTTGAAAATCCATATTTTTTATTATTCCCCAGCGGTAGTTTAGCTATTCTTTACTAGCTGTAATTAGCCAACTATTCCTTGTTTAGTTGATTGAGAAAATCAGGTAATATATTTTCTGATCTTCTCTCGATCTGATTGGCCTAGGAATTAGCTTTTATTTTCTGAAAATAAGGACAAAGATCTGCAGCACTCGTGTATATATATTTGGCCCTAGTATCATTCTAAATCAATAAAAAGAATTCCTATGCTTCATTCAAAAATCAATAGACGTGAATGTCCGCCCGGGGGGGGGGGGGGGGGGGGGGGGTGGTATGGGGGGAAGCAACACTGAAAGAAAAGAGAGCAAGCATGAGCTAGAGCATGCTATCGAGAGATTGACAAATGTACTCTTTTGTCCTATCGCATTCAAAAGCTATGTTTAGTCATAAGTTTCAACCATTGTAATTTGGTCCCAAGACACATTCAAATGTTAGTAACAGAACAATCAGATATTTGTCAGTAAATGATGCTTCATTTACCTATGGTGGAGAATGGGTGATGTAGAGTATAGCTGTTTATTGTTGTTGTCTTCTCTCTCTCTCTCTCTCTCTCTCTCTCTCTCTCCTCTTTTCTTGTGGGACAAAAAAGCGAAAATGTTTTTAATATGTGCTTGAATTGTTGAACAAAAGTTACATAATTATGGTTGAGTGTAGCATCTAAGTACGCCTTTCTTGAGGATATCTCATTCTTGCTGCCATGTACTTGATTAATTTTATCAATATAAGGTTTTTCCTTGTAAAAAAAGAGAGTAGCGTCTAAGTACCATTTAGGTTCCAAGTAGCATACATATTGATTAGTGTTTCCTTCTTCTTTTAATGCTTCATGCAGAAAGAAATGTAAATTAAGGCATGCTTTAATGCGTCTCTTAGTATTCTGTTTTATTGTAGGTGCTTGCATTACTTATAATTTCAGTCAGGAATGCACCCATGTGCTGATTGAGGAACTAGCGCCAGTGAGAGAGGATTTACTAGATGCTATTGTGGCAAAGAAAGGTTGTGTCCTGAGTAGTTGGATTGAGGTACACAAAATTTTCAGTCTCACCATTGCTTACCTTGATCAAAATTATTTCATTAGTCATAATGATGAACCTTTTGTCTTAAATTCACTTTGAAAAAATGTCTTGAAGACATTAATTACAGAAAACCTGCATTTTTAAATTGTTTCATCTATTAGACATTTGGTTCAGCTACGACTTTGCTTATAAATACTTTTCTAAGTTCTTCGCTTGGTCATTGAAGTGTATTCTTTGTCATACATGTGAACTTGTCTCTGATATTTCTTTTCCTTTCTCTCTCCCTTGTTTTTGTTTTTCAGTGCATTCATTTTTTGTTCTTTAATTGTTCAAGGGAATTGGAATTGGTCCCAGGCAAAGTCATATTACTAGTTTTGAAACACATGTATTTTTAATCCCTGGAGTATTTCGCCTAACTTGTTCTAGTTGTTACTATTCTTGTATTCCAACACTATCAGTTTGATTTTTTTTTTTTCACTTTATTTTGTTGTACTTTACTCGACATACTGGAATTCCTTTGAAGGTCACAACAACGGTGTGCTTTTGGTCACTTGGGCTTTGTGGCTTGAGAGGAACATTAGGACAGACGTTGGTGAAGTTTAGGAAAGAACAAAGTTTTGAGTTGCTTTATGGATTTCTCAAGTTAAGGATTTTTCTGCGTCTTGTTTCTCTGATATATTGAGGGATTGAAATTTAATCTTACAATGATTTTGTTTTATTAGGTGCTTTGGTCTAGTTGTAGGTGGACTCCTTGCCCCTTGCTGTACATTATTTTATTATCAAAAAAACTTTTTTTTGTTTCTTATTAAAAAAAAAAAAATAAACAAAAACAACGGTGTTGTGGTGTGCTTGTGATAGGTTGTAACATTATTTAAGTAGATAATAGTATGTCATCTAGAATTATAGTTTGGTGGATCATATTGTTGTGCAGGATTTCTTTTCCATTATTTTTTTTGAAACAAGAAACTTAAGATATTGAATTTCAAAAATGAGTACAAAAAGGAGGAAATTGTTTATGAAGATTTTTGGGAGAAAATTACTCTCTTATTCTTCAAACGTCTTACAATAGATGAATAGAGGAACTGCTTTCCTGCTTTCAATATAATAGGAACTGCCAAAAAAAAAAAAAAGAAAATAACAAATTTCCTATGACCTAAATTTATTTAAAATTCAAATCTTATTGTAATTTTCCTAAGTAACTCCTAATCTTAAAAGTTCTGACTCTTCTACACTCCCCCTTAAGTTGGAACATAGATAACTATCATGCCTAACCTGCTATTCAAATGCTCAAAATTAGGCCTTGCGAAACCTTGGTTAGAATATCTGCTATCTGCTGAGTGGTTGGAACAAAATGCATACAAATGATCCCATCTTTAAGCTTCTTCTTGATAAATTACGATTAATCTTCACATGCTTGGTCTGGTCATGCTGCACAGGATTGTGAGCAATGCTAATTACTACGTTGTTGTCACAATATAGCTTCATCGAGTGTTCCACAGTTCTTTTCAGCTCTTTTGACACACAGCCTAGCCATGGAACCTCACGTACTCCTTGAGCCATCGCCCTAAATTTAGCCTCAACTAGAAAATTTCTTGAGCAAAGTATCATCAGTTTGACATTGATTATGGCCTTGCCTTTTAACAGAATGAGTAAACTTCTCAAACCAGGCTCTAGGTGATTGCTTCAGCCCATGTAAAGACTTCTTTAGCTTGCGTACCTTTGAGCTTCAAACATGACAGGAGCATCAATGTACTCCTTTTCCTCTGGGGCTCTGTTAAGAAAGGCATTCTTCCATCAAGTTGTTGCAGTGGCCAGAGTAGATTTGTTGCAATTTATAGGAGCACTCTCACATTATTCAACTTTGCCATTGGTGCAAAGGTCAGAGTAATCAATGCCATAAGTTCAAGTAAAACCTTTGACCACCAACCTTGCCTTATTCTCTCTAAGGACTCGTCTGAGTTATGTTTCATTGTAAAAACCTACTTGCAGCCAACAGTGGACTTCCTTTCGGGCAAAGTAACTACATCCCAGGTGTTATTCATCTCTAGAGCTCTCATCTCTTTAAATACAGCTTCCTTCCACTTCGGAACTCCTAATGGCTCTTGTACATTTTTTGGAATTCCTACACTGGACAATTGTGAGGTAGAAGTTGAAAAAGACTAAGATAAATGATCTTAGAACACAAATTCGGACGAGGGATACTTAGTATAGGATTTGACACCTTTCTGATGAGCAATGGGAACATTTAAATTACTTAGAGACTCGGAATAAGAACGAGTGTTACCTGACACAAAAGTTGATTGATGATATATGTTCTTAGCTTAGAATCCTGGCTTTGCCTCAAAATGGTGTTGTCCTTCCTTGAGTATGATTCTTCCTTGAGAAGACATTCTTTTTCCAAATCTTATTATCTCTCCTTTTTTCCATTTATTGTTTCTGTGACTTTGATTTGTTATATAGATACCACAGGCAGATGTCCTATTTTATTAGAATTTGGCTTGTTAATTTCCAAAATTATACGCCAGTTCGTGGGATGATCCAAGTCTGCAGGCTCATCACTTTCATTTTATGTCTCTAAACTCGAATAACTTGCGGTGCAGAGTGTGAATTAGTGTGATTTGTGGCTTGTGGTCCAACAACAAGACTCGTGGGGCCAGATTCTGGTGCTATGGGACCTGTGGGGGCAGATTTTGGTGTAATGGTTTCAAGAGACGTAAACACCTCGATTATAGTGTCAAAACTGTCAAAAACACCAGAATCTTCGTTATAATTCTTCCCCTGAAGATGGATACTGTTAAAATATGGTTTATTCTCAAAAAAGGTCACATTTATTGTCACAAACGATTTCCTTGAGATTGGATCATAACATTTTTATTTTTTTCTAGCTTGATGCACGCCCTATAAAAACATTGACGAACAAATGCCGTACACCCAAAAATCTTTTGAGGTAAATCAGCCGAATTCTTGTGGGAAACATGAGTTTGAACACAAGAAAGCGTGTCTTAAATTTTAAAATGCTAGATGGAATTTTGTTGATAAAATATGCAACAGTTAAAATTGCTTCACCCCACAAATTTTTAGGAACTTCTGTTGAAAAAAGTAGTGATTGAGCCACTTCAAAGAGATGTTTATTTTTTTCTTTCTGAAATTTTATTTTGCTGTGGGAGATTATTGCAAGAACAGTGATGGAATATGCCATTTTCAAGAAAATAATTTCCTTGGATTTTTTTTTTTAAATACTCCCTTCCATTATTAGCTTTGAAAACTTGGATATTTTTTTGAAACTGTTTTGAACCAATTTGTGAAAAGTTTTGAAAGCTTGATCTGCTTTAGATTTTTCTTCTAAGTAAATATGCCCAAATGATCTTGTGTGATCATCAATAAATGTCATGAACCATCTTTTTCTAGAAAGGTTGCTTCCCCTATTTGGGCCCCAAATATCACTTTGCACAGTAGAAAAAAGGTTTTGAGGGTTTGTAAGGTTGTATAGGAAATGAAGCACGATGGTGCTTTGCTAAATCACGCACTTCGCATTGAAAAGAAGATAAATCTTTATTAATAAATAATCTTGGAAACAAACATTTCAGATACTGAAAGTTGGGATGGCCTAACCTAAGTTGCCATAACATAATATTATTGTCAAAACAATAACAGATTCACAACAAATGCTTGAGGATTGTCGTCTCAAATGAGTTCCACCTTCAAAGAAATGGAGCCCACCACTTTGTTTAGCATTGCCAATCATCGTCTCCGAGTTTAGATAATGAAATTCACGTGTGGTGGAAAAAAGTTAGCTTGACACTTTTGTTCTTGTGTTAGCTTACTAATTGACAATGGGTGTTAATGAACCATCTGCAATCTTTATTTTTTGGTTTCCTGCGCACGGACTATAGGAATTTTGAAGAACCAGTTAATGATTTGTTGCTTCTGAATTAATGATCTAGGGGCAATTGGAACTGGAAAGGGCTGTAAGATAATTACCTTTTCGAGCTAAGGACCAAGAAGGGTTCAGTTGGGAAGATTGGAGAATTTTGTATGGGTGCTCTAGTTGTTTCTTTATGAATGGAAACTGTTCCAACTATAACTACTGCCCTTGATCTGAAGTACTAGCTTGGAATGCCCGTCCTTCACCTACAGCCACAGACTTGTTTGATTTGCTTGCTCACCGAGAATTTCCAGCAAGTTTCATGTGTGCTATGGTCTTCTACAATGATCACACCATGGTCTCGTATTTCTTGGCATCTTTTCTTCCTTCTTGAAACCACTTACTTCAAGGGTAGAATTCTCAGTTCCAAACGCTGCCTTGGACTTTGATTTACTGAGCATTACTCTCCTTTTAGCCTCCTCTTCGGACTTTTGAAAAAACCTTGCCGATTGGAGGAAGTGGTTTGTGACCAAGAATCCTCCGTTGAACCTCATCCAAGTCCTTTAATCCTACAAAAAAAACAAAAACACGATCGTTCTCTCCTCTTTTCATATACTGCGCACTATCACTAGGGCAGTCCCATTTATCATCATGGCAGAGATTCAATTCTTGCCTGAGGATCATCAACTCATTGTAATAAGTGGTGACATCACGTTCTCTCTGTTGCTACTGCTGTAGTTTGGATTCTAATCCAAAAATCTGAGAAGAGTCTTATAGGTTTGAGTAAGTATCTCGAATTGCATCCCACACATCTTTGGTTGTTGGCAGAAGCATAAAAGGCTTCCCAATCTGTGGTTTGATCTAGTTCAGCAACCATGCAATCAACAAGTTCTCAGACTGCCATGTCTTTATGGTAGGGCTGTTATTCGTTGGTCTCATCATTTCCTTGATGAGATAATCTAGTTTGCCTTTGCCATCTACAATAAGTTTCACTGATTACGCCCCCTCCATATAGTTTTTACCATTCAATTTGTGATGGTTTAAAAGAGAGAATTCGGCGGAATATCGAACAAGAGAAGGGTTTGTACTGTTTTGAGGAGTGGAAGAGCTTGGACTAGAGGTGCTCTCTGCGCTAACAGAGCCAACGCTGAATTCTTCAATAGGGCTCGTTGCCATGTGTTTTCTAGGGTGTAGAGCCCAGCTCTGGTACCATTAAGTTTTTTTGGGGGAGAATTTATTCTCTTATTCTTTAAAATCAAACGTCTTACAATAAATAAATAAAGGAGCAAATGTTGAAAAACAAGTGGAAAAACAATATTGAGAAGAAAAGACATTTTTTGTATTGCACACTGTATATTTTACATGGCTGTGGTCAGATTATATACAAGGGAACCTACCCAGACTAAACTAAGAAACTGGCTAAAAAACGATAAAAAACTAAACGTTGTGATCCTTGACTTTCTCCTGATCACATCCCTATTTTCTAGTACAGATTTCCAGTACACATTACGCAAATCAAGGAATACCACAATAAACCCGTATCTCTCAACACTCCCCCCCAAGCTGGTGAATATAAATCTTTTATTCCCAGCTTGCCAACAATTTCTTGAAAAGTTCCACTGTCAAGTGCCTTTGTTAGAACATCTGCTAATTGACCGCCAGTGGGAACGCAGGGAGTATAGATCAATCCGCTTTCCAGCTTTTCCTTGATGAAGTGTCTGTCCACCGGTCGTGTTGTGCTGGATTATGTACAATGCTAATGGCTGCCTTTTTTTCGTAGTAGAGTCTCATTGCCCGGCTCCACTTAACCTTTAGGTCGTTCAGTACAATTTTCACCCACAACAATTCACAGATTCCTTGTGCCATTGCTCTAAACTCAGCTTTTGCACTCGATCGAGCTACAATGCTTTGTTTCTTGCTTTGCCATGTTATCAAATTACCTCTGAGGAAGGTACAATAGCCTACGGTAGACCTCCGATCTACAGGAGATCCTACGTAATCTACATCTGTGTAGACTTCAAGAGAAAGTTTGGAGTTTCTTTTAAACATTATTCCTCTTCCAGGATAGGTTTTTAAGTATTGAAGCACCCTGTAAATAGCTTGAGGATGGGCCTACTTGGGAGCATGCATGAATTGACTAACAACGCTCACGGAGTAGGCTATGTCTGGCCATGTATGAGAAAGATAGATAAGCATTCCAACCAATCTTTGGTACATTTCTCTGTCTACCGCTCGATCTTCAACAGCTTCTCCAAGTCTATGGTTTTGTTCAATGGGTGTTGCAATTCGTTTACTTGCTAACATTCCTGTTTCCTTTAGAAGATCGGTAACGTATTTTTGTTGAGAAATAAAGATTCCTTTGTCTCTAATGCGCTACTTCAATGCCAAGAAAGCACTTCAATCTTCCCAGATCTTTTATCTCAAACTCCTTGACCAGGCATTGTCTTAGAGTTTGTTTTTCTTTTTCATCACTTCCTGTCACAATTATGTCGTCTACATACACTATCAAGACTGTGACTCCCTTGAGATCGAGTGCTTGATGAAGAGTGTGTGATCTCCTTGACTCTGCTTGTATCCCATAGTTAGCATTACCTCTGTGAGTCTTCCAAACCATGCACAAAGCTTTTCTTAACTGGCATACTTTACCCCCTTCAACTCCCCCAAATCCTAGTGGGATGCTCATATAAATTTCTTCTTTGAGATTGCCATGAAGGCAGGCATTCTTCACATCATACTGTTATAAATCCCAACTAAAACTGGCAGCAAGAGACAACAGTATCCTTACAGTGTTCATTTTGCAACCGGTGCGAATGTTTCTTGATAATCGACCCCATAAGTCTGAGCGTATCGCTTAGCCACTAGCCTTGCTTTGTGGCGCTCTAGTGATCCATCAGCCTTAAACTTTAGAGAAAAAACCCATTTACATCCTACTGTTTTCTTTCCTTCTGGCAAATTAGCTAGTTCCCATGTCTTATTCTTTTCCAATGTATCCATTTCATCCCTCTTAGCTCTTCTCCTTTCTCAGATAAAGTGCTTGGAATCGAAATTTCATTCACACTTGTGAGGAAACTTTTATGGGTTGGTGAGAAATTCTTCAAGGTTACAAAATGGGATAAAGGATACAAAGGTCTCTTGATACACTCTCGAGTTCCTTTTCGCATAGCTATGGGTATGTCTAGTTCTGTCATATGAGTTTCAGGAAGTTGACAATCAATAGTTAAGGTGTGGTTAGATACTATTACCTCATACTCAAAATTTGAATTGGTGGCTTGGACTTGCTTTGGATCTGGAGATGGAGCTTCCTTTCTTGAGTACACTTGTTCAAATCTGAAATGATCAAAGACTATTATCCCTTATCGGAGACTTGTGTAGACCCGGACTTGGTGGAACATGAGATTTGGACTCAGATTCGGATGGAACAGAGGGTGTTGGAACAGTGGACTCAAAAGTGGGCTTAGAATCAGTATTCGTGGCTTGATTTGGTGACTTGGGTGTGGCAGAAGGAGGTAGCTTGAGCAAGAAAAAATCCTTATCTTCCATAATAGTTGTCTCCCCTTGAAGATAAGGTTTGGTGAAATATGGTTTTGCTTCCACAAATGTGACATCAGCCAAGATAGTTTTCCAGTAGGTGGATGGAAGCATTTGTAAACCTTTTGAGTGGATGAGTATCAGGCAAACACACATTTAAGGGCTCTAGGACGCAGTGCACCCAAATACTCGAGGAGTAAGATTGCTTGTGACTAGGTTGGGATAAAACTTGGAGAGGGCTTCCATTGGGCTTTTTGAATCTAAGACTCGTGAAGGAATCTTGTTTATGATGTGAGCTGATGTAAGCACTGCTTTTCCTCAATAATGTTTTGGTACATTGTGATATAATAAAAAGGCTCGTGTACTTTCTAGAAGGTGATAGCTTTTTCTTTCAGCTACCCCTTTTTGTTGTGGAGTAGTGATACAGGATGATTCATGAATGATTCCTTCCTTTTGAAAGTAAGGAGACAGGACTTGGTTAAAATAATGCCGAGCATTATCAGTTCGAACCCTTTTTATCTTTGTACCAAACTGATTTTGGACCATCATATGGAAATTGGGAAAAACATAGTTTGCTTCATTTTTATTTTTCAGCAAGAATATCCAAGTAACCCTATTGCAATCATCTATGAAAGAAACAAACCAACAAGAACCAAAAATGTTTGGAGCTGTTGAGGGTCCCCCATGTGTCACTGTGAATTAAATAAAAGGGAGAGACTTCTTTTATTGTTAATGGGAAAGGAAACCCGAGTGTGTTTTGCATACTCACAAATATCACAATGGAATTCTTTAATGTCTAATCCCTTAAACAAAGAAGGAAACATAATTTTTAAAATTGCAAACGAAGGATTTCCAAGGCAGCAGTGATGTAACCAGATGGCATCTTTATTGGAAGAAAAGAGAAATGACATGGATGAATTTGTTTTGATCATATTCGATTGTGTGGATGTCTCGAGATGGTGCAACCCGTCCTTTTCCTTAGCAAGTCTAATCCTCCTCCTCGAACCCTGTTCCTGAAATTCACAGTAAGAGGGATAAAACATAACATGACAACGTAAGTCTTTTGTAAGCCTTTGAATGGACACAAGGTTCGTGGACAGTTTTGGAACATGTCCAACATTTTTAAGAACAAGATTTGGGGTAATAAGGACATTTCCTACTCCTGCCACTGTGGTTGTAGTTCCATCAGCAACAGAGATCTTCCTATTACTTGGACATGGGGTACAGGTAATGAACTGTTTTGATGTGTGGGTCATATGATATGTGGCTCTTGAGTCTAAAATCCATGAATCCACAAGCACTTTATCAAAAAAATTTAATCCAAGCGAAAAAGAAGTTTCACCTGAAAGAGCTAAAGAGCAAGAACTAGATGAGAGCTTTTCAAGTGACCCCAGTAATCTTCTCAGCTCTTCAATTTTTTCGTTATTGAATGCTCTAGGTCCTTGTGTCCTTGTGTTTGATCTTGTGCTACTTGTGAAACCATGCGGGCTTGACCTTCTTGTCGTTGCTGTGATCCTCCTTTATTTCCCCACTCACAGCTGGCTGGCTTCCCATGCAATTTCCAATGGCGTTCTTTTGTGTGGCGAGGTTTATTGCAGTAAGTACACTCATCACGGCCTATCCCCTTGGCCACTTCCGCCTTTCCATGTTCAGCATCTGGTGGCCTTTCCAAGTTGAGACTTTGCTATTTGTTTCCGAATCGAGGAGATTGTTTCATTAAGGGATGGAACCTCTGTTGTCCTTAGAATTTTAACCTGAACTTGGTCAAATTCAGGGTTTAAACCTGCAAGAGAGTCATAAAGTCGATCCCTTTCAATAAATTTTTTTATTACCGCTGCACGTTCAGTGCATTTTAGGTCAATCACTCGATAATAATCAAGTTCCTGCCACAGGTTTTGCAGTAAATTAGCATATTCCGTCGCTAATTTACTCCCCTGTTTGGTTGCTCCCATCTTGGTCTTGATTTCATGTATCAGCGCAGCATCATGGACTTTGGAATACGTCTAGTTCAGGGTATCCCAGATTGCCTTTGCAGATGGCAAGAACATACATGTGTCGCTGATTTCGGGTGTCATGTAATTCCACAGCCAAGGCATAATCATCGAGTCTTCCGTGTCCCATGCTTCGAAGCCTGCCTCTCTTTCCTTTGGTCCAATACGCAGCAAGTGGTTCAATTTCCCTTTCCCTTTTAGAAAAGTCCGAACCAACTGAGACCACTTCAAGTAGTTTTTACCGTTGAGTCGGTGGGTTGGTTGAATATTCTGTAGCTTGCCTACTGTGTGTGGGACTTGCTCCTCCTCCACTGGCTGAGAATTTGGATAGCAGGGTTGGGTGATGTTATATCTGACATTCTTCAAGAACTAGTTATCAGGACCAACTGAAAAAAGGGAAAAACGGTAATGAAGGCACGTTGCAGTACAGTAGAAAGTAGCGGAAGACAATGAGGGCGATTATGGTAATGAAGGCCAAAAACTGTAGTGGCAATGAAGGCCGAGAATGAACACTCTGAAGCACAGTGAAAAACTGGTAAAGAACTCTGTTCTGGTTTTAGAAAAACAGAGGAAAAAAGGAGCGTGGAAAAAGGCTGAAAAAAATACTCTGTTCTGGTTTCAGAAAACAGAGTAAAACAGGGCATAAAGAACAGCCATGAGAGCCAGAATTTTTAGGTCCAGAAAGAGCCTACAGCTCTGATGCCATGTTGAAAAACAGGTGGAAAAAAAATATTGAGAAGAAAAGACGTTTTCTTTATTGCACACTGTATATTTTACATGGCTATGGTCAGATTATATACAAGGGAACCTGCCCGGACTAAACTAAGAAACTAGCTAAAAAAAAGGAAAAAAACTAAATGTTGTGATCGTTGACTTTCTCCTAATCACATCCCTATTTTCTAGTATAGATTTCCAGTACACAATTACACAAATCAAGGAATACCACAATAAACCTGTATCTCTCAACAGAAGAATCTTTCCTAAAAATAGGAAATGCCAAAATAAAAAGAAAAGGAAACCAACATATTTCCTATGATCTGAATTTATTTAAAATTCAAATCTTATTGTAACTTTCCCAAAATAACTTCTGATCATAAGAATTCTTGACTTTTCTAAAGTTTCGTTCTTTTAGAAGCTTTATAAAGAAGAAAGTGATGAGAGGTGGAGCTTTGATGGTATTAATTGGAGCGAAATTATTGAAGAAAGGTCTTGTTGGTTAGAATGTCCTTTTGAGTAGGCAAAGTTGAGGGGTTGTTTTTGATTGTGACAGGAACAAGTCTTCAGGTCCAAATGGTTTTACCGTTGCTTTTTATCAAGACTGGTGGGAGTTTCTCAAGGAGGACATAGCGAAGGTTTTTTTTTTTTTTTTTTTTTTCTGTTTGGGTTGAGGGGTGGATTTGGGGGGTTTATAGGAATAATGTGAGCAACTCAAACATGAATCGTATCTTGTGCTTTATCCCCTGATAGTAGAAAAGTTAAAGATTTTCATCTGATCAGCTTGGTTTCAAGCCTCTACAAAATTGCAGCCAGTGTGTTAGCGAACAAATTAAGGGAGGCATTGGAAAAAACAATCTCTTCTTCCCAAGGCACTTTTGTTAAAGACCGACAGATTCACGAAGCTGTGGAGGACCATAGAGTGCGGAAGAGGAATTGCAAGATTGATTTTGAGAAGGCTTACAATCATGTGAGACGGAGCTTCCTTGATGAGATTGTGAGGAAGAAAGGGTTTGGAGCCAAGTGGAGAAAATGGATATGAGGTTGCTTGAATTCGGAGAATTTCTATGTCATGATTAATTGGAATCCAAAAGGAAGATTTGGTGCTTCTAAGGCCTTGAGACAAGGTGATCCATTTTCTCCTTTTCTCTCGTGGCGGATGTGCTGGGTAGATTCATGGATCAAGCAGTTAGTGTTGGGGTGGTGGAGGGCTTTAAAGTGGGAAGAGATGACATCTCTGTGTCACACTTGCAACTTGCGGATGATACTTTGTTTCTCTTAGAGGTGAGACTTAAAAACTTGAAAAATGTCAATACCATCCTCAAAATTTTCAGCTTGTGTTTGGATTTTGAAGGTTAGCATGAGCAAAAGTATGGTTGGAGGGATAAACCTTGAGGAGCAGGCCGTTCAAAGATTTGCTGATGAAGTGGGTTGTGAAGTTGGTAGTTGACCTATCAAGTATCTTGGCCCTCCCGTGGGAGGTAATTCTCTCTTTGGAGTTTTGGACCCCGGTGATTGAGAAACATGCTAAAAGGCTTGATGGTTGGAAAAAATCATTTATGTCCAAGGGAGGAAGGTTGACTCTCATTCAATTGGTTCTTTCTAGCCTTCCAATTTACTTTATGTTCATTTTCAAACTACCTAACTTGGTGGTGCTAATATTGGAAAAGATGATGAGGGAGTTTCTTTGAGAAGGTCATGAGTCTGCTAGAGGAAAAAGTGTAGTGGCGTGGGATAAGGTTTGCAAAAGTAAGAAGAAAGTAGGACTGGGCATTGGAAACCTGAAGTAAAGGAATGTGGTGCTTGACGATGTTGACTCTGCCGCTGGACATGTTGCGCTGGACCTGTCGCTAGACAAGAGAGAGAGAGAGGAGCTGTGTAACAGAGAGAGAGGAGAGAGAGAGAGATAGAGAGAGAGAAGGAAAAGAAAGAGAAAGAAACGTGTGTCACTGCTCGGGGTGAAGAGGAGAGAGAGAGGAAGGAAAAAAAAAAAAGAAATAGAAAATGAAGAAGGAAAACCTTTAAGTATGGGGTCTTTTTAGATACATCAATGTGTAAAAAATATCTAATTTGTACTTATTTGTTTTGATCATTAGGATATCCAATTTTTCGTTTCAGGGGAAAAAAAAAAGAAGAAAAGAAACACCATAGCTGTCTACTATTTGATATAGTCAGAAATTGGTCATACTTTCTGTAATCATTTTTATGTCTCCTCTTAAGAGGATAAGTCGTCCTATTTTGCTTGTACATAATTTTTTCTATGTTTAATAAAGTTTCTCGTTTCCTTGCCAAAATATATATATATATATATATATGGTTTTTGATGTGTAATGGGTCCAAAGTTTTCTATTGTTCTTCCTTTGTCTTCATCTTTCTCTATTTTTCTTTGGGATTTAATATATATATATGGTTTTTGATGTGTAATGGGTCCAAAGTTTTCTATTGTTCTTCCTTTGTCTTCATCTTTCTCTATTTTTCTTTGGGATTTAATATAGTATCGAGGCACTTGCACAGTCCATCCTGTATTTACTTTCATGCATATGTATCTTTATTTTGAAATATATTCATTCATGTTTGCCTTTTTCTGTTGTTTTTGACTGGAGTTGTTTTGGTTAGTCAGTTGCAGAAGAAAAGATTCGCACTGAAATTCCTAGCTGCAGCTCGTAAGTGTGAATTTTATGTCATGATTCAGGACATTCCCTGTAAATTGAATTGTGCATATTCTAACAAATCTATCATTCCCAATTTAAACCAGCCACACTCCAACTCTAACGGTGGAAGGAGTGTCAGTCAAACTTGCGGACCCACGAACTCGCGAAAGCTGTTTGGAAGGATACACTTTTGTGCTGGACTTCATAAACAGTGTAAATGTTGAATCCTTAAGGCTGTAGTTCCTAACTTTAATATTAGTTGTTTTCATAACGATAAAATAAATAAAATACAAAATAAAGAGTAAGGAATAAAAGAAATTTAGCTTTTTTCTACGAGAACTCATCCTAGTTTGGTGGAACTGTCGTGAATACTTATCAATCTCTTTTTACATGCAATACAGTACAAGTTTGGGAATCGGTTGCAGTCCCTGTTACAAATAAGCGGTGCAAAGGTTCTTTTGTTGGAAGGGTTTAGTTCAACCAGCCAAGTATGCATTTCCTGTTTAATAGACTTGCAATTCTTTTTTTCTTTTTTGAAAGGTAGACTTGCAATTCTTGCAGTCCATCCTTTTTAGGCTTGTTAAGGAGGTAACATGCAGGAACCATTTTATTTGTACCTTGACTCTTACTGTTGTAGTCTTTTCTTTTTTTGGAGGTGACTGTTGCGTCTTTTGTGTGCTTCAGAAATTCTAAAATTCCTTTCTTCCACCTTGGAAAAGTATGTGTAGTTTAAATCAATCTCTCTCTCTCTCTCTCTCTTTTCCCATGCTCCCAGCCAGCTTGAGGTATGTGCATTTAGACTTGTGAGGTGAAGTTGTTTGTATAAATCCATGCTCTATGTAATACTTTTGCCTGCCTATGATTTTTCTTAGAGGCTGGAGTCTCTAAAACGTTGCATGCAAAAGTCTACGGAAACTGCCTTGACTAGCAATTTTTTTTTTGGACATTTTTGGTTCATTTATAGTCTATATGCTCTAGCTCCTTACCGTTGTTGTTGTTGGTTGTTTTTTCTTTTTCTGTTTTTTTTTCCTCTAAAAGGAATTTATTCTAGCTGGGTTATCTTCTGAAATATTTTGAAGGTACTTTTTGCAGGGCTTAGATAACGAAGCAAACAATTACGTTGTTTGTGTCATCTCTGGAGGGTCAGCCAACAGGCTTGGTTGCTTCAATAAACTAAGCTCACTATCTAGAGTAAATGAAATAGACTTAATATGTGCTGTTTTGACTGGGAAGCTGGATCGATCCATTTTCATGTCACCTTGTGGCAAGTGCTTTTGGTCCTTAAGATAAATGCGTTTCCTCAATTTCACATTGTTAGAAAGCAGAATCCATTCTAATTACAGTAAAGTTTTATTTGTGCTTGGAAGGATTTAGAAGTTGTTCTGTTCTTCTATATAAAATCTGCTGTTCTGAGTATAGATAATCATAAAATTTGGTTTGTTAAAAGTTCTGATCAGCGTGGCTATACAACAACAAAATAAGGCTATAATTTTTCACTGAATCAAGTCATGTCTCTGAAAGTATGTTTTAGTTGTACCGTCATATGGTCCATAGACAACATTTTATCGTAAATTAGTCATTTTTGCAAATTTATTATTCTGCCATTTTATTTTACGTACTGAAGTAAAAATGTCTGATCTGAATGTGTGCCCTTTTGCAGTAGTTGTATCATCTTCATGCTCCACAGACGAGACTGTCATTGCAGATTCTGAAGCCGAAGATGAAACTGCAACATCAGTCCCTGAAACTGCTGCTGTCCACTCTAAAGAAGTCATCGAAACTGTGAATAAGTTGGAGGGAACGGAGGAGTATGCTGCACCGAATTATGTTGCAACCTTGAAGTCCAGTATTACTGGTAGTGTTCCTTTCAAAAGGGAAGCAGTTGCCGATTCTGAAAGTGGAAACTTGGATATTATTTGTAGCCAATATTTAATTGTCCGAGATACAAGCACGTCTACCATCACCTCCACTGCAAACAATGAAGCTATAAATTTCAAACGCTTCAGGAAGGTAATGTGCTCAGTTTCCCTTTTTATTTTTTAATTTTTTTTCGTGTCGAGCATCCTGCTTTCTGACTAGACTATTTGATTTATCTGGTAAAAGTTACACCGCACTTGTCCTATTCCATTGTATAGATCTTCTTGTTCAGGGCAAGAAAAATACAAAAGTAATCCCAGCTTATACAGCAATCAGAGTTGTCAACAATAAATCTTTCTCCACAAAAGGATTTTTGTGTTCCTATTCTCGGCATTTCATGCAATCACGTCATCAGTTTTGTTTTTTTTGTTTTTGTTTTTGTTTTTTTGTTTTTGTTTTGTTTTGTTTTTGTTTCTTCTTCCTTTTTTTTTTTTTAACAAAATATGGAATATTCATGTCAATATATGATTATTTTCAACACCTAGTAAGTTTTGAGTCGTCTTGCCAACCTAAAACTGTGACAAGTTTGATAGCCTCTAAGCGATACATTCTCATGTTTTTGTCCAACAGAAGCGCCTTAATCTCATTAATTTTCTTTATTCTATTTCTCATATGGAATGGATCTGCAGAGAGAGATTCAATCTGGGAATACCTTCAACAATCTTATTCCATTCTCAAAGTACCCATACAAGTAAGATCTGTTTTCTCCAAAGCCAACTCATCTAAGGTGTTTGTAAAGTAATGAGGTGCATCATATGGTTTCTTGCACTCTTTGTTTTTTGATGACAGAGAATCGGACTACGGGAACGAAGAAAGGGCTGAGTCTATGAAAGAAGAAAAAAGAAGAAAGCAAATGGAGGCGATTGCTGAAGACTTATTTAACACTGAAAAGGTGAGTGCTCTTGACAATTCAATTTTGGATGAATATGCCTAGCATGATCTCGCTTAAATTTTACTTTTGCAAAAATTTTTTTTGATGATTATTTACTATTGTATACCTTGCATTTTATGCTTATAAAAAATGTCAACCAAGCATTTTGAATGTTCTCAACATTGTCCTTTTGAATTTCATTTTCATATCAAATCTGTACCTTCTCTTGGTCAGCTAGTTCTTGTTACTTTAATGGCCGCTAAGCTTTTTAATAGATTATTATCAACTTGTACACACAATCTCATAACTAGTGAAGTCATTTAGATGATCGAAATCAACAGTTGACCGAGAAGGTCCAGATTTTATACCCAAAACACATGATATATTTTTAAGGGTTATACACCTTTTTCTACCCTGTATTTTAGGTTATTCTAACAATATACCTTTGGTTTTTGATCTCATCAAATTTATACCTCCAAATTAGATTTAATACACAAATTTGTACCTTTTTCTAATTAATCTTTAATTTTGGCCTAAAAAATTGCTCAAAATACGTTCAAATTAGAAAACTTTAAAAACTTAAAAAAAAACTTCATACTAATAGTTTTGCCTTAAAAATGTATAAAATACCTTCAAAAATAGGTGTTTTGTGTATTTTTATTTTTGTTTTCTTAGTTTTTGGAAGTTTTGGTTTTTTTCTCTTTTACTTGAGGATAATTTGGTTATTTTGAAGATTAAAATCAACTATTTATTGAGGTAATGTAAAGATTTGTGTATTAAATCTATTAAATCTAATCTGAAAGTATATTCGACGAGATCGAAAACTGAAAGTATAGTTTTTGAATTAATCTAAAACAAAGAGTATAGAAAGATGAATAACCATATTTTTAATTTACAAGTTTAAAATGCAGAGTAGAATGATAAATATCCCATTTGTTTATAATAAAGAAAAAAGCACGTCAACTGACTTTTCTGTACCAAATTTTTAGGGGAGACGGCGTGGAGTGGCTGGTTCTATTTGTGGGCTTCTTACTAATGCCTAATAAAGGCGAACACCTGCTCCTTGGGCGGAAACTTGGTCTTGAAGGACTATATCAGTCTATCCGGGAATCATATATTTAACCCCACGGAGTACGATAAATATTGGTATGCACGACCCTTTTCATCACTGGATGTGATATATTTCTGTCCTTTTCACTCGATGGAAATTCAAAGATGATTCAAGTATGGCTACAGCGCATTTTGTGGATTTAGGAGTCGGAACTTATTTTATATTAACTGTGGACCTTTTAGCATAAAGTTTTCACGCGGTACTTTTCTACTCTAGGGTCGTGTACATGTTATACCTTTTATATTATTCCAGGTGGATGCTGGTTGAGTTGGTTTGACTCTGATTCATTGGTGTCATGAATTCCTTGTTGGCACTTTCATCCCTACTCTTTTCGGCTTTTTACGCTTACACAATTGTGTTTTGTCAAAATAATAGATGCCCTTTCACTAATGAAAACATTACGTCAAACACCTACAATAATTGACTCTGTTAACTTGAGATATGAAATGTTCAAAATACCCTATTTAATATTAATTCTTGATTTACGTTCTTTAGCCATTTTAAAAACCTAGATCAGCCATTCTCCATCTGGCCCCCAACCCAACCCCACCCAAGGCCCCTTAACCCCATTGGCCTCATTCTAAACGGAGGCCACTATGTGATGCTTTAGCCATCCCCTCCCTCTCGGCACGAGGCTAGCCACACCCACCTGCACCTTGATGAGTCCAATCGCAATTTCAATGCCCTGGCGTGAAAGCCCAATTGCAATTCCCCCCTACGGGGTTTGACGAGCCTACTCGACATTCCTTCCCACCCATCGAAAGTGTAACAATTTGACTTCTCGAGCTGTTAATTGACTTGTTTAAACTAATTATTTTTACTTTTACACGTCAATTGATACTAATTTCTAAACAAAATTTTTTAAGTGCCTTCTGTACGAAATTTAATTTGCTAAATAATAATAATAATTTTTTTTTCTAAAATTAACTCAAAGTACTTTTCTTTAAACTTTATATATTACATGTATGAGTAAAAATTACCCATACGAATATTCAAGACCTTCATAATACTTGTTACAATCAAAATAAAAAAAAAATTCAGAGTCATTTTAACAATGATCTAGGCTGAAATCTTTTATCTTTGGAAATGCAAAACACGAGGTTTTAAGGTCATAGTGTGCATAAAAAATAATTTATCAAGCTTCCTTCAAGGTCAGGGTTTCATACATATAACTTGCTTGAGTAACACGTAAATGCATTTAGCATGCATAAATTAATCATCCATACAAATCCATCAAATATCACCTTTTTGAGGGTAATATCACTTATTCCTTAAACTTAGACGGAAAAAGGTGATAAATCATTAAGTCTATCTTTTTTGTAATGCTCATCTTACTCGTAATAATTTCTTGTAATAAATTAATATCTTAAAACATATTGCAAGTCAATAAACATTATTAATGCGGAAATAATATAGCGTAGTGCTATTATATCGCCTCTGCATTTGCTCTACAAGTCCATCAACACGGCGGAGGTGCGGGATTTTTTTACCCAATTTACCTATAATATGAACAAACTTAAGTGAGTTTTTGGTCAGGGAGCACAAATGTTTTAAGTCACAAAACATTTATAATTATCTGCAAATGCATCAACCATTTATGATCTGTTTGATTATGCCTTTACTACTTTTTCTGGGCCCTGTGTGTGTAACGCTCCTTTATGGACGTCACATGAACCATTAATTTTCATCGTTATTTCTTAATTGTTTGATGGGAAAACCTAAACTTGTAAGCATTATCTAATTATTAACCTTGTATTTTTGGTGTAATTTTTTTTAATATTATCATGTGAATATGTGAATTAAAATTTTAATTTATTTTTAAGCAATGGAATTATTTCTAAGTGCATATTACTAGCACTTTTCAGGATCACATCTTTCAAATAAAAACGATACTTACATACCTTAAACTGTTTTCCTCCTCGGTTAGCCCGATAGAATACCCAAGGTATTCGGCTAACCGACCACCTATGGAAATAGATAGTTTAACATAATAAATATGAATTATGAAAGCAAATTACAACCCATGAATTCCTACAAACCAAAATCTATAAAAATGTCTCATAATGCAGAATTAAATTTAAAAATAGCATTATTAATGATTTATTTCATGTTGTAACTCTATGATTCAACACCACCATCCTTGCACACACATTTGTCTGTCCATCCTCCATCCACAACTATAACTTTACCCTTATCTGTAACATAATTAGCTTATATAAGCATTAAGCTTAGTAAGTACATTATGTAATCTCACAACACATTATAAAAATCTTTAACCATAACATGAATCATTTCACCTTTAATATAGTCATCATAGTGCATATTGCACACTTTGTAAGAACACATCTTTCCTTTTTTCTTTTTCTGTATTAAAAACATTCATTTTATCTTTTCGGGCCCTGGCATTGCACCATTAACATCATTATGGCGCGACGTCACGAGAGAAGAGGGGTAGCTAATTGTTAGACATGTATGCCCTAAGGAGTAAAAATATAATAAGTTTTTGGAGACATTTTTATCAATAAAGAACTTATTTATTGTTTATACCAAATCATGTCCTTTTTACGTTCATATTTGTTGAATATATGTTAATGAAAAAAAAATGTGAGACTGTCGGTCTAAACCTTTAAGAAATGGGCATATGATGGATAGATTATGCGGAAGATACAATTCTTAAGGTGATGGTCTAAATCATAAGATCCACAATTGAGGGAATAAAGTTGGACGCTTTATTTATGTAAAGATTGTTATGTTGTCTATATCCCTATTGGGAGATTGTTTGCCTTACCCATCAGAGGTGGACTCCGTGAATAGAAACATTGGCACGTTGTCATAGGTGACGATATGTTGGATCAGGACATAAAGTGAATTGATTTGGATTAATAATTCTATCTCGGCAAATCGGTTCACTTTAGATAATCATTTGTATTATATCTTAATCCTGAGATGAATAGTGGGCCCGTTGTCTTGACTTGTGTCTTTTGATGTACCAAAGGGTGACACCTACATCTTAATAGTGGTATGCATGCCAGTACGTTGGAGGCATGACTCTTGATGGCCTAGACCTGCTATTCATAGATATGGAATCCATAGCTCCTCTTTAGGAGTAGTGATATCCTCTTATATGCGTTATCTTGTAATTGAAAAACTAGAACGCTCAACCATTTGGATACATAGGTATAACCGAATGGTATACTGTCTTTGGATGGTAAGTTTTCCAATGGTGAGTAATGGAATGTAAGATAAAAATAATCGAAAAGGTAAGACAAAACATGTCCTTAAGCCGGTTATGGATAATCCTATGGGGATACGATACACTATGATATGTCATGGAGACTTAGCTATACGGGCTTCGTAATTCTATGTAGTTCGAGAGTGTAGCTCCAAGCTTTTAGTGGAGTAGCGTTGGAGTTGATAATTATGAAATGTATATCTAGGATATTAGGGTTCGTAATTATCGGGAGCTTGAACTATATAGGTCCATTTGGTCCCCTTTGCTAGCTCACAACATTCTATAACAATACGACGTGCTTTTTCAATATTTGGTAACTTACGTCAGATTTATTAGATTGGTTGAAATTTGAAAGAATCAAATAATTCATGTCTATTTATTGGTTGAATTAATTTTATAATAAAATTAATTTAAGATAAACTTGTTGAATTATTAGGATCAGATAATTCTTGTCTGTTTATCAGTTGATTTAATTTTTGAATAAATTAAATCAAGATAAACTTGTAGAATTATTAGGAATTCATTTATTTTCCTAGAGATTATCTAGATAAAGTTGTTTTGATTAGATAACTTCTCTATTGGGTTATTTAAATTAAAACTGAGACATTATCTTATAGAATCTCGGGTGAAAAATAAAAGATTTGTTGAGATTTTTTTTCAGCAGTTCGGCATGCCGATCCTCAAGTTCGGCCTGCCGATGGGGCAAGTTCGGCTTGCCGATGTGCAAAAAAAAGATCACGTATTTTTACGCAGATTTCATCAGATATTGATCCGAATTTGATTCTGATTAGAATTTTTGAGACCTAATCTGATAAGGACTGACCCTAGATCTAACCTCTATAAATAGGGAGTAAGTCTCATAAGTTATTTAGATCAATTGAGAGATTAAGAGTGATATTTTGTTGGTGAGAATCTGAAACTTCCTGAGAGCTCTTGTTCACAAATCATGAACACTAGCTTTAGGTTCTCTCAATTGGTTGGAATGAGAGTCACCTGGAGGAAGAGCTGTACGTGTGAGCCCACACTCACTCCGATTATGGATAGAGAATAGCAAAGAAGACCAGTTGGTTGAGGCTCATTTGGAACGTTACTTCTGTTCACGGATTGCGGGAGTTCTTCGGCATTCAAAGGTTAGTAAGATTTGGTTAATTTATGCATATAGCATGTCAAACTTATGTTTTGAAAAATACTCTGATATAAAATTCTTAAAATTTCGGGGTGTACTATTTTTCCAACACTAATCCCAAATCAAACATGACAAGTCCACCTTGTGGGACAAATATCATCATTAGGTGTGCAACGCCTTAATTATATGATACATATATATACATGTATTTTTGTGAAAACGTCATATGCTTCATGAAATAATGTTGAAAATACCCGTAAAAAGATGTTCTTCAAAACCATGGTAAAAGGAGTCTTTTAAATGAGAAATTCATAAACATTAATAACATAATAAAACATAACATTTTTCAAAACTTTTCATAATTCTTAATCTTATTGTAGGTGAGAATGTACTTACTTGACTTATAGAAATTTTACTTAACCTCCTGCAAGTGGATGGTTTCCTTTCTACTTCCAATGACTCAAGTGCTTCAAACGACTTTAATATTATAACATGGTGATAAAAGAAACATTCTTGGATAAGAACATACTCAAAACATCACATTTCATATCATTACCATAAGCAATTCCATACTTGACCATTTAAACTAACTTACACTATTATCACATTTTAGACCGGTTCAATATCTCAACATGGTAGCCAACACTCCATGATTTTTGTAAATTCATGCAAAATTCCAATAGCTTTCAAATTTTATCACAACGTTCCTAACATGTACATATATCACCAGAATAAATTTCATGACATTGGGATTAATCTAAGTACCATTTTTGTATTTTTCAACACACAACTCGTTTTTTTCAACAAACAACCTAGATAGCCAGCAGTCCATGAATTTTTAAAAATCACACAAAATTTGAAATGACTTGAAATTTTTACCACACATTAAAAACATCTATATAAATCAACATATTTAATTTCATCACAATTGGATTAATTTAAGTGATTATTTTATGTTCTAAAATTCATGACTCTACTGCAGGAATTTTGGTTCATGTAGTGACAATAAAATTTTTTTAGAAAAATCACCAAAATTCTAATGGCTTTGAAATTTTTGCAAGGCTTAATAGATATCTAAATCTACTACTGAAATTAATTTCATTAAGTTTGAGCTAGTATAACCATCTTTCTTACATTTTAGAAGTCATTAAAGCAATCTGCCACAGTAAACTATAAACGGGCAGTCGACTATTAACAATTTTTATAAAATCATACAAAATTCTAATTGATCTAAAATTTTAGTATCACATTCATAACATCCATATATAGTATCAAATTTATTTTCATGATGTTTGGATCACTTTAAATATTTTTCAACTACACCAACTTTTACTAAAACATTGTAGTAAAAATATCGAAACAGTGAGTAATATTTACTCTACGATTTATTTCTTTATTTCTAGCATATGCATGAAGCTAAAAATTTGCAGGCATAAACAAGACATATAAAGGAGCATTCAAAATTTTTTCTAGCACTAAACACATCCCATAACATCATCAAACAAAGCATCACATTTAAATGCAGTTTAAGAACTATAAGAACAACATTTAGTATAAATTCTCAAACAAATCAAAAATAGCTTATATGAATCCAAAATTTTTGTGGGAGATGCCTAACATATATATAAACAATGCCCAAAAGGAAATTTTCTTAAAATATATTGCTTATTCTTTCCAGAAAAATCCCCAAATATGCCTAAAAAGGGATTAAAAATAATATTCATACAATTTTTGTTTCTTAAACAAAATCAAATATTATATCACATAAAATCATTCCCACAAACACCATAATATCATAGTAAAAATTTGGTATAAAAATAGATAGAAAACCGACCTCAAAACGTGGCAAAAACTTTGTTCCGACTTCAACGACGGTTTCGACGAAACACATTGTAACTCGTCCGTTTAGCTTCCGGTTTTGGAGAAATGTTTTGTGCTCGACTTGGGAAGTATTTGTGAGTGTTGAGGGTGGAGTTTAGTGTAGAATTTTTTTCTTTTTAAAAAAATGCAAACATATTTACTTCACTTGGCAGTAACTAACATTATTTGAGGTATACTAGCGTCAACTCAATGCGTGATTTTGATTATGCTTGATTACAGAAAAAAAAAAAACTTATCTTGAACTATGGGCCGAAGTGTATGTACCAAGTGCGCATGCTTATTAAACACTACGATCGTAATTTATTCTCCCCTTAGTTTGGGGGGCTAATAATTAATCATAAATCCTTTCCTTGGCTTAGGAGGTTAGTATGACACTTCTCTTATCTTGTTTATAATACCAATTATATAATCTTAGTGAACATCCTATATCATGACTTGATATTTAACTATTATACATAACCAATATTAAGCATAACTTGGTAAGCATATTAAATGCAAGCATTTTCCAAATAAGCATCAATCATTTGAAAATCATTTCCTCATGTCATCAGTGAGGTTTGGAACTTGGTCCTTGTGCTAGTGTTTCCAACTAATCTTTTCCCTTTATGAGTTGGCTTTATATCCTTTTAGAGCGATACTTGACTATTAGTTCAAGTCTTTATAGTCGATCTATTTCTACACTTTCTAACCTTTAATATAATATTGTTGAATCTTATGTCCCATTGTATAGTTTTGTACTTAGCATAGTCTGGAGCATTTCTTGCTTAGAGGCTTTTGGCTAATTTGAAGTGCTCAAGGTTTGTTTTTAAATTGTTTCAAAAACTTTGTGATTAAATCTTGTAAAATTCTTAAGTCGAATTCTATGCAGAATTGACAAAAATCCCATTTTATAAACTTTAACAGTTTTAATGAGATTTATAAATTTTATGATTTAATATTTTCTAAAATCAAATGTTTTGAAGGAGTTTTGACCAAATTTCAATCTGGACAGATTTAAAAACATTATTTTTTGACTTGATTTAATTAGATTTCAAGAAAAATTTTCTCACAAAAGTCATTTATCTTGATGTTTCCAATAAATCTTACGTTGAGGTTAGAAATTAGTTTGGCCTCTAACTATCTTAAAAACATAAATATTTGAAATTCGTTAAAAGTTTTATTGCAACAAAAACTACAACCATTTTATTTATTTTTGTGCAAAGATTTGTTTTTAGCCTTTCAGACATATCTTCAAATACATAACACATAAACCAGCTTGTATGTGACACTCCATAACACATTTTACTATATTAAATGACAAACTTTTTCAAGTTTGAGTGCTAGGGTTTCACTTAAAAGTTTTCAAAATATTTGTACTTTCTTTTGGTATTCATAGACCTCTAATTCTCTTTGAAAACAAATCCATAACATACCTAGAACATATCCATAACATAACTAATATAAACTTACTTCAAAGCTTGTCAAATGTGCATAGTTTAGGGGTCAAAATATAACAAGTTGCATAGTTCAAATGTGTGATTTGTTACGTTTTTAAGTTTAAGGACTAAAACGAGGCAAAGTACATAGTTTGAGGGCTAAATATGAAACTAACCTATATTTTTTTATATGCACCTATAAATAATTTACTATCTAATTTGCCTCATTATTTTTTTTTTATAACTGTGTTCCATTTAAATAATTACTTACTAAACTAAATTTTTAAGAGAGTAAAAAAATCAAAGAAACAAACAAAACCCTTAAAAAAATTTTGAATTATTTTTTTATTTAAAAAATCTAACAAGCAAAATACACTATCTTTCCAACTAGTTTTTATAAAATATCCATATACTTGTAGGGTATTTGAGAACCTCAAAGGATATTAGTTCCAACTAATGATAATGTAAAGCAAAAAGTTGCTACAATGTAAAACTCTCACATGCTATAGTTTTTAAATTAAAATTTTCAGTTTCAATTGATATGTCAAATACCCTATTAGTTTGAATCAATTTGTTCAAAATGTTGTAGCATATGAGAGCTTTAGATTTACCAATTTTTTTCCTTTTATTGTAGATGCTGAGAGTTTTACACTATTGTTGGTTTGCATTAATTGGTTGAAATTGACTTGCCAAATATAAGGTTGATTACTTAAGACATCTCCAATGCAAATGTCAATGTCAATATTATATTTATAGAGAAAATTTCATGTTATGCTATACTTTTAAAAGTTTTGTTTATTTATACTACACTATTATTCATATTATATGTTAAGTTCTACCATAAATGGACATGTGTGAAAAGTAAATCTGAAAATATTATGCTTATAAAAATTCTTCTATTTGTTATCGACAAATGTAAAAATAAAATATTTGATGTGTTATTTTATTTCATGCTCCAATGCATAATGTTGTTTAGAATACCATATTTGTTTTTTGTCATAATTATTAAACGGGTTCTTTTATAGAGCTCCAGTTTCATTCTAAGGTAAAATTCCCCCGCGCAAAACCTAAACATCTAATGCATTGACAAGGCAATTTATAATAGGGTAAATTGTTCAATTGGTCTCCAACCTTTTGCAAAAGTGAGATTTTGGTTCCCAACTTTATTTTTACCAAACTGACCCTAACCTTTAATTTTAGTTGCTGAGGGACCAATTTAACTGATCTGTGTTAACTTTTGTGTCATGTGAGCTGAACATGATATTTTAGTAAGGGTATTTTAATGAAATTCTTAATAATTTTTAAGAAATTAAAACTAAAGCACATTTCTTTAAAAAAAATTAAAACTTAAATGTAAAAAAATCAGTAAAAAACATCCCTCCTCCATTAGAGGTGGACTTCTCCAGGAGAAAAAAATCCAAACAAATAGTCAATCTATAATGTATCTTCCATGTTCATCCTTCAAAGAAAACAGTCAATCTACAATGAAATTTTCCCAAGTTCTACTTTTTGAAACCTCATTCCAATTTCCAAAAACAAACACAAAAAATAAAAAAATCCCACAAATTATAGATCTAACTCAGTGGAACCTTTGGTGGAGCAGCACGATGGTGGGCTTGCGCTTTTTATGGAGATTTTGCGGTGGGGTTATGAAAGAGACAAGGATTTTGTGGTGGGCTTAAGCTCACGATGAAGATTTCATGGTGGGTTCATGATAGAGACAAGGATTTCGTGGTAGGCGACAGAGATTTCATGGTGAGCTCACGATGGAGATGGGGATTTCCTGGTGGGCTTGCGCTCATACTAGGATTTCATGGTGGGCTCATGTTGGCTTGGTGCAACGGGGCTTGCAAGGTGGATTGGGTGCAACGGTGATGGCTTTGATTGGATCTGGCTGAAGATGACAACGATGGCGACGGCTTGACATCGAAGGTTGAATAGCTAGGCTTGACGAGAGAGGAGAGAAAAGGAAGAAGATGAGAGGAGAGAGAAAAAAGGGGAAAAACTTAAAAATTGATTTTTTGTTTTTTGTTTATTTTTTCTTTTTTTAATGTACCAATATTTGAAGGGTAATTTTATAATTTTATTAAAAAAAATCATACCTAGTAATACTTAATAGGTTAATTTGACCATTTCCTTAGCAACAAAAAGGAAAGGTCAGGTCAGTTTAGTCAAAAAAAGGTCAGAAACTAAAATCTTACTTCTATGAAAGGTTGGCGACCAATTGAGCAATTTACCTAATCCAACGATCATGCATATAGAGGGGCAATTAAGGGTAGTAAAGGGTAATAAAAATTGGGAATAGGATGTTAACCGGTTACTGCTATAAATTTAGGCCGAGTCAATAAGGTCAGCCTAGAGCCTACAATTTTGGCCTGGGCTCAGGCCCGGCCCATCTCTGTATGGGCCAAGGCTGTTAGACATGGTGCCATTAAGGAGTAAAATGTTCTAATATGTTTTTAGAGACATTTTATCAATAAAATTTTTTATTTATTATTCAAATACCAAATGTTGTCCTCTTTACGTTCATATTTATTGAATGTATGATAAGCAAATAAAAGTATGAGATTATCGGTCTAAATCTTTAAGAATCAAGCATATGATGGACAAATTATGCGGAAGACATGAATCTTGAAGGTGACGGTCTAAATCATAAAACTTGCAATTAAGAGAATAAAGTTGGGTGCTTTATTCATGCTAAGATTGTTTTATTGTCTACATCCTAATAAGAGATGGCTTGTCTTGGCCATCGGAGTGGGACTCTATGCGTAGAAACATTGGCACATTGTCATAGGTGACGATGTATTAGATCAGGACATAAAGTTGAATTGATTGGATTAACAATTATGTCTTTGCAAATCAGTTCACTTTAGACAATTATATGTGTTGTGTCTTAATCTTGAAATGGCTAATGGGCCCGTTGTCTTGACTTATATCTTTTGATGTACTAAAAGTTGACATCCTGACTTTATGATGGTATACATACTGCTACGTTAGAGACATGACTCTTAATAGCATAGACCTGTTATTCATAGATATGGAATCCATAGCTCCTTTTGTTGAGTAAATGATATTATCTTATATGCGTTATCCTGTAATTAGAAGACTGGAGCGCTCAACCATTTAGATACATAGATACAATCGAATGGTATATTGTCTTTGGATAGTAAGTTTTTCAATGGTGAGATAACAGAACGTACGATAAAACTAATCGGGAAGGTAAGATGGAATTTATTCTTAAGCCGATTATGAATAGCCTATGGGGATATGACACATTATGATAAGTCATGGACACTTAACTTATTTGGAGCTTCGTAATTTTTTATAGTTCGAGAGTGTAGCTCTAAGCTTTCAGTGGAGTAGCGTTAGAGTTGATAATTATAAAATATGTATTTGGGATATTATATTTTATAATTATCAGAGCTTGAACTATATAGGTCCATTAGGTCCTTATTCGCTAGCTCATAATAAATCTTGTAACAATACAGCGTGCTTTTTCGACAAATTGATGACTTATGTTAAATTATTAGATAGGTTGAAATTCGATAGAATCAGATAATTCATGCATGTTTGTCGGTTGAATTAATTCTATTTCTCGGTTGAATTAATTTTGTGAATTAATTCAAGATAAACATGTTGAATTATCGGGAATATTTTATTTTCTATGAGATTATCTAGATATAGCTGTTTTAATTAGATAAATTCTCTATTAGGTTATTCGAATTAAAATTGAGGCTTTATCTAAGAATCTTGGGTAGATAATAAAAGATTCTTAGGGATCAGATTATCGCAAGTTTGGCCTGCCGATGGGGTAAGTTCGGCAGGCCGATGGATAGATACAGACTATTGATCTAACGATTATCTGATCACATATTTTTATGCGATTTTATTAGAAGTTGATCCAGATTCAAAATTTTGAGACCTTATCTGATAATAACTAACCCTAGGTTCAACCTCTATAACTAGGGAGTTAGTTTTCTCATTTATTTAGATCAGTTGAGAAGTCAAGAGTGAGTACTCTAATTTAGATCAGTTGAGAAGTCAAGAGTGAGTACTCTAATTTGAGAAACTTGAAACTCCTTGAAAGCTACTGTTTAATATCATGAACTTTAGCTCTAGCTTTTCTTAATTGGTTGGAAGGAGAGTCACCAGTGGAAGAGCTATACGACGTATGCATACACACACTCCGATTGTAGATAGAGAATAGCAAAGAAGACCAGTTGGTTGAGGCTTTTCTAGAACTCCTTTTGCTTCACTGATTGTTGGAGCTCTTTGGCATAAAAAGGTTAGTAAGACTTGTATTAATTTATGTATATATCTTGTCAAACTTGTGTTTTAGAAAATACTCTGATTAAAATTTTTAAAATTTCGTTGTGTACTTGTTTTACAACAACTAGTATCAAAGCCATGGTTTTTACGTAAAGTTTTGAGTTCATGATTATGCTATATATATATATATATATAGATAGATAGATTATGTAATCTTATTCTCTCCTATGGTTGAATTTAATTTTTAGAGAGTTGGCACTTTAAGGTTTCTATATTTTTTAATGTTGTCATGAGATTATATGGTGAATGTTTATTAATTAATTATGGTTGATTAAATTATTATTTAATTAATTATTAATTAATTAATTTATGTCGGTTATGGTTCCTTAATGGTTAGAATGCGTATCTAGGTTTTTTATGTAATTCGATGACGATCTTTCATCACCGTCTAAGAATTATTATTTAATTTTAAATTTGTAAGAATTTTATAATTAAATAATCATTTGGAGTAAAGACGGATCTAGAAGACATATGATAGCAGTTCTATAGTTTTTCTTGACTTTCTAAAATTTTAATTTTTTTGAATTGTTAAAAATAAGATTGAAAAACTACGTAAAACTATTTTCTAGCAAAACATAAATTCAGCTTAGTCGGCAGGCTGAACCCTCGGGTTTAGCAGGCTGAACTTCTAGTTCGATAGGCCGTTCGTGAGGTAGGATTCTATCAGCTTTGGCAGTAGGCTGAACTATCAAGTTCGCCAAGCCGATGGTTATGACTAGCAGGCCGGTAGAGAGCTGTAAGTTTTCAAAAAAAGTTGTGATTTTTGGTGCAGTTTTGATTTCATTTTTGAGACAATTTTGAGGAACATGAATTTTATGATGACCGAAAAACTAAAGCATTTGATCTATACAGGATTGAAGACTTAAAGATGGATGCCACATGAAGATGGATACAACTTGAAAATACAAGGATAAAGAATCGATAATATGTTTCAATTAATCTTTTGTAATCTTTATTGTCTTTTCTCTAGATGGAACCATAATATTATGGTTGTTTGTCATTTTGCTTGTGGCTTTGCATGTTGCTTTGCTTGTCTACATTATAGTATGATTTTTCATGTATGTTGATAAGATGCCATATAGAATAAGGAGTGCCACTCATTAAAAATTGTTCATGCATGTTAACATAAAACATTGGTTTTCAAAATATTAAGTGGGAGAAGGTTTTCAAAGAGAGGACCTAAGGCCTCCATCGTTTGTCCATAGGTAACACATTGTGGTTTCGACCCTAGGAAGGGACTTCATCATATACCAGGTTGGATCTCCAAAGGGATAATCTATTTTAGCATGATTTATTGTTGTACACCCTTAGGTGGCGATTATAAATCATGGATAACATAGTTGAAACGATTATTATACACTCAAACTAATTGTATTATTAACCTCCCCTAGGAGCTCTGTTAATAAAATTAATGGCCAAAGAAAATGATTATTAATATATGCTGGATCAGACGGGTCCTAGATGGTATATATTAATCAGAGGGGATCCATGTTCCTAATTGAATTTGGCAAATCTCCCCTAGGCGACTTGTTGAATTATAAATTAGGAATTATCATTGTAAGGATGTGATTTTTTTTAAGGTTTTGACTCATAAACACAATTGTATGTTTACTTGATTGTGTTATCTTACTAAATTGATATAGAATATTTGCTTATATTTGGTATATGAATCTTTATTGTAGATCAAAATGTCCAAAATTGCTTTATCTTTGATACTCGATAAAAACCAATTAACTGGTGAGAATTATAGTGATTGGAAAAAGAATCTCAATATCGTCCTGTTCTTTGAAAAACTAAAATTTGTGATCATAACACTGTGTCCTCCCAAACCTACAGGGAATCTATTAATTAACAAATCCAAGCGTATGATCACTGGAAATATGTTAATGATCAGGTCCACTGTTATATTATGGTTAGCATGAATAGCATGCTGCAGGCTCAACATGAAGATTATGAGACTACAAAGCAGATCATGAATAACCTTGAAGACATGTTTGGAGGCCAAACCATAACAAACCTACAATGGGCACTTTGGAAACTTTTGAACTGCAAACAAAAACTGGGGACTCCTGTGAAGGAACATATGATGTTAGTCATGGGTTACCTCGTTGAGGATCAAGTCCATGAAGCTAATATCGATGCCAAGTCATAAATGACTATGGTTTTTAAGACTCTGTCGAAGGAGTTCATCCCATTTAGAACTTCATACAATTTGAACAATAGATAGGATGTGACCTTAAAGGAGCTAATGAAGCAGTTACAGGAGTTCAAAAATCTGATTAGGGAAACTCTTGCGGATGGCGAAGCCAATTTGGCAGCTGCATCCAGTTCTAATCCTAACTCAGGGAATGGTAGGAAGAAGAGGTCTAAGAATGGGAAATCTTCTATTCCTGCAAACGGCAAGAATAAGAAGAAGAAAAAGAAGACCCAAAGAAGCTGAAGTGCTTTTACTGTGGGAAGGTTGGGCACATTAAGAAGAATTACAAGGACTTCCTTTCCCGAAGAGGTAGGTGTGACCTTCTGGTTACTGAAACTTGTTTAGTTGAGGAATCAATTGATACTTGAGTCATAGATTCTGGAGCAACTAATCATGTTCGTGTTTCTCTGTAAGGGTTCAAAGAAATGCAAAGTCTGTTGCGTGAGCACGTCATGCTTCAAATGGGCGATGGATCTTTGGTGTTGGCTGAAGCAGTGAGAGTCGTCCATCTTTATTTTGATAATTATAGGATTTTAGTTTTGCAAGATTGTTTTTATGTTCCTAAACTTAAAAGGAATTTAATATCTGTAACTTATTTATTTAAAGATTCATATTTAGTTTTTTTAATAATAGAGTGGTGATTCATAAAAATAAATATTTTATCTGTGATAAATGGATACAAAACAATCTCTATTTTATCAACTCTAAGACAAACATATTGTTTAACTCTAAAAGACTTAAAACTTCTCACTCTAATAAGGCTTATCTTTGGCATTTGTGGTTAGATCATATTAGCTTAAATAAGATTCAAAGGTTGGTAAGGGATGGACCTTTAAGTCACTTAGAGGTGGAATTTATACCATAATGTGAGTCTTATTTGGGGGGCAAAATGGCCTAAAGACAATTCAAGTCTAATGGCAATAGTCTAGATTTTGTGTATAGTGATATTTGTGGTCCCATGAACATCAGAGCACGTGGAAGGTATGAGTACTTCATCACTTTTATTATTAATTACTCAAGATATAGGTATGTATATCTAATGCATCAAAAAAGCAAAACTTTGGACAAGTTTAGGAAGTTTCAGGCTAAAGCGAACAAGCAATTGGGTAAACCCATAAAGGCACTTCAATCCGATCGAGGCGGTGAATACCTTTCCGATGAGTTCTTATGACACTAATTAGAGAATGAGATCTTATCCCATTTGACTACGGCTGGCACTCCACAACAAAATGGTGTAGTTGAGAGAAGGGATAGGACTTTGTTAGACATGGTTAGGTCTATGATGAGTTATTCGACGTTACCTTTATCCTTTTGGGGACATGCACTACAAACCGCATGCTATCTTTTGAACAATGTGCCTACAAAATAGGTTCTTAAAACTCCTCACGAGTTGTGGACAAATAAAAAGACATCCTGTAACCATATCCGCATATGGGGATGTCTGGCTGATGTCTTGTATAAGGAAGCGAACAAGTTGGAAGCACATTTGGAAGTTTGTATATTTGTAGGATATCCAAAAAGGACTAAAGGGGGTTATTGCTATAACCTAAAAGAAAATAAAGTCATGATTTCAATGAATGCAACATTCCTTGAGGAAAGTTACATGAACGACTTTAAGCCTTGAAGTGAAGTGACACTTGAGGAGTTGGCCAGTGATTCGATCACCCTAGGGATTCTAGTTGAAACCAATCCAATCAATGTAGAAAAATGACTGAACAACAACCTAAGGGACTTCGGCATAGTAGGAGGATCAGGCGTCAACTCAAGAGGTATATGTTTAATGGTAAAGCCTACCTGACTGAACTGGTTGAACATGATAGCGATCCTTATACTTATGTAGAGATTATGGAGGATGTTGATTCAAAGCTCTGGACAGAAGCCATGAATACTGAGATGAAGTCTATAGAGACTAATCAAGTCTGGGAACTTGTGGATCTTCCCAAAGGGGTGAAACCCATAGGGTGTAAATGGATCTATAAGAGAAAGAGATGAGCAGATAGAAAATTTGAAACATATAAGGTTAGATTGGCAGCTAAGGTATATGCGTAAAAGGAATGAATCGATTATGAGGAAACCTTTTCGTCTGTAGCCACGCTTAAGTCCATCCACATTTTCTTATCCGTAGATGTCACTCTGGACTATGAGATTTGGCAAATAGATGTTTGGACGACCTTTCTGAATGACTATATTGATGAGTCCATATATATGGTATAGCCAGACGGGTTCAATGCTGATTATCAAGAGGTTAAGGTCTGAAAACTACTAAAGTCAATTTATAGACTTAAGCAGGCTTCCCATTCTTGAAACATAAGATTTGATCAGGTGATCAAGACTTATGGGTTCGAACAAAATGTAGACAAACTATGTGTTTGCAAACATATTAAGGATAGGAATGTGGTTTTTTTACTGCTCTATGTAGATGACATTCTGCTAATTGGTAATGATGTTGAGGTATTGTCATTAGTCAAATTATGGTTGACCAAACAGTTTGACATGAAAGACTTGGGTGAAGCTAATTATGTTCTTGGTATCTAGATCTTTCAAGATAGAAAGAACAAAATGATATCTTTATCCCAAGCTGCATACATAGATAAAATTTTCAAGAAGCATAAAATGCAGAATTCTAAGAAATATGGGTAACCATTTAGGTCTAAAATTACTCTTTCTAAGAAAGACTCACTAAAGTCTGATGAAGAAAACAAATAGAAGAAAAAAGTGCCTTATGCTTTGGCAGTAGGTAGTCTCATGTATGCTATGCTTTGTACACGACTAAGCGTTTGTTATACGGTCGGGATAGTAAGTCGATTTCAATCAGATCCAAGACCAAACCACTGAATTGTGGTCAAGCATATTTTCAAGTACTTGAGAAGGACTCGAGGGTATATGCTTATGTATTCAGGTAAGGATCTAACTAATACAGGATACATTCATTCAAATTTTCAATCATGTTTGAATTCGAGAAGATCGACTTCTGGTTTTGTGTTTACTCTGGTGGCAGTGCCATTGTTTAGAGAAGTGTTAAAGAAAGGAGTGGATGGAAAAGTTGAAACCTATAAGGCTAGACTAGTAGCTAAGGGATACATGCAAAAGGATGGACTCGAATACGAGAAAACCTTTTTGCCTACAGACATGCTTAAGTCCATCCGCATTCTCATGTCCATAGTTGACGCTATCGACTATAAGATTTGACAAATGGATGTCAAGATGACTTTCTAAATAATTATCTTGATGAGTCCATTTATATGGTACAACCAGACGGGTTCAAGGCTAGGAGGGTAAGGTTTGTAAGCTGCTAAAGTCAATTTATGGACATAAGTAAGATTCCTTTTCTTGGAACATAAGATTTGATCAAGTGATCAAGACTTATGGGTTCGCACAAAATGTGGATGAACCATGTGTTTACAAAACACTTTAAGGATGAGAAGGTGGTTTTTTTACTGCTCTATATAGATGGCATTATGTTAATTGGCAATAACGTTAGGGCGTTGTCATCAGTCAATTTATGGTTCACCAAGTAGTTTGACATGAAAGACGTAGGTGAAGCTAATTATGATCTTGGTATCTAGATCTTTTAGGATAGGAAGAAAAAAATAATAGTTTTATCCCAAGCGGGCTACATAGATAAAATTCTCAAGAGGTATGCAATGTAGGATTCCAAGAAAGGTGGGCAATCGTCCAAGTCTGTAATTAATCTCTCTAAGAAAGACTCATTAAATTCTGATGAGGAAAGAGAATACATGAAAAAGGTATCTTACGCTTCGGCAATGGGTAGTCTCATATATGCCATTCTTTGCACATGACCAGATATTAGTTATGCGGTCGGGATAGCAAGTCGATTTCAGTCAGATCCAAAATCGAACCACTGGATTGCAGTCAAGCATATTTTCAAGTACCTAAGAAGGACTCGAGAGTAGATGCTTGTATATTTGGGTGAGGATTTAACACCTTTAGGATATACTGACTCAGATTTCTAATCCTGTTTAGATTCAAGAAGATCGACTACTGGTTTTGTGTTTACTCTAGGCAACGGTGCCATTGTTTGGAGAAGTATGAAGCAAGATTGCACTTCGAATGCAACTATGGAGGCTGAGTATGTGGCAGCTAGTGATGCTTCGAAAGAAGCAATGTGGCTCTGCAAGTTTCTTGGGGATCTTGAGCTAGTTCCTAGTATGGATAAGGCGGTATCTGTTAGACATGTATGCCCTAAGGAGTAAAAATGTAATACGTTTTTGGAGACATTTTTATCGATAAAGAATTTATTCATTTATATATACCAAATCTTGTCCTCTTTACGTTCATATTTGTTGAATGTATGTTAAGCAAACAATAGTCTAAGACTGTCAGTCTAAACCTTTAAGAATTGGGCATATGATTGACTGATTATGCAGAAGACACGATTCTTAAGGTGACGATCTAAAACGTATGATCCACAATCGAGGGAATAAAGTTGGGTGCTTTATTCACGCAACGATTGTTATGTTGTCTATATCCCTATTGGGAGATGGTTTGTCTTGACCATCAGAGTTGGACTCCATGAATAGAAACATTGGCACGTTGTCATAGGTGACGATGTGTTGGATCGGGACACAGAGTGAATTGATTTGGATTAATAATTCTATCTTAGCAAATCGATGCACTTTAGACAATCATTTGTATTGTATCTTTATCCTGAGATGGATAGTGGGCCCGTTGTCTCGACTTATGTCATTTGATGTACCAAAGGGTGACTCCCACATCTCAATAGTGGTATGCATGCTGGTACGTTGGAGGTATGACTCTTGATAGTGTACACTTGTTATTCATAGATACGCAATCCATAGCTCATCTTTAAGAGTAATGATATCCTCTTATATGCGTTATCCTGTAATTGGAAAACTGGAGCGCTCAACCATTTAGATACATAGGTGTAACCGAATGGTATACTATCTTTGGATGGTAAGTTTTCTAATGGTGAGATAATGGAACGTAAGATAAAAATAATCGGGAAGGTAAGACAGAACTTGTCTTTAAGCTGATTATGGATTATCATATGGGGATACGATACACTTTGATATGTCATGGAGACTTAGCTATACGAGCTTCGTAATTCTATAAAGTTTGAGAGTGCTGCTCCAAGTTTTTAGTGGAGTAGCGTTGGAGTTGATAATTGTGAAATATATATCTAGGATATTGGGTTTCATAATTAACGTGAGCTTGAACTTTATAGGTCCATTTTGGTCCCCTTTGCTAGCTCAAAAAATCCTGTAACGATACGGCGTGCTTTTTCAATAATTGGTGACTTATGTCGGATTTATCAGATTGGTTTAAAATTTGAAAGAATCAAATAATTCATGTCTGTTTATTGGTTGAATTAATTTTGTAATAAAATTAATTTAAGATAAACTTGTTGAATTATTGGGATCAGATAATTCTTGTCTATTTATCGATTGATTTAATTGGATAAATTAAATCAAGATAAACATGTAGAATTATTGTGAATTGATTTATTTTCTTAGAGATTATCTTGATAAAGTTTGTTTTGATCAGATAACTTCTCTATTGGGTTATTTGAATCAAAACTAAGACTTTATCCTATAGAATCTTGGGTGCAAAATAAAAGATTCGCGAAGATATTTACGCGGCAGTTCGGCCTGCCAAACTACGTGTTCGGCCTGTCGATAGGACTTGTTCGGCCTGCCGATCAACAAGAGATAAGATTACGCGTTTTCACGCGGATCTTATCAGATATTGATCCGAACTTGATTCTGTTTCGAGTTTTTGAGACCTAATCTGATAAGGACTGACCCCAGGACCAATCGCGATATAAAGGGAGTAAGTCTCAAGAGTTACTTATATCAATTGAGAGATTAAGAGTGATACTCTTCTAGTGAGCATCTGAAAACTTCCTGAGAACTTTTGTTCACAAATCACGAACACTAGCTTTGGGTTCTCTCGATTGGATGGAAGGAGAGTCACCGGTGGAAGAGCTGTACGTGTGAGCCCACACTCACTCCGATCCTGGATAGAGAATAGCAAAGAAGACCAGTTGGTTAAGGCTCTTCTGGAACGTTATTTCTCTTCATGGATTACGGAGGTTCTTCAACACACAAAGGTTAGCAAGATCTGTTTAATTTATACATATAGCATGTCAAACTTGTGTTTTGGAAAAATACTCTAATATTAAAATTTTAAAAATTCCTGCTGCGTACCTCACGTTGTTTTTTCAAACAGTATCACTGTATTATGATAACACTGTAGCGATAGCTAATGCTAAGGAACCAAGATTTCACAAGAAGAGTAAGCATATTGATCAGAAGTTGTTAGACATGTATGCCCTAAGGAGTAAACATGTAATAAGTTTTTGGAGACATTTTTATCAATAAAGAATTTATTCATTATTTATATACCAAATCCTGTCCTCTTTACGTTCAAATTTGTTGAATGTATGTTAAGCAAACAATAGTCTGAGACTGTCAGTCTAAACCTTAAGAATTGGGCATATGATGAAATGATTATGCGGTAGACATGATTGTTAGGGTGACGGTCTAAAACGTATGATCCGCAATCGAGGGAATAAAGTTGGGTGCTTTATTCATGCAAAGATTGTTATGTTGTCTATATCCCTTTTGGGAGACGGTTTGTCTTGACCATCGGAGGTGGACTCCGTGAATAGAAACATTGGCACATCGTCATAAGTGACGATGTGTTGGATAGGAACATAAAGTGAATTGATTTGGATTAATAATTCTGTCTCGGTAAATTGATTCACTTTAGATAATCATTTGTGTTGTATCTTAATCCTGAGATGAATAGTGGGCCCGTTATCTTGGCGTGTGTCTTTTGATGTACCAAAGGTGACACCCACATCTTAATAGTGGTATGCATGCCGGTACGTTGGAGGCATGACTCTTGATAGTGTAGACCTGTTATTCATAGATATGGAATCCATAGCTCCTCTTTTGGAGTAATGATATCCTCTTATATGTGTTATCTTGTAATTGAAAAATTGGAGCACTCAACCATTTGGATACATAGGTGTAACCGAATGGTATACTGTTATTGGATAGTAAGTTTTTTGACGGTGAGATAATGGAACGTAAGATAAAAATAATCGGGAAGATGAGATAGAACTTGTCCTTAAGCCGATTATGGATTATCATATTGGGGTACGATACACTATGATATGTCATGAAGACTAAGCTATACGAGCTTCGTAATTCTATGTAGTTCGAGAGTGCAGCTCCAAACTTTTAGTGGAGCAGCGTTGGAGTTGATATTTATGAAATGTATATCTGGGATATTGGGTTTCATGATTATCGGGAGCTTGAACTATATAGGTCCATTTGGTCCCCTTTGCTAGCTCACAACATCCTGTAACGACACGGCGTGTTTTTCCAATAATTGGTGATTTATGTAAGATTTATCAGATCGGTTGAAATTTGGAAGAATCAAATAATTCATGTCTGTTTATCTGTTGAATTAATTTTGTAATAAATTAATTCAAGATAAACTTGTTGAATTATTAGGAATTGATTTATTTTCTTATAGATTATCTAGATAAAGTTGTTTTGATCAAATAACTTCTCTATTGGGTTATTTGAATTAAAACTAAGACTTTATCCTATAGAATCTTAGGTGAAAAATAAAAGATTCGCAAGATTTTTTATTTGATAGTTCGGCCCGTTGATGGACGTGTTCGGCCAGTCGATGGGACCTATTTGGCCTGCCGATCAAGTGGATCGGCCTGCCGATCAACGAAGGATAAGATCACGCGTTTCCACGTGGATCTTATTAGATATTGATCCAAATTTGATTCTGATTTGAATTTTGAGACCTAATCTGATGAGGATTGACCCTAGCACCAACCTCTATAAATAGGGAGTGATTCTCACAGGTTACTTAGATCAATTGAGAGATTAAGAATGATACTCTGCTAAGTGAGAATCTGAAAAACTCCCTGAGAGCTTTTGTTCACAAATCACGAACACTTGCTTTGGGTTCTCTCGATTGGTTGGAAGGAGAGTCACCAGTGGAAGAGTTATACGTGTGAGCCCACACTCACTTCGGTCGTGGATAGAGAATAGCAAAGAAGACTAGTTGGTTGAGGCTCTTTTGGAACGTTACTTCTCTTCACGTTTTGCGAGAGTTATTCAGCACACAAAGGTTAGTAAGATCTTGTTAATTTATGCATATAGCGTGTCAAACTTGTGTTTCGGAAATTACACTGATGTAAAATTTATAAAACTCCGTTGCGCACTCTTTTTCCAACAAATGGTATTAGAGACACAGCTTTTATATAAATTTACGAGTTTGTGATCATGTTATATGCATAAATTTTGTGATCTTAATCTCTCCTGTGCTTGAATTTAATTTTATAAAGAGTTGGCACTCTAGGATTCTATATAATTATATGTTGCCATGGATTATGTGGTGAATGTTTATTAATTAATTATGGTTGATTAAATCGTTGTTTAATTATTAATTAATTTATATTGGTTATGGTTCCTTAGAGGTTAGAATGTGTATCTAGGTTTTTCATGTAATTAGATGGCGGACTATCATCTCCGTCTAGGAATTATTATTCATTTTAAATTAGTAAGAATTTTGTAATTAAATAATTATTTAGAGAAGACGGATTTAGAAGATTGATGATGATGCTCATAGGTATTTCCTGAGTCTCTAATTTTATGTTTTTGAATTGTTGAAAATAAAATTGATAAATTGCTTTAAAATTGTATTTTTTGGAATGGAGATTTCTGCTCGGTCGGCATGCCGAACATCACAGTTCAACAGGTTGATGGTCATAGATCGGCAGACCGAACGTGTGGTTTGGCAGGCCGTCAGTGGGACAGAAATCGCCTAGCTCTGCCGGCAGGTCAAACTTTCATGGGTCGGTAGGTCAATCTTCCTGATCGGCGGGCCGATGGAGCATGACCGGCAGCCTATCACCCAGATCGACTTGCCAACCGAGAGTTGGAAAATTTTCAGAAAAGGTGTAGTTTTAATTTTATTTTTGGGATAATTCTGAGAAACATTAAATTTGGATATGACCAAAAATATGAAGTGTTGAATTCATACAAGATTAAAGACTTGAAGATGGAATTACATGAAGAAGGATACAACTTGAGGATTCAAGGATGAAGAATCGATAATATGTCTCGATTATTCTCTTATAATCTTAGTTTTCTATTTTCTAGGGTGGAGCCATAATATTACGGTTATATATTATTTTGCTTGTGGCTTTGCTTGATTGCTTTGCTTGTCTACATTATAATATGATTTGCCATGTCTATTGATAACATGTCATATAGAATAGGGAGTGCCGCTCATATTAAAATTGGTCATGCATATTCTTAAAATAAAACCTTGATTTCAAAAGATTGAGTGGGAGAAGGTTTTCGAAGAGAGAACCTAAGGCCTCCATCGTTGGTCGATAGGCAGAACATGGTGGTCCCGACCCCTAGGAAGGGATTTCTATCATGTACCAGATTGGATCTCTGAGAGGATAAGGTATTTTAGCATAATTTATGGTTGCACACCCCTAGGTGGTGATTATAAATCATGGATAAAATATTAAAACGATGGTTATACACTCACATTAATTTGATTATTAACCTCCCCTAGGAGCTCTGTTAATAAAATTAATGACCAAAGAAACGATTATTAATAAATGCTGGATCATAAGAGTCTTGGATGACATATATTAATCAGGAGAGGATCTGTATTCCTGATTGAATTTGGCATGACTCCCGTAGGAGCTTGTTGAATTCTGAGTTGGGAATTATCGTTGTAAGGTTGTGATATTTTCAAGGTTTTGACACATAAACACATTTGTATAATTTTTACGTAATTGTGTTATCTTACTAAATTATTATTATATGTTTTCTTATGTTTGGTATATGATTCTTTATTGTAGATTAAAAATGTCTAAAAATGCTTTATCATCGATACTTGACAAAAACCTATTAACCGATGAGAACTATAACGATTGGAAACGGAACCTGGATATCGTCCTGTCCTTTGAGAAACTGAAATATGTACTGACAACCCTTTGTCCTCCCGAGCCTATGGGAGACTCAAGTAATGAGCAATTCCAAGCATATTATTGTTGGAAAGATGCTAATGATCAGGCCTGCTGCTATGTTATGGCTAGCATGAACAACGTGCTGCAGGCTCAACATCAGGATTATGAGACTTCAAAGCAGATCTTGGATAATCTTGAAGATATGTTTGGAGGGCAAGCCATAACAAAGAAGCAAGGGGTGCTTTGAAAACTCTTAAACCGTAGACAGAGACCAAGGACATCTGTAAAGGAGCATATGATGTTGGTCATGGGTTACCTTGCTGAGGCTCAAACCAATGGAGCCGACATCGATGTTGAAACTCAAATGACTATGGTCTTTGAGACTCTGTCTAAGGAATTTATTCCATTTAGAGCTACTTTTAATTTAAGCAATAGACGGGATATGACCTTAATAGAACTGATGAAACAGTTACAGGAGTCTGAATTGCTGATCAGGGAGTCTCCTGCAGGTGGTGAGGCCAACATGGTAGCTGCTTCTAGTTCCAATCCTAACTCTAGGAATGGAAAGAAGTAACAGGCCAAGAATGGGAAGTCTTCAATTCCTGCTACTACCAAGAGCAGGAAGAAGAAGAAGAAGAACCCAAAGAAGCTTAAGTGCTTCTTCTGTGGAAAGGTCGGGCATATCAAGAAGCATTGCAAGGACTTCCTTTTCAAAGAAGGTAGGTGTGATCTTCTATATTTAGAAACTTGTTTGGTTGAGGAATCCAGTGACATTTGGGTCATAGATTCTGGTGCAACTAATCATGTTTGTGTTTCTCTGCAGGGGTTAAAAGAAACGAGAAGTCTGCTACATGAGGACTTTATGCTTCGGATGGGCGATGGATCCTTGGTCTCAACGAAAGCAGTGGGAGATGTCCATCTTTATTTTGATAATTATAGGAATTTATTTTTGCAAGATTGTTTTTATGTTCCTAAATTTAAAAGAAATTTAATTTCTATAGCTTGTTTATTTAAAGACTCCAACTTGGTTTCTTTTAATGATAAAGTGGTGATTCGTAAAAACAAATCTTTTATCTGTTCTGGATGGATGCAAAATAATCTATATTTTATCAAACTGAAGATGAACTTATTGCTTAATGCTGAGATGAATGATAATAACTCTAAAAGGCTTAAAACTTCTCACTCTAATAAGACTTATCTTTGGCATTTACGCCTTGGTCATATTAACTTGAATAGGATTCAAAGGTTGGTAAGGGATGGACCTTTAAGTCACTTAAAGGTGGAATCTATACCTCAATGTGAATCTTGTTTGGAGGGTACAATGACCAAAAGACCATTCGGGTCTAAGGGCAATAGGGTCGAAGGGGTTCTAGAACATGTGCATAGTGATGTTTGCGGACCAATGAACATCCGAGCACGAGGAGGGTATGAGTACTTCGTCCCTTTTATTGATGATTACTTAAGATATGGGTATGTGTACCTGATGCACCATAAAAGAGAAACTTTTGACAAGTTCAGGGAGTTTCGAGCTAAAGTGGAAAAGCAATTAGATAGACCCATAAAGGCACTTCGATCAGATTGAGGTGGGGAATACCTTTCTAATGAGTTCTTGGAAGACTTGTTAGAGAATGAGATTTTATCCCATTTGACTGCGTCGGGCACTCCGCAGTAGAATGGCGTACCAGAGAGAAGAAATAGGACTTTGTTGGACATGATTATATCCATGATGAGTTATTCATCATTACCTTTATCCTTTTGGGAATATGCACTACAAACCGCATGTTATCTTTTAAACAATGTGCCTTTAAAATCGGTCCCTAAAACTCCTCACGAGTTATGGACGGGTAGAAAGGCATCCTTAAGCCATATTTGCATATGGGGATGTCCGGCTCATGTCCTGTTTAAGGATTTGAATAAGTTGGAAGCACATTTAGAAGTTAGCGTGTTTGTAGGATATCCAAAAGGGACTAAAGGGGGTTATTTTTATAACCCAAAGGAAAATAAAGTCATGGTTTCAACTAATACAACTTTCCTTAAGGAGAGTTACATGGACGACTTGAAACCTCGAAGCAAAGTGGTGCTTGAGGAGTTAAGGAGTGATCCGATCACTCCAGAGGTTCTGAATGAAACTGTTTCGATCGATGTAGAAAAACCAAACAAACCTGAACAACAACCTTAGGGGCTTCGACGTAGTGGGAGGATCGGGCTTCAACCTGAGAGGTATATGTTCAACGGGGAGGTCTTTTTGGCTTAACCAGATAAACATGACAGGGATCCTTAAACTTATGTAGAAGCTACGGAGGATGTTGATTCAAAACTCTGGACAGAGGCCATGACCATTGAGATGAAGTCTATGGAGACTAATCAGGTTTAGCAGCTTGTGGATCTTCCCGAATGTGTAAAACCCATAGGGTGTAAGTGGATTTACAAGATGAAAGGAGGAGTGGATGGAAAGATCGAAACCTTTAAGTCTAGGCTGGTAGCTAAGGGTTATACGTAAAAGGAAGAAATTGATTATGAGGAAACCTTTTTGCCTATAGCCATGCTTAAGTCTATCCGGATTCTCTTGTCCATAGCTACCGCTCTTGACTATGAGATTTGACAGATGGATGTCAAGACGGCTTTTCTGAATGGCTATTTTGATGAGTCCATTTATATAGAACAACCAGACGGGTTCAAAGTCACGGGTCAAGAGGGTAAGGTTTGTAAGCTGCTAAAGTCAATTTATGGACTTAAGCAGGCTTCTCGTTCTTGGAACATAAGATTTGATCAGGTGATCAAGACTTATGGGTTCTCACAAAATGTGGATGAACCATGTGTTTATAAACACATTAAGGATGTGAAGGTGATTTTTCTACTGCTCTATTTAAATGACATTCTGCTGATTGGCAATGACGCTGGGTCATTGTCATCGGTCAAATTATGGTTGACCAAACAATTTGACTTGAAAGACTTAGGAGAGGCTAATTTTGTTCTTGGTATCCAGATCTTTTGGGATAGGAAGAAGAAAATGATAGCTTTGTCCCAGGCCAGCTACATAGATAAAATTCTCAAGAGGTTTACAATGCAGGATTCCAAGAAAGGTGGGCAACCATCTAGGTCTGGAATTACTCTTTCTAAGAAAGACTCTCTAAAGTCTTATGAAGAATGTGCCTTATGCTTCGGTAGTAGGTTGTCTCATGTATGCCATGCTTTGCACACGACCAGATATTAGTTATGCGGTCGGGATTGTAAGTCGATTTCAGGCAGATCCAGGACCGAACCATTAGGTTGCGGTAAAGCATATTTTCAAGTACCTGAGAAGGATTCAAGAGTATATGCTTGTATATTTGGGTGAGGACCTGACTCCTCTAGGATATACTGACTTAGATTTTCAATCATGTCTGGATTCAAGGAAATCGACTTCAGGTTTTGTATTTACTCTGGGCGGCAGTGCCATCAGTTGGAGAAGTGCTAAGCAAGATTGCACTTAGGATTCAACGATGGAGGCCGAGTATGTGGCAGCTAGTGATGCTTCGAAAGAAACAGTGTGGCTCCGCAAGTTCCTTGGGGATCTTGAGGTAGTTCCTGGTATAGATAAAGCGGTATCATTATACTGTGATAATATTGCGGTGATAGCTAATGCTAAGGAACCAAGATTTCACAAGAAAAGTAAGCATATTGATCAGAAGTATCATGTGATAAAGGACTTCATTGAGGGCGAGCATGTCATGGTGTGCAAGATCGCATCAGAGGACAATTTAGCTGATCCATTTACGAAGACACTTACTGGGAGAGTCTTCGAGAGGCATGTGGAAGCTATGGGGATGCGAGATTTGTCATATTTACTCACTTAGTGCAAGTGGGAGATTGTTAGACATGTATGCCCTAAGGAGTAAAAATGTAATAAGTTTTTGGAGACATTTTTATCAATAAAGAATTTATTCATTATTTATATACCAAATTTTGTCCTCTTTATGTTCATATTTGTTGAATGTATGTTAAGCAAACAATAATCTGAGACTGTCGGTCTAAACCTTAAGAATTGGGCATATGATGGATGGATTATGCGGAAGACACGATTCTTAAGGTGATGGTCAAAATCATACGATCCGCAATCGAGGGAATAAAGTTGGGCACTTTATTCATGCAAAGATTGTTATGTTGTCTATATCCCTTTTAGAAGATGATTTGTCTTGACCATCAGAGGTGGACTGTGTGAATAGAAATATTGGCACGTTGTCATAAGTGACGATGTGTTAGATCGGGACATAAAGTGAACTGATTTGGATTAATAATTCTGTCTCGGCAAATTTATCCACTTTAGACAATCATTTGTGTTGTACCTTAATCCTGAGATGAATAGTGGGCCCGTTGTCTTGGCTTGTGTCTTTTGATGTACCAAAGGGTGACACCCACATCTTAATAGTGGTATGCATGCCGGTACGTTGAAGGCATGACTCTTGATAACGTAGACCTATTATTCATAGATATGGAATCTATAGCTCCTCTTTAGAAGTAATGATATCCTCTTATATGCGTTATCCTGTAATTGGAAAATTGGAGCGCTCAACCATTTGGATACATAGGTGTAACCGAATGGTATACTGTCATTGGATAGTAAGTTTTCTGATGGTTAGATAATGGAACATAAGATAAAAATAATCGAAAAGGTAAGACAGAACTTGTCCTTAAGCCGATTATGGATTATCATATGGGGGTACGATACACTATGATATGTCATGGAGACTTAGCTATACGAGTTTCTTAATTCTATGTAGTTCGAGAGTACAGCTCCAAGCTTTTAGTGGAGCAGCGTTGGAGTTGATAATTATGAAATGTATATTTGGGATATTAGGTTTCATCATTATCGAGAGTTTGAACTATATAGGTCCATTTGGTTTCCTTTGCTAGCTCACAACATCCTGTAATGGCACGACGTGTTTTTTCAATAATTGGTGATTTATGTCAGATTTATTAGATTGCTTGAAATTTAGAAGAATCAAATAATTCATGTCTGTTTATCGGTTTAATTAATTTTGTAATAAATTAATTCAAGATAAACTTGTTGAATTATTGGGAATTGATTTATTTTCTTAGAGATTATCTAGATAAAGTTGTTTTGATCAAATAACTTCTCTATTGGGTTATTTGAATTAAAACTGAGACTTTATCCTATAGAATCTCAGGTGGAAAATAAAAGATTCGCAAGATTTTTTATTCGATAGTTCAGCCTGCCGATGGACATGTTCGGCCGGCCGATGGGACCTGTTCAGCCTGCCGACCAAGTGGTTCAGCCTGCCGATCAGGGAAGGATAAGATCACGCGTTTTTACACGGATCTTATCAGATATTGATCCGAATTTGATTCTGATCCGAATTTTGAGACCTAATTTGATGAGGACTGACCCTAGGACCAACCTCTATAAATAGGGAGTGATTCTCACAGGTTACTTAGATCAATTGAGAGATTAAGAGTGATACTTTGCTAAGTGAGAAACTGAAAAACTCCCTAAGAGCTTTTGTTCACAAATCATGAACACTTGCTTTGGGTTCTCTCGATTGGTTGGAAAGAGTGTCACTATTGGAAGAGCTATACGTGTGAGCCCACACTCACTCCGATCGTGGATAGAGAATAGCAAAAAAGACCAATTGGTTGAGACTCTTCTGGAACGTTACTTCTCTTCACATTTTGCGAGAGTTCTTCGGCACACAAAGGTTAGTAAGATCTTGTTAATTTATGCATATAGCATGTCAAACTTGTGTTTTGAAAATTACTCTGATGTAAAATTTATAAAACTCCACTGCACACTCTTTTTCCAATAGAAGTATCATGGGATAAAGGACTTCGTTGAGGGCGGGCATGTTGCTGTATGCAAAATCGCATCTGAGGACAATTTAGCTGATCCATTCATGAAAACACTAATTGCGAGAGTTTTTGAAAGGCATGTGGAAGCTATGGGGATGCAGGATTTGTCATATTTACTAACTTAGTGCATGTGGGCTATTGTTAGACATGTATACCCTAAGGAGTAAAAATGTAATATGTTTTTAGAGACTTTTTGTCAATAAAGAATTTATTTATTATTCATATACCATATTATTGTCCTCTTTACATTCATATTTGTTGAATATATGATAAACAAACAAAAGTTTGAGACTATCGGTCTAAACCTTTAAAGTCAGGCATATGATGGATAGATTATGCGGAAGACATGATTCTTAAGGTGACAGTCTAAATCATAAGATCCACAATTGATGGAGTAAAGTTGGGCACTTTATTCATGCAAAGATTGTTATGTTGTCTATAACCCTAACGAGAGATGGTTTGTGTTGGCCATCGGAGGTGGACTCCATGAATAGAAACATCGGTGTATTGTCATAGGTGACAATGCATTAGATCGGGACATAAAGGGTAATTGATTTGGATTAATACTTCTGTCTTGGTAAATCAATTCACTTTAGACATCATATGTGTTGTATCTTAATCTTGAGATGAATAATAGGCATGGACCCGTTGTCTTGACTAATGTCTTTTGATGTACCAAAGGAAGGCATCCATATTTCATGTTGGTTTGCATGCCAATATGTTGGAGACATGACTCTTCATAGTGTAGACTTGTTTTTCATAGATATGAAATCCGTAGCTCCTCTTTGGGAGTCGATGATATCCTTTTATATGCGTTATCTTGTAATTAGAAGACTACAACACTCAACCATTTGGATACATAGGTGTAACCGAACGGTATACTGTCTTTGGATGGTAAGTTTTTTAATGGTGAGAAAATGGAATGTAAGAGAAAAATAATTGGGAAGGTAAGAATTTATCCTTAAGCCGATTATAGATATCCTATAGGGATACGATACATCATTATATGTCATGGATACTTAGCTATTTGGGCTTCATAATTTTATATAGTTTGAGAGTGCAGCTCTAAGCTTTTAGTGGAGCAGCGTAAGAGTTGATAATTATGAAACATATATGCAGGATATTGGGTTTTATAATTATCAGGAGCTTGAACTATATAGGTCCATTAGGTACCCTTTATAAGCTCATAATAAATTTTGTAACGATACGACATGCTTTTCCAATAAATTGATGACTTATGCTAAATTATTAGATTAGCTGAAATTCGATAGGATCAGATAATTCATGTCTGTTTATTGGTTGAATTAATTTTGGAGTAAATTAATTCAAGATCAATTTGTTGAATTATCCAGAATATTTATTTTCCTAGAGATTATCTAGGCATGGTTGTTTTAAGCAGGTAACTTCTTTATTGGCTTATGTGACTTAAAACTGAGGCTTTATCCAAAGAATTTTAAGGAAAAATAAAAGATTCATAGGTATCATTTGTCGTAAATTTGGCAGGCCAATCTTCAGGTTTGGCCTGTCGATGGATTAAGTTCTGCAGGCTAATCTTCTAGTTCGGCCTAGCGATTGAACGATAATTTGATCACGCATTTTTACGTGATTTTATCAGATATTGATCTAGATTCAAATTTTTGAGGCTTTATCTGATAAGGACTATCCCTTGGGTCCAACCTCTATAAATAAGGAGTGAGACTTTATAGTTATTTAGATCAATTGAGAGATCAAGAGTGAGCACTCTATACTATGAGTCTCTGAAACTCCCCTGAAGAGCTATTGTTTACAAATCATGAACCTTAGTTTTGGGAATTTCTCAATTGGTTGCAAAAAGAGTCACTAGGGAAGAGCTGAATGAGTATGCCCACACATACACCGATCGTGCATAGAGAATAGCAAAGAAGACCAGTTGGTTTAGGCTCTTTCGAAACGCCTTCCTCCTCATAGATTGCAGGAGCTTCTCAGCATACAAGGTTAGTAAGATCTGGTTAATTTATCCATATAGCATGTCAAACTTGTGTTTTGAAAAATACTCTAATTAAAAAAATTTAAATTTTCGCTGTGTATTGTTTTTCTAATAACGACTTCATAAGGGATACACAGAATGAACCCTACAAAAACTCTGCAGAAATATTGCCAGATTTCTTATTATATTTCCATTCTCAAACGACTTGAAATCTATACACACTTTACTCATCATAATGAAGAACAGTGGATGAACCACTTTAAAATTTTTGCGTGTGGTATCATTTATTTTTCCAATACTGTTTGATTTTTCTAAGCTTTGTTTTAATTCGCTTTTTATAATTATTTTAATGGTTAACTTTGAAGTTAAACAGATCCTAACAACAGTGATTTGAGGGACCAAACTTTTGAGAAACAAGTTCTAAATTGATCTAACACTTTTACATTTGGTTAGATATCCAATGTCTACAAGAAGTAAGCCATTGGTTGCTATTTTACAGCAACTCTGCTTTTATAATTTAAAATTACTAAACTAACCTTAATAATAATACATAATTTTCAATCCACCTGTTTTTCCATATCAAATTAAAATAAATCAAATAACACGTTAAAAAATGAATTTGAGTGATTTTTTTAAAATTTAATTAAAATAAAATTTGTTTGAAATTTGATAGTGCTTGATATTAAAAATTTACTTTCAATTTTTATGTTATTTATTTTTTACATGGACAAATAATTTATCTTGTTTAATAAAAATAATTTATTTTTAAAAAATATATTAAATGATAAAAATAAAAATATATTATATTTTTAATATTTTAATGTATAACTATTATATATGTTAATCTTAAAATTAAAATTAATTTGAAACTAAAATTATAAATATCCTTAGTAAAATATGTTTATTTTTGTCATTATATATCTCTACAGTAATTTTATATATACTTTATTAAATACTTATAATTTTGCTTATACTTCTCACAACAGCTCTAAATTTACCAAATACGTACCTACTTATGGCCTATAGCACAACACAACACCATGAAAAGGCAAGCACGTCACAATACAACAATATCAAATTGGCCTAAAACAAAATCAACTTTAGGCGCCAAAACTAAAAGGCATGCGTGGCGGGCGGGGTTTTAGGGAGGCTATCCTTTTCTTTTCTTTTTTCTTTTTTCTTTTTTCTTTTTTCCGTTTTCCTTTTTTGGTTTTTGTTTGGTAGAAAGTGGTCGAGAGCGGTAGAGTATTTTAGAGTTGGTGGAGTTGGGTGTGGATGAGCGATCAGACGTAGGAACAGAGAATAGAAATAGCAGAGAGATGGAGCAACTCCTGAGCATGGGCTTCTCCGATAAATTAGCTGAGCAAGCCTTGTCGGCCACGGGCGGTGACTCCCCAACCAAAGCCATCGAATGGATTCTCAATCAACCCCAATTAAACGACACCAAAATTAACGTCGTATCAACCCTTGCTTCTGCTTCTTCTTCTGCTGTTGCTGCTGCTGCTCCAAAACAATCTCCTCATTCTTCTCAAGCCAATCTCCACCGCTTCTTCAACTTCCCATCTAAATGCCCCCAAAACGACGACGTACCGACCCCTTCTCCTGATTCCTCTGCTCCCTCACCCACGCCCACGCCTCCCCAAAACGACATGCTCGCCACCCATTCCAAGAAGCGACTGAGGCTATCCCCGCCGCCTCCGCCGTTGTCGGAGCGTATGCGGCCTCGAACCCTAGACGACGTCGTTGGGCAGGGGCACCTCCTCTCGTCCAAGTCTTCCCTCCTCCGCTCCGCCGTGGACCGCGGCCGTCTCCCTTCACTCGTTCTGTGGGGCCCACCCGGGTCCGGCAAGACCTCCATCGCCCGCGCCATCCTCGGATCTCTCTCTGTCTCCTCCTTCCGTTTCGTCTCCTTCTCCGCCGTCACCTCTGGCGTCAAGGACGTCAGGGACGCCGTCGACGAAGCGCGCCGCGTGAAGGCCAAGTCCAACACCACCACGCTCCTCTTCGTCGACGAAGTCCACCGCTTCAACAAGTCTCAGCAGGACTCCTTCCTCCCCATTATCGAAGACGGCAGCGTCGTCTTTGTCGGCGCCACCACCGAGAACCCTTCCTTCCACCTCACAACGCCCCTCCTCTCCCGCTGCCGCCTCCTCCTCCTCCAGCCCCTGCAGCCCCACCACTTGTCCTCATTGCTCCACCGCGCCGTCGACGATCCCTGCAACGGCATACGTGCAAGCGTGGGCGCGGTGCCCATCCGCGTCGATGACGACGCCATCCACTTCATTTCCAACAACTGCGACGGCGATGCTCGCGCCGCGCTCAACGCCTTGGAGATTGCGACCGTTGCTGCCGCCGCCTCATCGGCCCAAGACGCCGCAGTTGTTATTGTCTCGTTGGAGGATGCCAAGGAGGCGTTGCAGTGCAAACATCTGGCTTATGACAAAGGAGGGGAAGAGCACTACAATTGCATCAGCGCGCTGCACAAGTCCATGAGGGGAAACGACGCCAATGCCGGAATCTATTGGCTGGCCAGGATGTTGGAAGGAGGGGAACAACCTCTATACATTGCTCGCAGGCTCATAAGGTATCACTCTAATAATAAGCACTTGTACCTGTAAATCTCTTTTTTAATGTTTGGTTTAATAATGGAAGAAAATTGGAATATGAACATTGGAATTTATTATGGGAATCGTGATTCTAGGTTTTTTTCGTTTGTTATTGAAAGGAAAAAACAATAACTGGTTTAACAAAAGTGCTTCTTATGTCTTTAAATTATTATCATTTTTTTTTTGATAAATATTAAGAGGTTTGAGAAGTGACTTAACACTTTGAACTCTTACACTTTTTTGTATTATTTATTATAGTTTGGCTTATTCGTTAATGGCTCGAGTTTCTGTTTGTTGAATTCTGGCCAACCTTAATTGTCACTAGTTTGAAGTGAAATTAGAATATGAATAGGAATTGGAGTTGACATCACACTGTGATTATCGTGTTTCATTAGTTATTGAAATGTAACGAAATAACTCCTATTTTTATGGAATAATAATAACTATTTTGATAAGTGTACATAGTAATGTCTTCAGATTAGAATAGTGGGAATGGTAATTTTAGAAAAATGTTTAGGATGTTTGAGAAGAAAAGAAAAAACCAACCCTGATTCTGATTTGTTAATCTTCAGCTTCTCCAATACAATAGCTAATAAAGGGATTAAAACCCACTCTGATGTAGAAGAAGATGACTTGTTGTTTGGCTAATTAAACAAAACGTCATACGAATACAAACTAGCTCTATAGGACCTGGAGAGTTGTGATTTTGGGAGATTTTTGGGATTGTATTTCTGAAGGAAAGAAACAGAGGCGCGCCTCTCTACCCTTCCGCCATGGATGTGGTCTATTGCAGCGTCTTGCTACGTCACACTCACGCTAAATGATAACAATTTAACTACCAAGGTTACATGAACACTACACAAATAACAACAATGTGAATATAAAAACGACTACCGTAACAAAATCTGCCTAGAACATGATCTATTAGTCTTTTCATTTAGTCTAACTTTGATTTTCCCTAATTTCTTTTGTTTTCTCTTTTTTGTATTTGTTCTTTTTATGAGGTTTGCGAGTGAGGATGTTGGATTAGCTGATCCATTGGCTCTGAATCAGGCAGTAGCCTGCTACCAAGCTTGCCACTTCTTGGGAATGCCGGAGTGCAATGTGATTCTCGCTCAGTGTGTGGCTTACTTGGCGTTGGCTCCAAAATCTGTGGCCATTTATCGAGCCATCGGTGCTGCACAGAAGGCAGTGAAGGAATCAGACGGACAGAACGAGGGAGTTCCTTTGCATTTGAGGAATGCACCTACCAAGTTGATGAAGGAGATAGGGTATGGGAAGGACTACATTTATACTCCAGACAATCCCTCCGCCTTTCAAAGCTATCTCCCTCCCTCTCTTGAGGGACGCAAGTTTTTGGATTGGCCAACTTCTGATGAAACGCCATTGCATCGTTGTTGATGGTACTTTAGGAGTCTACTAACTTATTCCCCCGTCTTTTTTCTTGGGTTATATTTGTGCATTATTTCTTTACGAGATTCGTCACTTCTTTTGTTCATAGTTGTCCATGCAATACTTGAACTTGAAAATTACTTCGTATTTGATCATCATTTGAAAAATGATCGGAAAATGGATACTGTGGGTTCTTGTAGATCTATTTTAGATGTATGTAGAAGATTCAAGCATAATCTTAGTCTTCATACTGCTCTTCTTCTTTTTTTTTTTTTTATTTATTTAAAGAATTTAACAACAAATGTCGAGCTCTAACAATATCCTCCAACATCATTTTGCCAATAAATTAAAATGGACCAAGTGTTGTACATTTCGGTTGGCGAGTAGAATTCTTTCTTGTATTCCCTCTAAATGTTTATGCTGCAAGCAAAATGCTTATTTTTGTTATCATTCAATTGATGAATGAATGTAAGCACGAGCCATTATTTAGCTGATGAATCTTAAAACTGTTGTGTACTTTCATTTCTAATAAAGGTTAGGTGATCTAGTTTTGGTTGGAACAAAACAGCCGGGGAAATGGATGCATGGATCTTGGAACGCATTTATATCTTTAAGAGAAAATTACACAGAATGTTTTTTTGTCAATACTTTTTATCAACATTGTCCTCTTTTTTGACTTTTTAAAACTGTCTTTTTTACATTTATTTTCTCTTTAATTTTATTTTTCAATTGCCCTTGTTACCTTTATCCCAAGCAAACTTAAATATTGATTGAAGGCGGTTGACATTGCTTTGTTTCAAAGAAAATATATTCGAACTTGATAGGTTTTGGAGCGCTCTAGCTCTCTACGTTGGCGATTGGAGGCGCTTGATATTTTTTTATTTCAAAGAAAATATATTGGAATTTACTTGGTAGGTAGGTTCCAACTCCAAAACCTACCTGGTTACGTTTCGACACCTTGCGTCGGTGACCAGAGGCAGTTGACATTTTTTTGTTTAAGAAAATACATTAGAATCTGGTAGGTTTTAGCTGTGTAACCTACCAGGTTACGCTCTAGCAACCCGCGTCGACGATCGGATGAGGTAGGTACTTCTTTGTTTCAAAGCAATCATGTCCTACTATGTGTAATGACCAAGAAAATTTCATTAATAAAACATAATATTTAATTATGTTTAATTAATGAATTTACTCTTAAAAATGTAAATTTTTATAAAAAAATTATTACGATAAAGTATGAATGAGCGGTATTGATTGCAAATTTTATGGCAAATGTGACGCAATGTTGGATATGGTAAAATACAGATTTTATGAGCTTAATTACTCAGAAATTTATAAATAATATTCATAAAATGAATTTTATATCACGATTAATTGTAAAATTATGATATAAGCGAATAGGAAATTAGAATGTAAATAGGACGTAAAAGTTGTCTAAACCCAAACCCGGGGTAAAAAGGAGGCCGAAGCAGTATAAGTATACTGCTAAGTGAAAATGCAGATACAGAAAATATCATATTGGCCTTCAAAAGTGAACGAAAGGTAAGTTAAATATTTTTTATACGGTCTAAGGATAGGATGTACATTGATTTGACCATGACAATGTAAGAAAAATACTGTGTGACAAAAAATTACATTGTGTAAATTTTTGGGCCCCACAAAGTGGACACCCAATCGAATTTGATTGGGCCACCAAGGCAAGAAATGTGGCCCAATAGCATGTCACCACCTAGAGTAATCAAGTGGATGACCATGAGTCATCAAAAGAGATAAACAAGCATTTAATGCAAGTTTATCAAAAATTTTCATTTCCTTCTCTTCCTCCCATATTCGGCAGCCATAGTAGTAGCTCTCAAAAAAAAAAAATTTCTTAACCCCACACTTTGCAAAAATAACCCCAAACAAGTTTTAGAAGCAAAGCTCAAGGACTTTTCACAAGTTCTAAGGTCAAATCCCAAACATTTTAGCAAGTTTTCAAGGGATTTTTCATGGGTTAATGGAGAAATTAATTCATGGTGTTTTTGCATAAAAATGACGCCTAGGAAGGAGTTCAAGGAGCCTTGGAAGGTTAGAAATCCAAAGAGTATTATTTGGGTAAGTTTTGAATTTCAAAGTTTTGAAATTTTGTAATTTTAGTTTTGATTTTTATTCCTTTGAACCTATGTGGGTTCTAGAGCATGTATTTGATGAAATTTCATGGATACGTGATGTATGGCATGTTGAAGTTGTGCAATTTTGGTTTATGGTGCAAAATTGTAGTTTTTGCAAAAACTGACTTTTTTGTAATTTTGATGTTAGTCTTAGCAAAAGTGATGTTTGAGCATGAGAATAATTTAAACAAAGGATGAAACAGTTTCTGCAGGGGTAGATATGCAATTTTGAAATGGATTTCTACAAAAACACCCTAAGGACTAAATTGTAATAAAAAGTTCTTTCTCGGTAGAGTTGAAAAATGGCCAAAAATGCCCTTGTACAGTGAGATTTTCATAAAAGTTAAAACACAAAAGTTGTAGATCTCGACGAAACTGTTAGGCATTACAGATAGTTCGTCAAAAATCTCGATCGATTGTGAGATTTTGATTTTTCAAAGAAATTGTGAAAATTGTGAAAAAAATTTAAAAAGGGCAAAAACGTCATTTCCTAAAAGATTGTGAATATTGTACTTTGAACAAAAATGATCCTTGAGAAAAATAAAAAATTTTGGTTTGAAAAGGACAATTTTACCCTCGGGGGCAAAATTGTCAAAGTTTTCAATTAGGGGACTAAACTGCAAAATTTTACAAAAATAGGGTACCTTGAGGAATTAAGGTAATCCGACCCATTAGGATATTATTTTGAAATGAGTACAAGATTATTGCCATTAGATGAGCGGAATCGAGCTGGGAGGTTAGTCGGCCCGCTAGGGGCAAAGTCGTCATTTTTCCCTCGAGAAAAACTGAATTGTTTCAAAACGACCCCAAGAGAGAAAAAGTGTGATTAGAAAGAATTCTACTCTTCGTTAAGGTTAATGGCATGGAATAACATAAGAATAAGGAAACTAGTGGTTTCAAAGTTGTATACGGTTATGCAACTCGACTAATTAAGTAACGAACGTTTTGTAACGAAACGTTGTGGAATTGGCTAATAGTTTTGTAATTGGCCAACAGGATCCAAGGGGTCTAGGAGAAAGGAGATTGAAGTTGATTTTGCGGTACTCAAAAACAAGCAAGTACCCTTCCCACCTACAGTATGAAAATGTAGGTATTGAGTGAGATGTATGCATGTGAGTATAATAATGTGTAAACTTGTGTGTCTACTATGATATGAATACCTAGGGGTATAGTATGAATACCTATGAGTATAAAATGAATACCAGTGTGTATGAAAGGTCATGTATATGTATGTATTATGATGAGTACCTGTGTGTACTACGACGAATACCTGTGTGTATATAAAGTAGGTACCTGTGTGTACTATGCTATACAAAAGAATTTATGTTTTGAGTACAACATGTGATTGTCATTTCATGCATGGTATGTCAACCATAATAAATGGACTGGTAAATATATCACCAGGAATTAAGAAAAGTGTCATACCGACTCCTAACTCAAGAGGAGTTTAAAGGATATAGTATGGTCATAGAGTTACGTAGACCTAAATGAAAATGCGCAATGGTACGAACACTTGGGTCCTAGTAAAAGATAAGAAATGTTGATGATAAAGACAGTTTATAAAAAAGCATAATCGAATCATGCATTTATTTGTACGTTCATATGGGATTTATGGGACTTATTGGGCGTTAACTCATTAAGTATTTCATGTTGTAGGTATTCTAATGAGAAGATCAGAATAAATTTAAATGGTGAGCAAGCTGAGGGGTGGATGGTGTACAGATTGGGTATGGAATCCCCTGCTGTGATGTTTCCACTGTAAGATATTTTATGATGTTTTAAAATGTAAGTCTTAGAAAACAGTATTGTACAAGAAAGACTGTTTATGTAAGTACAAGTATATAGATTTCTGAGTATATTTTATGTTATTTTGGAACAATATGTTTAACGAAAAATTTCATAAACATGAGGATGTTTATGCAAATTATTTATTTGAGTTAGAAAAAAAAAAATTTCCTAAATTCTTACATATAAGTAAGTAAGAAAAAGTGATTTATCACAGCCCAAAAAGGCAGGTTGTGACACTGTGTAACCTACAAGGTTACGCTCCAGCACCCTACGCCAGCGAGCAAAGTAATCTACCATATGAGAGAGTGAGAATAGAGGGTAATTTAGACTTTTAATAAGTCACATTTTCTAATCAAAGAAGGAAGGTTAACTTGGACTTTTCATAAATTATATTTTTAAATTAAAGGGAAATTTTTTGAAAAGAGTCTTTTAAGAGGGCATTCTTAAAAAAGGTGCTCTTTTAGGAGGCATTCTTGTGTTTCTCTCTATCTTCAATTTTCAAGTACCTGTTCAACTCAACCTGAAGCCTACTTGGGACTCCCACTTATTGTAACGCTCTTAAGCTAGTAGGTCCTTTATTAACTTATTTGTATCCAATTAGCATAAAAAGTATCATTTATAGTAGACTTGTATTCATAAGAAATCAACTTTAAACGAAAATCATATAGGTTGTTTGGCATTTTGGTTTGAACTAAAACTTTTGGTTCAAAATTTTAAATACTGTAGCATGTGAGAGCTTTACATTAAAGCTATTTTTTGTTTTACATGATAGCATGTAAGAGATAGATAACAGAATAATTCTTATGACAAATGCAATTCTTATAGAAAAATAAGGGAATACAAAATTTCTAAATCAAAATTCTAGCTCTCTAGTCATAGGACGTTGACCATCTTGCTCACTCAATGAGTACCTCTACATATACAATCACCATTAGGTCTACCACACTAATATGTCTATCATGGAGTTAATCTACTCCAACAGCCTAAATAAAATGTCTCCTCAATTGGACGTAGATCCTAATTATAGTCTAATCATATATAAAGTGCCTAGCTAAATACATAGACTGCGCATTATATTATTTAGCCTATTAATCTTACTCTCATATCTATACCGCATATAAACTCCATATATGTCAGATCTTAAAATCTAGTTATAATGGTGACAAATCACATGTCTGCTTAAATGCTTAAGCATAATAATCAAAGCAATACGAGGACAATTATTGTGAAATGAAAGCAATTCAGCCCTTCTTGGGTAGCTATTCTTGAGCAAACAATTGGGTTTTTAAAACTTTTTACAATTATTGGAATTTTCTAGATTGATCACAAGCAATAATTGTCCGAATACTAAATACAAGTATATTAAACAATTACAAATGTGTAAAAGTAAAGAGATAAGGTAAGAAAAGTGCAAACACTATTTATAGTAGTTCGGCAAAATGCGTCCACTGTTGTCGAGCAAGACCTTGACTCGACATCTTTTACTATCTTGACCATTTTTTTTGGTGCGATCACTCCAAGTACAATTTGGTGACTTGTTTACTCAATACTTACTACAACCTCTTATAATCCGCCAATTTTATATAGATTGGCTAACCAAAACAACCCCGAAACATACTAAGGCTTAGGAAACCTAATGCACTCGGTTTACAATATTTTTTAAATTTTAAGCTCAACACTCACAGCTCCTAAAAATATATAGAATACAAACTTTGAATGAAGTAAAAGATGATTAAGCACACAATGAGTATTTGTTAGCAAGTTTGGCTCAAGAAGTGATCAAAGGGTTGTTGAACACTTAAAGATTGATACAAAGATGTTTTTATCTGTTCTTGGTGATCAACAAACTAAAAAATGAGGCTATTTATAGGCTAGAACGCAAAACTAGCCATTTAACGAGCATTTGCAATGGCTAGAAAACTAGCCATTAGAAAGTTCAGTCGATCGCTGTGCACATGGCTCGGTCGACTGAGTTGTTACCCAAAACAGCCCAAGACGACCGGGCATGGTTAACAAGCCTAGCGCCTAAATTTGATTCAAATATTAATTTAAACCATTTTACATAAAAAAAATAACTTAAAAAAATTTTAAGATTAATTCTAAGTCTTGAAACTAGATTTTAGCATATAGAACTAATTTAGAATAATATTTGAAGACTTTAACCGTATTTTAAACCAAGTTTGAAAGATTTGATATCAAAATTGAGAACTTTTGAAGGCAAGTTTGAAAACAAAAATTAGAATCAAACTTGAGCTAATTGAACTTGATAAAAACTATATGCATGTTCTAACATCATACAAGCTAAGAAATAAAACTTAAACCTATTCTTTATGCTTGTTGGTGCCATTTCTTCAATCTTTAAGCTCTTGGTAATTTGATCCATCTTCACGTTAATATCTTTTGAGTCTTAATGAAATTCTTCCAAGTATCTTGAGATGCTAAAATAATACTTTCAAATAGCACTACATTCTCAAGATAAAGTATTATCACTTAAGCAATTAATTGTTTGTTGTCATCAAAACAAAAATAAATATTTATTTGAAACCTTGGAGCCAATAATCTCCCCTTTTTTTTTATCAAGCTTTAGGTAAAATAAGGAAAGAAATTTGCTTAAAACAGATAACAAGTATTGTTCAGACATTTCTTACCATATATTTACCTTAAGCTCCCCCTTTTATCATAATATTATCTCTCCTTTAATATGCGCAATCTTGAGGAAAATTGTTCTCGATTTCAAGAATAAATTTTGATCAAATTAACCTCAATCTTAATCTCAATGAAATTTATAAAAATAATCTTTAATAAAGATAGATATATCTCCCCTGCATTAAATACATCATCTCCCCCTGTTTTAAATAGATTATGTAATCAAAGTAACAAGCACTCAAAGTAATAACTGTTATACATGATGCCTTAAGGAGTAAAATGTTGCAATATGTTTTTGGAGACATTTTATCAATAAAGAGTTTATTTATTATTCATATACCAAATATTGTCCTCTTTATGTTCATATCTGTTGAATATATGATAAGCAAACAAAAGTCTGAGACTATCGGTCTAAACCTTAAAGAATCATGCATGTGATAGATAGATTATATAAAAGACATGAATCTTAAAGGTGATGGTCTAAATCATAAGATTCGCAATCAAAGGAATAAAGTTAGGCACTTTATTCATGCTAAGATTGTTATGTTGCCTACATCTCTAACGGGAGATGGCTTATCTTGGCAATCGGAGTGGGCCTTAACGAGTAGAAACATTGGTGCATTGTCGTAGGTGACAATGTATTGGATAAAGGACATAAAAGTTGAATTGATTTGGTTAATGATTCTGTTTGTGCAAATCAATTCACTTTAGACAATCATATATGTTGTGTCTTAATCCTGAAATGACTAATGAGCCCGTTATCTTGACTTATGTCTTTTAATGTACCAAAGGTTTACATCCTGACTTAATGACGGTACGCATACCGGTACGTTGAAGTCATGACTCTTGATTGATGTAGACTCGTTATTCATATATATGGAATCCATAGCTCTTTTTGTAGAGTTAATGATATTCTCTTATATGCGTTATCCTATAATTGGAAGACTGGTGCGCTTAACCATTTAGATACATAGATGTAACCGAATGGTATATTGTCTTTAAATAGTAAGTATTCCAATGGTGTGATAATGGAACATAAGATAAAAATAATCAGGAAGGTATATTATCCTTAAGCCGATTATGAATATCCTATGGGGATGTAACACATTATGATATGTCATGGACGGTTAGTTTATTGAAACTTTGTAATTTTATATAATTCGAGAGTACAGCTTTAAGCTTTTAGTGGAGTAGTGTTAGAGTTGATAATTGTAAAATATATATCTATGATATTGTATTTTATAATTATAGGAGCTTGAACTATATATGTCCATCGAGTCTCCTTTGTTAGCTCATAATAAATCTTGTAACGATACGGCATGCCTTTCTTGCATATTAGTGACTTATGTTAAATTATTAGATTGGCTGAAATTCGATAAAGATTAGATTTAATAATTCATGTTAGTTTATCGGTTGACTTAATTTTATAAATTGATTTAAGATAAACGTGTTGAATTATTTGGATAATATTTTATTTTCTATGAGATTATTCAGATATGATTGTTTTGATCGGATAACTTTTCTATTGGGTTATTTGAATTAAAATTGAGGCTCTATCTAAGAATCTTAGGTGGAAAATAAGATATTCTTAGGGATCAAATTATCGTAAGTTCGACAGGCCAATTTGTTAGTTTGGCCTGCTGATAGAGTAAGTTGGCAGGCTAAGAGATCGGCCCACTGACCGTGCAATAATCTATATACGCGTTTTAGATGCGTTTTTCGTTAGAATTTGATCTAGATTCAAATTTTGAGGTCTTATTTGATATGGATTAACCTTAGATTCAACCACTATAAATAGGGGGTGAGTTTTCTCATTTATTGAAATCTGTTGAGAAGTATAGAGTTCATACTCTAGTGTGAGAAACTCTAAAACTCCTTGAGAACTATTGTTCAATATCAAGAACTTAGTTCTAGGTCTTCTCAAGTGGTTGGAAGGAGAGTCACTAAAGGAAGAGCTATACGACAAGTGACGACCCATACTCCGATAATGGATAGAGAATAGCAAAAAAGAGCAGTTAATTGAGGCTGTTCTAGAACATTCTTCTCTACACAGATTTGAGTGCACTTCGGTATTCAAAAGAGGTTAGTAAGATATATCATTGATTTATGTATATAACATGTCTAACTTGTCTTTTGGAAAATATTATTATTTTATTTTTTAAAATTTTGTTGCATACTTATTTTCTAACAACAACATGCACTCAAAGTAATAAGCAATCAATCATATCTTCTCCCCCTTTGTCATCAATAAAAAAAAGAGACAAAAATTGGAGCATTGAACTCATAATCAAACATGAAGCTAAAATTCCATAAAAAACCGCAAAAAGATAAATAATCTAAAGTAAAAATCCTAAAATGGTCTTAAAATTGAGGAAAAAAATAAACCTAAAGCATAAAACAACCAAAAATATAAAAGAGAAACAAAACTAAAAAACAAATCAAGACAAAGGTGGTCCTCACATGTTAAGGTACCAAAGTTCCTCGAGGATGTTTCCCATGGTGTTATTTGAGTTTGCCACATTATTTCCTGTAGACCATGTTGTTGTTGAGTTGAGTGAGTTGCTCATCAGTGTGAGCTCGATAGGCGACAAAGTTTGACTCAAAGGTGTCAAACCTGGAAATGAGCTATTGGTAGGAAGTATGAGAAGAAGAACCAACGTGGAATGTAGGGAGGTGTTTAGTCTTCCATTGTAAAGTCCTCTTCACTTGAGCAAATTCTTGTTGCTTGCCCTCGTCTAGAGCATATGGTTCAACCTTTTACCATACGAACTACCATTTACTAAAGTACAAGCCATCTTTTGGAGGGATTGATTCATTAAAGTACGAATGGATATTTGGTTCTTACCTTTTGGTCTCTCGAAGGAGTGATACCTTGAAATACTCGAAAATGTGAGTGAACATTTATCCAAAAGGCAAAGCATTACCTGATTGGCTACAAGCTGCGTAAGGATGCTATGGCAAGCATTGACTATAGTATTTGAAATAAGACAATAAATAAGGTACATGTTGACTTTTTGAGTTCATTTTGCGACCCGCTTTTGGAATAAAGTTTGTGAAAATGACATGGTGAAGAGTATGGGTTATGAGGGGTAGGTTTTGTGTAGGAGGCTTAAGAATAAAAGTTTTTTCAAAGTCATTCATGAGACACTAGAAAACATTAAGGTCAATGAAAGCAGTACCAAAAGCCTCTAATGATTTCACATGAATGCCCTCATTTGGTATGTTTAAAGCACAACTCAAGGATTCATGATTCAATTTAGTAATTTTTCCTTTCATTTCACATGTGATGGTATGGTTTGCAAGATTGGCATTAAGTTGGGCATAAAAGATTATGAGTAATCTACGGTACACCAAATACCTAGACTCTACCATGGTTAATAATCCTTGATGCTCAAATAAGACTCTAAGGTTCAATGATTACATATCATCAAAGATTATTATCCTTCCATCCACAGTTTTCTTGTGCACCATTCTTTCATAATTGTGCAAGCTAATGGGATTAAAATATTGGGATCATGGATTACCTTTAAATGAAATTTGTTGTTGTTGGTAGCCGGTCACTTGCCTCGTCACCTAGAAAATTTGTCTCGTCCCACCGTTAGTGGAAAATCCAAAAAGAATTGAAAGGTTTAAATATGTGAAAATATGAAGTGAGGTTTAGATTTTGCAATAAAAGTATAGTTTTGGAGGATTTTTAATATGATTAGGAACTAAAACACAAGAAAACTTGTTAGGAACTCAAGAAAATGCAATGGGGAGTGTTTGAAATGGTTTTTTACTCTGCCAGAGTTGAGAGATGGCAGAAAAAAAGAGAGAAATAAGGAGGTTTTCTACTTTTAAACTTGTCTTGTGTCAAGTCCAGTATGGACTTGCCTGACAGTCCGGTCGATCAGACTATAAATACCCCGGTCGACTAGGGTTGCTAAATATGCAGGCCCTCAAGCTACAAAAATGCAGTTGAAAGAAAATTTTCTTTTAAAACTTTAAGAACTCAAATGGTTTCAAAATAAATATAAGCACTTTTAAAACAATTAAGATTTAAAATGTCTCTAAATATGAGTGACAAATAAAAAGAATTTGAATAGAATCATATTTTTTCATCAGCTAAAACATATCATACATACGCTTATGGGATAATCATAAAAAAAATCATAATATTTTTTAATTTAATGAAATGCATTTGCAAATAAGAAATTATACTTAAAAGCAATATGCAAAACAAATCAATATAAAAAGCAAGTATTCATGTGAAGAGATTCTCAGATCTTCAATTTTAAATCTGAAGCATCTAAAATACCAAATCTTCTTCTAAGATATGAAAATCGATCTAATACAAAAGGCTTAGTGAAATAACCACAAGTTGTTCATCAGTGTTAATAAATTCTGTGATGTCTCCCTTATGAAATAATCATGTAAGAAAAGATGTCTAATCTCAATATGCTTGGTGCGTGAATTCAAAATTGGATTCTTAGATAAATGTATTGCACTAGTGTTATCACATATAATTGGGACATGCTCATAATACAATCTTATGTCCATGAGTGTTATTTTCATTTAAAGGATTTGTGCACAACAACTAGCAGTCAAAATGAATTCGATTTCCATGGTTGATAGAGCAACGGAATTTTGTTTCTTACTAAACCATGAGACTAGTGAGAATCCTAGTAAATGACATGTTCCACTTGTGCTTTTTTGATCGATTGTGCTACTGGCCCTAATCAGCATTGGAGTAGCTCATTAAGTATATCCATGCGCCTTTAGGATACTACAATCCTAAGTTCTTAGTGCCATTCAAATAAAGAAAAATTTGTTTAACTGCACTAAAATTAGATTCTTTAGGATTTGCTTGAAATCGTGCTCAAAGACTAACACTTAACATAATATCCAGTCTACTTGTGGTCAAATAAAATAAGGAACCGATCATACCTCGATACTTTGTAATATCTACTATCTTACCACTTTCATTCTTGTCTAATTTGATTGATGAGCTCATACGAGTTGGTGTTGACTTTAGATATTCAATTTTGAATTTTTTTGAGGAGATCCGTTACATATTTAGCTTGGTTAAGAAAAATGACATCTTTTTTTTGTTTGATTTGTAATCCGAGGAAGAAAATCAATTCTTTTATCATGTTTCAAATTCACTATACATACACTTATAAAACTCTTTATATAAAGTAATATTAGAAGCACTAAAAATAATACCATCAACATAAATTTGAACTATAAATAAATCTTCCATTCATTTTAGTAAAAAGAGTAGTATCTGCTTTTCCCGTTGAAAATCTATTTTTAATAAAAAATTTACTCAATCTATTATACCAAGATCTAGGGGTTTTAAAGCATAAAAAGTCTTTTTCAATTTAAAAACATGATCCAAATACTTATGATTTTGAAAACCAGGTGGTTATTCAACATAAACTTCTTTTAAAATATATCTATTTATGAATGCGTTTTTGACGTTCATATGATAAAAGGTGAACACTTTGTAGCAAGTAAAAACAACTAACATTCTAATGAATTCTAAATGAGCAATCGATGCAAAGGTTTCTTTATAATTGATACCTTCTTCTTGATTGAAATCTAGGGCCATTTGTTTAGCCTTGTTTCGTACAATTATACCTTCCTTATTCTTTTTATTTCTCAACACCTATTTAGTACCAATTATAGATTGAGAGCTAGGCCTAGTATCAAGTTCTTATATATCATTTCTTTTAAATTGATTTAGCTCTTTTTGCATTGCTAAAATCCAAAATTCATCATTTTTGGTATCTTTAAAACATTTTGATTTAATTTGAGAAAGAAAAGCTAAATTGTTGCAAATATTTATAAATGTTGTAAATATTTTTAAATGATGACCTAGTTCTCACCCCATGTGTTGGACTATCATGAATGATAATATCAGACTTAGGGTGATAGGAATGATATCTCCAATCTTTTGGTAAAAGATGTGAAGTGGTGTGAAGTGGTCTTATCTTTTGAATGCTCCATTTGATGTTGATCTTGTTGTGATTGTTGAGTTGGTTGGGAGATGTTCTTCTGAGAAGTGTTTGGCTCTTCTTGAACCTTTTTTCCTTTATCTTTGATTTCTAAGTTCTTCATTTGATGTTCCAAATCTAAATCATAATCATTTTCCACTTTCTTGATAGAAACATTAATTTTATCAAATACAACATGCATAGATTCTTCTACAACTAGAGTTCTTTTATTAAACATCGTATAAGCTTTGCTAGAAGTAGAATAACAAAGAAAAATACCAACATCAAATTTTGCCTCAAATTTTTCTAAATTGCCTTTAGTGTTTAAAATAAAGCATTTGCTATTAGAAAAACAGTATGCAGCGAAAATTTAAAAATTTTTAATTATAGTATTTTCTAAAACACAAGTTTGACATGCTATCTGCATAAATTAACCAGATCTTACTAACCATGTATACCAAAGAGCTCCTGCAATCTGTGTAGAGAAGGGCATTCTAAAAGAGCTTCAACCAATTAGTCTTTTTGCTATTCTCTACCCACGATCAGAGAATGTGTGGGCACATCTCGTACAACTCTTTTCCGCTGACTCTCCTTCCAACCAATTGAGAAAAACCCAAAACTACTATTCGTGATTTGTGAACAATAGCTCTTTCGGGGGTTTCAGATACTCATAGACTAGAGTGCTCCCTCTTGATTTCTCAATTAATCTAAATAACTGTGAAGTCTCACTCTCTATTTATAGAGGTTGGACCCAGGGGTTTGTCCTTATCAGATAAGACCTCAAAAATTTGAACTAGGATCAATATCTGATAAAATCATGTAAAAAACATGTGATCAGATTATCGCTCGGTTGGCAGGCTGAATTGGCAGATCGGCCTATTGAACTTAGTTCATCGACAGACCGAACCTGAAGGCTGGCCTACCAAGCTTTTGATAAATGATCCTTACAAATCTTTTATTTCTCACTCGAGAATCTTTTATCTGATTAAAATAATTATCTCTAGATAATCTCTGGGAAAAAAATATTCCTAATAATTCAACAAGTTTATCTTGAATTTATTTTTCACAAAATTTATTCAATCGATAAACAGACATGAATTATTTGATCTTATCAAATTTCAACCAATCTGATAATTTGACATAAGTCACCAATTTATTAGAAAATCTCACTGTATCGTTACAGGATTTATTATAAGTTTGCAAAGGGGACCTAATGGATCTATATAGTTCAAGGAATCTAGGGTGGGAAATAAAAGATTCTCAAGGATCATTTATTGTAAGTTTGGTAGGCCGATCTTCAAGTTCGGCCTACCGATGGAGTAAGTTCAGTAGGCTAGTCTGCTAGTTTGGCCCGCCAATCGAATAATAATTTGATCTCACGTTTTTATACGATTATATTAGATATTGATCTAGATTTAAATTTTTGAGGCCTTATCTAAGAAAGACCGACTCCTGGTCCAACCTCTATAAAAGGGGAGTGAGACTTCATAATTATTTAGATCAGTTGAGAGATCAAGAATGAGCACTCTATTACGTGAGTCTCTGAAACTCCCCTGAAGAGTTATTGTTCATAAATCACGAACGGTAGTTTTTGGTTTTTCTCAATTGGTTAGAAGGAGAGCCACCGGGGAATAGCTATACGACATGCGCCCACACTACTCCGTCGTAGATAGAGAATAAAAAAGAAGAGCAGTTAGTTTAGACTCTTATGGAATGCTTTCTGTTCATCGATTGCAAGAGCTCTTTGGCAAATAAGGTTAGTAAGATCTGGTTAGTATATGTATATAGCGTGTCAAACTTGTGTTTTAAAAAATACTCTAGTATAAAATTTTTAAATTTTTGCTGTGTACTATATTTCCAACAATTGGTATCAGAGCCATGGTTTTTACATAAATTTATGACTTTGTGATCATGCTATATGTATAGATAATATAATCTTGATCTCTCCTATGCTTGAATTCAATATTTTAGAGAGTTGGCATTCTAGGGTTTCTATATATTTATATGTTGTCACGGAATTCTATGGTGAATGTTATTAATTAATTATGGTTGATTAAATTATATTTAATTAATTAATTTATGCCAGTTATGATTCATTAGAGGTTAGAATGTGTATCTAGGTTTTTCATGTAATTAGATGGTGGTCAATCATCATCGTCTAGGAATTATTATTTAATTTTAAAGTTGTAAAAATTTTGTAATTAAATAATCATTCGAAGAAGACGGATTTAGGAAATGGATGATAACATTCCACAGGTATTTCTTAAGTCACTAATTTTTATGTTTTTGAATTGTTGAAAATAAGATTGAAAAACTGCATAAGAACTGTATTTTTGGAAATCATGATTTCTACTCGGTCGGGAAGCCTATGGTCATAGACCGACAAGCTGAAACTCTAAGATCTACAGGCCGTCAGCAGAGCAGAATTCTGATGGCTCTAGCAAAAGGCTGAACTTGTAAGTTTGGTAGCCAATCTGTCATGACTGTAGACCAAACCATGAGGTTTGGTAAGCCAAAGGGTCATGACCAGTAGGCCGATCACACAAATCAGCATGCCAACAGAGAGTTGTGTTTTTTCAAAAAAAGATGCATTTTTCGGTGTAGTTTTGATTTTATTTTTGAGACAATTTTGAGAAACATTAAGTTTGGATTTGACCAAAAATATGGAGTATTCGATCTATGTAGGATTGAACACTTGAAGATGGATAATCCATGAAAAAGGATACAATTTGATGATTCAAAGATGAAGAATCGATAATATGTTTCAATTGATCTCTTGTAATCTTTGCTTTCTTTTCTCTAGAGTGGAACCATAATATTATGGTTATTTATTATTATTTTGCTTGTAACTTTGCATATTGCTTTACTTGTCTGCATTATAATATGATTTGCTATGTATGTTGATAACATGTTATATAGAATAGGGCTCATAAAAAATTGTTCATGTATGTCTTTTAAAATAAAACCTTGATTTCAAAAGATTAAGTGGGAGAAGGTTTTCAAAGAGAGGACTGACGGCCTCCATCGTTGGTCCATAGGTAGCACATGGTGGTTTCAACCTTGGGTAGGGACTTCATCATGTACCAAGTTGGATCTCCGAAAGGATAAGGTTTTTTAACATGATTTATCGTTGCACACCCCTAGGAGGTGATTAAAAATCATGGATAAAATATTAAAACAGTAGTTATACACTCATCTTAATTTATTATTAACCTCCCCTAGGAGCTCTGTTAATAAAATTAACAGAAAAAGAAACAATTATTAATATATGCTGGATCAGACGGGTCCTAGATGGCATATATTAATCAAGAGGGGATCCGTGTTCTTGATTAAATTTTGCAAGTCTGCCCTAGGCGGCTTGTTGAATTCTGAGTAGGGAATTATCATTGTTAGGTTGTGATTTTTTTCAAGGTTTTGTCACATAAAGCATTGTATGTTTTACATAATTGTGTCATCTTACTAAAGGTTTATGGCATGTTTGCTTATGTTTGGTATATAATTCTTTATTGTAAATTAAAAATGTCTAAAAATGCGTTATCTTTGATACTTGACAAAAACCAATTACCGGTGAAAATTAGAATGATTGGAAACAAAACCTGAATATTGTCTTGTCGTTTGAGAAACTAAAATTTATGCTGACAACTTTGTGTCCTCCCGAGCCTACGGGAGATTCCACTAGTGAGAAAATTGAAGCGTATGATCGCTTGAAGGATGTTAATGATTAGGCCTGTTGTTATATTATGGCTAGCATGAATAACATGCTACAGGCCCAACATGAAGATTATGAGACTGCGAAGCATATTTTAGATAATCTTTAAGACATGTTTGGAGGCCAAGCCCTAACAAAGCAGCAAGGGGAGCTTTGAAAACTCTTAAACTACAAACAAAGGCCGGGGACATCTGTGAATGAGCATATGATATTGGTCATGGGTTACTTCGCTGAGGTTCAAACCAATAGAGCTAACATAGATGCTGAAACACAGATGACTATGGTCTTTGAGACTCTATCTAAGGAGTTTATTTTCTTAGAGCTACATTTAATTTAAGCAATAAACTGGATATGAAATTGATTGAGTTGATGAAGCAGTTATAGGAGTTTGAAATTTTGATCAGGAAAACTCCCACTAGTGGCGAGGCCAACTTGGCGGCTGCGTCTGGTTCCAATCCTAACCCAGGGAATAGAAAGAAGTAGCAGGCCAAGAACGGGAAGTCTTATATTCTTGCAAATGGCAAGAACAAGAAGAAGAAAAAGAAGAACCCAAAAAAGCTTAAGTGTTTTTTTGCAGAAAGGTCGGGCACATAAAAAAGAATTACAAGGACTTCCTTTCCCGAGGAGGTAGGTGTGATCTTTTGGTTTTTGAAACTTGTTTAGTTGAGGAATCAAGTGACACTTAGGTCATAGATTCTGAAGCAACTAATCATGTTTGTGTTTCTCTATAGGGTTTCAAAGAAATGAGAAGTTTGCTACATGAAGACTTCACTCTTTAGATGGGCGATGGATCCTTAGTGTTGGCTGAAGAAGTACAAGACGTCTATCTTTATTTTGATAATTATAGGAGTTTATTTTTGCGAGATTATTCTTATGTTCCTAAACTAAAAAGGAGTTTGATATCTATAGCTTATTTATTTAAAGACTTTTATTCAATTTCTTTTAATAATAAAGTGGTGATTCGTAAAAACAAATCTTTTATTTGTAATGGATGGATGCAAAATAATCTATATTTTATCAAACCTATGATGGACTTATTGCTTAACATAGAGGTTAATGATAATAATTTTAAAAGACTTAAAACTTTTCACTCTAATAAGATTTATCTTTGGCATTTATGACTAGGTCATATTAATCTTAATAGGAGTCAAAGATTGATAAGAGATGGACCTTTAAGTCACTTAAAGGTGAGATCTATGTCACAATGTGAATCTTGTTTGGAGAGTAAAATAACCAAAAGACCATTTGGGTCTCAGGGCAATAGAGCTGAAGGGTTCTAGAACTTGTGCATAGTGATATTTACGGACCGATGAACATCCAGGGACGAGAAGGGTATGAGTATTTCATCACATTTATTGATGATTACTTAAGATATGGGTATGTGCACCTGATGCATCACAAAAGCGAAACTTTTGACAAGTTCAAGAAGTTTTGAGCTAAAGTGAAAAAGCAATTGGGTAAACCTGTAAAGGCACTTTGATCCGATCAAGGTGGTGAATACCTTTCTAATGCGTTATTGGGACACTTATTAGAGAATGGGATTCTATCCCATTTAACTATGCCAAGCACTTTGCAGTAGAATGGCATAGCTGAGAGAAGGAATAGGACTTTGTTGGACATGGTTAGTGTTAGACATGTACGCCCTAAAGAGTAAAAATGTAATACGTTTTTGAAAACATTTTTATCAATAGAGAATTTATTCATTTATATATACCAAATCTTGTCCTCTTTACGTTCATATTTATTGAATGTATATTAAGCAAACAGTAGTCTGAGACTGTCAGTCTAAACCTTAAGAATTGGGCATATGATGGACTGATTATGCGAAAGACACGATTCTTAAGGTGACGGTCTAAAACATATGATCCGCAATCGAGGGAATAAAGTTGGGCGCTTTATTCATGCAAAGATTGTTATATTGTCTATATCCCTTTTGGGAGATGGTTTGTCTTGACCATCAGAGTTGGACTCAGTGAATAGAAACATTGGCATGTTGTCATAGGTAACGATGTGTTGGATCGGGACATAAAGTGAATTGATTTGGATTAATAATTCTGTCTTGGCAAATTGATTCACTTTAGACAATCATTTGTATTATATCTTAATCCTGAGATGAATAGTGGGCCCGTTGTCTTGACTTGTATCTTTTGATGTACCAAAGGGTGACTCCCACATCTCAACAGTGGTATGCATGCCGGTACGTTGGAGGCATAACTCTTGATAGCGTAGACTTATTATTCATAGATATAGAATCCATAGCTCCTCTTTAGGAATAATGATATCCTCTTATATGCATTGTCATGTAATTGAAAAACTGGAGCATTCAACCATTTGGATACATAGGTATAACCAAATGGTATACTATCTTTGGATGGTAAGTTTTCTGATGGTAAGATAATGGAACGTAAGATAAAAATAATCAGGAAGGTAAGACAGAACTTGTCCTTAAGCTGATTATGGATTTTCATATGGGGATACGATACACTTTGATATGTCATGGATGTTGGAAACAAAGTGCGCAGCGGAATTTTAAAATTTTTCATCAGAGTATTTTCCAAAACACAAGTTTGACATGTTATATGTATAAATTAAACAGATCTTACTAACCTCAGTGTGCCGAAGAACCTCCGCGACCTGTGTAGAGAAGTAACGTTCCAGAAGAGCCTCAACCAACTGGTCTTCTTTGCTATTCTCTATCCACAACCGGAGTGAGTGTGGGCTCACACGTACAGCTCTTCCACCGGTGACTCTCCTTCCAACCAATAGAGAGAACCCAAAGCTAGTGTTCGTAATTTGTGAACAAAAGCTCTCAGGGAGTTTTCAGATGCTCACTAGAAGAGTATCACTCTTAATCTCTCAAATTGATCTGAGTAAATCATTAGACTCACTCCCTTTTTATACCTATTGGTCCTTGGGGTCAGTCCATATCAGATTAGGTCTCAAAAATCGAAACAGAATCAAGTTCGGATCAATATCTGATAAGATACGCGTGAAAAACGCGTAATCTTAACTGTCGCGGTCGGCATGCCGAACTGTGTGATAGGCAGGCCGAACTGACCAGTTCGGCAGGCCGAACACGTCATCCGGCATGCCGAACTGCCGAGAAAAAATATCCGCGAATCTTTTATTTTCCACCCGAGATTCTAAAGGATAAAGTCTCAGTTTTGATTCAAATAGCCCAATAGAAAAGATATCTGATCAAAACAAACTTTATCAAGATAATCTCTAAGAAAATAAATCAATTCACAATAATTCTACAAGTTTATCTTGTTCTAATTGTCCAAAATTAAAACAACCGATAAACAGACAAGAATTATCCGAACGCCATAATTCAACAAGTTCATCTTGAACTAATTTCTTACATAATTAATTCAACCGATAAACAGACATGAATTATTTGATTCTTATAAATTTTAAACCAATCTGATAAATCCGACATAAGTCACCAATTATTGGAAAAGCACGTCGTGTCGTTACAGGATTTTGTGAGCTAGCAAAGGGGACCAAAATGGACCTATAAAGTTCAAGCTCATGATAATTATGAAACCCAATATCCCAGATATATATTTCACAATTATCAACTCCAACGCTACTCCACTAAAAGCTTGGAACTGCACTCTCGAACTTTATAGAATTACGAAGCTCGTGTAGCTAAGTCTCCATGACATATCATAGTGTATCGCATTCCCATATGATCATCCATAATCGGCTTAAGGACAAGTTCTGTCTTACCTTCCCGATTATTTTTATCTTACGTTCCATTGTCTCACCATTAGAAAACTTACCATCCAAAGATAGTATACCATTCGGTTACACCTATGTATCCAAATGGTTGAGCGCTCCAGTTTTCCAATTACAGGACAACGCATATAAGAGGATATCATTACTCCTAAAGAGGAGCTATGGATTCCATATCTATGAATAACAAGTCTACGCTACCAAGAGTCATGCCTCCAACGAACCGGCATGCATGCCACTATAGAGATGTGGGAGTCACCCATTGGTACATCAAAAGACACAAATCGAGACAACGGGCCCATTATTCATCTCAGGATTAAGATACAATACAAATGATTGTCTAAAGTGAATCTATTTGCCAAGACAGAATTATTAATCCAAATCAATTCACTTTATGTCCCGATCCAACACATCGTCACCTATGACAACGCGCCAATGTTTCTATTCACGGAGTCCAACTCCGATGGCCAAGACAAACCATCTCCCAAAAGGGATATAGACAACATAACAATCTTTACATGAATAAAGCGCCCAACTTTATTCCCTCGATTGCGGATCATATATTTTAGACCATCACCTTAAGAGTCATGTCTACGGCATAATCATCCCATCATATGCCCAACTCTTAAGGTTTAGACTGACAGTCTCAGACTACTGTTTGCTTATCATACATTCAACAAATATGAACGTAAAGAGGACAATATTTGGTATATATAAATGAATAAATTCTTTATTGATAAAAATGTCTCCAAAAACGTATTTCATTTTTACTCCTTAGAGCATACATGTCTAACAATCTCCCACTTGCACTAAGTGAGTAAATACTGCAAATTTCGCATCCCCATAGCTTCCACATGCCTTTCGAAGACTCTCCCAGAAAGTGTCTTCGTAAATGGATCAGCTAAATTGTCCTCTGACGCGATCTTGCACACCGTGACATGCCCGCTCTCAACGAAGTCCTTTATCACATGATACTTCCGATCAATATGCTTACTCTTCTTGTGAAATCTTGGTTCCTTAGCATTAGCTACCGCCGCACTGTTATCACAGTACAGTGATACCGCTTTATCCACACCAGGAACTACCTCAAGATCCCCAAGGAACTTGCGGAGCCACATTGCTTCTTTTGAAGCATCACTAGCCGCCACATACTCGGCCTCCATCGTTGAATCCGAAGTGCAATCTTGCTTCGCACTTCTCCAACTGATGGCACCGCCACCCAGAGTAAACACAAACCCCGATGTCGATTTCCTAGAATCCAGGCAGGATTGAAAATCCTAATCAGTGTATCCTAGAGGAGTTAAATCCTCACCCGAATACACAAGCATATACCCTCGAGTCCTTCTTAGGTACTTGAAAATATGCTTTACCGCAACCCAATGGTTCGGTCCTGGATCCGCCTGAAATCGACTCACAATCCCGACCGCATAGCTAATATCCGGTCGAGTGCAAAGCATGGCATACATGAGACTACCTACTGCCGAAGCATAAGGTACCTTCTTCATGTATTCTCTTTCTTCATAAGACTTTGGAGAGTCTTTCTTAGAAAGAGTAATTCCAGACCTAGATGGTTGCCCACCTTTCTTGGAATCCTGCATTGCAAACCTCCTGAGAATTTTATCTATGTAGCTGGCCTGTGACAAAGCTATCATTTTGTTCTTCCTATCCCGAAAGATCTGGATACCGAGAACAAAATTAGCCTCACCCAAGTCCTTCATGTCAAACTGCTTGGTCAACCATAATTTGACAGATGACAACGCCCCAACGTCATTGCCAATTAGCAGAATGTCATCTACATAGAGTAGTAGAAAAACCACCTTCCCATTCTTAATGTGTTTGTAAACACATGGTTCATCCATATTTTGTGAGAACCCATAAGTCTTGATCACTTGATCAAATCTTATGTTCCAAGAACGAGAAGCCTGCTTAAGTCCATAAATTGACTTTAGCAGCTTACAAACCTTACCCTCTTGACCCATGACCTTGAACCCGTCTGGTTGTTCCATATAAATGGACTCATCAAGATAGCCATTCAGAAAAGCCGTCTTGACATCCATCTGCCAAATCTCGTAGTCGAGAGCGGCAGCTATGGACAAGAGAATCCGGATGGACTTAAGCATGGCTACAGGCGAAAAGGTTTCCTCATAATCGATTCCTTCCTTTTGCGTATAACCCTTAGCTACCAGTCTAGCCTTAAAGGTTTCGACCTTTCCATCCACTCCTCTTTTCCTCTTGTAGATCCACTTACACCCTATGGGTTTTACCCCTTCGGGAAGATCCACAAGCTCCCAGACCCGATTAGTCTCCATAGACTTCATCTCAATGTTCATGGCCTCTGTCCAGAGTCTTGAATCAACATCCTCCATAGCTTCTGCGTAAGTATAAGGATCCCTGTCATGTTCATCCGGTTCAGCCAAAAAGACCTCCCCATTGAACATATACCTCTCAGGTTGACGCCCGATCCTCCCACTACGCCGAAGCCCCTGAGGTTGTTGTTCAGGTTTGTTTGGTTTTTCTACACCGATCGGAATGGTTTCGTTCGGAACCTCCGGAGTAAACGGATTACCCCTCAACTCCTCAAGCACCACTTTGCTTTGAGGTTTAAAGTCGTTCATGTAACTCTCCTCAAGGAAAGTTGCATTAGTTGAAACCACGACTTTATTTTCCTTTGGGTTATAAAAATAACCCCCTTTAGTCCCTTTTGGATATCCTACAAACACGCAAACTTCTGAACGTGCTTCCAACTTATTCGGATCCTTAAACAGGACATGAGCTGGACATCCCCATATGCGAATATGGTTTAAGGATGTCTTCCGTCTTGTCCACAACTCGTGAGGAGTTTTAGGGACCGATTTTGAAGGCACATTGTTCAAAAGATAACATGCGGTTTGTAGTGCATATCCCCAAAAGGATAAAGGCAATGATGAATAACTCATCATGGACCGAATCATGTCCAACAAAGTCCTATTCCTTCTCTCTGCTACGCCATTCTGCTGCGGAGTGCCCGGCGCAGTCAAATGGGAGAAAATCCCATTCTCTAACAAGTGTCCCAAGAACTCATCAGAAAGGTATTCCCCACCTCGATCAGATCGAAGTGCCTTTATAGGTCTACCCAATTGCTTTTCCACTTCAGCCCGAAACTCCCTGAACTTATCATAAGTTTCGCTTTTGTGGTGCATTAGGTACACATACCCATATCTTGAGTAATCGTCAATAAAAGTAACGAAGTACTCATACCCTCCTCGTGCCCGGATGTTCATCGGTCCGCAAACATCACTATGCACAAGTTCTAGAACCCCTTCGGCCCTATTGCCCTTAGACCCGTATGGTCTTTTGGTCATTTTACCCTCCAAACAAGACTCACATTGAGGTATAGATTCCACCTTTAAGTGACTTAAAGGTCCATCCCTTACCAACCTTTGAATCCTATTTAGGTTAATATGGCCAAGGCGCAAATGCCAAAGATAAGTCTTATTAGAGTGAGAAGTTTTAAGTCTTTTTGAGTCATTATCATTTATCTCAGCATTAAGCAATAGGTCCATCTTAGGTTTGATAAAATATAGATTATTTTGCATCCATCCAGAACAGATAAAAGATTTGTTTTTACGAATCACCACTTTTTCATTAAAAGATACCACGTAGGAGTCTTTAAATAAAGAAGATACAGAAATTAAATTCCTTTTAAATTTAGGAACATAAAAACAATCTCGCAAAATTAAACTCCTATAATTATCAAAATAAAGATGGATATCTCCCACTGCTTTCGCTGAGACCAAGGATCCATCGCCCATCCGAAGCGTTAAGTCTTCACGAAGTAGACTTCTCGTTTCTTTGAATCCCTGCAGAGAAACACAAACATGATTAGTTGCACCGAAATCTATGACCCAAATGTCACTGGATTCCTCAACCAAACAAGTTTCTAAATATAGAAGATCACACCTACCTCCCTTGGAAAGGAAGTCTTTGCAATGCTTCTTTATATGCCCGACCTTACCACAAAAGAAGCACTTAAGCTTCTTTGGGTTCTTCTTCTTCTTCTTCTTGCTCTTGGTAGCAATAGGAATAGAAGACTTCCCTCTTTTGGCCCGTTGCTTCTTTCCATTCCCAGAGTTAGGATTGGAACCAGAAGCAGCTACCATATTGGCCTCTCCACCAGCAGGAGACTCCCTGATCAGCAGTTCAAACTCTTGTAACTGTTTCATCAGTTCTGTCAAGGTCATATCCCGTCTATTGCTTAGATTAAAAGTAGCTCTAAATGGAATAAATTCCTTAGACAGAGTCTCAAAGACCATAGTCATCTGAGTTTCAGCATCGATGTCGGCTCCATTGGTTTGAGCCTCAGCGAGGTAACCCATGACCAACATCATGTGCTCCTTTACAGATGTCCCCGGTCTCTGTCTATAGTTTAAGAGTTTCCGAAGCGCCCCTTGCCGCTTTGTTATGGCCTGGCCTCCAAACATGTCCTCAAGATTATCCAAGATCTGCTTCGCAGTCTCATAATCCTGATGTTGAGCCTGCAGCACGTTATTCATGCTAGCCATAACATAGCAGCGGGCCTGATCATTAGCATCTTTCCAGCGGTCGTACGCTTGGAATTGCTCATTACTTGAGTCTCCCGTAGGCTCGGGAGGACAAGGAGTTGTCAGAACATATTTCAGTTTCTCAAAGGAAAGGACGATGTCCAGGTTCCGTTTCCAATCATTATAGTTCTCACCGGTTAATTGGTTTTTGTCAAGTATCGATGATAAAGCGTTTTTAGACATTTTCAATCTACAATAAAGAATCATATACCAATCATAAGCAAACATATATAATAATTTAGTAAGATAACACAATCATGTAAAATCATACAAATGTGTTTATGTGTCAAAACCTTGAAAATATCACAACCTTACAATGATAATTCCCAACTCAGAATTCAACAAGCTCCTAGGGGAGTCATGCCAAATTCAATCAGGAACACGGATCCCCTCCTGATTAATATATGCCATCCAGGACCCGTATGATCCAGCATATACTAATAATCGTTTCTTTGGCCATTAATTTTATTAACAGAGCTCCTAGGGGAGGTTAATAATAAAATTAACGTGAGTGTATAACCATCGTTTTAATATTTTATCCATGATTTATAATCACCACCTAGGGGTGTGCAACCATAAATCATACTAAAATACCTTATCCTTTCAGAGATCCAATCTGGTACATGATAGAAATCCTTTCCTAGGGGTTGGGACCATCATGTTCTTCCTATGGACCAACGATGGAGGCCTTAGGTTCTCTCTTCGAAAACCTTCTCCCACTTAATCTTTTGAAGTCAAGGTTTTATTTTAAAATTATGCATGAACAATTTTAATATGAGCGGCACTCCCTATTCTATATGACATGTTATCAATATACATGGTAAATCATATTATAATGCAGACAAGCAAAGCAATCAAGCAAAGCTACAAGCATAATAATAATAATAACCGTAATATTATGGTTCCACCCTAGAGAATAGAAAAACTAAGATTACAAGAGAATAATCGAGACATTTATCGATTCTTCATCCTTGAATCCTCAAGCTGTATCCTTCTTCATGTAATATCCATCTTCAAGTCCTCAATCCCATATGAATCGAACACTTCATATTTCCGGTCATATCCAAATTTAATGTTTCTCAGAATCGTCCCAAAAATAAAATTAAAACTGCACTTGAAAAATCGCACCTTTTCTGGACACCTGGCAGCTCTCGGTCGGCAGGCCGATCTAGGTGATCGGCCTACCGATCATGGAGGTTCGGCCTGCCGAACATGAAGGTTCGGCCTGCCGGCAGAGCACCAAAATTTCTGCCCCACTGTCGGCCTGCCGGACCGTACGTCCGGCCTGCCGATCTGTGACCTTCGGCCTGCCGAACTGTGAGGTCCGGCATGCCGACCGAGCAGAAAACCCTCAATCCAGAAAATACAATTTTAATGCAATTCATCAATTTTATTTTCAACAATTCAAAAACATAAAATTAGAGACTCAGGAAATACCTGGAGGCGCTATCATCTATCTTTAAGTTCCGACTTCTTGTTCCATCTTCTCCGAATAATTATTTAATTACAAAATTCTTACAAATTAAAAATTAAATAATAATTCCTAGACGGAGATGATAGTCCGCCATCTAATTACATGAAAAACCTAGATACACATTCTAACCTCTAAGGAACCATAACCGGTATTAATTAATTAAAAATTAAACAACAATTTAATCAACCATAATCAATTAATAAACATTCACCATATAATCCATGACAACATATATATTATATAGAAACCTAGAGTGCCATCTCTCTATAAAATTTAATTCAAGCATTGGAGAGATTAAGATCACAAAATTTATGCATATAACATGATCACAAACTTGCAAATTTATGTAAAAACCTCAGCTCTGATACCAATTGTTGGAAACAAAGTGCGCAGCGGAATTTTAAAATTTTTCATCAGAGTATTTTCCAAAACACAAGTTTGACATGTTATATGTATAAATTAAACAGATCTTACTAACCTCAGTGTGCCGAAGAACCTCCGCGACCTGTGTAGAGAAGTAACGTTCCAGAAGAGCCTCAACCAACTGGTCTTCTTTGCTATTCTCTATCCACAACCGGAGTGAGTGTGGGCTCACACGTACAGCTCTTCCACCGGTGACTCTCCTTCCAACCAATAGAGAGAACCCAAAGCTAGTGTTCGTAATTTGTGAACAAAAGCTCTCAGGGAGTTTTTAGATGCTCACTAGAAGAGTATCACTCTTAATCTCTCAAATTGATCTGAGTAAATCATTAGACTCACTCCCTTTTTATACCTATTGGTCCTTGGGGTCAGTCCATATCAGATTAGGTCTCAAAAATCGAAACAGAATCAAGTTCGGATCAATATCTGATAAGATACGCGTGAAAAACGCGTAATCTTAACTGTCGCGGTCGGCATGCCGAACTGTGTGATAGGCAGGCCGAACTGACCAGTTCGGCAGGCCGAACACGTCATCCGGCATGCCGAACTGCCGAGAAAAAATATCCGCGAATCTTTTATTTTCCACCCGAGATTCTAAAGGATAAAGTCTCAGTTTTGATTCAAATAGCCCAATAGAAAAGATATCTGATCAAAACAAACTTTATCAAGATAATCTCTAAGAAAATAAATCAATTCACAATAATTCTACAAGTTTATCTTGTTCTAATTGTCCAAAATTAAAACAACCGATAAACAGACAAGAATTATCCGAACGCCATAATTCAACAAGTTCATCTTGAACTAATTTCTTACATAATTAATTCAACCGATAAACAGACATGAATTATTTGATTCTTATAAATTTTAAACCAATCTGATAAATCCGACATAAGTCACCAATTATTGGAAAAGCACGCCGTGTCGTTACAGGATTTTGTGAGCTAGCAAAGGGGACCAAAATGGACCTATAAAGTTCAAGCTCATGATAATTATGAAACCCAATATCCCAGATATACATTTCACAATTATCAACTCCAACGCTACTCCACTAAAAGCTTGGAGCTGCACTCTCGAACTTTATAGAATTACGAAGCTCGTGTAGCTAAGTCTCCATGACATATCATAGTGTATCGCATCCCCATATGATCATCCATAATCGGCTTAAGGACAAGTTCTGTCTTACCTTCCCGATTATTTTTATCTTACGTTCCATTGTCTCACCATTAGAAAACTTACCATCCAAAGATAGTATACCATTCGGTTACACCTATGTATCCAAATGGTTGAGCGCTCCAGTTTTCCAATTACAGGACAACGCATATAAGAGGATATCATTACTCCTAAAGAGGAGCTATGGATTCCATATCTATGAATAACAAGTCTACGCTACCAAGAGTCATGCCTCCAACGTACCGGCATGCATGCCACTATAGAGATGTGGGAGTCACCCATTGGTACATCAAAAGACACAAATCGAGACAACGGGCCCATTATTCATCTCAGGATTAAGATACAATACAAATGATTGTCTAAAGTGAATCTATTTGCCAAGACAGAATTATTAATCCAAATCAATTCACTTTATGTCCCGATCCAACACATCGTCACCTATGACAACGCGCCAATGTTTCTATTCACGGAGTCCAACTCCGATGGCCAAGACAAACCATCTCCCAAAAGGGATATAGACAACATAACAATCTTTACATGAATAAAGCGCCCAACTTTATTCCCTCGATTACGGATCATATATTTTAGACCATCACCTTAAGAGTCGTGTCTACCGCATAATCATCCCATCATATGCCCAACTCTTAAGGTTTAGACTGACAGTCTCAGACTACTGTTTGCTTATCATACATTCAACAAATATGAACGTAAAGAGGACAATATTTGGTATATATAAATGAATAAATTCTTTATTGATAAAAATGTCTCCAAAAACGTATTACATTTTTACTCCTTAGAGCATACATGTCTAACAATGGAGACTTAGCTGAACGAGTTTCGTAATTCTATAATGTTCGAGAGTGCAGCTCCAAGCTTTTAGTAGAGTAGCGTTGGAGTTGATAATTGTGAAATGTATATCTGGGATATTGGGTTTCATAATTATCATGAGCTTGAACTTTATAGGTCCATTTTGGTCCCCTTTGCTAGCTCACAAAATCCTATAATGACACAGCGTGCTTTTTCAATAATTGATGACTTACATTGGATTTATCAGATTGGTTTAAAATTTGAAAGAATCAAATAATTCATGTCTGTTTATTGGTTAAATTAATTTTGTAATAAAATTAATTTAAGATAAACTTGTTGAATTATTGGGATCAGATAATTCTTGTCTTTTTATCAGTTGACTTAATTTTGGATAAATTAGATCAAGATAAACTTGTAGAATTATTGTGAATTGATTTATTTTCTTAGAGATTATCTTGATAAAGTTTGTTTTGGTCAAATAACTTTTCTATTGGGCTATTTGAATCAAAACTGAGACTTTATCCTATAGATTCTCGGGTGAAAAATAAAAGATTCGTGGAGATATTTATGCAGGAGTTCGGCCTGCCGAATGACGTGTTCGGCTTGCGATGGGGCATGTTCGGCCTCCCAATCAGCGAGCGATAAGATTACATGTTTTCACGCGGATCTTATTAGATATTGATCCGAACTTGATTCTGTTTCGAGTTTTTGAGACCTAATATGATAAGGACTGACCCCAGGACCAATCGCTATAAAAAGGGAGTGAGTCTCATGATTTACTCAGATCAATTGAGAGATTAAGAGTGATACTCTTCTGGTGAGCATCTAAAAATTCCTTGAGAGCTTTTGTTCACAAATCACGAACACTAGCTTTGAGTTCTCTCGATTGGTTGGAAGGAGAGTCACCGGTTGAAGAGCTGTACATGTGAGCCCACACTCACTCCGATCGTGGATAGAGAATAGCAAAGAAGACCAGTTGGTTAAGGCTCTTCTGGAACGTTACTTTTCTTCACAGGTCGCGGAGGTTCTTCGGCACATAAAGGTTAGTAAGATCTGTTTAATATATACATATAGCATGTCAAACTTGTGTTTTGGAAAAATACTCTGATGTTAAAATTTCTAAAATTTTTGTTGCGTACCTCACACTGTTTTTTCCAACAATTGGTATCAGAAACATGGTTTTACATAAATTTACAAGTTTGTGATCATGTTATATGCATAAATTTTGTGATCTTAAACTCTCCTATGCTTGAATTTAATTTTATAGAGAGTTGGCACTCTAGGTTTCTATATAATTATATGTCGTCATGAATTATGTGGTAAATGTTAATTAATTATGGTTGATTAAATCGTTGTTTAATTAATTATTAATTAATTAATTTATATCGGTTATGGTTCCTTAGAGGTTAGAATGTGTATTTAGATTTTTCATGTAATTAGATGACGGACTATCATCTCTGTCTAGGAATTATTATTTAATTTTAAATTTGCAAGAAGTTTGTAATTAAATAATTATTCAGAGAAGACGGAACTAGAAGACGGATCTCGAAGATTGATGATGGCGCTCCTAGGTATTTCCCGAGTCTCTAATTTTATGTTTTTGAATCGTTGAAAATAAAATTGATGAATTGCATTAAAATTGTATTTTCTAGAATGGGAGATTTCTGCTCGGTCGGCATGCTGGACCTCGTAGTTTGGCAAGCCGATGGTCACAGATTGACAGGCCGGACGTATGGTTCGGCAGGCCGACAGTGGGGCAGAAATCGGCTGGCTTTGCCGACAGGCCGAACTTCCAGTTCGGCATGCCGATCTTTTTGATCAATAGGCCGATGAAACATGACCGGCAGGCCGATCACCAAGATCGCCCTGCCGACCGAGAGCTAGAAAATTTCCAGAAAAGGTGCAATTTTTCAATGCAGTTTTAATTTTATTTTTGGGACGATTCTGAGAAACATTAAATTTAGATTTGACTAGCAATATGAAGTATTTGATTCATACGAGATTGAAGACTCAAAGATAGGCATTGCATGAAGAATGATGCAACTTGAGGATTCAAGGATGAAGAATTGATATATGTCTCGATTATTCTTTTGTAATCTTATTTTTTTATTCTGTAGGATGGAACTATAATATTACGGTTGTTATTATTTTGCTTGTAGCTTTGCTTGATTGCTTTGCTTGTCTGCATTATAATATGATTTGCCATATATATTGATAACATGTCATATAGAGTAGGAAGTGCCGCTCATATTAAAACTATTCATGCATAATTTTAAAATAAAACCTTGAGTTCAAAAGATTGAGTGGGAGAAGGTTTTCAAAGAGAGAACCTAAGGCCTCCATCGTTGGCCCATAGGCAGAACATGGTGGTCCCGACCCCTAGGAAGGGATTTCTATCATGTACCAGATTGGATTCTGAAAGGATAAGGTATTTTAGTATGATTTATGGTTGCACACCCCTAGGTGGTGATTATAAATCATGGATAAAATATTGAAACAATGGTTATACACTCACGTTAATTTTATTATTAACCTCCCCTAGGAGCTCTGTTAATAAAATTAATAGCCAAAGAAACGATTATTAATATATGCCGGATCATACGGGCCCTGGATGGCATATATTAATCAGGAGGGGATCCGTGTTCTGATTGAATTTGGCATGACTCCCCTAGGAGCTCGTTAAATTCTGAGTTGGGAATTATCGTTGTAAGGTTGTGATATTTTCAAGGTTTTGACACATAGACACATTTGTATGATTTTACATGGTTGTGTTATCTTACTAAATTATTATATGTTTGCTTATGTTTGGTATATGATTCTTTATTGTAGATTGAAAATGTCTAAAAACGCTTTATCATCGATACTTGACAAAAACTAATTAACTGGTGTCTTGTCCTTTGAGAAACTGAAATATGTACTAACGATCCCTTGTCCTCCTGAGCCTACGGGGGACTCAAGTAATGAGCAATTCCAAGCGTACGATCGTTGGAAAGATGCTAATGATCAGGCCCACTGCTATGTTATGGCTAGCATGAACAATTTGCTGCAGGCTCAACATCAGGATTATGAGACTGCGAAGTAGATCTTGGATAATCTTGAGGATATGTTTGGAGGCCAGGCCATAACAAAGAGGCAAGGGGCGCTTCAGAAACTTCTAAATTGTAGACAAAGACCGGGGACATCTGTAAAGGAGCACATGATGTTGGTCATGGGTTACCTCGCTGAGGCTCAAACCAATGGAGCTGACATCGATGCTGAAACTCAGATGACAATGGTCTTTGAGACTCTGTCTAAGGAATTTATTCTGTTTAAAGCTACTTTTAATTTAAGCAATAGACAGGATATAACCTTAACAGAATTGATGAAACAGTTACAGGAGTTCAAACTGCTGATCAAGGAGTCTCCTGCTGGTGGAAAGGCCAACATGGTAGCTACTTCTGATTCCAATCCTAACTCAGGGAATAGAAAGAAGCAACGGGCCAAGAACGGGAAGTGTTCTTTTCTTGCTACTACCAAGAGCAAGAAAAAGAAGAAGAAGAACCCAAAGAAGCTTAAGCGCTTCTTCTGTGGAAAGGTCAGGCATATTAAAAAGCATTGCCAGGACTTCCTTTCCAAAGGAGGTAGGTATGATCTACTATATTTAAAAACTTGTTTGGTTGAGGAATCCAGTGACATCTGGGTCATAGATTCCGGTGCAACTAATCATGTTTATGTTTCTCTACAGGGGTTTAAAGAAACGAGAAGTCTGCTACATGAATACTTCACGCTTCGGATGGGCGATGGATCCTTGGTCTCAGCGGAAGCAATGGGAGATGTCCATCTTTACTTTGATAATTATAGGAATTTAATTTTGCAAGATTGTTTTTATGTTCCTAAATTTAAAAGGAATTTAATTTCTGTATCTTGTTTATTTAAAGACTCCTACGTGGTATCTTCTAATGAAAAAGTAGTGATTCGTAAAAATAAATCTTTTTTCTGTTCTGGATGGATGCAAAATAATCTATATTTTATCAAACCTAAGATGGACTTATTGCTTAATGCTGAGATAAATAATGATGACTCTAAAAGATTTAAAACTTCTCACTCTAATAAGACTTATCTTTGGCATTTATGCCTTGGTCATATTAACCTGAATAGGATTCAAAGGTTGGTAAGGGATGGACCTTTAAGTTACTTATAGGTGGAATCTATACCTCAATGTGAATCTTGTTTGGAGGGTAAAATGACCAAAAGACTATTCGGGTCTAAGGGCAATAGGGCCGAAGGGGTTCTAGAACTTGTGCATAGTGATGTTTGTAGACCGATGAACATCCGGGCATGAGAAGGGTATGAGTACTTTGTCACTTTTATTGATGATTACTCAAGATATGGGTATGTGTACATAATGCACCACAAAAGTGAAACTTTTGATAAGTTTAGGGAGTTTTGGGCTGAAGGGGAAAAGCAATTGAGTAAACCCATAAAGGCACTTCGATCTGATCGAGGTGGGGAATACCTTTCTGATGAGTTCATGGAACACTTATTAGAGAATGGGATTTTATCCCATTTGACTACGCTGGGCACTTCGCAGCAGAATGGCATAGCGAAGAGAAGGAATAGGACTTTGTTAGACATGATTAGGTCCATGATGAGTTATTCATCATTGCCTTTATCCTTTTGGGGATATGCACTACAAACCGCATGTTATCGTTTGAACAATGTGCCTTCAAAATCGGTCCCTAAAACTCCTCACGAGTTGTGGACGAGTAGGAAAACATCCTTAAACCATATTCGCATATGGGGATGTCCTGTTCATGTCTTATTTAAGGATCCGAATAAGTTGGAAGCACGTTCGGAAGTTTGTGTGCTTGTAGGATATCCAAAAGGGACTAAAGGGGGTTATTTTTATAATCCAAAGTAAAATAAAGTTATGGTTTCAACTAATGCAACTTTCCTTGAGGAGAGTTACATGGACGACTTTAAACCTTGAAGCAAAGTGGTGCTTGAGGAGTTAAGGAGTGATCAAATCACTCCGGAGGTTCTGAACGAAACCATTCTGATCGGTGTAGAAAAACCAAACAAACCTGAACAACAACCTCAGGGGCTTCAGCGTAGTGGGAGGATCGGGCGTCAACCTGAGAGGTATATGTTCAATGGGGAAGTCTTCTTGGCTGAACTGGATGAACATGACAAGGATCCTTATACTTACACAGAAGCTATGGAGGATGTTGATTCAAGACTCTGGACAGAGGCCATGAACATAGAGATGAAGTCTATGGAGACTAATCGGGTCTAGGAACCTATGGATCTTCCCGAATGGGTAAAACCCATAGGGTGTAAGTGGATCTACAAGAGAAAAAGAGGAGTGGATGGAAAGGTCAAAACCTTTAAGGCTAGACTGGTAGCTAAGGGTTATACGTAAAAGGAAGGAATCGATTATGAGGAAACCTTTTCGCCTGTAGCCATGCTTAAGTCCATCCGGATTCTTTTGTCCATAGCTGCCGCTCTCGACTACGAGATTTGACAGATGGATGTCAAGACAGCTTTTTTGAATGGCTATCTTGATGAGTCCATTTATATGGAACAACCAGACGGGTTCAAGGTCGCGGGTCAAGAGGGTAAGGTTTGTAAACTGCTAAAGTCAATTTATGGACTTAAGCAGTTTTCCCGTTCTTGGAACATAAGATTTGATCAAGTGATCAAGACTTATAGGTTCTCACAAAATGTGGATGAACCATGTGTTTACAAACACATTAAAGATGGGAAGGTGGTTTTTCTACTGCTCTATGTAGATGACATTCTGCTAATTGGCAATGACGTTGGGGCGTTGTCATCGGTTGAATTATGGTTGACCAAGCAGTTTGACATGAAGGACTTGGGTGAGGCTAATTTTGTTCTCAGTATCTAGATCTTTCGGGATAAGAAGAATGAAATGATAGCTTTGTCACAGACCGGCTACATAGATATAATTCTCACGAGATTTGCAATGCAAGATTCCAAGAAAGGTGGGCAACCATCTAGGTCTGGAATTACTCTTTCTAAGAAAGACTCTTCAAAGTCTTATGAAGAAAGAGAATACATGAAGAAGGTGCCTTATGCTTCGGCAGTAGCTAGTCTCATGTATGCTATGCTTTGCACACGACCGGATATTAGCTATGTGGTCGGGATTGTAAGTCGATTTCAGGCGGATCCAGGACCGAACCATTGGGTTACAGTAAAGCATATTTTCAAGTACCTGAGAAGGACTCGAGGGTATATGCTTGTCTATTCGGGTGAGGACTTGACTCCTCTAGGATATACTGACTTGGATTTTCAATCCTGTCTGGATTCTAGGAAATCGACTTCGGGGTTTGTGTTTACTCTGGGTGGCTGTGCCATCAGTTGGAGAAGTGCGAAGCATGATTGCACTTCGGATAACTCAAGGGGAGTTATTTCTATAATCCAAAGGAAAATAAACTCGTGGTTTCAATGCAACTTTCCTTGAGGAAAGTTACATGGACAACTTTAAGCCAAGAAGTAAAGTAGTACTCGAGGAGTTAGTAAGTGATTCGATCACACTGGGGGTTTCAAATGAAAATTTTCCAATTCTTGTAGAAAAACCAACTGAACAACAACCTAAGGGGCTTCGGTATAGTGGGAGGATCGAGCATCAACCTGAGAGGTATATGTTCAACGGTAAAGCCTTTTTGGCTGAACCTATTGAACATGACAGGGATCCTTACACTTATGAAAAAGCTATAGAGGATGTTGATTCAAAACTCTAGATAGAAGCTATGAACATTGTGATTAAGTCTACGGAGACTAATCGGGTCTAGAAACTTGTAGATCTTCCCAAAAAGGTAAAACCCCTAGCGTATAAGTCGATCTATAAAAGAAAGAGAGCAGTGGCTGGGAAAGTCGAAACTTATAAGGCTAGACTGGTAGTTAAGGGATACACGCAAAAGAAAAGAATCGATTATGAGGAAACCTTTTCGCCTGTAACCATACTTAAGTTTATTTGTATTCTCTTACCCATAGCTGCTGCTCTAAATTGACAGATAGATGTTGAGACAGCCTTTTTGAATGGCTATCTTGATGAGTCCATATATATGGTACAACCAGACGGGCTCAAGGCAGAGGATAAGGTTTGTAAGCTGCTAAAGTCAATTTATGGACTTAAGCAGGCTTCCTATTCTTGGAACATAAGATTTGATCAAGTGATCAAGACTTATGGGTTCAAACAAAATTTTGACGAACTATGTCTTTACAAGCATATTAAGGATGGAAAGGTAGTTTTTCTACTGCTCTATGTAGATAAAATTTTGCTAATTGGCAAGACATTGGAGCATTGTCATCGGTCAAATTATGGTTGACCAAGTAGTTTGACATGAAAGACTTGGGTGAAACTAATTATGTTCTCGATATCTAGATCTTTCAGGATAGCAAGAACAGAATAATAGCTTTGTCCCAAGCTAACTACATAGATAAAATTCTCAAAAAGTTTGCAATGCAGGATTCCAAGAAAAATAGGTAACCATTTAGGTCTGGAATTACTCTTTCTAAGAAGAACTTGTCAAAGTCTAATGAAGAAAGGGAATACATGAAGAAGGTGCCTTATGCTTCGACAGTAGATATTCTCATGTATGCGATGCTTTGCACACGACTAGATATTAATTATGCAGTCGGGATAGTAAGTCGATTTCAAGCGAATTCGGGACCACACCATTGGGTTGCGGTCAAGTATATTTTCAAGTACCTAAGAAGGACTCAATGGTATATGCTTGTATATTCGGGTGAGGATTTAACTCCTCTAGGATATACTAGCTCAAATTTCCAATCCTATTTGGATTCGAGAAGATCGACTTCAAGTTTTGTGTTTACTCTAGGTGGCGATGCCATTGTTTGGAGAAGTGTCAATTAAGATTACACTTCAGATTCAACAATGGAGGCGAAGTATGTTGCAGCCAGTGATGTTTCGAAAGAAGCAGCGTGGCTTCGCAGGTTCCTTGGAGATCTTGAAGTAGTTCCTGGTATGGATTAGGTGGTATCGATATATTGTGATAACACTGCAGCGATAGCTAATGCTAAGGAACCAAGATTTCACAAGAAGAGTATGCATATTCATCAAAAGTATCATGTGATAAATGACTTTATTGAGGGTGGGCATGTTGCTGTATGCAAAATCAGATCTGAGGACAATCTAGCCAATCCATTCATGAAGACACTAACTGCGAGAGTTTTTGAGAGGCATGTGGAGATTATGGGGTTGCGAGATATGTCATATTTACTCGCTTAGTGCAAGTGGGAGATTGTTAGATATGTATACCCTAAGGAGTAAAAATGTAATTTATTTTTTAAGACATTTTTATTAATAAAGAATTTATTTATTATTCATATACTATATATTGTCCTCTTTACGTTCATATTTGTTGGATGTATGTAAAGCAAACAAAAGTATGAGATTATCAGTCTAAACTTTTGAGAATCAGGCATATACAGGACAAATTATGCGGAAGATATGATTCTTAATGTAACGGTCTAAATTATAAGATCCACAATAGAGGGAATAAAGTTGGGTGCTTTATTCATGCAAAGATTGTTATGTTGTCTATATCCCTAATGGGAGATGGTTTGTCTTAGCAATTAGAGGTGGACTCTATGATTAGAAATATTGGTGGATTGTCAGGTGACGATGTATTGGATCTGGACATAAATTATAATTGATTTGGATTAATAATTCTGTCTCAGTAAATCAATTTACTTTAGACAATCATGTGTTTGTATCTTAATCCTGAGATGAATAGTGGGCCCGTTTTGTTGACTTATGTCTTTTGATATACCAAATGGTGACATCTGTATTTTATGATGGTATGCATGTCGGTACATTAGAGACATGACTCTTGATAGTATATCCTTATTATTCATAGATATGGAATCTATAGCTCCTCTTTAGGAGTCGACGATATCCTCTTATAAGTGTTATCCTATAATTGGAAAACTAAAGCGTTCAATCATTTGGATATATAGATGTAACCAAATGGTATACTATCTTTGGATAGTAAGTTTTCGATAGTGAGATAATGGAATGTAAGAGAAAAATAATCAAGAAGGTAGGATAGAATTTATCCTTAAGCTAATTATGGATATTCTATAGGGATTCGACGCATTATGATATGTCATGGAGACATAACTATTTGGGCTTCGTAATTTCAAATAGTTCAAGAATAATTATAAAATGTATATCTTAGATATTAGGTTTCATAATTATTAGGAGCTTGAACTATATAGGTCTATCAGGTCCCCTTTGTTAGCTCATAATAAATCTTGTAACGATGCGGTGTGCTTTTCCCATAAATTGGTGTCTTATGTCAAATTATCAGATTGGATGAAATTTGATAGGATCAAATATTTCATGTTTGTTTATCGGTTGAATTAATTTTGTGAAAAATAAATTCAAAATAAACTTGTTAAATTATTGGGAATAGTTATTTTTCTAGAGATTATCTAGATATGGTTGTTCTAATCAGATAACTTCTCTATTGGGTTATTTGAATTAAAACTGAGGCTTTATCCAAAGAATCTCGGTGGGAAATAAAAGATTCTCAAGGATCATTTATTGTAAGTTTGGCAGGCCAAACACCAACTGAACGATAATCTAATCTCACATTTTTACGCGATTTTAGCCTGTTGCATCTTTCCATTCCCCAAGTTAGGATTGGAACCAAAGGCAGCCGCCAAGTTGGCTCACCACGAGCAGGAGTTTTCTCGATCAAATTTTCAAACTCTTGTAACTGCTTAATCAACTTAGTCAAGATCATATCCCGTCTATTGCTTAAATTAAATGATGCTCTAAATGGGATAAACTCTTTAGATAGACTCTTAAAGACCATAGTCATATGTGTTTCAGCATCAATGTTAGCTCCATTGGTTTGTGTCCCAACGAGGTAACCCATGACCAACATCATGCCCCTTTACAGGTGTCCCTAGTCTCGGTTTGTAGTTTAGAAGTTTTCAAAGTGCCCCTTACCGTTTTGTTAGGGCCTGGCCTTTAAACATGTCTTCAAGATTATCCAAGATCTGCTTCGCAGTCTTATAATCTTTATGTTGTGCCTGTAGCACGTTATTCATGCTAGCCATAACATAACAGCGGGGCTGATCGTTAGCATCTTTCTAGCGATCATAAGCTTGGATTTGCTCATTATTGGAATCTCCCGTAGGTTCAGGAGGACACGAAGTTGTTAGCACAAATTTTAGTTTCTTAAAGAATAGGACGATATTCAGGCTCCGTTTCTAATCATTAAAATTCTCACCGATTAATTGGTTTTTGTGAAGTATCGATGATAAAACGTTTTTAGAAATTTTTAATCTATAATAAAGAATCATATATCAAACATAAGTAAGCATACCAAAATAATTTAGTAAGATAACACAATCAAGTCAACATACAACTGTGTTTATATGTCAAAACCTTAAAAATATCACAACCTTACAACAATAATTCCCAACTCAAAATTCTACAAGCCGCCTAGGGGAGACTTGCCAAATTCAATTAGGAACATAGATCCCCTTCTAATTATTATATGCCATTCAGGACCCGTATGATCCAGCATATATTAATAATCGTTTCTTTAGCCATCAATTTTATTAACAGAGCTCCTAGGGAGGTTAGTAATAAAATTAACATAAGTGTATAACCATAGTTTCAATATTTTATCCATGATTTATAATCACCACCTAGGGGTGTGCAATGATAAATCATACAAAAATACCTTATCCTTTTGGAGATTTAATCTGGTACATGATGAAGTCCTTTCTTAGAAGTCGGAACCACCTTGTGCTACCTATGGACGAACGATAGAGGCCGTAGGTCTTTTCTTCAAAATCCTTATCCCACTCAATCTTTTGATATCAAAGTTTTATTTAAAAAACATGCATGAACAATTTTTAATGAGTGGCACCCCTTATTCTATATGACATGTTATCAACATGCATGAAAAATCATATTATAATGCAGACAAGCAAAGCAATTATGCAAAGCCACAAGCAAAATAATAATAAATAGCCATAATATTATGATTCTACCATAGAGAAAAGAAATTAAAGATTACAAGAGATTAAACAAAACATATTATCGATTCTTCATCATTGAATCTTGAAGTTGTATCCTTTTTCATGTATTATCTATCTTTAAGTCTTCAATCCTACGTAGATTAAATACTCCATACTTCCAGTCATATCCAAATTTAATGTTTCTCAGAATTTTCCTAAAAATAAAATCAAAACTGCAACGAAAAATGCGCCATTTCTTAAAAACACAACTCTCTTCGACATGCCGATTTGTGTAATCGGCCTACCAATCATAAACCATCAACCTGCCAAACTTGGCAGTTTACCTGCCGCCAAAGCTAGCTAAATATTGCTCCACTACCGAACTAGAGGTTCGGCCCTCCGGTCTGCGACCATCAGCCTGCCAAACCTGAGGATTTAGCCTACGGACTAGCATAAATTAATTAATTAATTAATAAATAAATAATAATTTAATTAACCATAATTAATTAATAAACATTCACTATATAATTCCATGACAACATATAAAAATATAGAAACCCTAGAGTGCCAACTTTTCAAAAAAATTAAATTCAAGCATAGGAGAGATCAAGATCATATAATTTATATGTATAGCATGATCACAAACTTGTAAATTCAGGTAAAAACTATGTCTCTGATACCAATTGTTAGAAGAGCAGTACGTAGTGGAAATTTAAAAAATTTTAATTAGAGTATTTTTCAAAACATAAGTTTGATACACTATATGCATAAATTAACTAGATCTTACTAACCTTGTATACCAAAGAGCTTTTGCAATCTGTGTAGAAAAAGGCATTCTAGAAGAGCCTCAACCAACTGGTCTTCTTTGCTATTCTATATCTATGATCGGAGTATGTGTGGGCACATCTCGTATAGCTCTTCCTCGGTGACTCTCCTTCCAACCAATTAAGAAAAACTTAAAACTACCATTTGTGATTTGTGAACAATGGCTCTTCAGGTGAGTTTTAGAGACTTATAGACTAGAGTGCTCACTCTTGATTTCTCAACTAATCTAAATAACTATGAAGTCTCACTCCCTATTTATAGAGGTTGACCTACGGGTTAGTCCTTATCAAATAAGGCCTTCAAAATTTGAACCTGTATCAATATTTGATAAAATCGCGTAAACAAACGTGTGCTTAGATTAGTGCTCAGTCTATAGGTCGAATTGACAGATCAGCCTGCCGAATTTAGTCCATCCATAGGCCGAACTTACGATAAATGATCCATGCTAATCTTTTATTTCCTAACCAAGATTCTTTGGATTAAGCCTCAATTTTAATTCAAACAACCTAATAGAGAAGTTATCTGATTAAAAAAACCATATCTAGATAATCTCTAAGAAAATAAATATTCCAGATAATTCAACAAGCTTATCTTGAATTAATTTTTTACAAAATTAATTCAACTGATAAATATACATGAATTATTTGATCTCATAGAATTTCAGCCAATCTAATAATTTAACATAAGTCGCCAAATTATTGGAAAAGCATGCTATATCGTTACAAGATTTGTTGTGAGCTAGCAAAGGGGACCTGATGGACCTATATAGTTCAAGCTCCCATTAATTATAAAACCCAATATCCTAAATATATGTTTCATAATTATCAACTCTAATGCTACTCCACTAAAAGCTTAGAGCTACATTCTCGAACTATATAAAATTACGAAGCTCGAATAGCTAAGTCTTTATGACATATCATAATGTATCGTATCCCCATAACATTATCCATAATTGGCTTAAGGATAAATTCTGTCTTACCTTCCTATTTATTTTTTCTTATGTTCCATTATCTCACCACCAGAAAACTTACCATCCAAAGACCGTATACCATTTGGATACACCTATGTATCCAAATGTTTGAGCGCTTTAGTTTTTCAATTACAGGATAATGCATATAAGAGGATATCATCGACTCCTTAAAAGGAGCTATGGATTCTGTATCTATGAACAACAATTCTACGCTATCAAGAGTCATATCTCCAACGTATCGGTATACGTACCATCGTAAAATATAGATGTCACCCTTTTGCACATCAAAAGATATAAGAAAAGACAACGGACCTACTATTTATCTCAGGATTAAGATACAACACACATGATTGTCTAAAGTGAATTGATTTGATGAGACATAATTATTAATCCCAATCAATTATACTTTGTGTTCTGATCCAATATATCGTCACCTATGATAATACACCAATGTTTCTATTCACGGAGTCCATCTTCGATGGCCAAGACAAACCATCTTCCAATAAGGATATAGACAACATAACAATCTTTGCATGAATAAAGCACCAAACTTTTTTCCTCAATTGTGGATCTTGTGATTTAGATAGTCACCTTTATAATCATGTTTTTCATATAATCTGTCCATCATATGTCTGATTCTAAACGTTTAGATCGATAGTCTCAGACTTTTGTTTGCTTATCTTATATTTAACAAATACGAACGTAAAGAGGACAACAACTTGGTATATGAATAATAAATAAATTCTTTATTGATAAAAATGTCTCCAAAAACATATTACATTTTTACTTCTTAGGGCATAAATGTCTAACAATCTCCCACTTGCACTAAGTTAGTAAATATGACAAATCTTGCATCCCCATAGCTTCTACATACCTCTTGAAAACTCTCGCAGTTAATGTCTTTGTGAATGGATTAGCTAAATTGTTCTTAGATGCGATTTTGCATACAATAACATGCCCACCCTCAACGAAGTCCTTTATCACATGATACTTCTGATCAATATATATACTCGTCTTTTGAAATCTTGGTTCTTTAGCATTAGCTATCGTTGTAGTGTTATCACAATACAGTGATACCGAATTATCCATACCAGGAACTACCTCAAGATCTCCAAGGAACTTGTAGAGCCACACAACTTCTTTTAAAGCATCACTAGCTACCACATATTTGGCCTCCATCGTTGAATCTGAAGTTTAATCTTGCTTGACACTTCTCTAAACAATGGCACTGCCACCTGCAGTAAACATAAAACCAGTAGTCGATCTTCTCGAATCCAAACAAGATTAGAAATCTGAGTCAATATATCTTAAAGGTGTTAAATCCTCACCTGAATATACAAGCATATATCCTCAAGTCCTTATTAGGCACTTGAAAATATGCTTGACCGCGACCTAGTGGTCCAGTCCTGGATCCTACTGAAATGGACTTACTATCCTAACTGCATAACTAATATCTGGTCATGTATAAAGCATGGCGTACATGAGATTACTTACTGCCGAAGCATAAGGCACCTTCTTCATGTATTCTTTCTCCTCAAGATACTTTGGTGAGTCTATCTTAAAAAGTGTAATTCCAGACCTATATGATTATCCACCTTTCTTGGAATCCTACATTGCATACCTCTTGAGAATTTTATCTATGTAGCTTACTTGGGATAAAGCTATTATTTTGTTTTTTCTATACCAAAAGATCTAGATACCGAGAACATAATTAGCTTTACCTAAGTCTTTCATGTCAAACTACTTGGTCAACCATAATTTGACCGATGACAACACCCTAATGTCATTGCCAATTAGCAAAACGTCATCAACGTAGAGTAGTTGAAAAACCACCTTTCCATCCTTAATGTGTTTGTAAACACGTGGTTCGTATATATTTTGTGCGAACCCATAAGTCTTGATCACTTGATTAAATCTTATGTTCCAAGAACAGGAAGCCTGTTTAAGTCCATAAATTGACTTTAGTAGCTTATAAACCTTACCCTCTTGATCCTTAGCCTTGAACCCATCTGGTTCTACCATATAAATGGATTCATCAAGATAGCCATTTAGAAAGGTCGTCTTGACATCCATCTGTCGAATCTCGTAGTTGAGAGCAGCAGCTATGGACAAGAGAATACGGATGACTTTAAGCATGGCTACAGATGAAAAGGTTTTCTCATAATTGATTCCTTCCTTTTGCGTGTATCCCTTAGCTACGAGTCTAGCCTATAGGTTTCGACTTTCCCTTCTACTCCTTTCTTTCTCTTATAAATCCACTTACACCCTATGGGTATTACCCCTTCGGGAAGATCTACAAGCTCTTAGACATGATTAGTCTTCATAGACTACATCTTTATGTTTATGGCCTCTGTCTAGAGTTTCGAATCAACATCCTCTATAGCCTCTTCATAAGTGTAAAGATCCCTATCATGTTTAATTGGTTCAGCCAAAAAGGCTTCACTATTGACGATATACCTCTCGGGTTGATGCCTGATCCTCCCACTATGCCAAAGCTCCATAGGTTGTTGTTCAGTTGGTTTTTCTACACTGATTGGAATGGTTTCACTCGAAACCCCTAGAGTAACTAAAGTATGAGACCATTAATGTAAACCTTTAAGATTGTCTAAATGATGGATAGATTATATGGGAGATATGAATCTTAAAGGTGATAGTCTAAATAAAAAGATCTATAATCGAGAGAATAAAGTAAGGTGCTTTATTCATGTAAAGATTGTTATGTTGTCTACATCCCTTACAGGAGATGGCTTGTCTTGATCATCAGAGTTGGACTCCGCGAGTAGAAACATTAGTATATTATCATAGGTGACAATATATTAAAGTAGGACAAAAGTTGATTGAGTTAATTTATAATTCTATTGATTTAAATCAATTTACTTTAGATAATCATATGTGTCATATCTTAATCCTAAAATGAATTAATAGGCCCGTATCCTTGACTTATATCTTGTGATATATCAAAGGGTGGCATCTTGAATTACATGAAGGTATGCAAGCTGATACATTAGAGACATGGTTCTTGATTGAAGTAGACTCATTATTTATATATATGGAATTCAAAGTTCCTTTTAGAGTTATTAATATTCTCTTATAGGTATTATCTTCTAATTAGAAAACTTGAGCGCTCAACTATTCGGATACATGAGTGTAACTGAATGGTATACTATTTGTATTAGTTATAAATAGTAAGTTTTTTTATGGTGAGATAATAAAACATAATATAAAAAATAATCGGGAAGGTAAAACAAAATTTTATCCTCAAGTTGATTATATATATCCTATAGAGATATTACACATTATGATATGTCATAGATAATTAACTTTTTGAAGTTTCATAATTTATGCATAGTTTGAGAGTGTAGCTCTAAGCTTTTAATGGAATAGCATAGGAGTTGATAATCATAAAATGAACATGTAGGGGAAGTGTTATTTTATAATTATAGGAGCTTGATCTATGTTTGTTCATTGAGTCTCCTTTGCTAGCTCACAATATTTCCTGGAACGATATGGCATATTTTTCCTACGTATTAGTAACTTATGTTAATTCTTAGATTGGTTTAAATTCGTTTGATTGGACTAAATAATTTATGTTCGTTTATTGGTTGAATTAATTTTATAAATTAATTCAAGACAAACATATTAAATTATTTGAATATATTTTATTTGATATAAGATTATTTGTATATGACTGTTTTAATCATATAACTTCTCTATTAATTTATTTGAATTAAAACTGGACTTTATCTAAGATTCTAGTGTAAAATAAAATATAGAAATTTTTAGAACTGGGCCAACTGGCAAGCTGATAACCATGTTCGGCCGGCCGGTAGAGCGTAACTTAATTAGGCAAATAGTACAACCGGTAGGCTGGTAGATAGAACTGACAAACCAGTTGGGCATAATCCTATTACTCGTCTTTCACGCATTTTGATGCAGATTTTGATCTAATTTAGTATTTAGAAGCCCTATCTAAGTAGAATTGACTCCCTACCAATCACTATAAATAGGATATTTGTTCCTATTGTTATTTAGATCACTAGATAAATTTAGAGAGAGTATTTTAGAGAGAAAAACGCAAGCCTATTGTTCAACATCTGAACTTTAGCTCTTGTTTTCTCTTATGGTTGGAAGAAGACATTACTAAGAGGAAATTGAATGATGTATGCCTACTAACATTCTGGCTGTAGAAAAGAGAATAGCAAAGAAGACTAGTTGGTTGAATCTCTTCTATATGCAAATCTCAATAGTAGTTTTGTCAAAGTTTTTCTTATCTGAAATATGGCTCCAATTCTAAGATGTACATAAGATTTTAATTAATTTATATACATAGCATGTTTAACTTGTTATTTGGAAAAACGGTTTTGATTTAAATTTTTTTTTTAAATTTTGCTACGTTCATATTTTCCAATAATTGGTATTGAAGCCACGATTTTATGTTCATTTTACGAGTTTGTGATCATGCTATGTACATAAATTATGTGATCTTGATCTCCTATACTTGAATTGAATGTTTAAGAGAGTTGGCACTCAAGGGTTGTTATATATATTTATATGTTGACATGAGATTAAGTGGTGAATGTTATTAAGTAATTATTATTGATTAATTTTTTGGTTTTAATTATTTTTTAATTATTAATTTTTGTCGGCTATGGTTTCTTAGAAATTAGAATGTATATCTAGGTTTTTTTTATGTAATTAAATGTCGGTCTATTATCACCGTCTAGTGTTTATTGTTTTATTTTATAGAAATTTTAAAGACAGATCTTGAAAATGGAGATGATCAGGGTTTTATGGGTCTTTCTATGTTTATAAATTTTTTATGTTTTTGAATTGTTAAAAATAAAATAAAACTATTTTTTTTTTTTTTGCAAAAAGATTGAAAAACATTGATTCAGCGGTAGACTGGCACGCTGGTTACCCGTACTGGTTGGCCGAACGTTGACAGAGCCATAAGTTTTGTATGAAACCGGCAAGCTAATGATTACAGACTGACAGGCCAGTCTTAGGCAATATCTTTTTAAAATTAGTGCATTTTTTGGTATAGTTTTTTATTTTTGGTTTTTGAGACAATTTTGAAGAACATGGAATTTTATGATTACCAAAAAAATAAATTTTTTATCTATATGAGATTGAAAATTAAAAATGGACACCACATGAAGAAGGATAGAACGAGAAGATACAAGATGAAGAATCAATATATGTTTTTGATTGATCTTTTTGTAATATTTATTTTCTTTTATCTAGAATGGGACCATAATATTACGGCTGATTATTATATTGCATGTAGCTTTGCTTATTATGTTGCTTGTTTTGCCATGTATATTGATAATGTTAGACATGTATGTCCTAAGGAGTAAAAATATAATATGTTTTTGGAGACATTTTATCAATAAAGAATTTATTTATTATTTAAATACCAAATCTTGTCCTCTTTACGTTCATATTTGTTAAATATATTAAGCAAACAAAAAGTCTAAGACTGTCAGTCTAAACCTTTAAGAATTTAGCATATGATGGACAAATTATGCAAAAGACACGATTCTTAAGATGATAGTCTAAATCATAAGATCCGCAATTGAGGAAATAAAATTGGGCGCTTTATTCATGCAATGATTGTTATGTTGTCTATATCCCTAACGGGAGATGGTTTGTCTTAACTATCGGAGGTAGACTCCACAAATAGAAACATTGACACATTGTCATAGGTGACAATATGTTGGATCATGATATAAAGTAAATTGATTTAGATTAATAATTCTCTCTCGACAAATCGATTCACTTTAGACAATCATAGGTATTGTATCTTAATCCTGAGATGAATAGTAGGTCCGTTGTCTTGACTTATGTCTTTTGATGTACCAAAGGGTGACATCCACATTTAATAGTGGTACGTATGCTTGTATGTTGGAGGCATGACTCATGATAGTGTAAACCCGTTATTCATAGATATGAAATCCATAGCTCCTCTTTAGGAGTAGTTGATATCATCTTATATACATTATACTGTAATTGGAAAAATGGATCCCTCAACCATTTGGATACATAGGTGTAACCGAATGGTATATTGTCTTTGGATGGTAAGTTTTCTGATGGTGAGATAATGAAACGTAAGAGAAAAATAATCAGGAATGTAAGATAGAACTTGTCCTTAAACCGATTATAGATAATCCTATGGGGATACGATACATTATGATATGTCATGGAGACTTAGCTATACAGGCTTCGCAATTCTATATAGTTTAAGAGTGCAACTCTGGGCTTTTACTAGAGTAGTGTTGGAGTTGATAATTACAAAATGTATATATGGGATATTGGTTTTCATAATTATCGGGAGCTTGAACTATATAGGTCCATCAGGTCGCCTTTGTTAGCTCATAAAAATCTTGTAATGACACGGCGTGCTTTTCCAACAATTGGTGACTTGTATCAAATTATCAGATTGGTTGAAATTCGATAGGATCAGATAATTCATATCTATTTATCAGTTGAATTAATTTTGTGAATAAATTAATTCAAGATAAACTTCTTGAATCATTGGGATCAGATAATTCATGTCTGTTTATTGGTTGGATTAATTTTGAATAACTTAATTCAAGATAAACTTGTTGAATTATCAGGAATATTTATTTTCTTAGAGATTATCTAGATATGACTGTTTTAATCAGATAACTTCTTTATTGGGTTATTTGAATTAAAACTAAAGTTTTATCCTAAGAATCTCGGTGGGAAATAAAGATTCATAGGGATCATTTATAGGAAGTTCAGCAGGCCGATCTTTAAGTTTGACCTGCCGATGGAGCAAGTTCAATAGGCTGATCTAGAAGTTTAGCCTTTGATCGAGCATTAAATAAATCACACATTTCCACGCGGATTTTATCAGCTATTGTTTCTGATTTGATTTTGATTCGAATTTTTGAGACCTTAATTGATAAGGACTGATCCTTGGGCTCAACCTTTATAAATAAGGAGTGAGTCGCATTGTTTATTCAGATCAATTGAGAAATCTAGAGTGAGACTCTGCCAATGAGACTTTGTGACTCCTCGAAGAGCTATTGTTCACAAATCACGAACTATAGCTTTGGGTTTTTTTTCTCAATTGGTTGGAAGGAGAGCTACCTAGTGGAAGAGCTGTACGAGTGTGCCCACACACATGCTGGTTGTGGATAGACAATAACAAAGAAGGCCAGTTAGTTGAGGTCATTCTAGAATGCACATCTCTTCATAGACTATAAGAGCTTTTCAGCATTTACAAGGTTAGTAAGATCCGGTTAATTTATGCATATAGTATGAAAAACTTGTGTTTTGAAAAATACTTTAGTATAAAAATTTTAAAATTCTGCTACGTACTATTTTTCTAACAATTGGTATCGAGCCAAGGTTTTTACATAAATTTACAAGTTTGTGTTCATGCTATACGTATAAATTATGTGATCTTGATCTCTCTTATGCTTGAATTTAAGTTTTTTAGAGAGTTGGCACTCTAAGGTTTCTATATATTTATATGTTGTCATGGATTATATGGTGAATGATTATTAATTAATTATGGTAGATTATATTATTATTTATTTATTAATTAATTAATTAATTTATATCGGTCATGGTTCCTCAAAGGTTAGAATGTGTATCTAAGTTTTTCATGTAATTAGATGGCAGATTATCACCTCCATCTAGGAATTATTATTTAATTTTAAATTTGTAAGAATTTTGTGATTAAATAATCATTTGGAGAAGACGGATCTTGAAGATGGATAATAGCGTTTCCAAGTATTTCCTGAGTCTCTAATTTTAAGTTTTTGAGTTGTTAAAAATAAAATTGATAAATTGCATTAAAAGATGTAGTTTTTGGAAAAATGTGACTTCTGCTCGGTCGACATGTTGAACCCTTAGTTCAACAGGCTGATGGTCATAGAATTGGCAGGCCAAACTTTAAGTCCAACAGGCTATCAACGGGGTAGAAATCTAGTGGCACTGGTGGCAGGCCGAACATTCTAGTTCAACAAGCCAAACTGTCATAATCGGCAGGCTGACATGAAAAGATTGGTAGGCTGATGGGTCATGACTAGCAGGCCGATCATATAGATCAGTATGCCAACAGATAGCTATGATTTTTCAAAAAAGGTGCATTTTAGATGTAGTTTTGATTTTATTTTTGGGACAATTCTAAGAAACAATAAATTTAGATATGACCGAAAATATGGAGTATTTGATCTATGTAGGATTGAAAGCTTAAAGATGGACATTACATGGAGATTCAAGGATGAAGAATCAATAATATGTTTCAATTATTCTCTTATAATCCTTGTTTTTTTTTCCTCTAGGGTGGAACTATAATATTACGGTTATTTATTATTTTGCTTATAGCTTTGCATGATTGCTTTGCTTGTCTGCATTATAATATGATTTGCCATGTATATTGATAACATGTCATATAGAATAGGGAGTGTTACTCAATTAAAAATTTTTCATGCATGTTCTTAAAATAAAACCTTGATTTCAAAAGAATGAGTGGGAGAAGGTTTTTGAAGAGAAGACCTATGGCCTCCATCGTTGGTCTATAGGTAGTATATGGTGGTTCCGACCCTTAGGAAGGGACTTCATCATGTACCAAGGTGGATCTCCGAGAGGATAAGGTATTTTAGCATGATTTGTGGTTGCACACCTCTATGTGGTCATTATAAATCATGGATAAAATATTGAAACGATGGTTATATGCTCATGGTAATTTTATTATTAACCTCCTCTCAGAACTCTGTTAATAAAATTGATGGCCAAAGAAACGATTATTAATATATGTTGGATTATATGGGCCTTGAATGGCATATATTAATCAAGAGAGGATCCATGTTCCTAATTGAATTTGGCAAGACTCCTCTAGAAGCTTGTTGAATTTTGAGTTGGGAATTATCGTTGTAAGATTGTGATATTTTCAAGGTTTTGACACAAAAACACATTTGTATGTTTTACATGATTGTGTTATCTAACTAAATAATTATGATATGTTTGCTTATGTTTGGTATACGATTCTTTATTGTAGATTAAAAATGTCTACAAACACTTTATCATCGATACCTGACAAAAACCAATTAACCGGTGAGAACTATAATGATTGGAAACAGAATCTAAACATCGTCTTGTCCTTTAAGAAACTAAAATTTGTGCTGATGACACCTTGTCCTCCCGAGCATATGGGGATTCCACCAACGATCAAATCCAAGCATATGATCGTTGAAAAGATGCTAATAATCAAGCTCGCTGCTATGTTATGGCCAACATGAATAACGTGCTGTAGGCTAAACATGAGGATTATGAGACTATTAAGTAGATCTTGGATAATCTAAAAGATATGTTTGGAGGCCCGACCTTAACAAACCAGCAAGGGGCATTTCGAAAACTTCTTAACTGCAAACAAAGACCGGGGACATCTGTAAAGGAGCATATGATGTTAGTCATGGGTTACCTCGCTGAGGCTCAAACCAATGAAGCTGACATTAATGTTGAAATTCAGATACTATGGTTTTTACGACTCTATCTAAGGAGTTTGTTCCATTTCAAGCTACATTTAATTTGAGCAGTACGCAGAATATGACCTTGACAAAGTTGATGAAACAGCTATAGGAGTTTGAACTGCTGATCAGAAAGTCTCCTGCAGGTGGCGAGGCCAACTTGGCAGTTGCTTTTGGTTCCAATCCCAATCTTGGTAATGAAAAGAAACAACAGGCTAAGAACAGAAGTCTTCTATTCCTGTAAATGGCAAGAACAAGAAGAAAAAGAAGAAGAACCCGAAGAAGCTAAAGTGCTTCTTTTGCAGGAAGGTCAGGCACATCAAGAAGAATTGCAAGGACTTCATTTCCCGATGAGGCAAGTGTGATCTTCTGTATTTAGAAACTTGTTTGGTTAAGGAATCCAGTGACATTTGGGTCATAGATTCCAGGGCAACTGATCATGTTTGTGTTTCTCTATAAAGGTTCAAAGAAACGAGAAGTCTGTTGTATGAAAACTTCACCCTTTAGATTGGCGATGGATACTTGGTCTTTGCTGAAGCAGTGGGAGACATCCATCTATATTTTGATAATTATAGGAATTTAATTTTGTGAGATTGTTTTTATGTTTCTAAATTTAAGACTCCTATTTAAAGACTCCTATTTGGTTTCTTTTAATAATAAAGTGGTGATTTATAAAAACAAATCTTTTATTAGTTCTAGATGGATGCAAAATAATCTATATTTTATCAAACCTAAGATAGACTTACTACTTAATGCTGAGATGAATGATAATATTTCTAAAATACTTAAAATTCTAACACTAATAAGACTTATCTTTGGCATTTATAACTTGGTCGTATTAACCTAAATAGGATTCAAAGGTTGGTATGGGATGGACCTTTAAGTCACTTAAAGGTGGAATCTATACCATAATGTGAATCTTGTTTGGAGGGTAAAATGACTTAAAGACCATTCGGGTCTAAGGGCAATAGGGCCAAAGGGGTTCTAGAACTTGTGAATAGTGATGTTTGCGGACCGATGAATATCCAGGCACGAGGAGGGTAAGAATACTTTGTCACTTTTATTGACGTTTACTCATGGTATGGGTCTGTGTACCCGATGCCCCACAAAAGCGAAACTTTTGATAAGTTTAGGGAGTTTTGGGCTAAAGTGGAAAAGCAATTGGGTAGACCCATAAAGGCACTTCGATCCAATCGAGGTGGTGAATACTTTTCTGATGAGTCCTTGGAACACTTATTAGAGAATGGAATTTTATCCCATTTGACTGCACTGGGCACTCCAAACCAGAATGGCGTAGCATAGAGAAGGAATAGGACTTTGTTGGACATGGTTAAGTCCATGATAAGTTATTCATCATTACCTTTGTCCTTTTGGGGATATGCACTACAAACCACGTGTTATCTTTTAAACAATGTGCCTTTAAAATCGGTTTCTAAAACTCCTCAAGAGTTGTAGACGCGCAAAAAGACATCCTTAAACCATATTTGCATATGGGGATGTTTGGCTCATGTCTTGTTTAGGGATGTGAATAAGTTGGAAGCGCGTTCAAAAGTTTGCATGCTTGTAGGATATCCAAAAGGGACTAAAGGTAGTTATTTTTATAACCCAAAGGAAAATAAAGTCATGGTTTCAACTAATGCAACTTTTCTTGAAGAGAGTTACATGGATGACTTTAAGCCTCGAAGCAAAGTGGTGCTTGAGGAGTTGAGGAGTGATTCGATCACTCCAAGGGTTTCGACTGAAATGTTCCGATCAATGTAAAAAAACCAAACAAACCTAGACAACAACATAAAGGGTTCGGCGTAGTGGGAGGATCAGGCGTCAACCCAAGAGGTATATGTTCAATGGTGAGGCCTACTTGGCTGAACCGGATGAACATGATAGGGATCCTTACACTTATGTAGAGGCTATAGAGGATGTTGATTTAAAACTTTAGACAAAGGCCATGAACACAGAGATGAAGTCTATGGAGACTAATCAGGTCTGAGAGCTTGTGTATCTTCCCGATTGGGTAAAACCATAGGGTGTAAGTGGATCTACAAGAGGAAAAAAGAAGTGAATGGAAAGGTTGAAACCTTTAAGGCTTGACTAATAGCTAAGGGATACACGCAAAAGGAAGGAATCTACTATGAGGAAAACTTTTCGCCTATAGCCGTGCTAAAGTCCATATGAATTCTCTTGTCTATAGTTGTGCACTCGATTACGAGATTTGACAGATGGATGTCAAGGCGACTTTTTAAATGACTATCTTGATGAGTCCATTTATATGAAACAACCAGACGAGTTCAATGCCAAGGGTCAGGAGAGTATGGTTTGTAAGCTGCTAAGGTCAATTTGTGGACTTAAGCAGGCTTCTTGTTCTTCGAATATAAGATTTGATCAAGCGATCAAGACTTATGGGTTCATACAAAATGTCGACGAACCATGTGTTTATAAACACATAAAGGATGAAAAAGTGGTTTTTCTGCTGCTCTACGTAGGTGAGATTTTGCTAAGAGGCAATGACATTGGCAAATTGTCATTAGTCAAATTATGGTTGACCAAGCAGTTTGACATGAAGGACTTAGGTAAGGCTAATTTTGTTCTTAGTATCCAGATCTTTTGTGATAGGAAGAACAAAATAATAGCTTTGTCCCAAGTGGGCCATATAGATAAGATTCTCAGGAAGTTTGCAATATAGGATTCCAAGAAGGTGGGCAAGGTCTAGAATTACTCTTTCCAAGAAAGACTCTCCAAAGTCTGAGGAAGAAAGAGAATACATGAAGAAGGTGTCTTATGCTTCAACAGTGGATAGTCTCATGTATGCCATGTTTTACACACGACTAGATATTTGTTATATAGTTGGGATTGTAAGTCGATTTTAGATAGATCCGGACCAAACCACTAGGTTGCGATCAAGCATATTTTCAAGTACCTGAGAAGGACTCAAGTGTATATGCTTGTGTATTCGGGTGAGGACTTAACTCCTCTAGGATACACAAATTCAGATTTTCAATCTTGTTTGGATACGACAAGATTCACTTCTGGGTTTGTGTTTACTCTAGGCGGTGGTGCCATTTGTTGGAGAAGTGTGAAGTAAGATTACACTTTAGATTCAACAATAGAGGCTGAGTATGTGGCAACTAGTGATACTTCAAAAGAAGCAGTGTAGCTCTGCAAGTTCTTTGCGGATCTTGAGGTAGTTCTTGGTATGGAAAAAACAGTATCACTATACTGTGATAACAATGTAGTGGTAGCTAATGCCAAGGAATCAAGATTTCACAAGAAGAGTAAGCATATTGATTAGAAGTATCATGTGATAAAGGACTTCGTAGAAGTTGAGCATGTCGTTGTATGCAAAATCGCATCAAAGGACAATTTAGCTGATACATTCACGAAGACACTTACCAGGAGAGTCTTCGAGAGCCATGTGGAAGCTATGGGAATGTAAGATTTATCATATTTACTCACTTAGTGCATGTGGAAGACTGCTAGACATGTATGCCCTAAGGAGTAAAAATATAATATGTTTTTGGAGACATTTTTATTAGTAAAGAATTTATTTATTATATACCAAATCTTGTCCTCTTTACATTCATATTTGTTGAATGTATGTTAAGCAAATAAAAGTCTGAGATTGTCGGTCTAAACTTTTAAGAATTGGGCATATGATGGACAAATTATACGAAAGACACGATTCTTAAGGTGACAGTTTAAATCATAAGATCCGCTATCGAGAGAATAAAGTTAGGCGCTTTATTCATGCCAAGATTGTTATGTTGTCTATATTCCTAACTGGAGATGATTTATCTTGACCATCAGAGGTGAACTCCTTGAATAGAAACATTGGCACATTGTCATAAGTGACGATGTGTTAGATCGGGACATAAAGTGAATTGATTTGGATTAAGAATTTTATCTCGACAAATCGATTCACTTTAGATAATAATTTGTATTGTATCTTAATCTCGAGATGAATAGTGATCCCGTTGTCTTGACTTCTATCTTTTGATATACTAAAGGGTAACACCCATATTTTAATAGTGGTACGCAAGCTATTACGTTGGAGGCATGACTCTTGATAGTGTAGACCCATTATTTATAGATATGGAATCCATATCTTCTCTTTTGGAGTAGTGATATTCTCTTATATGTATTATCCTGTAATTAGAAAAATGTAGCATTCAACCATTTAGATACATAGGTGTAACCGCATGGTATACCGTCTTTGGATGATAAGTTTTTCGATGGTGAAATAATAGAACATAAGAGAAAAATAATCAAGAAGGTAAGATAGAACTTGTCCTTAAGCCGATTATGGATAATCCTATAGGGATACGATACACTATGATATGTCATGGAGACTTAGCTATATGGGCTTCGTAATTTTATATAATTTGAGAGCGCAGTTCTAGGCTTTTACTAGAGTAGCGTTGGAGTTGATAATTATGAAATGTACATTTAGGATATTAGGTTTCATAATTATCGGGAGCTTGAACTATATAGGTTGATCAGGTCCCCTTTGTTAGCTCATAAAAATCCTGTGACGATATGGCGTGCTTTTCCAATATTTGGTGACTTGTGTTGAATTATCAGATCGGCTGAAATTTGATAGGATCAAATAATTCATGTCTATTTATCGGTTGAATTAATTTTGTGAATAAATTAATTCAAGATAAACTTGTTGAATCATCGAGATCGGATAATTCATGTTTGTTTATCGGTTGAATTAATTTTGTGAATAAATTATTCAAGATAAACTTGTTGAATCATCAGGATTGGATAATTCATATTTGTTCATTGGTTGGATTAATTTTGAATAAATTAATTCAAGATAAACTTGTTAAATTATCAGAAATATTTATTTTCCAAGATATTATCTAGAAATGACTATTTTAATCAGATAACTTCTCTAGCGGGTTATTTGAATTAAAACTGAAGCTCTATCCCAAGAATCTCGGGTGGGAAATAAAGATTCGCATGGATCATTTATTGAAAGTTTAGGAGGCTAATCTTTAAGTTCAGCCTGCCGATGGAGCAAGTTTGGCAGGTCGATCTAGAAGTTCAGCTTGCCGACCGAGCATTAAACAAATCACGTGTTTCCATGTAGATTTTATCAGATATTGTTTCTGATTGATTTTGATTCAAATTTTTGAGGCCTTATCTGATAAGAACTGACCATTGGGCCCAACTTCTATAAACAGGGAGTGAGTCTCATTTTTTATTCAGATCAGTTGAGAAATCTAGAGTGAGACTCTGTGACTCCCCGGCGAGCTATTGTTCACAAATCACAAACTATAGCTTTGGGTTTCTTTTTCTTAATTGGTTGGAAGGAGAACCACCTAGTGGAAGAGTTGTACCAGTGTACCCACACACACACCGGTCGTGGATAGACAATAGCAAAGAAGGCTAGTTATTTAAGGTCTTTCTAGAGCACACATCTCTTCACAAACTGTATGAGCTTTTCAGCATTTAAAAGGTTAGTAAGTCTGGTTAATTTATGCATATAGTATCACAAACTTGTGTTTTGAAAAATACTCTGGTATAAAAATTTTAAAATTCCACTGCGTACTATTTTTTCAACAGATAACATGTCCAGTAAAATAGGGAGTGTCGTTCATTAACATAAAACCTTGATTTTTAAAATATTAAGTGAGAGAAGGTTTTCGAAGAGAGAACCTAGGTCCATTGGTAACACATGGTGGTTTCACCCTAGGAAGGGATATATCATGTATCGGGTTAGATCTTTAAAAGGATAATTTACTTTAGCATGTTTTATCATTGTTTACCTCTAGGTGACAATTATAAACCATGGATAAAGTATTTGAAACGATGGTTAAACGCTCAAGATTAATTTTATTATCAACCTCCCCTAGGAGCTTTGGTAATAAAATTAATAGCCAAAGAAATCGATTATTAGTATATGCTAGATCATACAGGTCTTAGCTGGTGCATATTAATCGAAGGGGATTTGTATTTCTAATTGAATTTGGCAAGTTTCCTTTAGGCGGCTTATTAAATTGTGAGTTAGGAATATCATTGTAAGGTTGTGATTTTTTCAAAGTTTTGACACATGAACACATTTTATGCTTACTTGTTTGTGTTATCTTACTAAAGTTATTATTTCAAGTTTGCTTATGTTTGCTATATGAATCTTTATCGTAGATCAAAATATCTAAAAATGTTTTATCTTTGATACTTGTAAAAACATTTTAATTGTCAAGAACTATAATGATTGGAAACAAGACCTAAATATTGTCCTATCGTTTGAGAAACTAAAATTTGAGCTAACTACCCTATGTACTCCTGTGCCTACCAACGAATCCATTTATGGATAAATCCAAATGTATGATTACTGGAAGGATGCTGATGATCAAGCCCGCTGATATATCACGGCTAGCATGAATAACATGTTATAGGCTCAACATGAAGATCATAAGATTGCTTGCCAGATCTGTTGGGTTTTGTGATTCAATTAAGTAGCGGAAAATTAAAATTAATTCCCACAAAACCCTCATAGGGTCTATGCAATTCGATTAGAATGATAGGAAAGCCATAGAATCTTACCAGGATAACAAAAAGGGGCAAGATTTCTGGAAGGATGAGAGCGGGTTCACTCCGGTGACACCCTAACTCGAGCTTTTTGTATTCGGGATCGGATTCAGACGTTGTTACTTAGAGCAACGCCCTTTGTAGGTATTCACATGAACAGATTCTCTCAAAACGAATTGGTGTGCTAGCACCCTCTCCTTTGCGTTAAATGAATCTCTCTAATTTTTAGGGTTTTTAATGTTCTTGCGTTTTAGAATAATAGAACGCCTTCGTTCTTCTTAATTTGGCTAGAAACCCTAAAACAGATATATATATATATATTGACTTCGAGATAGAGTCAGATTTTAACTAGTGTAAACTGTAATTTGAATATGATTTAGAGAATCTAGACAATGTCTGTAATTCGAATATGATTCAGAGAATCTAGATAATGTCAGTAATTCGAATATGATTCAGAGAATCTAGATAATGTCAGATTCAATGAACCTAGACATATCTAGTTCATTGAATCTGGACATTGTCAGGTTCATTGAACCTAGACACAGTAAACCCAAAATTGGTTTTTGGTCTGTTCTAAGTGTGCGACCCTATAGGTTCACATAACGTTGGTAGTGGGCTTGAAATTTTGTTTTTGGGCCACAAATCATAAACGGCCTCTAACAAGACATTATGTTTACCCAAGTTATGTGAATGTCAATAATCCGACACAACATAATCCACAATAAGTATTAAAGTCCTTTTATCACTAGATACCTTGATTGAACATAAGGCATGGTTTATGTCAACCTTATACTATTCAATCATATTATTTCTCGATCTTAAGTAGATTGATATTGATAACCCTTATCAATTCATTCTAGTATGGCCACACATTTTTTTTCAGTCCAACTTATCGAGGGGCCTATAGATATCTTTCTCATAATTGAGAGACAAATTCCTTCTTAATTACTCATATTCCTCACATGATTCACTCTATATCCAACAACAACCCATTCTATCATCTTATTAAAGATAATATTAGAATATGTCAAAATATAAAACTCGTCATGTAGGAAACAATGGTGATTTCAGGTCAGAGGACTAGGATAATACTATTATGATGAGAATTACTTATGACAATTATCCATACAATATTCTCATAGCGGGACGATCCAATACATTTTTTCTCAAATATGTATCTATGAGTTGACTTAGTATCTCATACACATGATTGGTAAAACATAATCATCAGTCAAACTTTATACTAGTCTTCATTCATTATTATCCCAATAATAATGATCGACTAAGGATAATTTAGAATAGAATTTAATTTTTACCTAAGAGTTTTACTATCAAGTCACATACTTGATGACCTTAAGCAGAATTAACTATTCATAGAATTAGAATAAAAAAACAATAATGAAAATGCCTCTTTATTAATAAAATGTAAATGTAATGAAGTCAAAATATGGTCATTACAAAATTGGCCTAGGGCACATCACTAACAATCTCCCACTTACACTAGGCCCAATGAATATTGTATCTAATACCCATTGACCTAGTATGACTCTCATGCTTAGCTGTGGAAGAGGCTTAGTGAGTGGATCAACAACATACTCATTTGTAGGTACTTTGCATATCTTCACGTCTCCTCTCTCAATGATTTCTTGAATGAGATGATAACGCCTGAGTATGTGTTTGGATCGTTGATGTGACCTAGGTTCCTTAGCCTGTGCTATGGCCCGTTATTATCACAATACAAGTCTACTGGATCTGATATACTAGGAACAACACCTAATCCAGTAATAAACTTTTTGATGCAAACTGCTTCCTTAGCTGCTTCTGAGGTAGCTTTATACTCAGCTTTTGCTGTAGAATCAGCAACGGTGTCTTGCTTTGAACTTCTCCAACTCATTGCACCTCCATTCAAACAGAACACATAACCTAACTGTGATCGAAAGTCATCCTTGTCAGATTGGAAGTTGGCATCTGTGTAACCACTTACAACAAGCTCATCTTCCTTTCCTCCATACAGTAAGAATGCATCCTTAGTTCTTCTCAAATATTTAAGGATATTCTTGACTGTTGTCCAGTGACTTTCACCTGGATCTAATTGGTATCTGCTAGTTATGCTTAAGGCATATGAGACATCAGGTCGAGTACATAGCATTGCATACATTATAGATCCAATGGCAGAAGCATATGGAATCTTATTCATGCAGTATCGCTCATCCTGTGTCATTGGACACTGAGTCTTGCTGAGACTAATTCCATGTGACATTGGCAAGAATCCCCTCTTGGAATCTTGCATACTAAACCTGTTTAGTACCTTGTCAATGTATGTACTCTGACTTAGGCCAACAAGCCTCTTAGATCTATCCCTATAGATCTTGATGCCTAGAATATAGGTAGCTTCACCTAAGTCTTTCATGGAGAAACAATTTCCTAACCATGATTTAACATTTTATAGAGTAGGGATATCGTTTCCAATGAGTAATATGTCATCAACATATAGCACTAGAAAGACTATTGCACTCCCACTAACCTTCTTGTAAACACAAGGCTCATCTTCATTTTTAATGAAACCAAACTCTTTGATTGCTTCATCAAAATGAAGATTACAACTCTGAGATGCTTGCTTAAATCCATAAATGGATCTTCGAAGCTTGGAAACCTTTCCAGAATTCTTAGGACTAATAAAACCCTTGGGTTGTGTCATATACACATCCTCAAGTAGGTTTCCATTAAGAAACGTTGTTTTGACATCCATTTGCCAAATCTCATAATCATAGTATGCAGCTATGGCGAGGAGAATCCGAATGGATTTAAGCATAGCAACTGGCGAAAAAGTTTCATCATAATCTATACCATGTGTTTGCTTGAAACCTTTTGCAACCAATCTTGCCTTAAAGGTATGCACATTGCCATCCATATTTGTTTTCTTTTTGAAAACCCATTTGCACCCAATAGTCTTTAAACCATCAGGCGGATCAATCAAATTCCATACTTGATTATCATACATGGAATGCATCTTTGACTTCATGGCTTCTGGCCATCTATCACAGTCAGGGCTATTCATGGACTCCTGGTAGGATGTGGGCTTATTTTGATCCATAATCATCACATCATCATTATCAGTTAAGAGAAATCCATATCTCTTAGGGCTCTGACGTGTCCTACCAGACCTCCTCGGGCCTTATGTTACTTGTGTAGGCTCAACAACTACTTGTTGATCTAGTTGAGATTCCACAAGTGGTTCAATGCTATTTTGTGGTTCTTGAATTTCTTCAAGTTGAACTTTACTCCCACTAGTTCCTTTAGAAATGAATTCTCTTTCTAAAAAGACACCATTTCAAGCAAGAAATACTTTGTTCTTAGAAGCATTGAAGAAGTAATATCCTTTAGTTTCTTTAGGATATCCCACAAAAGGCATTTGTCTGATTTTGGTGCCAATTTATCTAAAATTTGATGCTTTACATAAGCCTCATATCCCCAAATCTTAAGAAAAGACAAACTAGGCGACTTCCCGGTCCACATCTCATATGGTGTCTTTTGAACCGCCTTTGATGGAACTCTGTTCAATATGAAAATAGCAGTTTCCAAAGCATATCCCCAAAAGGATATTGGAAGATCTGACTGACTCATCATAGATCGAACCATATCCAATAAAGTTTGATTTCTCTGTTCAGACACACATTTCCATTGTAGAGTTCTTGGTAGAGTTAATTGTGAGAATATACCACAATCTCTAAGATGATCAATGAATTCTTAGTTTAAGTATTCACCACCTCGATCTGATCGAAGTGCTTTACTACTTTTACCAAGTTGATTTTGTACTTCATTTTTGAAAATTTTAAACTTTTCAAAAGAATTAGATTTTTGTTTCATTAGATAGACATAGCCATATCTATTGAAATCATCTATGAAAGTAATGAAGTATTGAAAACCTCCTTTAGCAGTGGAACTTAAAGGTAAACATACATCAGAATGTACAAGGCCCAATAAGTCATTAGACCTTTCACCATGTCTAGTAAAAGGTGTCTTAGTCATTTTGCCTAATAAACAAGATTCACATACTTCAAATGATTCAAAATCAAATGAATTCAAAAGCCCATGTTGATGGAGTTTTGAAATGCATTTCTCTTTTATATGGCCCAAACGACAGTGCCAAAGATAGGTAGGGTTTAAATCTTTAGATTTAAATTTCTTTGAATTAACATTATAGATGGACTTTTCATTTGTGTTTTCAATGTTCAGAACATAAAGACCATTCGTTTGTGGAGCATATCCATAGAAAATGTTATCATGGTAAATGGAGCATTTATTATTCTTAATAATAAACTCAAAACCTTCTTTGTCCAAACAAGAAACGGAAATAATATTCCTACTCATAGCAGGTGCATAATAACAATTTTTTAAACTTAAAACAAGTCCACTAGGCAAAGTGAACTCATATGTTCCTACAGCTAAAGCAGCAACTCTTGCTCCATTTCCAACTTGTAGGTCCACTTTGCGTTTAGCCAAGATTCTACTCCTCTTAAGACCTTACACATTAGTACAAATGTGAGATCCAGATCTAGTATCTAATACCTAGGAATTAGAAGTAGACAAATTGACTTCTATAACATAAATACTTGAAGGAGTAGTCGCACTACTCTTCTTCTTCTTCAGATCATCCAAATAGAGCTTGTAGTTTCCTTTCCAATGACCAAGCTCATTGTAGAAAAAGCATACTCCCTCCTTTGGTGGTTTAGCCTTAGGTTCAAGATTGGGCTTGGGGTTAGGCTTGGGCTTCTTAAAGTCCTTGGGAGCCTTATTCTTGCTCTTACCCTTTCCTTTCCTTTTTATACATTTCTCGTTATTAACCATCAGAACATCTTTGGTATTCTTGATGTTCTGTTTAGCAATCTTAAGCATCCCATGTAACTCAGAAACAGTCTTCTCCATATTATGTATGTTGTAGTTCATAGCGAACCCATCATAAGCGTCTAGCAAAGATTGGAGAATGATGTCAACAGCCAACTCTTGGCTAATCTCAAGACCAAGTTTCTACAAATGATCAAGATGACCCTTCATCTTCAAAACACAAGGACTCACTGAACTGCCAGTAGTCAACTTGCACAAGAGTAATGCCTTTAAGGTGGCAAACCTCTCAATTCTAGCTTTCTCTTGGAACATTTCCTTGAGATGGCCTATCATGGTATAAGCCTCCATTTTCATCAGTTGCTTCTGAAGCTTTGATTCCATGCTTCCAAGCATGAGGCAAGTGACATCAATAGAGTCATTGAGATGCTTACTATGAGCATCCTTTTGAGCTCTAGGAGCATTAGCAGCTAGTTCATCAGGGATAGGTTGATCAAGGACATATTCCTTCCTCTCTTGCTTAAGAACAATTCTCAAGTTTCTATACCAGTCAAGGAAGTTAGTCCAATTGAGCTTATCCTTCCCAAGGATCGTTCATAGTGACAATTTAGATGTGGTATTTGATGCCATTATCTATAACAAATATATACACAGAGTACTTAGCATATTTTTAACCAGGCATAATTTAAATCCCACTAATTTTATCAAATTAATAACCCTCAATATTAATTTGGCAATCACAACAATTGTAATTTTAGTGGGCCAAGATCCATATTTCACCTCACTTTAAGTAAGCTTTGGCTTATCACCTAAAGTATGGTTATTTAGGTAGGTAACACCTTACCAATTACATCTTATATAACTCTTAGATAAATATGGGATTTGACATCACATGTCCTGGCAAATTAAAACCCCATATAATGCCCTAGGTCCAAAACCGTTTTGATAACCTAGTTAAGTCTAACCATTTCAAACATATAGATATCACTGTTATCCATCTTGTCTTACCTAGATGGCTTAACACACCCTTCTTTGGCAGAACCTATGTTTAGCAATCCAAGTCTTGACAAGTGTTGAATTATGGGAGGCATTTTAATGACTTAATATCAAGTGAGGGTTGTACTTTTATTATTTTTTTATTTTATTGTTTATTATTATGTCACTTCACATACATAGCATCATATATACAGCATCACATGCATAGCATAATAATAATACAGTAAACGTGTCATAGCATGGCCCAAATCTAGATTGATCTTCATAAGCCAATATAAAGGTTAATGGTCAATCTTAGGTAATCTTTATATCCATGGATTTCCTTAGATTGCCACGAACGGACTCCATCTTGAGCCTCCATCCTGGACCTCCATCTATCTTGATCTTGGGCTTTGATTTTACATTACAAATTACAATCTAAACTTTTCTATTTCTACTAAATAAATAAATTACAACAAATTGAAAAACAACACGCAGGCCGTATTTAAAATTACAAACCCCAAATAAGTTAAATAAAACCTACCAATCATATTTGTATAAAGGACCATGCTATGCACCATGCAATTCACACTAAACACATAATCATAATAATATAATTTCATTATAGTTAAATTTTTATTATTACCAAAACGATTTATGTGACGAATCAATTCGGGGTCAAGGGGCAGTGCCCCTGCCCCTTGGCAGTGGTCCTGCTAGCCGGTTAGCGGGCGGGGTTCAAGGGGGCAGCGCCCCCATAAGGTAAATGATTTACCTTACTCGTTTGAATGAGTTGCTGCCTAAATCCATTAATTTTAGTTAATCAGATTACCTAATCTATTCATAACAGAATTAATTAATCTCTGTTTAACACTTAAAGGGATTCATAAAATTTATTGATATGTTCTAAACCGATCATCCTTGTTTAACAATTAAAAAAACTCGATGATATATATTAATCTGTTCAAAATAGATTATCACTATTTAACATTTAAACAGTCTGCCAACTTAATAAAACCGAAACCAGATTTACAGTATATCGTTTAATCCTCTTAAAACAGATTACTAGATTCTTATTAAATTGTAATATTAATCAAATTAACAACAACAGATTACAAGAAACAGTAAATGTATTAATCAAATTAACACGGTAAAATGTTTAATCAAATAAAACCTCAAACACATTAATCTAATTAATGCATAAATCGTATCTATGTATATCACATATACGACCACATAAAATCAATTTAATCAAATTCACAAGTTGCTCTGATATTAGTGTGAGGTTTTGTTGGATTTTGTGATTCAAATAAGCAGCAAAAAATTAAAATTAATTCCCACAAAACCCGTATAGGATCCATGCAATTCGATTAGATTGATAAGAAAGCTATAGAATCTTACTAGGATAACAAAAAAGGGGCAAGATTTTTGAAAGGAAGAGAGCGGGTTCACTTCGGTGACACCCTAACTCGAGTTTTTTGTATTCGAGATCGGATTCAGATGTTGTTACTTAGAGCAACGCCCTCTGCAGGTATCCACATGAGCAGACTCTCTTAAAATGAATTAGTGTGCTAGCACCCTCTCCTTTGCGTTAAATGACTCTCTCTAATTTTTAGGGTTTTTAATGTTCTCACCTTTTAGTAATCTATGAAGAGAAGTAACATTCCAGAAGAGCCTCAACCAACTGGTCTTCTTTGCTATTCTCTATCCACGATCGGAGTGAGTGTGGGCTCTCAGGTATTGCTCTTCCTCTAGGTGACTCTCCTTCCAAACAATTAAGAGAACCCGAAGCTAGTGTTTGTGATTTGTGAACAAGAGCTCTTAGGGAGTTTCAGATTGCACCAATAGAGTGTCTCTCTTAATCTCTCAATTGATCTAAATAACTTATGTGACTTACTCCCTATTTATAGAGGTTGGGTCTAGAGTCAGTCCTTATCAAATTAGGTCTCAAAAATTCGAATCAGAATCAAATTTGGATCAATATCTGATAAAATCCGTGTGAAAACGCGTAATCTTATCATTCACATTGCCTAATTGGCGGGCCGAACTTGCCTCATTGGCAGGCCAAACTTGAGAATCGACAAGCCGAACTGTCGAAAAAATCTCAGCGAATCTTTAATTTTTCACCTGAGATTCTATAGGATAAAGTCTCAATTTTAATTCAAATAACCCAATAGAGAAGTTATCTAATTAAAACAACTTTATCTAGATAATCTTTAGGAAAATAAATGAATTCTTAATAATTCTACAAGTTTATCTTGATTTAATTTATTCAAAATTAAATCAACCGATAAACAAATAAGAATTATCCAATCTCAATAATTCAATAAGTTTATCTTGAATTAATTTTATCACAAAATTAATTCAACCGATAAATAGACATGAATTATTTGATTCTTTCAAATTTCAATTAATTTAATAAATCTGACATAAGTCACCAATTATTGAAAAAGCATGTCGTATTGTTACAAGATGTAGTGAGCTAGCAAAGGGGACCAAATGGACCTATATAGTTCAAACTTTCGATAATTACAAAACCCAATATCCTAGATATACATTTCATAATTATCAACTCAAACGCTACTCCACTAACAGCTTGGAGCTGCACTCTCGAACTACATAGAATTACGAAGCTCGTATAGCTAAGTTTTCATGACATATCATAGTGTATCGTATTCCTATAGGATTATCCATAACCGACTTAAAAACAAGCTCCATCTTACTTTCTCGATTATTTTTATCTTACGTTCATTATCTCACCATCCAAAGACAATATACCATTCGGTTACACCTATGTATCCAAATGGTTGAGCGCTCTAATTTTCCAATTACAGGATAACGTATATAAGAGGATATCACTACTCCTAAAGGGGAGCTATGGATTCCATATCTATGAATGACAGGTCTACGCTATCAAGAGTCATGCCTCCAACGTACTGACATGCATACCACTATTAAGATGTGGGTGTCACCTTTTGGTACATCAAAAGACACAAGTCAAGACAACAGGCCCACTATTCATCTCAAGATTAAGATACAATACAAATGATTATCTAAAGTGAATCGATTTGCTGAGACAGAATTATTAATCCAAATCAATTCACTTTATATTCCGATCTAACACATCATCACCTTTAACAATGTGCTAATATTTCTATTCACAGAATCCACCTCCAATGGTCAAGACAAACCATCTCCCAATAGGGATATAGACAACATAACAATCTTTACATGAATAAAGTGCCCAACTTTATTCCCTCGATTACAGATCTTATAATTTAGACCGTCACCTTAAGAATCGTGCCTTCCATATAATCTGTCCATCATATACCTAATTCTTAAAGGTTTAGACCGGCAGTCTTAGACTTTTGTTTGCTTAACATACATTCAACAAGTATGAACATAAAGAGGACAAGATTTGGTATATAAATAATGAATAAATTCTTTATTGATAAAAATGTCTCCAGAAACTGATTACATTTTTACTCCTTAGGGCATACATGTCTAACAATCTCCCACTTGCAATAAGTGAGTAAATATAACAAATCTCGCATCCCTATAGCTTCCACATGCCTCTTGAAGACTCTCCCAGTAAGTGTCTTCGTAAATAGATCAGCTAAATTGTCCTCTTAGGCGATCTTACACACTGTGACATGCCCGCCCTTAATGAAGTCCTTTATCACATGATACTTTCAATCAATATGCTTACTCTTCTTGTGAAATCTTAGTTCCTTAACATTAGCTACTGCCGCACTGTTATCATAATATAGTACACTGCCTTATCCATACCAAGAACTACCTCCAAATCCCTAAGGAACTTGCAGAGCCACACTACTTCTTTCGAAGCATCACTAGCTGCCACACACTCAGCCTCCATCATTGAATTCGAAGTGCAATCTTGCTTCTATTAGACATGAATGCCCTAAGAAGTAAAAATATAATAAGTTTTTGGAGATATTTTTATCAATAAATAATTTATTTATTGTTTATATACCAAATTTTGTCATGTTTACATTCATATTTGTTGAATGTATGTTAAGCAAACAATAGCCTGAGACCGTCGGTCTAAACCTTAAGAATTGGGCATATGATTGACAAATTATACGAAGGACATGATTCTTATGGTGATGGTATAAATCATAAGATCCACAATTGAGGGAATAAAATTGGGCACTTTATTCATGTAAAGATTGTTATGTTGTCTATATCCCAATTGGAAGATGGTTTGTCTTGGCCATCGGAGGTGGACTTCGTGAATAGAAACACTGGCACGCTGTCATAAGTGACGATGTGTTGGATCAGGACATAAAGTGAATTGATTTGGATTAATAATTATGTATCGGCAAATTGATTCACTTTAGACAATCATTTGTATTGTATCTTAATTTTGAGATGAATAGTGGGCTTGTTGTCTTGATTTTTGTCTTTTGATGTACCAAAAGGTAACACCCACATCTTAATAGTGGTATGCATGCCGGTACATTGAAGGCATAACTCTTGATAGCGTAGACCTATTATTCATAGATATGGAATCCATAGCTCTTCTTTAGGAGTAGTGATATCCCCTTATATGAGTTATCCTGTAATTAGAAAACTGGAGCGCTCAACCATTTGGATACATAGGTATAACCAAATGGTATACTGTCTTTGGATGGTAAGTTTCTGATGGTGAGATAATGGAACGTAAGATAAAAATAATCGAAAAGGTAAGACAGAACTTGTCCTTAAGCCGGTTATGGATAATCCTATGAAGATACAATACACTATGATATGTCATTGAGACGTAGCTATACAGGCTTCGTAATTTTATATAGTTCGAGAGTGCAGCTCCAAGCTTTTAGTGGAGTAGGGTTGGAGTTGATAATTATGAAATGTACATCTGGGATATTGGGTTTCGTAATTATCAGGAGCTTGAACTATATAGGTCCATTTGGTCCCCTTTGCTAGCTCACAACATCCTGTAACAATATGGCATGCTTTTCCAATAATTGGTGACTTATGTCAGATTTATTAGATTGGTTGAAATTCGAAAGAATCAAATAATTCATGTCTGTTTATCGGTTGAATTAATTTTGTGATACAATTCGTTCAAGATAAAGTTGTTGAATTATTGAGATCATATAATTCTTGTATGTTTATCGGTTGATTTAATTTTGAATAAATTAAATCAAGATAAACTTGTAGAATTATTTGGAATTCATTTATTTTCTTAGAGATTATCTAGATAAAGTTGTTTTAATTAGATAACTTTTTTATTGGGTTATTTGAATTAAAAGTGAGACTTTATCCTATAGAATCTCAGATGGAAAATAAAAGATTCGCTAAGATATTAATCGGCAGTTTGGCATGCTGATCCTCAAGTTTGGCCTGTCGATAGGGCCTGTTCGGCTTGCCGATCATCCTGATCAGCCTACCGATGAGCGTAGGATAAGATCACGCGTTTTTGCGTAGATCTTATTAGATATTGATCTAAATTTAATTCTGAATTGAATTTTGAGACCTAATATGATAAGGACTGACCCTAGAGCCAACCTCTATAAATAGGGAGTAAGTCACATAAGTTAATCAGAGATCAATTGAGAGATTAAGAGTGATACTCTGCTGGTGAGAATCTGAAAACTCCCTAAGAGCTCTTGTTCACAAATCATGAACACTTGCTTTAGGTTATCTCAATTGGTTGGAGGGAGAGTCACCTGGTGGAAGAGCTGTACGTGTTAACTCACACTTGCTTCGATCGTGGATAGAGAATAGCAAAGAAGACCAGTTGGTTGAGGCTCTTTTGGAACGTTACTTCTCTTCACTGATTGTAGGAGCTTTTCGGCACACAAAGGTTAGTAAGATCTGGTAAATTTATGCATATAGCATGTCAAACTTGTGTTTTAGAAAATACTTTAATATAAAACTTTTAAAATTATGTTGCATACTATTTTTCTAACAATTGGTATCAGAACCATAGTTTTTATATAAATTTACGAGTTTGTGATCAAACTATATGTATAAATTTTGTGATCTTAATCTCTCTTATGCTTGAATTTAATTTTATAGAGAGTTGGCACTCTAGGTTTCTATATATTATATATGTTGTCACGGATTATGTGGTGAATGTTCATTAATTAATTATAGTTGATTGAATGGTTTTTTGATTATTTATTAATTAGTTAATTTATATCAGTTATAGTTCCTTAGAGGTTAGAATATGTATCTAGGTTTTTCATGTAATTAGATGACGGACTATCATCTCCGTCTAGGAATTATTATTTATTTTAAAATTTGTAAGAATTTTGTAATTAAATAATTATTCGGAGAAGACGGATCGAGAAGGCGGATCTAGAAGATTGATGATGACGCTCCCAAGTATTTTTTGAGTCTCTTATTTCATGTTTTTGAATTGTTGAAGATAAAATTGATGAATTGCATCAAAAATTGTATTTTCTGGAATGGGTGATTCTTGCTCGGTCGGCATGCCGAACCTTCCAGTTTGGCAGGCCGATGGTCGCAGATCGGCAGGCCGAACTTGGGGTTCAGTAGGCTGATAGTGGGGCGAAAATCAAGAGGCTCTGGTGGCAGGCCAAACTTTTAGTTCGGCAGGCAGATCTTTCATGAGTCGACAGGTCGATCTTCTTGATTGGTAGGCTAATGGTTCGTGATCGGCAGGCCGATCACCCAGATCGGCTTGCCGACCAAAGAGCTAGAAAATTTTCAGAAAAGGTGCAGCTTTTTCAGTGTAGTTCTAATTTTATTTTTGGGACGATTCTGATAGACATTAAATTTGGATATCACTGGAAATATGAAGTATTCGATTCATATGGGATTGAAGACTTAAAGATGAACATTACATGATGAGAGAAACAACCTGAGAATTCAAGGATGAAGAATCGATAATATGTTTCGATTATTCTCTTGTAATTTTTGATTTCTATTCTCTGGGGTAGAACCATAATATTATTGTCATTTAATATTTTGCTTATTGCTCTGCTTGATTACTTTGGTTGTCTGCATTATAATATGATTTGCCATGTATATTGATAACATGTCCTATAGAATATGGAGTGCCGCTCATATTAAAATTGTTCATGCATGTCTCTTAAAATAAAACCTTGATTTCAAAAGATTGAGTAGGAGAAGGTTTTCGAAGAGAGAACCCTAAGGCCTCCATCGTTAGTCCATAGGCAGAACATGGTGGTCCTGACCCCTAGGAAGGGATTTCTATCATGTACCAGATTAGATCTCTGAGAGGATAAGATATTTTAGCATGATTTATAGTTACACACCCCTAGGTGGTGATTATAAATCATGGATAAAATATTGAAACGATGGTTATGCACAAACGTTAATTTTATTATTAACCTCCCCTAGGAGCTCTGTTAATAAAATTAATGGCCAAAGAAACGATTATTAATATATACTGGATCATACGGGTCCTGGATGGCATATATTAATCAGGAGGGGTTAAATTTGGCATGACTCCCCTAGAAGCTTGTTGAATTATGAGTTGGGAATTATCGTTGTAAGGTTGTGATATTTTCAAGGTTTTGACACATAAAGACATTTGTATTTTTTACATGATTGTGTTATCTTACTAAATTATTATGATATGTTTGCTTATATTTGTCATATGATTCTTTATTGTAGATTAAAAATGTCTAAAAATGCTTTATCTTCAATACTTGACAAAAACCTATTGACTGGAGGGAATTATAATGATTGAAAACGGAACATGGATATCGTCCTCTCTTTTGAGAAACTGAAGTATGTGTTGACAACCCCTTGTCCTCCCGAGCCTACGGGAGACTCAACTAATGAGCATTTCTAAGCGTATGATCGTTGAAAATATGCTAATGATCAGGCAAGTGCTATGTTATGGCTCGCATGAATAACGTGCTGCAGGCTCAACATCAGATTATAAGACTGCGAAGCAGATCTTGGATAATCTTAAGGATATGTTTGGAGGCCAGGCCATAACAAAGCGGCAAGGAGCACTTCAAAAACTTCTTAACTATAAGCAGAGGCTGGGGACATCTGTAAAAGAGCACATGATGTTGGTCATGGGTTACCTCGTTGAGCCTCAAACCAATAGAGCCGACATCGATGTTGAAACTCAGATGACTATGGTCTTTGAGACTCTGTCAAAGGAATTTATTCCATTTAGAGCTACTTTTAATTTAAGCAATAGATGGGATATGACCTTAACAGAATTAATGAAACAGTTACAGGAGTTCGATCTGCTGATAAGCAAGTTTCTTACGGGTGGAGAGGCCAATTTGGTGGTTGCTTCTGGTTCCAATCATAACTCTGGGAATGGAAAGAAGCAATGGGCCAAGAACGGGAAGTCTTTTATTTCTGCTAACACCAAAAGTAAGAAGAAGAAGAAGAAGAACTCGAAGAAGCTTAAGTGCTTCTTTTGTGGGAAGGTTGGGCACATCAAGAAGCATTGCAAGGACTTCCTTTCTAGAGGAGGTAGGTGTGATCTTTTGTATTTAGAAACTTGTTTAGTTGAGGAATCCAGTGACATTTGGGTCATAGATTCCAATGCAACTAATCATGTTTGTGTTTCTCTGTAGGGGTTCAAAGAAACGAGAAGTCTGCTACATGAAGACTTCACGCTTCGGATGGGCGATGGATCCTTGATCTCAATGGAAGCAGTAGGAGATGTCCTTCTTTATTTTGATAATTATAGGAATTTATTTTTGCAAGATTATTTTTATGTTCCTAAATTTAAAAGGAATTTAATTTTTGTAGCTTGTCTATTTAAAGACTCATATTTGGTTTTTTTTAATGATAAAGTGGTGATTCATAAAAACAAATCTTTTATTTGTTCTGGATGGATGCAAAATAATCTATATTTTATCAAACCTAAGATGGACTTATTGCTTATGCTGAGATGAATGATAATAACTATAAAAGACTTAAAACTTATCACTCTAATAAGACTTAAAGGTGGAATCTATACCTCAATGTGAATCTTGTTTGGAGGGTAAAATGACCAAAAGACCATTCGGGTCTAAGGACAATAGGGCTGAAGGGGTTCTAGAACTTGTGCATAGTGATGTTTGTAGACTGATGAACATCCGAGCACGAGGAGGGTGTGAGTACTTTGTCACTTTTAATGACGATTACTCAAAATATGGGTATGTGTACCTGATGCACCACAAAAGCGAAACTTTTGACAAGTTTAGGGAGTTTTTGGGCTGAAGTGGAAAAGCAATTGGATAGACCCATAAAAGTACTTCGATTCGATCGAGGTGGAGAATACCTTTCTAATGAGTTCTTGGGACACTTAATAAAGAATGAGATTTTATCCTATTTAACTGCGTCGGGCACTCCGCAGCAGAATGGCGTAGTGGAGAGAAGGAATAGGGCTTTATTGAACATGGTCAGGTCCATGATGAGTTATTCATCATTGCCTTCATCCTTTTGGGGATATGCACTGCAAACTGCATGTTATATTTTGAACAATGTGCCTTCAAAATCGATCCATAAAACTCCTCACGAGTTATGGATGGGTAGGAAGACATCCTTAAACCATATTCGCATATGGGGATGTCTGACTCATGTCCTGTTTAAGGATTCGAATAAGTTGGAAGCACGTTCAGAAGTTTGCATGTTTGTAGGATATCCAAAAGGGACTAAAAGAGGTTATTTGTAAAACCCAAAGGAAAATAAAGTCGTGGTTTCAACTAATGCAACTTTCCTTGAGGAGAGTTACATGGACGACTTTAAACCTCGAAGCAAATTGGTACTTGAGGAGTTAAGGAGTGATCCGATCACTCTAGAGGTTTCGAATGAAACCATTCCGATCAGTGTAGAAAAACCAAACGAACCTAAACAACAACCTGAGGGGCTTTGACGTAGTGGGACGATCAGACGTCAACCTGAGAGCTATATGTTCAATGGGGAGGTCTTTTTGGCTGAACCGGATGAACATGACAAGGATCCTTATACTTATGCAGAAGCTATAGAGGATGTTGATTCAAAACTCTAAACAGAGGCCATGAACTTTGAGATGAAGTCTATGGTGACTAATCAGGTCTGGGAGCTTGTGGATCTTCCAGAAGGGGTAAAACCCATAGGATGTAAGTGGATCTACAAGAGGAAAAGAGGAGTAGATGGAAAGGTCAAAACTTTTAAGGCTAGACTGCTAGCTAAGGAATACACGCAAAAGGAAGGAATCGATTATAAGGAAACCTTTTCGCCTGTAGCTATGCTTAAGTCGGTCTGGATTCTCTTGTCCATAGCTGCCACTCTCAACTACGAGATTTGATAGATGGATGTCAAGACAGCTTTTCTGAATGGCTATCTTGTTGAGTCCATTTATATGGCACAACCAGACGGGATCAAAGTGAAGGGTCAAGAGGGTAAGGTTTGTAAGCTGCTAAAGTCAATTTATAGACTTAAGCAGGCTTCCCGTTCTTGAAACATAAGATTTAATCAAGTAATCAAGACTTATGGGTTCTCACAAAATGTGGATGAGCCATTTGCTTACAAACACATTAAATATGGGAAGGTGGGTTTTCTACTGCTTTATATAGATGACATTCTGCTAATTGGCAATGACATTGGGGCATTGTCATCAATCAAATTATGGCTAACCAAGCAGTTTGACATGAAGGACTTGGGTGAGGCTAATTTTGTTCTCGGTATCTAGATGTTTTGGGATAGGAAGAATAAAATGATAGCTTTATCCCAGGCCGACTACATAGATAAAATTCTCAAGAGGTTTGTGATGCAGGATTCTAAGAAAGTTGGACAACCATTTAGCTCTGGAATTACTTTTTCTAAGAAAGACTCTCCAAAGTCTTATGAAGAAAGAGAATACATGAAGAAGGTGCCTTATGCTTTGGTGGTGGGTAGTCTCATGTATGGCATGCTTTGAACACGACCGGATATTAGTTATGTGGTCGGGATTGTAAGTCGAATTCAGGCGGATCTAGGACCAAACTATTGGGTTGTGATGAAGTATATTTTCAAGTACTTGAGAAGGACTCGAGGGTATATGCTTGTATATTCAGGTAAGGACTTAACTCCGCTAGGATATACTGACTCAGATTTTCAATCCTATCTGAATTCTAGGAAATCGACTTTGGGTTTTGTGTTTACTTTGGGCAACGGTGCCATCTGTTGGAGAAGTGTGAAGCAAGATTGCACTTCGGATTCAACGATGGAGGCCGAGTATGTGGCAGCTAGTGATGCTTCGAAAGAAGCAATATGGCTCTGCAAGTTCCTTGGGGATCTTGAGGTAGTTCCTAGTATGCATAAGACGGTATCATTATATGTGATAACAGTGCAGCGGTAGCTAATGCTAAGGAACCAAGATTTCACAAGGAGAGTAAGCATATTGATCAAAAGTATCATGTGATAAAGGACTTCGTTGAGGGAAAGCATGCCACGGTATGCAAGATCGCGTCAGAGAACAATTTAGCTGATCCATTTATGTAGACACTTACTGGGAGAGTCTTCGAGAGGCATGTGGAAGCTATGCGGATGCGAGATTTGTCATATTTACTCACTTAGCATAAGTGGGAGATTGTTAGACATGTATGCCCTAGGAGTAAAAATGTAATAAGTTTTTGGACACATTTTTATCAATAAAGAATTTATTTATTGTTTATATACCAAATCTTTTCGTCTTTATGTTCATATTTCTTGAATATATGTTAAGCAAACAATAGTCTAAGACTGTCAGTCTAAACCTTAAGAATTGGGCATGTGATGGACAAATTATGTGAAAGACACGATTCTTAGGGTGATGGTCTAAATCATAAGATCTGCAATCGAGGGAATAAAGTTGGGTGCTTTATTCATGTAAAGATTGTTATGTTGTCTATATCCCAATTGGAAGATGTTTGTCTTGGCCGTCGGAGGTAGACTCCATGAATAGAAACACTAGCACGCTGTCATAAGTGACGATGTGTTGGATCAGAACATAAAGTGAATTGATTTGGATTAATAATTATGTCTCGACAAATTGATTCACTTTAGACAATCATTTGTATTGTATCTTAATCTTGAGATGAATAGTGGGCCCGTTGTCTTGACTAATGTCTTTTGATGTACCAAAAGGTGACACCCACATCTTAATAGTGGTATGCATGCCGGTACATTGAAGGCATAACTCTTGATAACATAGACTTGTTATTCATAGATATAAAATCCATAGCTCCTCTTTAGGAGTAGTGATATCCTCTTATATGCGTTATCCTATAATTAGAAAACTGGAGCGCTCAACCATTTGGATACATAGGTATAACCAAATGGTATACTGTCTTTGGGTGGTAAGTTTTTCGATGGTGAGATAATGGAACGTAAGATAAAAATAATCGAGAAAGTAAGATAGAACTTGTCCTTAAGCCGGTTATAGATAATCCTATGGGGATACGATACACAACGATATGTCATGGAGACTTAGCTATACAGACTTCGTAATTTTATGTTGTTCGAGAGTGCAGCTCCAAGCTTTTAGTGGAGTAGGGTTGGAGTTGATAATTATGAAATGTATATCTGGGATATTAGGTTTCGTAATTATTGGGACCTTGAACTTATAGGTCTATTTGGTCCTATTTGCTAGCTCACAATATCCTGTAACAATACGGAGTGCTTTTCCAATAATTGGTGACTTATGTCAGATTTATTAGATTGGTTGAAATTCGGAAGAATCAAATAATTCATGTCTGTTTATCGGTTGAATTAATTTTGTGATAAACTTGTTGAATTATTGGGATCGGATAATTCTTGTTTGTTTATTGGTTGATTTAATTTTGAATAAATTAAATGAAGATAAACTTGTAGAATTATTATGAATTCATTTATTTTCTTAGAGATTATCTAGATAAAGTTGTTTTAATCAGATAACTTTTCTATTGGGTTATTTGAATTAAAACTGAGACTTTATCCTATAGAATCTCGGGTGAAAAATAAAAGATTCACTGAGATATTAATCAGTAGTTCGGCATGCCAATCCTCAAGTTCGGCCTGCCAATGGGGCCTATTTGACTTGCCGATCATCCTGATTGGCCTGTCGATGAGCGAAGGATAATATCACACATTTTTATGCGGATCTTATCAGATATTGATCCGAATTTGATTATAATTCAAATTTTGAGACCTAATCTGATAAGGACTGACTCTAGACCCAACCTCTACAAATAGGGAGTAAGTCACATAAGTTAATCAAAGATCAATTGAGAGATTAAGTGTGATACTCTGCTAGTGAGAATCTGAAAACTCCTTGAGAGCTCTTGTTTACAAATCACAAACACTTGCTTTGGATTCTCTCAATTGGTTGGAAGGAGAGTCACCTGGTGAAAGAGCTGTATGTGTAAGCCCACACTCACTCCGATAGTGGATAGAGAATAGTAAAGAAGACCAATTGGTTGAGGCTCTTTTGGAACGTTACTTCTCTTCACTGATTATAGGAGTTTTTCGGCAGACAAAGTTTAATAAGATCTGGTTAATTTATGCATATAGCATGTTAAACTTGTGTTTTGGAAAATACTCTGATATAAAATTTTTAAAATTCTACTGTGTACTATTTGTCTGACAGCTTCACACTTCTCCAACTGATGGCACCACCGCCCAGAATAAACACAAAACCCGAAGTCGATTTCCTAGAATCTAGACAGGATTGAAAATCTGAGTCAGTATATCCTAGAGGAGTCAAGTCCTCACCCGAATATACAAGCATATACCCTCGAGTCCTTCTCAGGTACTTGAAAATATGCTTTACTGCAACCCAATGGTTCGGTCCTAGATCCGCCTAAAATCGACTTACAATCCCGAACGCATAACAAATATCCGGTCTTGTGCAAAGCATGGCATACATGAGACTACCCACTGCCGAAGCATAAAGCACCTTCTTCATGTATTCTCTTTCTTCCTCAGACTTTGGAGAGTCTTTCTTAGAAAGAGTAATTCCAGACCTAGATGGTTGCCTACCTTTCTTGGAATCCTGCATTGCAAACCTCTTGAGAATTTTATCTATCCAGCTGGCTTGGGAAAAAGCTATTATTTTGTTTTTCCAATCCCAAAAGATCTGGATACAGAGAACAAAATTAGCCTCACCCAAGTCCTTCATGTCAAACTGCTTGGTCAACCATAATTTGACATATGACAACGCCCCAATGTCATTGTCAATTAGCAGAATGTCATCTACATAGAGCAGTAGAAAAACCACCTTCCCATCCTTAATGTGTTTGTAAACACATGGCTCATCCACATTTTGTGAGAACCCACAAGTCTTGATCACCTGATCAAATCTTATGTTCCAAGAACGAGAAGCCTACTTAAGTCCATATATTGACTTTAGCAGCTTACAAACCTTACCCTCTTGATCCTCGACCTTGTACCCATCCGGTTGTTCCATATAAATGGACTCATCAAGATAGCCATTTAGAAAAGCTGTCTTGGCATCCGTCTACCAAATCTCATGGTCGAAAGCAGCAGCTATGGACAAGAGAATCCGGATGGACTTAAGCATGGCCACAGGCAAAAAGGTTTCCTTATAATCGATTCTTTTCTTTTACATATAACCCTTAGCTACTAATCTAGCCTTAAAGGTTTCAACATTTCCATCCACTCCTCTTTTCCTCTTGTAGATATATTTACACCCTATGGGTTTTACCCCTTCGGGAAGATCCACAAGCTCTTAGACCTGATTAGTCTCCATAGACTTCATCTCTATGTCCATGGCCTCTGTCCAGAGTTTTGAATCAACATCCTCTATAGCCTCTGAGTAAGTATAAAGATCCCTATTATGTTCATCTGGTTTAGCCAAAAAGACTTCCCTATTGAACATATACCTCTCAGGTTGACGCTCGATCCTCCCACTACGCCGAAGCCCCTTAGGTTGTTGTTCAGGTTCATTTGGTTTTTCTACACTTATCGGAATGGTTTCATTTGGAACCTCTAGAGTGATCGAATCACTCCTTAACTCCTCAAGCACCACTTTGCTTCGAGGTTTAAAGTTGTCTATGTAACTCTCCTCAAGGAAAGTTGCATTAGTTGAAACTACGACTTTATTTTCCTTTAGGTTATAGAAATAACCCCTTTTAGTCCCTTTTGGATATCCTACAAACATGCAAACTTCTGAACGTGAATTCCAACTTATTTGCATCCTTAAACAGGACATGAGCCGGACATCCCCATATGTGAATATGGTTTAAGGATGTCTTCCTGCCTGTCCACAACTTGTGAGGAGTTTTAGGGACCGATTTTGAAAGCACATTGTTCAAAAGATAACATGCGATTTGTAGTGCATATCTCCAAAAGGATAAAGGCAATGATGAATAACTCATCATGGACCTGACCATGTCCAATAAAGTCCTATTTCTTCTCTCTGCTATACCATTTTGCTGCAAAGTGCCCCGCATAGTTAAATAGAATAAAATCTCATTCTCTAATAGGTGTCCTAAGAACTCATCAGAAAGATATTCTCTACCTCGACCGGATCAAAGTACCTTTATGAGTCTACACAATTGCTTTTTCACTTCAGCCTAAAACTCCCTAAACTTGTTAAAAGTTTCGCTTTTGTGGTGTATCAGGTACACATACCCATATCTTGAGTAATCGTTAACAAAAGTGACAAAGTACTTATACCCTCATCGTGTCCTGATGTTCATTGGTCTGTAAACATCACTATGCATAAGTTCTAGAACCCTTTCGGCCCTATTGCCCTTAGACCCGTATGGTCTTTTGGTCATTTTACCCTCCAAACAAGATTCACATTGAGGTATAGATTCTACCTTTAAGTGACTTAAAGGTCCATCCCTTACTAACCTTTGAATCCTATTCAAGTTAATGTGACTAAGGTGCAAATGCCAAAGATAAGTCTTATTAGAGTGAGAAGTTTTAAGTCTTTTAGAGTTATTATCATTTATCTTAGCATTAAGCAGTAAGTCCATCTTAGGTTTGATAAAATATAGATTATTTTGCATCCATCTAGAACAGAAAAAAGATTTGTTTTTACAAATCACCACTTTATCATTAAAAGAAACCAAATAAGAGTCTTTAAATAAACAAGCTACAGAAATTAAATTCTTTTTAAATTTAGGAACATAAAAACAATCTTGCAAAATTAAATTCCTATAATTATCAAAATAAAGATGGACGTCTCCCATTGCTTTTGCTAAGACCAAGGATCTATCGCCCATCCGAAGTGTGAAGTCTTCAAGTAGCAGACTTCTTGTTTCTTTGAACCCCAACATAGAAACACAAACATGATTAGTTGCACCAGAATCTATGACCCAAATGTTGTTGGATTCTTCAACCAAACAAGTTTCTAAATACAGAAGATCACACCTACCTCCTTTAGAAAGGAAGTCCTTGCAATGCTTCTTAATGTGCCCGACCTTCCCACAAAAGAAGCACTTAAGCTTCTTCGGGTTCTTCTTCTTCTTTTTCTTGCTCTTAGTGCTAACAGGAATAGAAGACTTCCCGTTCTTGGCCAGTTGTTTCTTTCCATTCCCAGAATTGAGATTGGAACCAGAAGCAGCTACCATATTGGCCTCTCCACTCGCAGGAGACTCCTTGATCAGCAGTTTGAACTCCTGTAACTGTTTCATTAATTATGTTAAGGTCATATCCCGCCTATTGCTTAAATTAAAAGTAGCTCTAAACGGAATAAATTCTTTTAACAAAGTCTCAAAGACCATAGTTATTTGAGTTTCGACATCGATGTCAGCTCCATTGGTTTAAGCCTCAGCAAGGTAACCCATGACCAACATCATGTTCTCCTTTACAGATGTCCCCGGCCCCTGCTTACAGTTCAAGAGTTTTCGAAGCGCCCCTCGCCGCTTTGTTATGGCCTGGCCTCCAAACATGTCTTCAAGATTATCCAAGATCTGCTTTGCAGTCTCATAATCCTGATGTTGAGCCTACAGTACATTATTCATGCTAGCCATAACATAGCAGCGGCCTTGATCATTTGCATCTTTCCAGCGATCCTACGCTTGGAATTGCTCATTAGTGGAATCTCCTGTAGGCTCAGAAGGGCAAAGGGTTGTCAGGACAAATTCAGTTTCTCAAAGGAGAGGATGATATCCAGGCTCTGTTTCCAATCATTATAATTCTCTCTGGTCAATAGGTTTTTGTCAAGTATCGAAGATAAAGCATTTTTAGACATTTTTAATCTACAATAAAGAATCATATACCAAACATAAGCAAACATACAATAATAATTTAGTAAGATAACACAATCATGTAAAAACATACAAATGTGTTTATGTGTCAAAACTTTGAAAATATCACAACCTTACAATGATAATTCCCAACTCAGAATTCAACAAGCTCCTAGGGGAGTCATGCCAAATTCAATCAGAAACACGGATCCCCTCCTGATTAATATAAGTCATCCAAGACCCGTATGATCTAGCATATATTAAAAATCGTTTCTTTGGCCATTAATTTTATTAATAGAGCTCCTAGGAGAGGTTAATAATAAAATTAACGTGAGTGTATAACCATTGTTTCAATATTTTATCCATGATTTATAATAACCACCTAAGGGTGTGCAACCATAAATCATGCTAAAATACCTTATACTCTTAGAGATCCATCTGATACATGATAGAAATCCCTTCCTAGGGGTTGGGACCACCATGTTCTTCCTATGACCAATGATGGAAGCCATAGGTCCTCTATTCGAAAACCTTCTCTCACTCAATCTTTTGAAGTCAATGTTTTATTTTAAGAATATACGTGAACAATTTTAATATGAGCGGCACTCCCTATTCTATCTAACATGTTATCAATATACATGGCAAATCATATTATAATGCAGACAAGTAAAGCAATTAAGCAAAGCTATAAGCAAAATAATAACCGTAATATTATGGTTCCAGCCTAGAGAATAGAAAACAAAGATTACAAGAGAATAATCAAAATATATTATTGATTCTTCATTCTTGAATTCTCAGGTTGTATCTCTCATCATGTAATGTCCATCTTTGAGTCTTCAATCCCGTATGAATCGAATACTTCATATTTCTGGTCATATCCAAATTTAATGTCTCATATAATTGTACCAAAAATAAAATTAAAATTGCATTGAAAAATTGTACCTTTTCTAAAGAATTTTCCAGCTCTCTACCGGCAGGCCGATCTGGGTGATCGGCCTGCCGGTCATGACCATCGGCCTACCGATCTTCACAAATTGGCATGTCAATTCATGACAGATCGAATTGCCAAACTAGAAGTTTGGTCTGCCGCTAGAACCACCTGATTTTTGCCCCGCTATCGGCCTGTCAACCTCACATTCGGCCTGCCAAACCTCACATTTGGCCTACCAATCTACCACCATCGGCCTACCAAATTGGAGGGTTCGGCATGCCGACCGAGCAAAAATCACCCATTCTAGAAAATACAAATTGTAATGCAATTCATCAATTTTATTTTCAACAATTCAAAAACATAAAATTAGAAACTTAGGAAATACCTGGGAGCGCCATCATCTATTTTCTAGATCTGTTTTCCCCAAATGATTATCTAATTACAAAAATTCTTATAAATTTAAAATTAAATAATAATTCCTAGACAGAGATGATAGTCTGCCATCTAATTACATGAAAAACCTAGATACACATTCCAACTTCTAAGGAACCATAACCAGTATTAATTAATTAATTAAATAATAATTATTCAACCATAATTAATTGATAAACATTCACCACATAATCCATGACAACATATAAAATATATAGAAACATAGAATGCCAACTCTCTATAAAATTAAATTCAAGCATATGAGAGATTAAGATCACAAAATTTATATATATAGTATGATCACAAACTTATAAATTTATGTAAAAACCAGTCTTTGATACCAATTGTTGAAAAAATAATACGTAGAGGAATTTTAAAAATTTTATATCAGAGTATTTTCTAAAACACAAGTTTGACATGCTATATGCATAAATGAACCAGATCTTACTAATCTTTGAATGCTGAAGAACTTCCGTAATCTGTGAAGAGAAGTAACGTTCTAGAAAACCTCAACCAACTGGTCTTCTTTGCTATTCACTATCCACGATCGGAGTGAGTGTGGGCTCTCATGTACAACTCTTCCTCTAGGTGACTCTCCTTCCAACCAATTGAGAGAACCTAAAGTTAGTGTTTGTGATTTGTGAACAAGAGCTCTCAGGGAGTTTCAGATTCTCACTAGCAGAGTATCTCTCTTAATCTCTCAATTAATCTAAATAACTTATGTGACTTACTCTCTATTTATAGAGGTTGGGTCTAGGGTCAGTCCTTATTAGATTAGGTCTTAAAAATGGAAATCAAAATCAAATTCGGATCAATATCTGATAAGATTCACGTAAAAATACGGGATCTTATCCTTCGCTCATCGGTAGGCCGATCAGGATGATCGGCAGGCCGAACAGGCCCCATCGGCATGTCAAACTGTCGATTAATATCTTAGCGAATCTTTTATTTTTCACTCGAGATTCTATAGGATAAAGTCTCAGTTTTAATTCAAATAATCCAATAGAAAAGTTATTTGATTAAAACAACTTTATCTAGATAATCTCTTAGAAAATAAATAAATTCCTAATAATTCTACAAGTTTATCTTGATTTAATTTATTTACAAGAATTATCCGATCCTAATAATTCAACAAGTTTATCACAAAATTAATTCAACCGATAAACAGACATTAATTATTTGATTCTTCCGAATTTCAACCAATCTAATAAATCTGACATAAGTTACAAATTATTAGAAAAGCACGCCATATCGTTACAGGATTTTGTAAGCTAGCAAAGGGGACCAAATGGACCTATATAGTTCAAGCTCCCGATAATTATGAAACCCAATATCCCAGATATACATTTCATAATTACCAACTCCAACGCTACTCCACTAAAAGCTTGAAGCTGTACTCTTGAACTACATAGAATTACGAAGCCCGTATAGCTAAGTTTCCATGACATATCATAGTGTGTCGTATCCTCATAGGATTATCCATAACTGGCTTAAGGACAAGTTCTGTCTTACCTTCCTGATTATTTTTATCTTACGTTCTATTATCTCACCATCGAAAAACTCACCATCCAAAGACAATATACCATTCGGTTACAATTATGTATCCAAATGATTGGGCGCTCCAGTTTTTCAATTACAGGATAACGCATAAAAGAGGATATCACTACTCCTAAAGAGGAGCTATGGATTCCATATCTATGAATGACAGGTCTATGTTGTCAAGAGTCATGCCTCCAACGTATCAGCATACATACCACTATTAAGATGTAGGTGTCACCCTTTGATACATCAAAAGACACAAGTCAAGACAACAGACCCACTATTCATCTCAGGATTAAGATACAATACAAATGATTGTCTAAAGTAAGTCGATTTGTCGAGATAGAATTATTAATCTAAATCAATTCACTTTATGTCTCGATCTAACATATCGTCACCTTTAACAACGTGTCAACATTTCTATTTACAGAGTCTACCTCCGATGGTCACGACAAACCATCTCCTAAAAGAGATATAGACAGCATAACAATCTTTACATGAATAAAGTGCCCAACTTTATTTCATTGATTGCGGATCTTATAATTTAGACCGTCACCTTAAGAATCGTATCTTCTGCATAATTTGTCCATCATATGCCCAATTCTTAAAGGTTTAGACCGACAGTCTCAGACTTTTGTTTGCTTAACATACATTCAATAAGTATGAATGTAAAGAGGACAAGATTTGGTATATAAATAATGAATAAATTCTTTATTGATAAAAATGTCTCTAAAAACTTATTACATTTTTACTCCTTAGGGTATACATGTCTAATAGTTTGTGGTCTCATGAACATTAACGCACAAGGAGGACACGAGTATTTTGTCACTTTTATTGATGACTGCTCAAGATATGGGTATGTTTATCTTATGCATCCTAAGAGCAAAACATTTGAAAAGTTCAAGGAGTTTCGAGCGGAAGCTGAGAAATAATTGGGTAAACCCATAAAGGCACTTTTATCCGATCAAGATGGAGAATATCTCTTTGATTAGTTCTTAGGTTTTGTGTGTTGAAGCATATTTAGATTTATGTGTATTTGTATGATATTCAAAAGGAGCAAAAGAAGTTTATTTTTATAACTAAAAGAAAATAAAGTTGTGGTTTTAATGAATGTGACTTTTCTTAAGAAAAGCTAGATGAACCATTTAAAGCCTCGCAGCAGAATGGTACTCAAAGAATTAAGGGGTGATTCGATCATTCCAAGGGGTTCTAGTTGAAACCAATCCAATCAACATCAAAAACTGGCCAAACAACAACCTTGGGAGCTTCAGCATAATGGGAGGATCATGTGTCAACCCAAAAGGTATATGTTCAATGGTGAAGCTTATTTGGCTGAACCAGTTAATCATGACAAGGATCTTATACTTACAAAGAAGCCATGAAGGATGTTGATTCAAATTTGTGGACAGAAGATATGAACAGTGAGATGAAGTCTCTAAATACTAATCAAGTCTAGAAGCCTATGGACCTTTTCGAAGAGATAAAAACCATAGGGTATAAGGAGGTCCACAAGAGGAAGAGAGGAGTAAATAGGAAAGTCAAAATCTATAAGCCTAGACTGGTGGCAAAGAGATACACAAAAAAAAAAAGGAATCGATTACGAAAAAGTTTTTGGCCTATAGCCAAGCTTAAATTTATTCACATTATCTTGTCCATTGCTGCTGCTTTTGATTATAAAATTCGATAAATAGATGTCAAGACGACCTTTTTGAATAGCTATCTTGATGAGACCATGTACATAGTATAGCTAGACAAGTTCAAAGCTAAAGGTCAAGAGAATAATGTCTATAAGCTATTAAAGCCTATTTATGTCCCAAGCTTCCTATTCATGAAACATAAGATTTGATTAAGTGATCAAGACTTATGAGTTTAAACAAAACGTGGATGAACCGTGTGTTCACAAACACATTAAGGATATGAATGTGGTTTTTCTACTACTTTATGTAGATGACATTCTGCTTTTTGGTAATGACATAGGGGCGTTGTTATTGGTCAAATTATGTTGACTAAGTAGTTTGACATAAAGGATTTGGGTGAAGCTAATTATGTTCTAGGTATCCAAATCTTTCAAGATAGAAAGAATAAAACGATAACTTTATCCCAAGCTACACACATAGATAAGATTCTCAAGAAGTATATAATGCAAAATTCCAATAAAGGTAAGCAACCATCTAGATTTGGAATTACTCTTTTTAAAAAAAAACTCTCTAAAGTCTGATGAAGAAAAAGAATACATGAAGAAGGTACATTATCCTTCGACAGTAGGTAGTTTCATGTATGCTATGCTTTGCACACGATCTGACATATGTTATGCAGTCGAGATTATGAATTGACACCAACAGTTGAAGGACTAAAGGTTATATGCACAACCATCTTATGAATCGATACCAGTCGGTTGAAGAAGGACCTAACCATTGGGTTGTGTTCAAGCATATTTTCAAGTACCCAAAAAGGACTAAAGGTTATATACTGGTGTATTCTGACGAGGATCTAACACCTCTTTGATACACTAATTCATATTTTCAATCCCGTTTGGATTCGAAGAGATCGACTTTAGGATCTATGTTTACTCTGGGAGGAGGTCCCATTGTTTGCAGAAGTGTCAAGCAAGATTGTACTTCAGATTCAACTATAGAAGCCAAGTATGTGGTAGCTAATGAAGCTTCACAAGAAGTTGTGTGGCTCTACAAGTTCCTTGGAGATCTTGAGATAGTTCCTAGCATGGGTAAGCCGAGAACACTGTATTGTGACAACACTACAGTGATAGCTAATGCTAAGGAAGTAAGATTTCACAAGAAGAGTAAATATATACATAAGAAGTATCATATGATAAAGGACTTCGTAGAGAATAGACATGTTGCAATATGCAAGATCGTATCCGAGGATAACATTGTTGATCTTATCACGAAGACACTACCAACTAGGCTTACAAGAAGCACCTAGAGGTTGTAGGGATGCGTAACATGTCACATTTACTCACTTAGGACAAGTGGGAGATTGTTAGACTAGGTGCCCTAAGGATTAAATTGTGTAATAGTTTTTTTTTTGAAGACATTTAATCAATAAAGAGTTTGTTAATTATTTCATATATCAAATATGTCCTTTTCATGTTTATTCCTATTGAATATATGATAAGCAAATTAAAGTCTAAGACTATCATTCTAAACATTTAAGATTGTGTATATGATGAACAAATTATGCAGAAGAAATAAATCTTAAAGGTGATAGTCTAAATAAAACGATCAGTAATCGAGGGAATAAAATTGGGCGCTTTATTCGTGTAAAAATTGTTATGTTGTCTACATCTCTAATATGAGATGGCTTGTTGTGGTCATTAGAGTTGGACTCCATGAGTAGAAACATTAGTATATTGTCATAGGTGATGATATATTAAACTGGGATAAAAGTTGAATTGATTTGATTAATAATTCTATTTGTTTAAATCAATTTATTTTAGGCAATCATATGTGTGATATCTTAATCCTAAAATAAATTAATGGGCTTGTATTCTTGACTTTTGTCTTTTGATTTCTAAAGGGTGACATCCTAAATTATATGAAGGTACATATATTGGTACATTGGAGACATGACTCTTAACTAACATAGACTCATTATTTATAGATATGAAATCCATAGCTCTTTTGTAGAGTAAATGATATTCTCTTATAAGCGTTATCCTGTAATTAGAAAATTAGAACGCTCAACCATTCAGATATATAGGTATAAATGAATAATATATTATTTGTATTGGTTATGAATAATAAGTTTTCTAATGGTGAGATAGTGAAACGTAAGATAAAAAATAATCGAGAAGATAAAACATAATTTTACCTTTAAGTCGATTATGAATATCCTATAAGGATATTACATATTACAATATGTTATGGATGATTAACTTTTTAGAGTTCCATAATTTATATATAATTCAAGAGTGCAGCTTTAAGTTTTTAATAAAATACCTTAAGAGTTAATAATTATAAAATAAATGTGTCAGGGACATATTATTTTATAATTATAGGAGCTTGATTTACATATATCCATCGAGTCCCCTTTGCTAGCTTATAATATTTCTTGTAACGATACGTCATATTTTTCCTATATATTGGTAACATATATTGATTCTTAGATTGATTTAAATTTGGTTGATTGGATTTAATAATTCATATTAGTTTATTAGTTGAATTAATTTTACGAATTAATTCAAGATAAGCATGTTGAATTATTTGAATATATTTTACTTGATATGGAATTATTTGTATATGACTATTTTAATAAGATAACTTGTCTATTAAGTTATTTAAATTAAAACTGATTCTCTATTTAAGATTATTGTGTAGAATAAGATATAGAAGTTTCCAAAACTGGACAGTCTAGCAAGCCTGTGGAGCGTAACTTAGTTATGCAAATAGTTCAACCGGCAAGCCAATAGATAGAACCGACAAACCGGTTGGACATAATCTTATTACCCATCTTTCACGCATTTTGATGCAGATTTTTTCGAATTTAGAAGCCCTATCTAAGTAGAATTGACTCTATACCAGCTACTATAAATAGGATATTTGTTCCTATTGTTATTTAGATCACCAGAGAAATTTAAAGAGAGTTTTCTAGAGAGAGAAACTCTAAAACTATAGAGGACTATTGTTCAATATCTTGAACTTTAGCTCTTGGTTTTATCGTGTGGTTAGAAGGAGACATTACTAAGAGAAAAATTGAACGACATGTGCCCACTCGTATTCCAGTCGTGGAAAAGAGAATAGCAAAGAAGACCAGTTGGTCGAAACTCTTATGGACGCAATTCTCAGTAGCAGTTTTGTCAAAGTTTTTCTTGTCAGAGTGTAGTTTCCAATTCTAAGAGGTACATAAGATCTTAATTAATTTATATACATAGCATGTCTAATTTGTTATTTAGAAAATGATTTTGATCATTTTTTTCAAATTTTGCTGCATTCACATTTTCCAACAGATTTTTATTTGAATATTTTTCAATATCAATTATATAAACATTTTCATTTCGGTCACCAATGAACACAATCTCACTATTACAAACATTTTCTATCAAACATCTAAAAGATTGAAAAATAACCTTATATCACTTATTACACAATTGACTAATATTAAGTAAATTATGCTTCAAATTATCAACTAAAAATGTATTTTCAATAAGAAGAGAAAAACCATTACCGATATCACCTACACCAAGAATTTTGCCTTTTGCATTATCACCAAAAGTCATATGTCCTCCATTCTTCTTTGCAAAGTTAAAGAATAGTGAGAGGTCCCCTATCATGTGTTTAGAACATCCACTATCTAGAAACTACTTTATTTTCTCCATCTTTGGTACTTACAGAAGCAATTTTAATTTTTGACTTTCGATATCCACAAAACTTTGGGTCCGTTGGTATTAGGTTTTGTAACTTTGGGGAACCCGAGCTAGTTGATGCTTTAACAAAATAATTTTTAAAATATTTTGATCAATGTGTGATTAGTATCCTAAACCACCCTTATTGAAAACACATCATTGTTCACCAAGCATTTCTTCAAAATTTTTCTTGCCATTGATGAATTTTAAAGCCATTTTTATTAAATCATCAACTTTCTCTTTTAAAGATGCATTCTCAATTGCTAAAGCATCACTCATTTTTCATTTTTCATTTTTCAAAACATCAATTTCTTCTAAGAAAGTTGCTACTTTCTTTTTAAGCATAGAATTTTTAAGAACTAATTTCTTATAGTCATTATGCAATTCATCAAAATATCTAATGTGTGCCATATCTCTTATGTAGAAGTGCAAGATGTAACTCTATTAAATTCATTTTTATCTAATGCACAATATAAAAAATTGATAGCTTTAGCATTTAGAGGAAATTTTTGTTTATCACATTGGTATATTCTCTAAATTCTTTAGGAACTAAAACTTTGTCCAATTCTTTCATTGGTTTGTATGGACTATTTTAGACAATATCCCAAAGTTCATAATCAATAGATTGCAAATAAATGGTCATCCTAGTTTTCCAAAAATTGTAATAAGCCCTATTGAAGAAAGGAGGTATATTTGTAGGATGAATTTCCATAATTTTCAAAGATTGAATAGTCATACACAAGATTGTAAAATCTTTTTCAAAAATAAGTTTGAGCTTTTTGCTCTAATACCTTTTGTTAGCTCAAAAATAGCTACACAAGAGTGGGTGGATTGGGTTTTAAAAACGTTGTATAATTATTGGAATTTTTTAGATTGATCACACAAGCAATAAGTGCACAAATACTAAATACAAATATATCAAGCAATTATAAATTCGTAAAAGTATAGAGATAAGGTAAGAGAAGTGCAAACGCTATTTATAGTGGTTAGGCAGATGCCTACGTCCACTGTTATTGAGCAAGACCTTGATTCAACCTTTTCCATTATCTCGACAGTTTTTTCTACATAATCACTCCAAATACAATCTAGTGATTCTTGTCTGCCTAAGGCTCACCACAACCTTTACAATCCGTCAATTTTACGGGGATTGGCTAATCAAGACAACCCCGAAATTTACTAAGGCTTTAGAAACCTAATGCACTTAGTTTACAAGATTTTTGAAAGTTTAAGCTCAATGTTCACAGTTCCTAGAAATGTATAGAATACAAACTTTGATGAACTAGGAGATGATTAAGCACACAATGAGGATTTTTTTAGCAAGTTTGACTCATGAATTGATTGAAGGTTTGTTGAACACTTAGAGATTGATGCAAAGATGATTCTAGGTGTTCTTGGTGCAAACTAAAAAATGAGGCTATTTATATGCTAAAACTCGAAAGTAGCCATTTATAATTGTTTGAGGCACATTTACAACGGTTAGAAAACTAGCCGTTAGAAAGTTTGATCGACTGCCATACACATGGCTCGGTCAACTGAGCTACTGCTGGAACTAGCCTACCTTGGGTTGGCTGACCGGGCATGGTCAGATAACCTGGCGCCTAAGTTTGATTCAAAAATTAATTTAACTATTTTACATCAACAAAATAAATAAAAGGCATTTTAAGATCAATTCTAAGTCTTGAAACTAGATTTTAGCATGTAAAACCAATTTAGAATAATATTTCAAGACTTCAACTTTGAAAGAGTTTAAAAACAAAAATTAGAATCAAACTTGAGCCAATTGAACTTGATAAAAACTATATGCATGCTCTAACATCGTACAAGCTAAGAAATAAAAATTAAACCTATTCTTTATGCTTGTTGATGCCATTTTTTTCAATCTTAAAGCTCTCAATAATTTGATCCGTCTTCACGTTAATATCTTTTAAGACTTGATGAAATTTTTCTAAGTACCTTCAGATGCTAAAATTATACTTTTAAATAACATTACATTCTCAAGATAAATTATTAACACTCAAACAATTAATTATTTATTATCATCAAAATAAAGATAAATATTTTATTTAAAACCTTGGACTAACGTATTATACCAAACGCCTCCAAGTCTATTCCAAAGCGCCCTTAAAAATGTGTCGGGTTTCATTTGTTAAAATGGAGAAAAATTGAAACCGCATTGAGAAATTACCTATTTCATGATGATGATGTATTATTTACGGAATTTTTTTTTTCCCGATATCGAATTAAAAATATTCCAAATAAATAAAATGACCGAAAAAAAGAAATAAAGAAAAAAAACCCACCACCCATCACCCACAACCCGCAAACTTCAAATTTCTTATTCCTGTCTCTTCTCTCTCCTTCTCGGGCAAACCACTCGTGCCTTCTCCGGCGCCGACGGTGTTCAGCGCCTTGCTCCTACCAGATCCGGTGCCAATTGACCGGATCTAACTCGCGGCCGATCGCCGACTAAATGATTCGTTGATATAAGCCATCGAAGTCATATAATCAGCTAAGATGGCCCAACTTGCAATCGCCAAAGAGGTATGTATAGTACTGAATTTTGCAATGCTACGAAATGTTTTTGTATTCACTTCTATCTATATATATGTAAGAAGACATTAAATCATGCCAGTATAAAATGGAAAAATCTATTTCTGTGAGTATCCAAATGTAACTCGTATTTTGTTGAAATGTATTGCTCAGGGCCTCTCCTACCAGTATCAAGACTGTAATGAAAATGATGCACAGAAAAGTGGTTTTGATTTGGGCACTTTTGTTGGGGACTTGAATGTTGAGGACGACGCCAGCAGGTAGATATACACACACACATAATAAAGATCGTATCTTTATTGTTTCTTAATCAGCAACGACAATGAATCTGGTTCATTTTCTTTTCTGGAGTTTTCAACTTCTTAGCGACGAAATACTATTAAGTTGTTAATACCTTGGGAGCTGATTTAGTATTTAAAGAGGAAGTGCTAAATGGGATAGTTTGATGAAGATTGATAATCATGCACTTGTTTTAAAAGAGATGGTGATAGTTACCTCTTATATGGTGGAATTTGGTAATCTATGAAACGCTTGAACTATGCTTCCTGCCAGAAAAATTCCTATGCTCTTCGTGCTCATAGCGAAAAGGGATTCAAGTAGCGAAAATAGTCAAGTGATCATTATTATTTATGGTGGAATTTAACGCCATACGTTCAGTTGTTGATTCCGGGATATCGTGCACTTGTTCTTCCCTTAGGTGGTTTTTTTTTTTTTCATTTGATTTTGTCTTTCAAGCCATGTTCTGGCTTTTTTTAATGGTAGAATAGTCACAAACTTCGACCAGTTTATGTTTTCCTTTAATTTCTATATAGAGTTTGCAAGCCATTCTGGCCTGTTTATTTTGTGTTGTTTTCCGGAATATTTAACCTTTTCTTTTTATTTATTTAGTTCTTGTATTTTTCTTCATTTTAACACATTGAGTTGGGGCTTGGTGTGGGTCCTGTGTGATGGGAGCTTTATCCTAAAGTTTCCTCATACCAGTTGTTCTCACTCATTTCTATTGCTGATAACCCAAAAAAAAAAAAAAAAGGTGAACTGGTTTACTTGTGCCTTATGTGAAATGATTGACGTATAAAATAGAATAATTTTCATTATTTTGCTCTTCTTTTCAGTGATGACGTATCATTGGAGGGACTTCAACAAGAATTGGAGGAATGTAAACACGATCAAGTAAGTAAACATCATTTACTTTAGTTATTGATTTTCAGTCGATAACTACACACCTTGAAGGTATTTCGGATTCTTTTATTTCATTTCTGTAGCTTTTAACAAATCCTGGAAATGCATTAATTTGAAGCTTTATTAGAATTTAGTGCTTTAGAGTGAGATAATCAAAGATGGTGCAATTACTCTTTTCCCTGTAGAAGTGGTACTCTGGATTTAGTCCCTAAACCCCTAAATGAGCATCCCAAATTCCAATCAAGTTTATTTACCTTTTTTTCCCCTTTTCATGATGATGTAAACCTATGATACCTCATGACTAATTGCAAATTTCCGTATGATAAGCAACCATATCTTTCCTGAAATTTTAAGTTGCTTGGAATGTATAAAGTCTAACCTTTGGACCTTGAACATGCTGTTAGATATAATTACAATAGGAAAAGTGGCTAATCTGTTTTTGTTCTCATAATGTAATTTTCTGTAATTTTTCTCAGCACCAACAGTTTCCAGGTCCGTTCAGAATGCTAATATGTTCCTCTTATATTATCATGCTAGGTAGTTGCAAATATTCTATCTAAAGGCACAAAATTACGGGAGTACACAAAGGGGGTAGAGAACAATATCCGACAAGTTGAATTGGACTCTATACAGGTCTTTGATTATTTTAAAGAGTTTTGTTCTTAGTTATTTTTAATATATATGCATTGAAAGTATTCTTCAGTCTTGACATACCTCAAAGATTCCCTTTTTGGTTAGTTTGTTGAGGAAACCTCTTCCTTTTTTTGTACTTAATTTTTGACCATTAATAAAATTCGTTTCTTGTTTCCAAAAAAAAAAAAAAAAGAGAAAAAGATAGACGTCAAAGATTCTTTTGTTCCTGCCCCTCCAGATTGCCTAACAATAGCGATATTCAGTTTCTGTATTAAAGTCTTGTGTTCATAAGTGCTTAGCTTACTCCAGAATGTATCTGGGTCTGCTACTTGAGTTTTCCCTTTTCTCACTTTAGTGATATTTTGACCATTTGACAATGCAGGACTATATAAAAGAAAGCGACAATTTGGTTTCTCTTCATGAACAAATTCGTGATTGTGACAGCATCTTGTCGCAGATGGAAACTCTTCTCAGTGGATTTCAGGTACTTCGAATATTGGTTGGCACTTGTTTGCAATGATCCATCTATTTGGACTCTAAGAGAGAATCTTATTTGTGCTGTATTTATGATAAAGAGTTTAAATTTGTCCAATATCCTTGTGTAGGTAGAAATATGAGTATGATTTCATCTTTTCTGTGTTAGACATATATGAATCTGAAAGGCTGAGGCATCTTAACGGTCAACTTAGTCTTATGTTTCAATTACTAACTATTGCTGGCTTCTTTCATGAAGGTTTTGTTTCATGGTAGTGTACTGTATTATTCTTTGTTGAAATTGTAATGTTATCATCAAGATTACTGATACTTCAAGAACAACTTCCAGGCTGAGATTGGTTCTATAAGTTCAGATATAAAAATCCTGCAGGAGAAATCAATGGATATGGGTTTGAAGCTAAAGAATCGTAAGGTACCACTGGTTGCATGGAAAAGCTCTGTTTAAATCCTTTGGCGTGGTTTAAAAATAACGAGACTTTTGCCATGCAATTTTCAAGTTATTTATTGGTCCCTCTTGTAGATTTCTCTTTAGACGTAGTTTCTGAAAGATATATATATTTTTTCTGTTGCAAATTTTCCAAATGTATTGCATGTGACAATTTGTTCTCCTGATTTTCTGACCAAGTAAATTAATAATTCTCCAAATTATAAAGTTCTTATTTTTCAAAGAATTGGGCATTCTACTAGATTATCTAAACATAGTCCTTTTGGATTTTCTTTCTCAAGAGAGGAATAATATACTAGATTATCTAAACATAGTCCTTTTGGATTTTCTTTCTCAAGAGAGGAATAATAATTCAGTTTCAGAAGTGGAAAAGTTGGAATGGATGCAGTCTGCAACATGTCTTCAGTTGGTTAATAGGGATCTGATGTCCTTTATCTAGATTTGGTTTTGTGTGGGATTGTGGATTGGTGTTTTACTGCTGTAATTGACTATTTTTGTAACTATAAAATATTTGCTTTTCTAAAACTCGTTCATTGAAAGCTAAAAATGTGTGAACACTTGTCGCAGGATTTTGTAAAGACACCTTATCTAAAACTGAGAAGGAATGAGACACAAATTAATGGAAATAATCAAATCATTTATGCAATGGGATCATACTGTTGGAAACTTTTTAGCTTCTTATTGGAGACGTGGAGAAAAACTTTTTGGCGCTTCACCTAGCTTTTGAAACTAAGTTCGGTTTTTGCTAGAGTTCACGTTGTTCTGTATTTTTCTTCACTGTGATGGTGAAACATGGAATCAGAATGCTTGTGCCATTACTTTCTTCCTTCCTCTGTTTTCTGCTATGATTATGAAGCATGGAATCAGAGTAGAGATTATAATAGGATTTAGTGTCAATTGACATTCCTATGTGCTTCTTCCTTTCCCTTCCACATTTGTTTATTTATAAAAGCGCACTGTGTCTGCCTGATGTTTGCTCAGACCCTCTTAATCCATGACTGCTTATTTTACTTTACCATTTTAGCATATCCTTTCTTACAGTATTTTTTTGCATTCTTTAATCAGGTGACTGAGTTAAAATTGGCCAATTTTGTCGAGGACATTATAGTCCCTCCAAGGATGGTGGACATTATCATTGATGGAGAGGTAACTATATTCGTTGTTGGTTCTTAGATGTGTATATGAATGTGCATTTATGTGTATATGACCTGATATATGTATCTCATAACTTTATATAATTTGATCAGTGGCATTAATTTATTTTCTTAATTCTCTGTTCTAGATACAGCGCCTTTGCAAATCTCTCTCTCTCTCTCTCTCTTTGTTTGAATAAAAAAAGCTTTTATTATTGTTATACTCATTCTATAAAAAGGAGGAACATAACAGGGGGTGAGGTATCCTCGAGGCAAAAGAAAAAAGATAGAAAACAAAAAATAGACACAACCATAAACAAGACTGGTACAACAGCCCCCAAATACAACTTGGTTGATTCATAATTGCCCCAAAATTTGAGTAACTTGGTTTATTCATAATTTGAGCAACTTGACTTTTGAATAAACTTATCATATGTAAACTGAATTAGAGTGATGATGAGTAACTTGTTTTATCTTTGTTTTCCTTTTATTTGTATTGTTTTTCTTGGTACATTTGTTTTCCTTTTATTTGTGATTTTTTCTTGATTACATATTGTGCTCTTTTCATTTGTTAATTGGTTTTTGTCATCAATGAAAGGATGTTTCTTATTTTAGAAATAAGAGCAAAAAGTAAAGCACAGCTTTTGGGATCATGAAAAATGTCTAAATCATACGCTTTAATTTTGGCATGTCAAAAAGTTGTTTACATGGGCTGGTCATGGAATCCACCAATCCATTCAATCTAGTCTAATCCGCCTTGGATTATGAAGATTACGGATTAGTGGTGGATTGGGATTTTCCCAATACGATATGTATGGTTGGATTATGGATTATCTCCCAATCTTTGTAATCTATGAATTCAAACTATGCATACACATTCCCCTCAAAAGAAAAAAAAAAAAACTATATATACATGGTATTACAGCAATGTTTATTAGTTTTAACTTTTAAGTTTTCTTTTTAAAGCTTATTACTTGTTATTAGCTCAAAAAGGAAAGCCCACCCCAATTTTTAGCCCAATCATCATACTTGTTCGTTGTGATGAATTGTAATGCTACAATTTAGTTTATTTAATCAAAGACTTGCATTTGGTTGAGTTGTAATATGGTGGATTTTGTAAACTATGTTACATTATATTATGTTAATTTTAGTTTCCAGTTTTTAATGAATTTAAAGGCTCAATCCGTGAATCTGTAGGATCCAATCTGTAAAATCTGATGGTTTTAGATTCGATTGGATTGGGGGATCTCACGGAGTGGATTAGGGGTTAGTAATTAGATCCTTGAATACCCCTAGTTGTTTACCGGTCTCATTTTTGGCTTTTTATTTCTTCTGAATCATAAGTGCATATCGTTTTTTTTTTGGCCGATAAAATATCACTTTGCAATCAAGTTTACCTATCTCATTTGGCTTTTTCTTTCTTTTGAAATGCTTGTTGTTTTTTTAATATGCAATGATAAACAATATTGCTCGCAATAGAAATTTCACCGAACCTCTTGTTTTACGAAAAAATGAGAAAAAAGTGGATGGTGATTCATTTTGTAGTAATAGTCTTGAAAAGGTCTGATGTTTTTATAGTGATTGCAAAACTATAGTTCCTTTACTTTTTATTTATGTTCGAAGTTTGAAGTGCTAAATTTTAGTCGTTTTATGCTTCCGTATGTGGTCTTTTTTTTTTTTTTTGGCGCCTTTTTCCACTGGTGCTGCTTAAACTTTTCATGATTGGCAAATCAGTCCCTAAAAAAAAAATTGGCAAAATTGACCCCTTAAACTTAAAAATGTGTTGCATCAGTGGCCCAATTGATAATTCCGTCTTTTTTCTTGATGGAAATTACATGCGCATTGCACATGTATAGTGAATTAGGGGCAAAAGTAGGAAATCTGTAAATTTGCTCTTTCTCCTCCAAAAAAGAGAGAGGAAAAGGTTTGAAGCTTTTTGCCACCATTTGAACTAACTTGGCTGCGGTTTCATTGAAGCTGAGTGAGATGAAATGTATGCCTCAGATCTCTTCCCAGTGGTGGTACTAGTGGTGCTTTGTTCAAAGCTGAGATGAACAAACTCAAGAATGCAAGCGGTGGTAGTACATTCAATCCAAATAAGCTTTAAAAACAGCCATGGCCACCACCCACAGGTGAGGATGGGTGGCCGCCCCACCTGGTTTTTTTCCCCTCTCCTTTTGAATTTTGTATATAAACTTTTATAAAGTTGTAATTTACCTTTATTTATTTGCCCCACCTCATTAGTTTAATCACACCTGGCCCCTCCTCACTAATTTTTTTGCCTCTACCTGTGACCATGGTAGGTCTTGATATTCATTAATTCCTAGATGAAGGTCCAAAACTCTTGTTTCTCTTTTCCGAAAGAACGAGAGGCAAACTCCCACACTCTGCCATCATGCATTCTTAGTGTTCTCATGATTTTCCCAAAACAATGGTACAGAACTTGATATGTTGAAATCAACTTATTTTTCTCTTTTCCATAACCCATGTTTTGGATCATGCTAGCACATTTTTCATATATAAAAAAATACAGCTGCTGCAATTTCATTTAATCTTTTTCCTTCCGTAACACAACCAGATATTAAAGAAAATTGAAAAAGTAACTGAAAACTTAGAACCCTTGGAGAAACACTAAAAACACAAGAACCCACCAATACTTAATCTAAAACCAGAAAACCCAAAAGAATTAAAAAATAAAAAATAAAAGTTGCAAAAGAGCAAGCCTGTGGCACCTGTGAGATCAAGCAGATGAAGGAATCAGCAAAGCTGAGATTTGGCGAGGAAAAGGGGCATTGCAACGGCCATATCTAGCGACGGAGGAGGTACGACGAGGCCTGGATCTGTCGATGGTGAGAAGAGCCTGGCGACGAGAAGATCTACTAGGAGAAGGGGCACTGTCGTGTCAAGATGTGGGAGGATTGGAAGGCAATGGAGATCTGCGTGGGTTAGTGGGGGTGATAGCTTCTTCTCATGGCTGTTGTGGCTTTCTTTTCTTTTCCCTTTTTAGTTTCTCTTAGCAAACACCCTTGAGCGGAGGTCATGTGATCCTTACAAGGCAGAAACCATTTGCAATTTGACAGACGTTATTAATTGGACCACTGATGCAACACATTTTGAAATTTAAGGGGTCACTTGCCATTTTTTTTTTCAATGACTAATTTGTCAATCACAAAAAGTGCAGGGGTTAATGGTGCAGAAGTTTGAACTTACGATGGTCTGATACTTGATATTTTCCACCCTTCTTTTCACTGCTGGTAACATACTTGATTCCAATTGTTTTCCAGGTCAATGATGAGTATATGAGTACTCTTGAAATTCTTAGTAAGAAATTGAAGTTTGTAGAAGTGGATCCCATGGTTAACATGTCAAAGGCTTTGAAAGATGTTCAACCCGAGCTTGAAAAACTTCGGCAGAAAGCAGTTTCAAAGGTGTTAATCAAAGTTGCAAGATGCTCAAGCTGATATTACTTTGTTCATTGCTGATGTGCTTTTTAGCTTTGTGGCCTTTCATTTAAAAGTGTGTGTTGGAACTCTGCCCTTAACATCCATGAACATCATGCGTATATATCTCTTGGCTGCTTTTATGTGATTGCCTGCTTTGTACTTATGGTTTTACAGATGGTCTTCTGCTGGCTAATTAATCAGGAATAAGAAATACCTGTTCTTGATAATTGAGCGTATGATGCTAAGATTCATAACCAGAGCCATAATTCTTCTTCCGGTGAAACTAGAATTTCATATGATTTTTTCAACATGTTTAGAAAGAATCATAGTTTTGATAGTGGGGAACTCGTAGTTTTGCTGGCGCTTATGTAGGAAGTTTAGAACTGGGCTGTTTAATTAGTCAGTGGCCCAACATTTATTTGTTTTCTTCAGGTGTTTGACTTCATTGTTCAGAAGCTTTATGCACTGAGAAAACCTAAAACTAATATCCAGATCCTTCAACAGAACATTCTCTTAAAGTACAAGTGAGTAACTTCTGGTACCATCATGTCGCTTATTTTCTTATAAATAATATATTTTTGTTCTTATGGTACCATTGTTTTGCAGAGTTCTCTTCTATAGTGTCTAGAATTATCATCTGTTCAAGGTAGAAAAATAAATAATGTTGCCATTGTATGTGTACGATTTTACAGACCCGTGTTTGCTAACATTGGACTAGAAGTACTGGTTTCACTTGTGATTTTCTTTCTTAACTCGACTTGCAAAGACATTTCAGTTATATTTGAGTTTATAATGCAAAGTTATGCAAATGTAGGTATGTTGTTACCTTCTTAAAGGAACATGGCAAGGAGGTGTACATTGAGGTTCGTGGAGCATACATTGACACGATGAACAAGGTCATTTTGTACTTCAGTTATCTGTTTTGACTAATTGGTAGGAAGTGGATCCTTGCTTGTTTGTTGCATCTTTTGTCCAAAAGGTTGATAAGGCAAACTAATACAATATCATGAAAGGTTGGCAGCTAGCATGACAAGCCATGTGTTTCTTTCCTAAATTCCGGGTTCTTTACACATCTTTTATGTGCAAACAAGGTACTTCATTGTAAAGAGAAACAAGATGGTCACAAATGGGTTGGTAATGATATCTATAGACTTCTTCGTCTGTCTGGATACAGGATTTCACATTTACATAACTTGGCTCGCCTTAAGGCATTAGTAATTCTATCTGACAATGTCAGGGTGAAGAATATAGATATACATACATACATACTTACATACATACATATATTAATGTAAGTTAAGAATATTTCAGAGAGTTTAGTAGAATTTTGTTTTCTGACCTCGTGAGACGTTGGGAGCTGCTGTTGCAGTTTTTGGTCTCTTTATTTGTATTGTTTTTCTAGTTTCTAGCTTGGACTTCCTTTTTGTCGTCCCTCCCCGGTTTTGACCCCTTTCTGAGGAAATCTGTTCCTCTTTCTGTGTGCTCACTTATTTTATTGCACTCATCAATATATCCAATTTCTTTTTTCAAAAAAAAAAAAAAAAGAAAGAAAAGAATCTTCCAGAGAGAATACTTAAGTGCAGTTGAATATTTTGCAGGTCCTAAGTGCACATTTCCGGGCTTATATTCAGGCACTAGAGAAACTACAGCTGGATATTGCTACATCTAGTGATCTGATTGGTGTAGACACCAGAAGTACTAGTATCTTTTCAAGAGCAAGAGAACCATTGAAGAACCGTTCTGCAGTTTTTGCTCTTGGGGAGAGAATAAGAATTTTAAAGGTCCTTTAAGGCCCCGTTACCCAAATAATGATCTTGCATTTGCTTTAATTTCTTTTCCCTTGTTCTTATGCTTTAGTAATTGATGTCAAAATAATATGTGTAGCTATACTCTGAAACCACTTGGTTATTTGAATTATGACAAAAGAATCCTTGGTTTTCTTTCCCCTGTTTTTGTTTCAGGAAATTGATGAACCAGCATTAATTCCACATATAGCTGAAGCTAGCTCGATCAAGTACCCTTATGAGGTCCTCTTCAGGAGCTTGCACAAGCTGCTTATGGATACTGCTACCTCTGAGTACCCTTGTGTTTTCCCTGCACTTGATAAATATTTTTTTCCCCTAAAAAGCAAAGAAAGAAAAAATAGTTTGTACTGGCATACACACATAAGAATTTATTCCATTGAATTTGCAGGTACCATTTCTGTGGTGATTTCTTCGGCGAGGAACCTATATTTTATGATATTTTTTCAGGTAAATGTGACTTGCACAAGCTATGCTTTTTTGAACAAGAAACAAGATGATTGTATGAATACTGAAATTATAAAGAATACAAAATTGGAGGAAAAGGCTTCTTCAATACCCTACCAAAAGAAAGATAAGAGGACTATTGAAAAGGTTCCCAACTCCTCACAATATCCAAAAAAATCAGGTGTCCAAAATCTATTTCACTATAGGCCCACAAAGAGATCCATTCCATGATTTTGTCCCACAAAATGATACTATCTTCTGACTTGTCCTCAAAAATTCTACGGCTTCTCTCTAACCAAAGTCCCCAGATTATTGCTAATGTAGCAGTCTTCCACAAAATCCTGCCCCTGTAGCTGAAATCAGACGGAAAAGACACTCTAAAACTTCGTTGCAACTTCTAGGCATAACCCAGGATAATCCTAACTCTTTCAACAGAGAGGACCAGATGTGAGAAGAAAATGAACAACCAAGGAATTTATGATTCACTGTTTCTCCTTCAGCTTTGCATAACATGCAGCAGTCTGCTGAAATTGACAGAAAGGGACTTCGCCACTGAATCAAAGTGTTAGTATTCAGCTTATCCAAAACTAGAAGCCAGCAAAAAATTGTAACTTTACAAGGAACGCAGGTTTACCAAATTCTATTAAAAAATGCAGAGGGTAAAGCTGAAATGTCGTCCGTCAGGAAAGAGAAAAGAGACTTGACAGAAAACATTCCACTCGAGTCTAGAAGCCACAGTTTCCTATCTTGCATTCCACACCTTAGCACCAGACCCTGCAAAATGGAAGTTAAACCCAAAACCTCCCTTAATTTACTCTCCGTTAGATTTATTGGGAACCCAAAATCACACGCCTGATCATGACTGGATTCTTGATCATTAACAATGGAGAATTTTGCAATGGGCTGATTGTGAAGAGACGACAACCTTGAAAGAGGGGGAATTTTGAGCATAATGTCACCTCTCCACACCACACATTCCCCGACCCTTCTTTCCTCCTGACATGTTGAGAAAACTCATTTGCTACTAATTGTACAGATTTCCAAGGGCTTCTAAATGTCACTCTTATGGCTGGACCCAAGTCCCAAGTATTTGAACTCAGCCCATACTTCCTACTATAACTTTGTGCCATAACATCTCTTTTTCCGGGGGAAATCTCCAAAGCCATTTTGCCAACAAAGCTTCGTTCCTTTTCCTAATATTACCAATCCCCAAAACCTCCTAGTTTTTTTGCTTTGCACAATTGTTCCCATGCCACGAGATGAGCGGCGTTGCCCTCATCAAATTCTTCCGAGAGAAAATCCACTTTTCAATAGTCGAAGCAACACCAGCTGGAACTTTGAAAATACACATGTAGTAGACCGGTAAAGATGACAAGACTAACTGAATTAGAGTTAAGCGCCCCCCTTTGGATAGGAATGCTTTCTTCCAACCGTCCATTCTTTTAGCAATCTTAGACAAAACTGGATCCCAAAAAACTGTTTGTAACGGGTTTCCACTAAGAGGGAGGCCCAAACATTTAGTTGGTCAAGAACATGTGGAGCAGCCAATTCCCGGCCAAGGATTTGGGCTTGCTCTTGTCCAAGTTAATCCCGAAAATAAAGCTTTTCTCTAAATTGATCTTCAGCTTGGAGATTAAACAGAATAAATCCAGGATAGAGGTCAAATTAGAGAAACTTTCTTTTTGGTGGGCTAAAAAACAGTGTCATCGGCGAACTGTAGCTGGCTGACCTTGACATTTGATCTCCCGATGGTAAGAGGCTTGAAAAGTGAATTCTCTACCGTGCTTTTCACAAGTCCACTCAATCCATCTGCAACTAATGTAAAAAGGTGAGGCAAGAATGGATCTCCCTGCCTCAATCCCCTACAACTCGTGAATTTACTGAGGCCTCCCAGTCATCATAACTGAATACGATACTGAACCAAGGCAGCCATGTATCCACTTTCTTCATTTTCCTGAACCCCTTCCTTTCTAGCACAAAATCCAAAACTTTCCGTTTGACACAATCGTAAGTCTTGTCGAAATCAATTTTCACTAAGGTGCCTTCTTTACCCAAACCTTTGTAGTCTTCAGTCTCATTTGCGATCATGACCAGATCAAGAATCTGTCTTTCCGCCACAAATGTACCCTGGACTTCCGATATTGTCTCCTCTAATACATCCTTCGGCCTGCACTAAAGCACCTTGGAGATAATTTTGTACAGACTGGTTAGGAGACTGATGGGTCTCAAATATTTAAGGCAGCAGGAAATTACTTATTTCGGAATTAAGGTTAATTGTGAAAAACGAAACATAGAAAATCTTCATCTGTGATCAGCATGGTTCCCTCCAAATTTTGACTGCATTTGGCAAGGTTACTTTCTTGGTAGATAATTTTAGTTCTGCTATGAAGAGTTTGCATGTATGGTTATACATTATGGATGCATAAATTTTCATATTTAGAAAAGTGCTTAGTGTTGGATTGTCTTCTTTTTGTTTACTTTTTCTTAGAAATACTAGATCCATAATAAATCAGTGTAAATTCTTTGATGTCAGGCCCATTTTCTGTCATTGATGAACACTTCAACTCAATACTTCCTAATTGTTACGATGCCATAGGTCTAATGCTTATGATTCGCATCATACACCAGCACCAGGTAACATTCCAACCTTTAAAACTGTAATATTTCTTTAATTTGATGCACATTAATAGTGTTGTTTGGTTGTGACATTACTTTTACTCGCACTGGCTCCTAAAACTGTTGGAAGTTGAACTTTGTTTTCTTCTTTTTTTTTTTTAAAGATACATTTTTTTTTGTACAATGGAGGATTGAACCTCCTTCCCCCAAAATGAATACCCACCCCACCCTTTCCCCAATGCCACTAGACCAACATTGCTTGGGCGGAAGTTGAACTTTCATTTCATGCTTTATTATCTTGCTTGCATTTCCAAATTCGAACAAAACAAAAAGGGATACAAGCCAGTCCAAAAACTTTAAGAGGTAAAAGTTGATGTGATTTTGAGTAAAGAAAACTTTGAAAAAATTATGGTGGGATTCTTATCTTGTCTGAACCACAAGGCATGATCAAAATGCGTCAGTATTGTGTCATTGTAATATTATTAGGGTTTCTCTACTTTGGATATTGTAGTGCTTCTCAATTGAATCTGAATGTTGCTCTCCAAGTAAGATAATATTTGTTTATATGTTTCCTTTGTTTTTTTTGTTGATAATTAACATAATCCTTTTATTGATAAAATGTGAATCAATACATTTGTTTCTTTGTTTCCTGATTAAAGAGAATTGTACGGACCCTCGGAGCGTTTGTGGCAGATTGCAACGTTTGGCTTCTAGGAATGGACAGCCATTTTGTCTCTAAAAGTTTCTATTAGAATTTTTTTTTAATTAAAAAAATCTGTTTCGTATAAGATTTTATGCATATCCATGTCTAGGTTAGTTACTCAGAAGCATTTGGAGCAAATAATCTCAGTTTTCTTGGTGTTACCTATTTCATTTCTCTTGTTTGACTGTTTCTCCCTCTCTTGATCTAACCCCGTTTTACAGCCTGCCATTCACTTATTATTAGGTATATTTTCATGTTGTAGGAGTGTTAGCAATACGAATGCAAATATCATTGTTTCTTTACACTCTCAAATGTCCTACTGTTTAGCTGTTATGACGTTTTTTTCTTTATAGCTCATTATGTCACGGAGGCGGATTCCATGCTTGGATTCATACTTAGACAAGGTACCATCTACATAAGAATTATTTGCAGTCTTGATTGTACATGCTGCATGTTCACTGTAGCCATAGATAATTTGCTCTGTTTCACCCATGCTGGATCCTCTTAGATTTGATGGGCTTTATATGCAGCACCATGTGAATGTTAGCTGTTGCTTTTTTTTTTTTTTTTTTGAGAACAAGTATTTCTTATATCTTAAATACGGTGTTACATTGTAAAAAAATGATTAAATTCATTTTTTATTTAGAAAAGAAATGAGGATGATGATTATGATAAAAGAAGAACAACTATATAGAATCCACTCATGCAGTAGATTCTTGCCAGATTGGTAAACGCACATGCCATGACTTGGACTAACTTCTTATCGACTATGTGCAGGTCAACATTGTCTTATGGCCTCGTTTTAAAATGGTGTTTGATATGCATCTTAATAGCCTACGCAATGCAAATGTGAAGACTTTGTGGGAAGATGATATTCACCCCCACTATGTCATGAGGCGTTATGCTGAATTTACGGCTTCACTGATCCACCTTAATGTTGAGTATGGCGATGGGCAGGTTAGTATCTAGAACAAAATCATAGAAAATCACATGTTTGAATTTTTTAGGATAGTTGTTAAAAGCTTTTGAAAAATAGTGTCGGTTAGTTAAAATACATCTCCATGTTGTTCGCAGCTGGAACTAAACTTGGAACGACTGCGAATGGCGGTTAATGATTTGCTTATCAAGCTTGCCAAAGCATTCCCAAAACCTAAACTACAAACTGTGTTTTTGATCAACAACTATGATATGACAATTGCTGTGCTGAAGGTAAACAACCATTCAATTTATGCTTCTGGATTGAGAATATTTCACCAAAAAGATGAGACTTTAGGATCTTAATAGCTAGTAGTGCAAAGTTAACTTTTTCTCATCTATAGAGTTGTAATTGTCTTATAAGCAGTAAACATACTTGGTTAATCGAACCTTTGTCATTTGGGTTTCAGGAAGCTGGCCCAGAAGGTGGAAAAATTCAAATGCATTTTGAGGAATTGCTGAAGAGCAACACGGCATTATTTGTGGTAATGGTCTATTCCACTAACTTTTGGATGTTTTACTCTTAGATGTTACAAATGCATCTGAATATGTTAATTTATGGTTGCAGTAAAAACTTCTGACATTTATTTGTATTCTCAGTATTTGCTTTTGAAATAATTTCAATCCCTTTTTCAGTATTTATTTATTTTACGCCACACTCTTAAAAACCGTGTTTACTCAAGCAACACTTGAAAAAAGTTGTGCCATACTACCACACATATTACATGGTTAAGTTGTGCACACTTAAACATGTGTTGCGTTTATAAAAGTAAGTTTTAAAAGATGGCATTTATGAAAATTCCCCAATACTAATAGGAAATAAATCTAAAAATTAGGACCTTGTTTGGTTTGCGGGTTCGAATTGTGGTGATTTGAACTTTTTTATTTAACTTGTAAAATTTGAACTGTATGGTTGAATCCGAACAGACGTTTGGATGTGCAGTTAAGGTATAAATTTGAACAAAGAATAAAATCCAAATTTGTGTTAGGATAGGTAGTGAAAACAGTCGTGAAGATTTATGATTCTGTAACAAATCTAGTAAAACCTTAATGTTCATGACAGATTTTAATAGGGTATATGGATGGTGCTTTATTCCTCTTTTCGATGTAAATGCAATGAAAAAAGAATCGTCTCAATTGGATATGAAAAGTAGAAGTTATGCTATTTTGAGACTTTTGGGTCATGTTTGGTTTTGTTTTTGAAACATCATGTATCATTTCCAAAAACATAAAAAATGAAAATGATTTCAAAACGACGTTTGGTTAACAATTTTTTCAAAATGAAAATGAAAATTGTTTTTAAATTCCTAAAATTTGCTCACATTTTGAAAACAAAAAAAAGTTTTCATTTTAATTTTTCCCCTCACTCTCTCTCATACCCAACCTTTCTTCCTCTCTGACCCTGACCAATGACTGTCGCGGTCCTTTGCCGGTAAGAGCTGCAACCTAGGCCCTCTGCTCGACGCCCCTCGCCACACCGGTCCAAGTGCTTCCTCCCAAAAACCTTGCCACCGCACCCTAGCCCTACCCATTGACCCTCCTCCCACCTGTCTTCTTTCCCCGGGAAATCTTCAATGATCGTCATTGACGCAACCCTCGCCAGCAAAGCCCAGCGAATGAGAGAAGCCCAGCGACTCCCGACACGGCCGGAGAAGACGGGATCCTTGTATGATCTAACCGTCGGAGTCCGCACTCAAGCTAACGAGGTCATTGAGAAAGAAACGCCCCTGTCCTCACCGGAGGACGTGAACATACCCAACCTTTCTTCCTCTCTGACCCTGACCAATGACTGTCGCGGTCCTTTGCCGGTAAGAGCTGCAACCTAGGCCCTCTGCTCGACGCCCTTCGCCACACCGGTCCAAGTGCTTCCTCCCAAAAACCTTGCCACCGCACCCTAGCCCTACCCATTGACCCTCCTCCCACCTGCCTTCTTTCCCCGGGAAATCTTCAATGATCGTCATTGACGCAACCCTCGCCAGCAAAGCCCAGCGACTCCCGACACGGCCGGAGAAGACGGGATCCTTGTATGATCTAACCGTCGGGAGTCCGCGCTCAAGCTAACGAGGTCATTGAGAAAGAAACGCCCCTGTCCTCACCGGAGGACGTGAACGTCGATATCGACAGCAGGCGGCGGCGAACTTCACCATGAAAACCATAACAACAATGTGCGAGAGAGGGAAAAGCGAAAGAGAGGAGAGAGAAAAACACGTGAAAAATGTGGGGTTTTTAATTATTTTTTATTAAACAAAATGAATTTAAAAAAACGACCACTATGTACAACCAAACACTATTTCAAAAACAATCCCAGCACATTTTTCAAAATGTTCACTTCCAATTTTTTTAAAAAACAAAAACCAAAATGAAAACACTATCAAATGGCCCCTTGAGTTCTATAAAGCAGAATATTGAAAAATAGATTCTTTTGAATTGAAATCGTATGAAATGGTTTGAATTCAAGGGGGACCTGAATTCAGAATTGGAAGGTTTGAATTGAGTTCCAAATGTTTGTTCCTAAATGCCTATTTGATTTTTCTTATTGGATTCAATTTTCTATTCGAAAAGACAAACCAAATAGGGGGTAGGAAACTCCAAAATGGAAAATCTAGAGTAGGAAATCTATAATAGGAAACTATTGACTATTGCTTGTCCTACATGATTTTCATTATCACTTTTGTATATTCCATGGGTTAATTACAAATATAAATAGCATAAGATTGCAATGAAGTCTAGGCATTTCCATTAATCCAATGATTTGATGCTCGCTTGCAGTGCTTTGTTACTTTCAAAATTTGTGGTATGACGTGCTAAGTAGCTAACTTGAACCATCTTTTCATGGGTAAACAACCATCTTAATTACTAGTTGATGGTGCCGCAATGAGAGAGAGAGGAAATATTGATTCAGAAGGCAAACGAAAGAGAAAACTCCTCTGTATTATATGCCTTGTCTGTTAGTGTCTTCTTTGGCATTTTGTTTCTTTTGCAGCATGTTGTGATTTCATTTGTCACTCTCTGTGTCTGCATGCAGGAAGAATTGCTTCTAGAGCATTTCAATGACTTGATCAAATTTGTTAAAACCCGAGCGTGTAAGTGCGCAATCATCTCTGAGATTTGTACTTAATACAGGTTTTAAAAGAAATTTACTGATTTGTGACTTTCTCATCAGCGGAGGACCCAAGTGCTGGCTCTGAGAGGCCTATTACTGTTGCAGAGGTTGAACCTTTAGTGAAAGATTTTGCAAGTAGATGGAAAGTTGCAATTGAGCTGATGCACAAGGACGTCATCACGTCCTTCAGCAACTTCTTGTGTGGCATGGAAATTTTGCGGGCTGCATTGACTCAGCTGCTACTTTATTATACTAGGCTCTCAGATTGCATAAAGAAGATCGTTGGAGGGTCTGCTCTAAACAAGGATTTGGTGTCCATATCTTCGATAATGTATGAAATTCGCAAGTATTCTAGAACTTTCTGAATTGATTGAGCTGTTTGTCAATCCTTTGGACTAGGAATTATTGGTTTTGCAGTTTGAGACTATATTCTGGAATTTTAAATGCTTGGGGAATATGTTCATATTTGGATCAGGATCAGGTACATAAATGTCGTGTAAAACACTGGTTTTTGCTTGTTTCAGCTTTGTATCCATTTGTTATTTGGTAACAGTTGCAATGTCCCTCTCCATAACTGTCAAGTAGCTAAGCAAGATAATAAACTTTAGTGTGAGCGTATGTTGTGAAAGATTCCAAATCATCCGAGAGAGTGAACATGTAAATGGATGCCGAGATGTTGCAATAAATGATTTTGTGAAGCAGTATAGAATGACATTGATGATCCTGTTTACAATGCAATAATTCAGGACTCCAGTTACGGCAGGCTTTGATTATAAAACACTCTTAAGCGTATGGAAGGGTAAGTTAAAGGTCTAAATAGTGAAGGGAGAGGTAGACTGGTAAATCGAGCCACAGGCACGACCTTGCAATGAATCAGTTATTATTTTATTTGAGTGAATTAGATTACATCCACTTTTAAGAAGGGGTTATAGCATTTTACCACTATTTTTTTCACATCTTTGCTTCAAAATCCTTCCATGAACTAAAAAGTCCAAATCACCCCTAAATTAGATTAAAAGTAAGGAGAAAAAAAAAAACTTAAAACCAAAAACAAAAAAAGAAAAGAAAAGAAAAGAAAAGAAATTGCACAAAATAATAGATTTTATAAGTTGATTGTTAAATAATATTAGATGTTTTTAAAAAGTTGAAAGATTTAGAAAATTAGTAGTTTAAAGCAATTAAAAACCTCAAAATACCCCTAAAACAGATCTAAACTTTTATCCCCTATATTCTCTCTAACCTTGTATCTCTCTCTCTGTCATCATTTCGTCTCTCCTCTAGTGGTGTTATTAATATTAATGGCCTTTATACTTTAAGGTCTTTCTCACTTTGCCCCTTTAATTTTAAAAATCACTACTTTATACCCTGAACTTTCAAAACTTTTCTATTTACCCAAAAAAAATCATTTTGCTATTGAACTTTCAAAACTTTTTATTTTGTCTCCTATTTTTAGATTTTTCGTTCAAACAGATGGAGCTAAGCCTACAGTTTTTGCACATGGGTCATCTATAAGGGAAAGAATAAGATTTTATTACTTTCATGTTTTGTTTCACGTTTATACTCTCATTTAACTTTTTTTTTTTAATTTGCTCTCATTTTAAGAAGGGTCTATGTGCACATTTTCTTCTCTATATTGTTCGCTAAAATCTTCTCATCTTCGCCCAAGATGATTCTCTAAACATGGATGTTCGTAGCATAGAAAGTGGGTTTTTCAAGACTGAAAATTTTTGGTTTAAAATGGCAAATGATTTTTACAAACAAAAATTAAAAGAAAAGAAATATTTTTAGCAATGTAAAGAAGATTTTAAAACAAAAAATTAAAATGGTAAAACTATGGAATCCCTTGTATGTTTCGTAACTGGTATAGAATTTTAACTTTTTAATTATCTAAAGCATTTGATTTATTTTACCTTTTTTCATTAATTGCAAGCATTTTTACTAATTTTTATAAGTCAACCTAAAACAATGGAATGGTAAGTTATAATGCAGTAACAGTTTTCCTATAAAAAAAGTAGCAAAATAATTACCTCTCATTAGTAATTCGGTGTACTATTTATGAAAATTATAATTGTTGTCACTACAATTATAATTAATATAATTTTAAGATAGAAAATATAATAACAAATCAAAATTATTATATTTAAATGGAATAAAATTTTATGCTAATTTTGGCATAATCTCGTCTTATAAAATATCTAAAATCAATAATATAACAAGTCATATTGCAGTAACAGGCATTTCATAAAATTAAACATTATTTCATCATTGTTAATATTAATTATGCAACACATTTAAATTACATAAAAAAACATTAATGAATTTATGTAAAAATGTGCAGCATAAAATGTCACGCCCCGAAGTACGTGAGGTGACGTGACAGATTATGTAAATTAATTAAAAGAGAATTTAATTAAAAATCAAGAGTTTAGGGGTTGGATTAAATATAAAATGTTAGGTTCTTTAAAAACAACTTCTTATAAAAGAGTTCATATACATTAGGCAATTGAAATCATTAAACGAATAATAATAAAACAATAAAGTCGCAAGTATGGGTCCCACAGACCCACAACTTGTGCACACACATGGTACTGACAATATCATAAATACAACCATAGTCCAAGTACAAATAAAGTTAAAATCTTACATGCCTTGATTTAAATAATACAAATTAATCTACTAGTCCCTCTATTGCTCTTGGGTCCTGTCCGTTGAATCCTCTCCAAACCTAAATGAAAAACCACCTAGAAGGGAGAAATTTAAAACAAATAAAATGTGAGCGAAAGACTCAGTAGGACTATGTTTTATAAAATAATTTAATTTAAAGAAACATTTCATTATTCAGGAATTATTTAAAAGAAACCTTAAATGAATAAACAAATAAATAAATTTGAGTAAAATCGTTCTTACCCAGAACAGTTTACTCGTACAACCAGAAATATCATTTTCTTTTTCCTAGGCAAACCATAAAAATATCACCACCGTAGTGGCCCAGCTGGGATTCGGGACCTGCCCCCAAGGTTGATCGCTACACGACCCGATCTTTGATATGGGATCATGCCTATGTGTTTATTTCCATCATCATTCAAAACCCAATTACCGAGTATTGTCATTTACATTTATTAGGAAGTCCATTTCAGTTTACGGTATATTAAAATATAACCGATAAATTTACTTTCAAACAACCGTTGAAAACATTTTAATAGAAATCCTTTTCAAAGCCAAATCATTTTGAAACTAGGCTACCAAGGAATGGGGTAGAAGTCCTATCTCAATACTCGTGCCGGTGCCCCATACCATAATCCCGGTCTGCTATACGTTAGCTCTGCGGAACTACGAACGATCCTAGATACACACTAAGTCGATCAATATTTAGTTTGAGACATGCTATGTTACTAAACTATTTCATGATGTCCTAGTGTGCTATTTGCATCTTTAAAATCATTCTATAAGGTTGGAATTTAAATCGGGGTTCAAAATGGTGGAAACGGGTGAAAAATCACAAAATTTCCTATGCTCGACCGGCCTGTCGGACTTCCCGCTTCGGCCGGCCGAACTGTGCAGTTCAGCCTGTCGGAAACCAAGTTCGGTCGGCCGGACATTCCCAGATTTGGCCTGTCGAACAGATGAACACCGGCCTGCCGATCCCTTGATCCGGCCTGCCAAACTGGAAAAACCCAAAAGTTCTAGCCACGGGTTTTTCGATCCCCAAAATCTAAATCTTGATTTTAACCTGTTTTTCTCAAATCTCAAGCATGGAAAACAATCATAGTTGATAGAAAAACATACTAGAACACATTTGAACTCATTTAAACAAGATTTAAACTCAAAAATCCAAAAATGAGAAAATGGGGAGAAAAATGAAAAATCTTGAATCCAATCCATTTTTCTTCAATCTAAGCTTAGATTCTAGTTGTTCTAAGTTCATTTAACTCAAATCAAAGGTTTTCTAAGCTCAAGCAAACATAGATTTCAAAAATGCACAAAATTGAAAATTTTGGAAAAAGTTTAAAAATTTTAAAACTAACCTTGAATCGAAGCTTTAAATCCACGTTTTCGGTTGCTAAATCACATTCCCGAGTTTCCCCCTTGCTAACCCGAAGCTTGGATTCGAATTTGATTCAAAAATTCAAGGAGAAATTGAGAGAGAGAGAGGAAACCGAGAGAGAGAGTGAGAGGGCCACAAGAAGAGAGAGAGGAGAGAGATCTGAGAGAGTGAAGAGAGAGGGAGAGGTGAGAGAATAAATAGAAAAAATTTGTGGGCAGTTTTATTGTGCGAAAGCCAAATGCCACCAACGGTTTTGTAAAACGAGATATTTTTAACATTTTACAAATTGTTGTGTTTTAAAACTCAAAACATCATTTTAAAACAATAAGAAATCATTTGAATTCATCAAATTAACAAAACAACCAAAAATTCAAAATCCAACCAAGTAATCAAATTAATGTTGAAACATTATTTATGGCATACTAATTCATCATTTATATTACAATAACATTAAATAAATTCCGGGGCGTTACATAAAAATGCTAACAATAATGACAAAAAACTTAAAATATAATTTATTCCCTAAAAATATAAACATTACAACACAAATATAGAGTTAAAAACCATACCAAAGTACTATACATATAAAATCATCTATCTACCTCATCAAATTTTTTATACTAATTTAAGCATTATATTATTATTAAAAGTGAGGTATTATTATTAAAAGTGAGGTTGAAGGAGTACCCTAATAACATCCCTAAAAAATGGGAAACTGCTGAATCAATGACTAAGCATTTGAGAAAGAAGTGGGGCGTTGGAGAAAAGCCCGTGAGTGAAAGGGGTGAATTGAAAAAATTTCACTATTCAAACTTTTTAATATTTAATTAATATTATTTTTTTTTAATTTTTTTCCACGCCCTTTAGTGGCATCCTATGCAAATGCAATTGAGAAAACAATTATTTTCTCTTTTCTCCGTGCTGATCCATGTTCAACACTGTGCAAGGATTCGTTTGTGATCATGTGTGATGCAGAGTAGGGAAGCACAGGTGAAGCCTCGATTTAGAGCGTCTAAGGCACAGGCTCGAGCTTGAGATCGTCTATGCGAAGAAATCAAATCATTAGATTGGTCAAAGTATGCTGATTTGATGGCTAGCGAAGCGACCACACATAGGAGCTGCAACACCGAATCCGAGACTGATTCTAAAATATCTTTGACACACGACAGTCGATCGAATGGCCCAGGATAAATTGGCGGCTTGATCCAATAGTTGCTAGCTTGCCACATGACATTTCACTTGATTTTTTTATTTCTTTTTTATTTCTTATGCATTTGAGGTTCGTTTTGTCCCTTTTTGCACTGTTTTGTTTTATTTTTCCTTCAAATTTTAAATCTAAAATTAAAAAACACACTAAAATTAATTATTTTAGAGACAATATTTACACTAATTTTAACAATATTTATTTTATAATAAAACACACAAAACATGCTAAAAATTCAATAAATATATTATTTAAGACGTAAAAATATTTTTATAAATTACTAAAAATATTATAAAACATATTTACAAACGTAAAACTTATTTATAAATACTTTAAGACTACAAATAAAATTAACACATTATTTTTACGATTTTAATTGTTTACAAATTAATTAATTTTTAAACACTAAAATAACTCTAAACATTACCAAAAATATTATTAAACATAAAAACACGCTAAAAATACAATTTAAACATATTTATACACTAAGACAAAAAATACCAATTAACATAAAATTTTATTAATTAGAGGGTTTAAGGAAAAATAAAAGCATATATAAATGATTTATTCTTGTAAAATGTACACTTTTACAGTCTCATTAATAACTCATCTTTTTTAATATTCAAATTCAGACATCAATGAACAATATCGACATATTAAATGGGTTACACATTAAAAAGAGAAGAAATATGCAGGCTAGCCCTTCCTAAATGGGACTTTAGATTTAAAAAAAACACACACACACGCACCCAAACACACAGGCATTAAGTGAGAGTGTCAATGTGAAACAGAACTTAAGAGTAATAAAATCTCATTTTTTCCATTATAGATGATCCATGTACAAATCATGTAGGTTGATTCTATCTATTTGAATGCAAAACCGAAAATTTGAGAGACAAAGTAATGAGCTTTAACAGTTCAGGGATAAATAGTGATTTTTAAAATTTAAGAGACAAAGTAAGGAGTTTTGAAAGTTCAAGAGTTATGTGATTTTTAAAGTTTAGGAGGCAAAGTGAAGTAACCCTTATAGTTTAAGTGTTATTAGTGCTAATAATTCTAAATAGAATTTGTAATTTGTCATTCACAAATAAAAGGTTAAAAAAGTAAATAAAAAAGCGTTTCATAAGCACCAAATAAGTGGCTGTTTTAAGAGTGCTTATAAAAGCCAAAAGCTCAATTAGCTTGGTCACCAAAATACATCCAAAAGTAGCTCTTGGGATAAATAAGACAAAGCAACTTGTTTTAAGCCATAGTTGGTTTTAAGCCATTTCAAACAAGGCGCTCTACTCACCTCTAAAGTCTCGAACCTTGGAATGAACCATGATCATGGATGACACAAACATACACTGAAAAAAAATCTTGATGCCCAAGCCAAGATGATAGGAACCTAGCTATTCTACAATAGATTTCTCACAAAATGAAAGAAATAAGTGATTCCATTAATTAAAACAAGAGATGAAATGAAAAATAACAAAATAGAAAAGAAGTTTCGAGGACTCCCTGTCCTCCCAAGGCACTAAGCCACACAAATGACAGATTTCTTACCCAATTCCCCTTCCCCATCTCTCTTTTATACTACTAACTTACCTCTAACAAACTACTAATCCTACCCCAGATAGCCCGTAACCAAACAAAACCTAACACAAGACCATAATCTTACATTTAACGGGGACAAGTCATATTCAATTTTGTTAATTTCAAAACTTACATAACCATGGGAAGGAAGGCTTTGGTTTCATTTATGGGTTTTCAGAATTAGTCAACTCCTTCATAAGTTATGGGCTTGACACCAATGAGGACTCTAGTTGATCCAAAATCTACCTGGTGGCGAAAAATCCATTCCTGAGAAGTATAGTCTAGAAATTCCAAATCCACCCTACAAGAAGATCAACGTGGAAGCCAACCAAGCTACTGGCTTTTCATTCATCATCTAACGATATGAATTAGATTATATAACCCAGAGAAAGAAGAGATATTTATCAGAAAAAAAGAAGAAAGAAAAAAACAATAAAGAAGAGCATTGAGACAGGTAAACAACCAAGAAATATTAGAAAGAAAGAGAACAAGTAACTCAAAAAGGCGAAAATCTCACATCCCAAATATGCATTCAACAATAATAAGATAGCAAACTAGGAAACTAATTCAAACCAACGAGGAAACTAATTCATAATAACATAAAATAACTACTAGCTCAATTTTTTTTTAAGTGAACTACAAACTTAGATTGATATGTGAAACTACAACATATATCCCTAATTAAATCAAAGCTAAACATTAAAGATAGATGATAATCTAACCCCATCAGTGACATGACAGGAATTAGCTTGCTGAGGGGTGCAGATAAGACAATAAGCATAACACAGAAGATAATAGATAATTTAACAGAGTCAGTTAAAATTCAGAATGTAGTTAGAAAAACCTCATGATACATACATGTACATACATATATATATATATATATATATATCTGAAGCCATTTTTTCCCTTAATAGCAGTTTTTGATTGTATCAAAGCACAGACTCCTATAATCTATAACAATAATAGAGTAGATACACGCTAGCTAAAGTTGTAGTGCTTGTCAACAGCAACAGAGACATCCCAAGTGCAGCTCATTCCTTTGGGAAATTCCACCAAATCCCCAGCACCAATCTCCACAGACTCAGTGGACCCTGCAGGGGTGACCTTCACTTTTCCTTGCAGCAAATAGCAAGTCTCCTTGGCATCATATGTCCATGGGAATTTGCTTGGAGGGCAACCCCATCTGCCAATTATTTGTAATAATTCTCAATATCATGCATAACATTATTACATTACAAAAAAAATAAGATATGATTATGAATGTTTCGTATTTGTACAAAATTAAAAAAAAAACAAATAAAAAGATAGATCTAGGCTCCTTAGAAGAATAATCTCCAATCCTAGCGTTTCCAAGAAACACAAAACTCCAAAATATCCCAATAATCAGTCCTACTTCCTGTTTTCGATATACGTTTTCAAATTAATTAAGAAAACAGATAATCATCATTAAGCGCACACCCACATCCCGATAATTTAGAGATCAATTGAACATATAAAAAAAAAAAAAAAGGAGCCAATGAAAGAGAATAAATTTACAGTAAAAAAAATGATAATGACAAGAATAAGATCTGAAACTATAATTGAGAAATCAGAAACGTTACAATGACTATGGCTAATAAGAAATGAATGGAAGCGGCGCGTTTTTGTTTGTCTGAAATCGTTAGACTGTTTCATGCAGCAGCAACAACAAAAAAGAACAGTCGACTTGGCAAGTTTGGGACACACAGTTGGATGAGTTTGGACTCCAGAGATGTAGAAACAAAAACAAGGATGACGTCATTTAATTCAAAAGGATAAAGAAATTGAAAGAAACACTGAGAATTGTATCACTAAAATATTCAATCCATTTCACTTGTAGGTTCAAATTTGTATGCTGACAAAACAATATGTATAAGCATGTATATGAGTAGAAATAGATAGAAATAGAAGAAGAAAAGGGACTAACTTGGGCCAGTTTCGGACACCCAGTTGCGTGAGCTTGGACTCGGGAGGGTTTTTCTCAATCTTGATTCCAAGTTTTTCGGTAGCCATGGAGTCTGCCCTTATTATCACAGCAGTGCCCACACGCCTAATTAGCTTCTCTTTACCTGTCGAAGTCCCAACAGGAAAAAACCTTGTCTTTGTGTTTCTGCTCACTAGACCACCACCAACTACACCTATGCAGGCCATTGCTTTTCCAGATGTCTTTTTTTTTTTTTTTTCTACGATAATTTTCCAAATTTCTCTTTTCTTTACACCGACTTTTTTTTTGTGATCAATTCTTTACACAAACTTCAACAAGTACTCTTTCTCTCTCCCCTCTTGTACCTCTTTTTAAAACTGGCATTATCATCGGTCTTTGTGAACGGTGAGTTTTAACTTCGTAGAAATGCAAAAGGGTTTTTCCTTGACTATAATTCCCTACGCATTTTACCTTTTATTAAAAGTATGTTTATTTTATGTATTTTTTAAATTTAATAAATTTAAATTTAGATTTGGATATCAAGAAACTTTTAAATATATATTTGATGCTTCTAAAATCTAAATCATTTAAGTATTAAGAATTCAAATTTTTAAAGTTCTCATTCCCTAAACTTTTTATACTCGGATATCTTTACTACAGTAAAAACTAAAATTCTCTCTTTTATATTTGAAAAAAAAAATCATAACTTTTTTTATTTGATATCCAATTAAGATGATTCTTTTTTCACTATGTTTTTAGTGAAGAAAGGAATAAATCAAGATCTATATTGCATATTTTTTAAAATCATTAACATTAAGATTTTATTAGATTTGCTAATAAATCAAAAACTATCTTCACAACCTCTCTAAATACAAATTCTATTAGATTTTATTAGATTTCTTCATTTGATATCTAATTGAGATGATTCTTTTTTCACTATGTTCCTAGTGAAGAAAGGAATAAATCAAGATCCATATTGCATATTTTTTAAGATCATTAACATTAAGATTTTATTAGATTTGTTAATAAATCAAAAACTATCTTCACTACCTCTCCAAATACAAATTTTAATTTTATTTCATATTCAGATTAAAACTAATATGCACATCCAAACGTCAATTCCAATAACAATTTAAATCACTAACTCAAATCCTAATTCAAATCACTCTAACTCAAATTAAATCACTAATTCGAATTCATTTACCAAATAGATCCTAAGAAAATTTTTGCTACTCATTCTTTCTAATTCTCTACAATATAATTGCTTTCTTAACATCAATTATTTTTTTAAAAGAAATTGGTTACCTAAGGAAATATATTGCTTTGAATCACAAATCACACATAATAACTTATTTGTTGGATAATTTTAACATTAAAATATAAAGCAATATAATGGTTGCAGGCATAGCCTATAAGTAAAATCACACCCTATTTCACCTATAAGTAAAGAATTTAAATCCTCTTACCCCAAGAATTGTTTTGTAGTTTTAACTAATAGTTCAAATTTTTTGACTACAATATTTTATTCATTATAGACATCATTGAGAAATCCATGCGTCCTATCATTTATGTTAATGTAACAAATTATGTTAAATAAAAAAAGAGGCAGGTCTATGGTGGGGAACTTTTTATTCCCCACTGGTAGAGAACAATCTAATAGCTCGAAAAAATAGCTAAGAAACTCGAAAGAATGCCAAAAAATATGAAGAACTCAAAAAACTTAAAAGAATTTAAAGTTCAGAAACTTGTTGGTTATTGGATGCTTGAGATCTTTGAGTTGCATGAACAACAATATTGGTCAGCAGTAGGAATGGCCAAGAAAGTTGCAGTAGATTCATGAAGAGAATCTGGCTTTGGAGACAGAAGAAGAAGAAGAGGAAGTTTAAGAGAAATTCTGGGAGAGTTCGAAGGGATATTTGAGCCTCTAAAATCTAGATCGAAATAGGCAAGAAGGGTTCAAAGCCCTTAAGTACTCTCGCAAGGGAGAGATCAGAGCCATCACGCTAGGGAACCTTTGATCCAATGGTTAAATATTAAGGCAGCCAAAGGTCGCCATTCAACGACTCAAAACTTAGACGAGAAAAATCCTCGATGATCAAATGGCCCAAATCAAAATCTCCTTAAAATGATGCGACACCTCCCATAGGGATATGACATGCGTCCTAATAGATGTGATAGTTTGGTTGCTTGAGAAGACTGAATGTTAGGTACAATCATGACTCTGGTAAAAGAGCTTCTTCAGTCGGCAATTCTAAGGAACACATCCACAACTCCTAAGCAACGAGAGACTTGCCACATCCTCGACTGCCAAAGCGCAAAGCAACTTTTCAAATCACTCCACGCTTAGGGACAATTGTTGTAAGAGATCTCGATGGCCCAAGGCCTAAAGGCAAGGTCAATGAAAAGCCAATCTCGGCCCCTTAATCTCAAATAGAATAGAAGTTGAGATGATCGATTGGCCTTGCTGCTCTAGCATGAGGTCGAAATTAAACAAACTTCATATCCTCTACCCATTATTGTATCCTCTACCCATTATTGCACCCATCATTCCAAGGAGAACATACAAGAATGGGTAGGACCAACAGTCGAGGCAGTGCACTTGAATTTAAGACCACTAGCACTAGATTCAATACACTCTCTGCATGTGTAGAGACACCAAACGCAAAGGATGGCACAAAACGTGAAGATTCTTGCCCCATTAGCAATATTCTAATCATTTTTTAAAATAATATAGCATCTTATAAAAGGGAGATATGGAGAAGAGAAGAAGTGGTGGAAAATAAAAGGAAGAAGAACTCTCCTTTCCCTAGATAAAAAAAAAAACACCATCTTTATTCTTTCATTTTTGGAAATATGAGAAATATTGTATACGAACTCTTGATAAGAGAAATACAGTAGATGTAGCTTATTAAAGAGTAAACTACTATAAATCCATGTGTCCGCTCCTTACTTTCATCCTTTTTATCTTTATTGCGTTAATATGTGAGAACCATGAGTGATTTGTGAGCATTATTAAGTTGATCATTTTCCACCATCAACAAGTGGATTCACCAAAAGTGGTGGAGGAGGTCAACATATTGATGGAAGGGAGAAGCACGTGTAGGTTTTCTAGGTTTTTTCTTAACAAAGATTTTCTAGGTTTTTTTGAAGTCGTTTTTGGGTTTTAAATTAAAGGAAGAACATTTAGGGGGAAAAAAAAAATCCCAATTTGGTTTTACTATCATGAAAAGGAAGGGATTTTTCTTTTTCTTTTTTTAATTTTAATTTTAGTTGAAATTATGTGCACTCCAAATCATAATAGAAGTCGTGTTCTCTTTTAATCTAAATCATTCAAAAAGATCTTATAATTGATGTTACAGACTCCGTCAGTGTTTTTCATTCTCCACCATAGCTTTTCCCAAAAAAATTCCTTAAAAGAATTAACATAAATTAACTTATAGTCTTTTCAAAAAAAAAAAAAAAACTAAGAGAAAAGTTTTCGTGGAGATTGATAATATTCTCCACTGTTGGAGAAACTTATAAATGACTATTAGATCATTATGTAATAGGTATTATGAAATGAGCTCATAGTTTAAAAAAATAGACTTGGATGTGGGAAATTCAAAATCAGTATGTAGGAAATTCAAAATCAGTTTTTTATTCAAATGAATCTCCACTCTTAGTTTAATAAAAGTTTTGATCTCTATCCTCGATTTCAAAGCATGTCCAAAACCGAACACAATAGAGGAGCTCTCCTTTCTCATAGTCAATGCCGTCGCCTAGCCTCCTTCAGCTGAATCTAATGAAGGACACAACGGTTTGCAAAGATCCATGGCAATAGAGGTTGCAACATTTTGAAAAGGACGGGTCGCCATTTTGGTTGATGGTTGGCAAAGGATGACCGCAATGGAGGTTGATTGTTCACGAAGCCATGGTCAACTGTGTTAGACACGTCTGTCTAACTAATGGCCCATATGATATGTTCAAAACATAAATGCCAGCAGTTTTCAGACAATAGAAAAAAGAAAAAGAAAACTGCCCATTAACTACCAAAACCATGGGATGGCCACGGTAAAATAAAAGGAAGCCTCATGTTGGTTCTTGGACACACAAATTTTAAAAGGAATACACCATCTAAAGAGAAATTACAAGTGCCCAGAAAACCAAAATTCCAAAAGGCTACAGTGTAAAAATTCATCCGAAAACAAAGGAAGAAAACGTCAATGGCAGGAGGTAACATTCGGTCCAATATGCTTCCTCTTTTATGACTTTAAGTTGTTTTTAATTGTCCAAAACAACTCACATTTGGTATCATAGCCATTATACGCCTCTGCCTTGCTATCAGTATATTCAAGTTTGAATGTTTCACGTTAAACATTTTGTGATTTTGGGTTTTACATTTTGGAGGCTTTTTGTGAAAAATAAAATTAGAAATCATTAAGATATAAGATTTCTGCGATTTAAAACGTCAAAAACGGTGTCCGAAATGCTTAGAAACTGTTGGATTTTGTACCAGATCTGAACCGGGTCGTAACTAGGTCAAGAAGACCTGGATCAAGGTTGAAGATGACTGAAAATGACGTGTCTTTTTTGTTTTTGAGTTTAGCAGCCGGCAAAAACGACATGTCGTTTTGCCCTTCGCTGGGCGAAACGACATGTCGTTTACTTAAGGGGCACTCGTGTTTCAGTGGTAAAACGACAAGTCATTTTGGGTGTCCCAACCCCAAAACGACAAGTCGTTTAATGAAGGCAGAAAAAAAAAAAAAAGACACCGTTTAAAGGCCCCCCCCACAAGCCAAACGAAGCCGTTTTAGAGGGGGATTAAAATATTATTAAAAAAATAAAAATTCAAAAATAATTTTTTTTATTTAATTTTTGGTTTTGGGATATGCACATAATTTTTGTAATAATTTCATGGAAAATTTATTTTGTACATTATGTGCCAAGTATTTATTTTATGTGCATAATTTTATTGTTGTTATTATGTGCATAATTTAGATATATATTTTTAATGCATAAATTATGAAATTAATTATGCATGTCATATAGAAATTGTTCTATTTTAATGAATGTTTTATTGGAAAACATATTATGATAATTGATGTGCTAATTATTGTTATATGCATAATCTTGAGTTTTATTATGCATGTTATTAAATTAAATTAACTTATTTAGCACAAATTGAGATTTTGTTCATAATTATTATATTACCTATAGAATATGCAATTTTCATGAATAATTTTATGAACAAAATTAAATGTCTAGTGATTCATATGATTTTGAATAATTAGAGCTTAGCCACAACACCTCTAATTATGTAAAATTATATATTAATTGGTTTAGGATCACATTTGGTTGAAGGACATTTATTGCAATTAGTTGTACTCAATGTAATAAATTTTATCCCACAAGAATTTTTAGTACATTGGTATGACTAATTGTGATAAAATATCAAAATATATTTTCTAATTTACCCACAGGTATTAGAAAATGGAACATAATTTGATTGTTTTGTCTATAGTAAAATGAATCTAATTGAATTAGAACTTTAGCCCACAGACAAGTTTTATGTCATAGATTCATGATTTTATGCATGATTTACATTGGTAAAACATGAATTATGTCTATTAGTCTAAATATTTTGGATCATAAGCATGTTTGTTTTAATTATGCAGTCATACAACCTGTGAATTTCTCTAATATTCGTTGTGATATCCCTGAGCTGAAAGGGGATAACTATAAGATCTAGAAGGAGAGGATTCTCCTTCACTTGGGGTGGATGGACATTGATTATGCTATAAGGAAAGACGAGCCCGTAATTACTGAAACCAGCACTTAGGATGAGATTGCTCTTTATGAACATTGGGAGCTATCTAATCGCCTTAGCGTCATGTTCATAAAGACTAAATCTCTGCTAGCATACGTGGTTCCGTCGAACAGTATGACAAAGTCTAGGCATTACCGAAGGCTATTGATGAACAATTTGAAACTTTAGATAAGGCACTTGCCAGCACCCTAATTATGAGGTTCTTGTCCTTAAGGTTCACCAGTGTGAGAGGTGTGCGTGAACACATCATGGAGACGAGGGACATAGCGGCTTAACTCAAGAACCTTGAGGTGGATATGTCTGAGTCTTTCCTAGTGCACTACATTATGAACACCCTTCCAAAACAATATGGGCCCTCTAAGATTTCCTACAATACACATAAAGACAAATGGTCAATTAATGAGCTTCTGATCATGTGTACTCAAGAAGAAGGGCGACTTGTAATGGAAATGGGTGAAACCGCACTGACAACCACGAGAGGAAAGAATCAGAATCAGGATCATAATCAAGCCAAGGACAAAGGGAAAGGTAAAATACCTCCCATAGCTGTCATTAAGAAGGAATCCAAGTGTTTTTTCTGTAAAAAAAAAGGACACATGAAGAAGGATTGCACAAAATTTCAGAGTTGGCTTGAGAAGAAAGGTAATCTGATCTCATTGGTTTGTTATGAATATAATATGGTTGATGTTGTTTATAACACATGGTGGATTGATTCTGGATCTACAATCCATGTTTCGAATACCTTGCAGGGTATGCGAAACCTAAGAAAGCTAGCGGGAAGTGAGCTGAGCATCTCTTCAAGAAACAAGATGCGTTCACATGTGGAAGCCATCGAAACATGCACCTTAGTTTTAAGTAGTGGTTTTATTTTGGAATTGGATAAGACCTTTTATGTTCCAAACTTCTCTAGAAACTTAATTTCTGTTTCCAAACTTGTACCTTTGGGATATTCCTTTACTTTTTTAGAAAAATATTTCAGTTTATTTTATAAATATGATCTTGTTGGGAATTGTATTTTGTCGGATGGTCTTTTCTCAATTAATTTACAAAAAGAACCACATCATACTGCTATGCATGTTCAATCTGGCATTAAACGTTGTGTTATAAATGAGGATTCCTCTATGTTATGGCATCAGAGATTAGGACATATCTCCATTGAGAGAATTAAGAGGTTAGTGAATGACGGAGTACTCAGTACTTTAGATTTTACTGACTTCGAGACTTGTGTGGGTTGCATTAAGGGAAAGCTAACCAACAAGTCTAAGAAAGGTGCCAAGAGGAGTTTGAAAATATTAGAAATCATACATTCAAATATTTATAGTCCAGACATGGACTCATATGGTCTGAGATACTTAATCTCTTTCATAGATGATTACTCACGATACATGTATCTCTACTTGCTTCATACAAAGGATGAAGCATTAGAAGCCTTTAAGGTTTTCAAGGTTGAAGTAGAGAAACAATGCAGAAAGCAAATAAAGATCGTGAGGATAGATAGAGGTGGAGAATATTATGGTAGATACACTGAGAATGGACAAGCTCAAGGTCCATTTGCGAGGTTTCTTCAAGAGCATGAGATAGTTGCCCAATACACCATGCCTGGTTCCCCAGATCAAAATGGTGTGGCAAAAAGAAGAAACCAAACATTAATGGATATGGTGCGGAGTATGCAGAGTAACTCCAATCTTCCTAAGTCCTTGTGGACTGAAGCTCTTAAGAAAACTGTGTATATATTAAATCGGGTTCCGACTAAGGCTATCCCAAAAACGCCATTCGAGTTATGGAAAGGTTGGAAACTGAGTTTGCGACATATACGTGTTTGGGGATGTCCGTCTGAAGTAAGAGTGTACAACCCACAAGAGAAGAAGCTAGATCTAAGGACCATTAGTGGGTATTTCGTTGGATATGCCGAAAGGTCCAAAGGATATAGATTCTATTGTCTAACTCACAGCACTAAATTTGTGGAATCAAGGAACGCAAAATTTCTTGAGAATGACTTGGTCAGTGGGAGCGATCAATTTCAAAACATAGCTTTTGAAAGAGATCATACTGAAGCTCAACCATCTAGATCAAGTGATAGGTTGATTATTGTTCACAATGCTCCGATAGTTCGACCGAGTGTTGTGCAATAGATCGTTGAAGGTCCACAAACTGTTGATAATAATCTAGAAGGTCAAGTTGCTCAAGAACCACAAGAAACAATCGAGCAACAAGTTGGACAGCAGATCCCTCAGGAAATGTTGAACCAACATTAAGGAGATCTACTAGAGAAAGGAAATCAGCAATTTCTAGTGATTATGTTGTGTATCTACAAGAATCGGACTATAACATTGGAGCCGAAAATGATCCCGAAACATTTTCAGAAGCCATGAGTTACCAAGAATCGAAACTTTGGTACGATGCTATGGAGGATGAGATGGATTCTATGGCATCTAATGGCGTCTAGGATCTTGTCGAGTTGCCTAATGGTGCCGAAGCCGTAGTGTGTAAATGGGTCTATAAGATGAAGAAAGACTCATTAGGCAACATCAAAAGATATAAGGCAAGACTCGTGGCCAAGGATTCACTCAGAAGGAAGGAATCGACTACAAGGAGACCTTTTCCCCTGTATCCAAGAAAGATTCTTTCTGCATCATTTTGGCACTCGTTGCTCATTTTGACTTAGAGTTGAACAAATGGATGTAAAAATGGCATTTCTCAATGGTGAACTAGAGGAAGAGGTTTATATGAAACAACCAGAAGGATTCTCCTCTAGTGACGGTGAGCAGTTGGTGTGTAAGCTTAAAAAAAATCCATATTTGGGTTAAAACAAGCCGCCCGTCAGTGGTATTTAAAATTCCATGACGTTATCTCTTCATTTGGATTTGTAGAGAACATCATGGATCAATATATATACCAGAAGGTCAGTGGGAGTAAAATTTGTTTCCTGGTTCTATATATGGGTGACATTCTACTTGCAACTAATGACAAAGGTATCCTATATGAGGTAAAACAATTCCTCTCTAAAAACTTTGACATGAAGGATATGAGTGATGCATCCTTCGTTATAGGCATTAAGATACACAGAGACAGATATAAAGGCACTTTAGGTCTGTCTCAAGAGACCTATATCAACAAAGTTTTGGAGAGATTTCGGATGAAAAATTGTTCACCAAGTATAGCTCCCATTGTGAAGGGTGACAGATTCAATTTGAATTAGTGCCCAAAAAATGATCTTGAAAGAGAACAGATGCACAACATTCCATATGCTTCAGCTGTTGGAAGTCTTATGTATGCTTAGGTTTGCACAAGACCTGACATTTTATTTGCTGTAGGAATGTTAGGTAGATATCAGAGTAATCCAGGATCAGACCACTAGAAGGCTGCAAAGAAGGTGATGAGGTACCTGCAAGGGACCAAAGACTACATGCTTATGTACAGACGGATTGATAATTTGGAAGTCATTGGCTACTCTAACTTTGACTTTGCTGGCTGCATTGATTCACAGAAATCAACTTCTGGATACATTTTCATGCTAGTTGGTGGAGTTATTTCATGGAGGAGTGCCAAGCAAACATTGACTGCTACTTCCACTATAGAGGCTGAGTTCGTATCTTGTTTTGAGGCTACCTCGCATGGTGTATGGATCAAGAGTTTCATTTCTGGGCTTAGGATTGTGGATTCTATCTCTAGGCCATTGAGGAAATTTTGTGACAATTCAGCTGCTGTTTTTATGGCTAAAAACAACAAGAGCGGTAGTCGAAGTAAACACATCAACATTAAGTATTTAGCCATAAAAGAGCGTGTTAAGGATAAACAGTGGTCATTGAACACATAAGCACTAAATTGATGATTGCCGATCCCTTGACTAAAGGCACGCCACCAGTAAAATTTAGGGATCATGTGGACAGAATGAGACTTGGTTCCCTCATGTAATTTGTTGTTCTTTATTGTAAAACTCTATATTTATGATATTTTCTCATTTTAACTTTAGTTAAGTGCACAACTTTATTTTTAAGAAATATATCACTAAAGTTTGGACCAAGAATAAACATAGGGTTTATTCATTAAGTTACATGGGTAAATCTTGAGAGACAAGTTATATTGTAATACATGGAAGATAATACTTGTCATTTAGAGGACCTATCGCCATGATTCATGTATTTTGTTTCTCATTATGATAGTTGATGGGATGTATGGGCCAAGTGGGAGAATGTTAGACACGTTCGTCTAACTAATGGCCCATATGATATGTTTAAAACATAACTGCCAACAGTTTTCAGACAATAAAAAAAAAAAGAAAACTGCCCATTAACTACCAAAACCGTGTGATGGCCATGGTAAAAATAAAAGGTAGCCTCATGTTGGCTCCTGGACACACAATTTTTAAAAGGAATACACCATCTAAAGAGAAATTGCAAGTGCCCAGAAAACCAAAATTCCAAAAGGCTGCAGCGTAAAAATTCATCCAAAAACGGAGGAAGAAAACGTCAATGGCAGGAGGTAACATTCGGTCCAATATGCTTCCGCTTGTATGACTTTAAGTTGTTTTTAATTGTCCAAAACAACTCACAAACTGTTCATCATCTTCCAGAAAAACAAAATCAGGCTCAGATGGCATCGTCACATTTAAGCTCAGATATGCTTAGTGGTTGGTCTGTGTCTTGTGAATCTTGTCAAAGTTGGGGGTGATGAGGCTAGGCTTGCTGGTTGGTCGAAGTGCGAGACTGGAGACAGCTTTTGCGGGGACTTGACGGCGTTCATAGGGGTGGCAAAGGGATTCGTGGAGTCTAGAGATGGGGTTCGTGGCAAGTGGCGTTGGGCTTGATGGTGGTCATTGTAGGAGGCGATGGGTGTCGAAGAACGTCAGTGAGGGATGATGACGACGACACCATGTGGAGCAGAGAAGTTGCTGACGATGCTTATGGTGGCCTCACACTTTGAGATCTTAGTTAGCATTTTTGATTTGTTTTGAATCAAAGGCCAGGATTAAAAGTTTTAAGAAATTAAATGGATGAGATTTATGTGTAAAAGTTGTTATTTTTAATAAATTTTGTGTATAATAAAAATAGATAAATTTGATATACCTAAGCTTATTTAATTCGTTATAAGCTTACTTATTTTTAATATTCGATTGAGATCTAACAGACAAAAACCATTCTTTATTAGTAGAAAATTTTAGTATTTTTCACCATAGCCACCTTAGACTTGTGCTCAAGTTTTTTCCGAGAAATAAAGTAATAAAGGCACCATAATTGAGAGAGTAATATTGTGGGTAGAATTAAATTTATGGTTCAAAACATCTTAACATATAAAAACTTTATATTATAATATTTTTTATTTTTTACTATTATATGTAAAAATATTATACTATTTAATAACTATAAAGTTGCTTCTATCATTCTTATCAAACACCTACAAGGTGCAATGTATATACCCTTATCCTGATGAAACTCAGAACAGAACCACCTCCTCTTGGAGTTTGGGATAAAAGCCTATTCATTTATTCCTCGGGCTCCTGCCTTTACTTCCGTCCGCTCAAACCTTATCCGCTTTTTTCATTTTTTTCATCATATTTACAAAAAAGCTACGAGATCGTGGCATGCTGTAGAAGGGGAGAGGCCGGAAAATATGCTTTTGTTCTCACCTGGGGAAGGCGCCACATCCTTATCCTGAATTCTCCAAACTGATATAAATTAACATGGTCCCCAACCATGACCATGGTTACCGGCCACATAAATCACAAGTCTGATTTCGGCATCATGGAGCAATTTTCATTTGATTAAGGGTATATATGCCTTTTAAATGCTTAACAGCACTTTATGATAAATAGTCTGATCAACCTTTAATTTTAACATATTACAAACTATTAAAGAGTCGCAAATATGGTCAAATTTAGAAAGCGTCCCTAATTCATATAACATGACGTGTTCTTATGTCATCTGAAATTTAATTTTTTCTTATTAAAAGAACTCACGCAACTTACACAAGAGGTTAGTGTTTCTAACTTTAAAACACTTCATTAAACTCACCAAATAATTTATGAAAAAATAAAAGTTCAAATAAATTATAATATTTCAGATCATTATTCCTTTAAACAAACCAAAATAAATGAAGAACTAATTTTAGAGAAAAAAATACAGCTATTGATTTTATAAATAAACAACGTCTAAGGACAATTCTTATAAAGAGAAAATTATATGTTATTCCGCACTTTTAAAAGCTATGTTTATTTATGTTACATTTGAAAAAGTTTATATCATACTGTAATTTATATTCATCTTGAGTTACGCCATAAACAAAATTTATAGCATTTATAAACAGCAAATTTTAAAAGATAACTTTATGAAAATTCTCATTTTATAGATAAGAAAGTATTTTGGGCTTCTTATTAAACTCAATAAGACAATAACCATAATTGTCATCTATGTTATAAGTGTCCATAAAAAAGAGCACCATTTATTAAATGTTTTTTCAAAAAATCTGTAAAACAAAATCAATTCTATGATAAATAAAAGAGAAAAAAGAATCAATAGACTTTTTAACCACTTTACTCCTATTTATTATCTTGACATAATGGAAAAATATTATGACAATGAGTTATTAACATTGTTAGTTTCTAAACTATAAATATTTTGACTATATGTTTTTTAGAGCTCTCTTTGAACTTTTGTATTTTAATAGTTTTTTGTCTTGAACTATAAAATTGATTCTCTAACTTGAAAAAATAATCATGTTTTTATCTCATAATGACTAAAAAATTTACAGAAATCGTCATTTTTAAGTATAAAATATTTAAGTTTCAAGTTTTTTTATATTTATTTTTTGATACCATGTGTTTTAGGTCTACCCAAACTCTATATTTTTTGTTTTTAATTTTATCAAATGTATACAGTCAGATTAAATTTAATACACAAATATATGTCATACCTTGGTCAATAATTGCATCGATTTTTGTATTTGTTTTTTTTTTTTTAAGTTTTAGTATTTTTTGAAGTATTTAATTCAAACTAAATTGAAAAATCAAACTGGGTTGAATAACCAACTCAAAACTCAACACCATATTGTGAATGAATATTGAACAGTTACTTTATTACCAAATATTTGTATCTATAATTTAATATTATTATTTCAAAATATATTTCAACAAATAACTTTTTTACTTCATATTTATTTTTCAATTAAATAAAATTTTAATGTTTTAAATTATAGTATTCAATACTCATCTAAATCAAATTTAATTTGAATTTCGTATTTAAATTAACAATTTAGTTGTACCTCTATAATTCATCTGGGATTGTATTTTAAACTATGTACTTAGATTTATGTTTTTGTTCAAATCAACACTAGTCAAAACAACCAACTATGCCAAGGCATAATAATTGAAGTTAGGAATAGGAGTGGAACTTGAGCATTGTAACGTTCGTATTCATGTACGTGTGAGTCATGATACACCTGATGAACAAAACAATGAAGGCATTGAAAAAGCGTTTTGGTTCCCCGTGCCATAAAGTTGCACAGTGTCAGTGGCTCACCATCAAAGAAGGGATCAGGGCCCCACTTATCATTTTGAATCGTCGGGAAACTGCACAAGGGGATCCAGCAATGGCCAGTCCAACACGCACACCGCTGACGACACTCACTCCGTCCTTCTTGAGAAATTAGTTTGTACACCGAATGCGGATGCATGATGTTGTTTTATTTAAAGATAATTATACATTATACTACATTTTAAAAAATTATGTTTATTTATATCATATTTATAAAAATTTATGTCACATTGTAATTTATATTATATATTAAATTGTATCATAAATCAATATTTATGATATTTATAAAATGTAAAACTTAAAATATAGTATTTATAAAGCTAAATATAGTATTTATAAAGCTTTCTTGTTTGTTTAATCGGCTCTAGGTGTTTTGGATTGGGGCTTAGGCAAAAGTTTTAGATGCCTTCGAAAAATTAAAAGTACCAATTACATTTTATATTTTACTACAGTTAGTGACTGGAAAAAAATTCATAAAGAGAAAAATTATATAACAAAAACGTTGAAAAAATCAATTGCATGGTAAATATTAAAAATTTGTTTTCTTTTTTAAGAGTAAAATAGGTACAGGTATATATTTATTTATAAACAAACAATAGAAAGAAGAATTTTCTAATTTTTTTTATTTCTAGAAAAGCTGTTCCTTTATTTTTTTTTAGTAAATAAATCAACTGTATGTTTATAAAAAATATTATTTGAAGGATGTTTATTGTCTGTTTATAAATCAATTGAACCTTTTTAACATTATTTTTTATAGGAAGGTATCATTTTTTTCTTGTGAAAAAAGAATGGTCTAATATTAAAAAATGATTTGATATTCAAAAACATTTTAAGAGTGATTTTCAAAAAAGAAAAAAGAAAATTAAAGAGGGCTTCACTTTTATTGGCAGATTTATGCTAGACATTTTGATTTCATGTTTAATATCTCAAAGAGGAGTTTCAATGCATAATCAGAGTGATCTTATTTTTTTAAAAAAATAAATTTATTAATCACTAAAAATTGTGCTATTGTTATTTCGACCTTCAAGAAGTAGGGTCTTAATCAATGCTTAAAATTATGAGGCCTTTAAGCATCTGCTTAAGTTGCCTGGCGGTTGAGCAGGTATTGCTTTTAGTTCCATGTCAGTTAGTCTTAGTCTTTTTGGAGGGTATATTACACTGTTGCACCTTGAACTATTGTAGTCATTAGATCTACAATTAATTTTACACAAATTAAATGAAAGATTATCAGCTATTTCAAGTTGATAAAACCCATAAATCACCGTTATTAGGTCCTAATCGCTTTCACAAAAGAGGTTAGAATGTGAATTATGGCAAACGAGCATAGAGAAACCCAACATGAAAGTAAATGCAGAAAACATAAAGATACCACACACAGAGTTTAATAATGGTACTATAATGAGAGCTATGTTCACTTTTCTTCACTATGATATTGAAATAAGTGCAAAATACAAGTATTTGAGTGTAAAAATGGGAGATTTGTTGAAAGCATAATTCTTTTATTTTTGGAGATGTTTCTGCAGGGTCTTGGTATGAGAGAATTCAAAATGGCTCTAAGGAGTGCCTTCAACCTCTATTTATAGAAGCTCTTTTTGAGATCATAGGCTTCAATTGATGGAGAGAGTGGATTTTGTGGTGCCTGAAGCAGTGGGACATCTGTCATCTCTACATTGGGTAGAAGTCTTAGACCATAACTTGAGGTTTTGGCTCGTCAGTTAGTGGGTTTCCACCTAAACTTATCGAGCTCAACTTTTGCATATCAATTCTAAGAAACCCAAAAGTTACTTGCAATCACAAATCAATGCCAGCCATTATCTCAAACAAGCCAAATGGAGATCAACTGAGATTGAACCCCTCGAGCCCTACAATCGAATGGTCATCGATAAAGAGACACAGTAATGATGAGAGCTTCGAATCGAATGCCCCCACTAGGCTCAAGTTGTTCCACTCGCACTTCAGGCATCCCTGTTAGAAAATTAGTACGCAGCGAAATTTAAAAAATTTTATATCAGAGTATTTTTCAAAAACACAAGTTTGACACACTATATGCATAAAATAACCAGATCTTACTAACCTTTGAATGACGAAGAACTCCCATAATTCGTAAAGAGAAGTAACGTTCTAGAATAGCCTCAACCAACTGGTCTTCTTTGCTATTCTTTATCCACGATCGGAGTGAGTGTGGGCTCACACATACAGCTCTTCCACCAGGTAACTCTCATTCCAACCAATTGAGAGAACTCAAAGCTAGTGTTCGTGATTTGTGAACAAGAGCTCTTAGGGAGTTTTAGAATCTCACTATCAGAGTTTCACTCTTGATCTCTCAACTGATCTAAATAATAATGAGACTCACTCCTTTTTTATAGAGGTTGGGTCTAGGAGTCAGTCCTTATCAGATAATGCCTCAAAATTCAAATCAGAATCAAGTTCGGATCATTATCTGATGAAATCTGCGTAAAAATGCATGATCCTTTTATTACACGGTCATCATGCCAATCTGTCGAACCGGCATGCCGAATTTGCCCCTTCGATAGGTTGAACCTGAGGATCGGCATGCCAAACTGTGGATAAAAATCTCAGCGAATCTTTTATTTTTCACTCGAGTTCTATAGGATAAAGTCTCAGTTTTAATTCAAATAACCCAATAGAAAAGTTATCTAATTAAAATAACTTTATCTAGATAATCTCTAGGAAAATAAATGAATTCTTAATAATTCAACAAGTTTATCTTGAATTAATTCAAAATTAATCCAACCAATAAATGGACATGAATTATTTGATTCTTTCGAATTTCAGCCAATTTAATAAATCTAACATAAGTCACAAATTATTGAAAAAACATGCCGTATCGTTACAGGATTTTGTGAGCAAGCAAAGGGGACCTTATGGACCTATATAGTTCAAGCTCCCGATAATTATGAAACCCAATATCCCTGATATACATTTCATAATTATCAACTCCAACGCTACTCTACTAAAAGCTTGGAGCTGCACTCTCGAACTATATAGAATTATAAAGCTCGTATAGCTGAGTCTCCATAACATATCATAATGTATCGCATTCCCATAGGATTATTCATAATCGGCTTAAGGACAAGTTCTGTCTTACCTTCCTAATTATTTTTATCTTACGTTCCATTATCTCACCATTGAAAAACTTACCATCCAAAGACAATATACTATTCGGTTACACTTATGTATCCAAATGCTTGAGTGCTCCAGTTTTTCAATTACAGGATAACACAAATAAGAGGATATTGCTACTCCTAAGGAGGAGCTATAGATTCCATATCTATGAATAACAGGTCTATGCTATCAAGAGTCATGCCTCCAACGTACCGGCATGCATACCACTATTAAAATATGGGTGTCACTCTCTGGTACATCAAAAGACACAAGTTAAGATAACGGACCCACTATGCATCTTAGGATTAAGATACAATACAAATGATTGTCCAAAGTGAATTGATTTGCCGACACAGAGTTATTAATTTAAATCAATTCACTTTATGTCCCGATCCAACACATCGTCACCTATGACAATATGCTAATGTTTCTATTCACGGAGCCCACCTTTGATAGCCAAGACAAACCATCTCCTAATAGGGATATAGACAACATAACAATCTTTGCATGAATAAAGCGCCCAACTTTATTACCTCGATTGCGGATCTTATGTTTTAGACTGTCAACTTAAGAATCGTGTCTTTTGAATAATCTGTCCATCATATGCCCAATTCTTAAGGGTTTAGGCTAACAGTCTCAGACTATTGTTTGCTTAACATGCATTCAACAAATATAAACATAAAGAGGACAAGTTTTGGTATATAAATAATAAATAAATTCTTTATTGATAAAAAATGTCTCCAAAAACATATTACATTTTTACTCCTTAGGGCATATATGTCTAATAATCTCTCACTTGCACTAAGTGAGTAAATATGACAAATCTCGCATCCCCATAGTTTTACATGCCTTTCAAAGATGCTTCTACTAAGTGTCTTCATGAATGGATAAGCTAAATTTTCCTCTGACGTGATTTTGTACACCTTGACATGCCCGCCCTCGGCAAAGTTCTTTATCACATGATACTTCCAATCAATATGCTAACTCTTCTTGTGAAATCTTGGTTCCTTGGCATTAGCTACCGCTGCACTATTATTACAGTACAGTGATACCGCCTTGTCCATACCAAGAACTACCTCAAGATCCCCAAGGAACTTGCAGAGCCACACTACTTCTTTCGAAGCGTCACTAGCTGCCACATACTCGGCCGCCATTGTTGAATCCAAAGTGCAATCTTGCTTCACACTTCTCCAACTAATGGCACCACTGCCTAGAGTAAACACAAAACCCAAAGTCGATCTCCTAGAAACCAGATAGGATTGAAAATCCGAATCAATATTTGCTAGAGGAGTTAAGTCCTCACCCGAATACACAAGCATATACCCTCGAGTCCTTCTCAGGTACTTGAGAATATGCTTAATCACAACCCAATGGTTCGGTCCAAGATCCGCCTAAAATAGACTTACTATCCCAGCCGCATAACAAATATCCGGTCATGTACAAAGTATGGCATACATGAGACTACCCACTGCCGAAGCATAAGGCACCTTCTTCATGTATTTTTTTTCTTCATCAGACTTTGGAAAGTCTTTCTTAGAAAGAGTAATTCCAAACCCTAGATAGTTGCCTACCTTTCTTAGAATCCTACATTGCAAACCTCTTAAGAATCTTATCTATGTAGCTGGCTTGGGACAAAGCTATAATTTTGTTCCTTCTATCCCAAAAGATCTGGATACCGAGAACAAAATTAGCCTCACCCAAGTTCTTCATGTCAAACTACTTGGTCAACCATAATTTGATCGATGACAATGCCCCAACGTCATTTCCAATTAGCAAAATGTCATCTACATAGAGCAACAGAAATACCACTTTCCCATTCTTAATGTGTTTGTAAACACATGGCTCATCCATATTTTGTGAGAACCCATAAGTCTTGATCACTTGATCAAATCTTATGTTCTAAGAATGTGAAGCCTGCTTAAGTCCATAAATTGACTTTAGTAGCTTACAAACCTTACCCTCTTGACCATTGACCTTGAATCCGTCTGGTTGTTCCATATAAATAGACTCATCAAGATAGCCATTTAGAAAAGCCATCTTGACATCCATCTGCCAAATCTCATAGTTGAGAGCGGCAGCTATGGACATGAGAATCTGGATGGACTTAAGCATGGCCATAGGCGAAAAGGTTTCCTCGTAATCGATTCCTTCCTTTTGCGTATAAATCTTAGCTACCAGTCTAGCCTTAAACGTTTCAACCTTTCCATCTACTCCACTTTTCTTCTTGTAGATCCACGTACATCCTATGGGTTTTACCCCTTCGGGAAGATCCACAAGCTCCCAGACTTGATTAGTCTCCATAGACCTCATCTTTGTGTTCATGGCCTCTGTCTAGAGTTTTGAATCAACATCCTCCATAGTCTCTGCGTAAGTATAAGGATCCCTGTCATGTTCATCTAGTTCATCCAAGAAGGCCTCCCTATTGAACATATATACCTCTCAGGTTAACACCCGATCCTCCCACTATACCAAAGCCCCTTAGGTTGTTGTTTGGGTTTGTTTAGTCTTTCCACACTGATCGGAATGGTTTCATTCAAAACCTCCGAGGTGATTAGATCACTCCTTAACTCCTCAAGCACCACTTTGCTTTGAGGCTTAAAGTTGTCTATGTAACTCTCCTCAAGGAAAGTTGCATTAGTTGAAACCATGACTTTATTTTCCTTTAGGTTATAGAAATAACCCCCTTTAGTCCCTTTTGGATATCCTACAAACACACAAACTTCTGAATGTGCTTCCAACTTATTCGTATCCTTAAACAAGACATGAGTCGGACATCCCCATATGTGAATATGGTTTAAGGATGTCTTCCTGCCCGTCTATAACTCTTAAGGAGTTTTAGGGACAGATTTTAAAGGCACATTGTTCAAAAAATAACATGCGGTTTGTAGTGCATATCCCGAAAAGGACAAAGGCAATGATGAATAACTCATCATGGACCTTACCATAAAGTCCTATTCCGTCTTTTTGCTATGCCATTTTGCTACAGAGTGCCCAGCGTAGTCAAATCGGATAAAAACCCATTCTCTAATAAGTGTCCTAGAAACTCATCAAAAAGGTATTCTCCACCTCGATTAGATCGAAGTGCCTTCTTGGGTCTACCTAATTGCTTTTTCACTTTAGCACGAAACTCCCTGAACTTGTCAAAAGTTTTACTTTTGTGGTGCATCAGGTACACATACCCATATCTTTAGTAATCGTCAATGAAAGTGACGAAATACTCATACCCTCCTCGTGCCCGGATGTTCATTAATCTGCAAACATCACTATGCACATGTTCTAGAACCCCTTCGGCCCTATTGCCTTTAGACTAGAATGGTCTTTTGGTCATTTTACCCTCCAAACAAGATTCACATTGAGGTATAGATTCTACCTTTAAGTGAGTTAAAGGTCCATCCCTTATTAACCTTTGAATCTTATTAAGGTTAATATGACCAAGGCATAAATGCCAAAGATAAGTCTTATTAGAGTGAGAAGTTTTAAGTCTTTTAGAGTTATTATCATTCATCTCAGCATTAAGTAGTAAGTCCATCTTAGGTTTGATAAAATATAGATTATTTTGCATCCATCTAGAACAGATAAAAGATTTATTTTTACGAATCACCACTTTATTATTAAAAGAAACCAAATAGGAGTCTTTAAATAAACAAGCTATAGAAATTAAATTCCTTTGAAATTTAGGAACATAAAAACAATCTCACAAAATTAAATTCTTCTAATTATCAAAATAAAGATGGACGTCTCCCACTGCTTCCGCTAAGACTAAGGATCCATCGTCCATCTGAAGCGTGAAGTCTTTATGAAGCAGACTTCTCGTTTCTTTGAACCCCTACAAAGAAACACAAACTTGATTAGTTGCACCAGAATTATGACCCAAATGTCACTGGAATCTTTAACTAAACAAGTTTCTAAATACAGAAGATCACACCTACCTCATTTGGAAAGGAAGTCCTTACGATGATTCTTTATGTGCCCGACCTTCCCGTAGAAGAAGCACTTAAGCTTCTTTGGGTTCTTCTTCTTCTTCTTCTTGCTCTTGGTGTTAGCAAGAATAGAAGACTTCCCATTCTTGGCTCGTTGTTTCTTTCCATTTGCAGAATTGGGATTGGAACCAGAAGCAACTGTCAAATTAGCCTCTCCACCCGCAGGAGACTCCCTGATCAGCAGTTCAAACTCTTGTAACTATTTCATTAATTCTATTAAGGTCATATCCCACCTATTGTTCAAATTAACTGTTGCTATAAATGGAATAAATTCCTTTGACAGAGTCTCAAAGACCATAGTCATCTGAGTTTCAGCATCGATATAAGCTCCATTGGTTTGTGCCTCAGCGAGGTATCCCATGACCTAATCATGTGCTTCTTTATAGATGCCCCCGACCTCTACTTATAGTTCAAGAGTTTCCAAAGCACCCCTTGCTGCTTAGTTAAGGCTTGGCCTCCAAATATGTCTTCAAGATTATCCAAGATCTGGTTCGCAGTCTCATAATCTTCATGTTGAGTCTACAGCACGTTATTCATGCTAGCCACAACATAACAGCAGGCCTCATCGTTTGCATATTTCTAGCGATCGTACGCTTGGAATTGCTCATAAGTGGAGTCTCCTGTAGGCTTGGGAGGACAAGGGGTTGTTAGCACAAATTTTAGTTTCTCAAAAGAGAGGACGATATATAGGTTCTGTTTCTAATCATTATAATTCTCTCTGGTTAATTTGTTTTTGTCAAGTATCGAAGATAAAGCATTTTTAGACATTTTTAATCTACAATAAAGAATCATATACTAGACATAAGCAAACCTATCATAATAATTTAGTAAGATAACACAATCAAACAAATGTGTTTATATGTCAAAACCTTAAAAATATCACAACTTTACAACAATATTTCCTAACTCATAATTCAACAAACTCCTAGGGGAGTCATGCCAAATTCAATCAGGAACATAGATCCCCTCCTGATTAATATATGCCATCTAGGACCCGTATGATCCAGCATATATTAATAATCATTTCTTTGGCCATTAATTTTATTAACAGAGCTCCTCGAGGAGGTTAATAATAAAATTAACATGAGTGTATAACCATCATTTCAATATCTTATCCATGATTTATAATCACCACCTAGGGGTGTGCAACCATAAACTATGCTAAAATACCTTATCCTCTTGGAGATCCAACCTGGTACATGATAAAAATCTCTTCTTAAGGGTCGAGACCACCATGTTCTTCCTATGGACCAACGATGGAGGCCTTAGGTCCTCTCTTTGAAAACCTTCTCCTACTCAATCTTTTGAAATCAAGGTTTTATTTTAAAAAGACATGTATGAACAATTTTAATATGAGTGGCACTCCATATTCTATATGGCATGTTATCAATATACATGGCAAATCATATTATAATGCAGACAAGCAAAGCAATCAAGCAAAGTTACAAGCAAAATAATAATAAATAACCGTAATATTATGGTTCGACCTTATAGAATAGAAAACAAAGATTACAAGACAATAATTGAAACATTTTATCGATTCTTCATCCTTGAATCCTCAAGCTATATCCTTCTTCATGTAATGCACATTTGTAAGTCTTTAATCCTGTATGAATTGAACACTTCATATTTTCGGTCATATCTAAACTTAATGTTTCTCAGAATTGTCCCAAAAAAGAAATTTAAACTGCACCTTTTTCTAGCAAAGTTTTTTAGCTCTCTACTGGCAAGCTGATCTGGGTGATTGGCCGGCCAGTCATGACCCATCGGCTTGTCGATCTTCATAGATCGGCCCGCCGATTCATGACTGATCAACCAGTCGAACAAGAATTTCTATCTGCCGCCAGAGCCACTTGATTTCTACCCTACTAACGACCTACCGAACCTCATGTCCGGCCTGCCAATCTGAGACCATTGGCCTGCCGAATTGGAGGGTTCGGCATGCTGACCAAGCAGAAATCATTCTTTCTAGAAAATACAATTTTTTAATGCAATTCATCAATTTTATTTTCAACAATTCAAAAACATAAAATTAGAGACTCAGGAAATGCCTGGGAGCGCCATCATCTATCTTCTTGATCCACCTTCTAGATCCGTTTTCTCCGAATGATTATTTAATTACAAAATTCTTACAAATTTAAAATTAAATAATAATTCCTACATGAAGATGATAGTCCTTCATCTAATTACATGAAAAACCTAGATATACATTCTAACCTCTAAGGAACCATAACCGACATATATCTAATTATCTGATCCTGATAATTCAACAAGTTTATCTTGAATTAATTTTATCACAAAATTAATTCAACCGATAAACAAGCATGAATTATCTAATTTTTTTTGAATTTCAGCCAATCTGATAAATCTATCATAAGTCAGCAATTAGTGGAAAAGCATGCCATATCGTTATAGGATTTTTATGAGCAAGCAAAAGGGACCAAATGGACCAAATGGACCTATATCGTTTAAGCTCCCGATAATTATGAAACCCAATATCCCAGATGTACATTTCATAATTATCAACTCCAACACTACTTTACTAAAAGCTTGGAGCTATACTCTCGAACGATATAGAATTACGAAGCCCGTATAGCTAAGCCTCCATGAAATATCATAATATATCGTATTCCCATAGGATTATCCATAATTAGCTTAAGGACAAGTTCTCTCTTACCTTCCTAATTTTTTTTTATCTTATGTTCCATTATGGACAAATCAATGGACATCCATTTAAATGGACTCATCAAGATAGCCATTCAGAAAGGCCGTCTTGACATCCATTTGTCAAATCTCATTGTCGAGCGCGGTAGTTATGGACAAAAGAATCCATATAGAATTAAGCATGGCTACAGGCAAAAAGGTTTCCTTGTAATCGATTCCTTCTTTTTGCGTGTAACCCTTAGCTACCAGTCTAGCCTTAAAGGTTTCCACTTTTCCATCCACTCTACTTTTCCTCTTGTAGATCCACTTACACCCTATGGGTTTTGCCCCTTTGGGAAGATCCACAAGCTCCCAGACCTAATTAGCTTCCATAGACTTCATCTCTGTGTTCATGGCCTTTATTCAGAGTTTCGAATCAACATCCTCCATAGCCTTACATAAGTGTAAGGATCCCTATCATGTTCATCCGGTTTAGCCAAAAAGGCCTCACCACTGAACATATACCTCTAGGGTTGATGCCTGAACCTCCCACTATACCAAAGCCCCTTAGGTTGTTGTTAAGGTTCGTTTGGTTTTTCTACACCGATTGGAGTGGTTTCTACTAGAACCCCTAAAGTGATCGAATCACCCCTTAACTCCTCAAGCACCACGTTGCTTCAAGGCTTAAAGTCATCTATGTAACTCTTCTCAAGGAAAGTTACATGAGTTGAAACCATGACTTTATTTTCCTTTGGGTTATAAAAATAACCCCCTTTAGTCCCTTTTAGATATCCTACAAACATGCAAACTTCTGAATGTGCTTCCAACTCATTTGCATCCTTAAATAGGACATGAGCCAGACATCCCCATATGCGAATACGGTTTAAGGATGTCTTCTTGCACATCCACAATTCGTGAGAAGTTTTAGGGACTGATTTTGAAGGCATGTTGTTCAAAAGATAACATGTAGTTTGTAGTGCATATCCCCAAAAAGACAAAGGCAAGGATGAATAACTTATCATGGATCTGACCATGTCTAATAAAGTCCTATTTCTTCTCTCTGCTATGCCATTCTACTGTGGAGTGCCCGGCGCAGTTAAATGGGATAAAATCTTGTTCTATAAGTATCCTAAGAACTCATCAGAAAGGTATTCACCTCCTCGATCTAATCGAAGTGCCTTTATGGGTCTACCTAATTGCTTTTCCACTTCAGCCCGAAACTCCCTGAACTTGTCTAAAGTTTTGCTTTTGTGGTACATTAGGTACACATGCCCATACCTTGGGTAATCGTCAATAGAAGTGACGAAGTACTCATACCCTCCTCGTGCCCGGTTGTTCATCGGTCCGCAAACATCACTATGCACAAGTTCTAGAACCCCTTTGGCCCTATTGCCTTTAGACCCTAATGGTCTTTTGGTCATTTTACCCTTCAAACAAGATTCACATTGAGGTATATATTCCACCTTTAAGTGACTTAAGGTTTCATCCCTTACCAACCTTTGAATCCTATTTAGGTTAATATGACTAAGGCGCAAATGCCAAAGATAAGTCTTATTATAGTAAGAAGTTTTAAGTCTTTTAGAGTTCTTATCATTTATCTCAGCATTAAGCAATAAGTCCATCTTAGGTTTGATAAAATATAGATTATTTTGCATCCATCCAGAACAGATAAAAGATTTGTTTTTATGAATCCCCACTTTATTATTAAAAGAAACCAAATAGGAGTCTTTAAATAAACAAGCTATAGAAATTAAATTCCTTTTAAGTTTAGGAACATAAAAACAATCTCGTAAAATTAAATTCCTATAATTATTAAAATGTAGATGGACGTCTCCCACTGCTTTAGCTAAGACCAAGGATCCATTGCCCATCCGAAGCATAATGTCTTCATGAAGCCAAATTCTCATTTCTTTGAACCCCTGCAGAGAAACACAAATATGATTAGTTGCACTGGAATCTATGACCCAACTATCACTAGATTCCTCAACCAAACAAGTTTCTAAATACAGAAGATCACACATTCCTCCTTGGGAAAGGAAGTCTTTGCAATTCTTCTTGATGTGCCCAACCTTCCCATAGAAGAAGCACTTTAGCTTTGTCGGGTTCTTCTTATTTTTCTTCTTGTTCTAGCCATTTATAGGAACAAAAGACTTCCCGTTCTTCGCACATTGCTTCTTTCCATTCCCAGGGTTAGCATTGGAACTAGAAGCAGTTGCCAAGGCCTCGCCACCCACAGGAGACTCCCTGATCAACAGTTTGAACTCCTATAACTGTTTCATTAACTCTGTTAAGGTCATATCCTGCCTATTACTTAAATTAAAGGTAGCTCTAAATGAGATAATCTCGTTAGACAGAGTCTTAAAGACCATAGTCATCTGAGTTTCAGCATTGATGTCAGCTCCATTGGTTTGTGCCTCAGCGAGGTAACCCATGGTCAATATCATGTGCTCCTTTACCGACGTTCCCAGTCTTTGTTTACAGTTAAGAAGTTTCCAAAGCACCCCTTGCAACTTAGTTAAGTCCTGGCCTCCAAACATGTCTTCCAGATTATCCAAGGTCTACTTAGCAGTCTCATAATCCTCATGTTGAGCATGCAAAATGTTATTCATGCTGGCTATAACATAGCAACGGGCCTGATCATTTGCATCTTTCCAATGATCATATGCCTAGATTTGATCGTTGGTGGAATCTCTCGTAGGCTCGGGAGGATAAGGGGTTGTCAGTACAAATTTTAGTTTCTCAAAGGAGAGGACAATATTCAGGTTCTGTTTTCAATTATTATAATTCTCATTGGTTAATTGGTTTTTTTCAAGTATCGATGATAAAGCGTTTTTAGACATTTTTAATCTGCAATAAAGAATCATATACCAAACACAAGCAAACATAACATAATAATTTAGTAAGATAACACAATCATGTAAAAACATACAAATGTGTTTATGTGTCAAAACCTTAAAAAATCACAACCTTACAATGATAATTCCCAACTCATAATTCAACGAGCTCCTAGAAGAGTCATGCCAAATTTAATCAAGAACAAGGATCCCCTCCTGATTAATATATGCCATCCAGGACTTGTATGATCCAGTATATATTAATATTCGTTTCTTTGGCCATTAATTTTATTAACATAGCTCCTGGGGAGGTTAATAATAAAATTAACATGAGTGTATAACCATTGTTTCAATATTTTATCCATGATTTATAATCACCACCTAGGGGTGTGTAATCGTAAATCATGCTAAAATACCTTATCGTCTCTTAGATCTAACCCGGTACACGATGAAGTTCCTTCCTAGGGGTCGGAACCACTATGTGCCACCTATGACCAACGATGGAGGCCTTAGGTCCTCTCTTCGAAAACCTTCTCCCATTCAATCTTTTGAAATCAAGGTTTTATTTTAAGAACATGCATGAACAATTTTTAGTTGAGCGGTACTCCTTATTCGATATGGCATGTTATCAATATACATGGCAAATCATATTATAATGCAGACAAACAAAGCAACCAAGCAAAGCTACAAGCAAAATAATAACAAATAACTGTAATATTATGGTTCCACCCTAGAGAATAGAAAATAAAGATTACAAGAGAATAATCGAAACATATTATTGATTCTTCATCCTTAAATCCTCAAGCTATATCCTTCTCATGTAATGCCTATCTTCAAGTCTTTAAACCTACATAGATCGAATACTCCGTATTTCTAGTCATATCCAATTTTTAATGTTTCTTAAAACTGTCCCAAAAATAAAATTAAAACTGCCCATTTTTTGGAAAATTTTCTAGATCTCAACCGGCATGCTGATCTATATGATTGGCCTGTAGGTCATAACCCTTCGGCCTGTTGATCTTTTCAGGTCAACTTGTTGGTCATGACATATCGGCCTGCTGAACCTAGAGCATGGCCTGCCGCCAAAGCCACCTAATTTCTACCCTGCTGATGGCCTGCTAAACCTGAAGTCCAGTCTGTCGATCTGCAACCATCGGCCTATCGAACTAGGGGGTTTGGCATGCCGACCAAGCAGAAATTATGCTTTTTAGAAAATATAGTTTGTAATGCAATTTATCAATTTTATTTTCAACAATCCAAAAACATAAAATTAGAGACTCAGGAAATACTTGGGAAGGCCATCATCCATATTCTAGATTCGTCTCCTAGATCTGTCTTCTTCGAATAATTATTTAATTATAAAATTCTTATAAATTTAAAATTAAATAATAATTCCTAGATGGATATGATAGTCTGCCATCAAATTACATGAAAAACCTAAATACACATTCAAATCTCTAAGGAACCATAACTGGCATAAATTAATTAATTAATTAATAATTAAATAATAATTTAATCAACCATAATTAATTAATAAACATTCACTATATAATTCATGACAATATATAAATTTATAGAAACCTAGAGTGCCAACTTTCTATAAAATTATATTCAAGAGATAAAGATCATATAATTTATACGTATAGCATGATCACAAACTCATAAATTTACGTAAAAATGATGACTCTGATACCAATTGTTGGAAAAATAGTACGCAACAAAATTTTAAAATTTTTTTATATTAGATTATTTTTAAAAGCACAAGTTTGACACGTTATATGCATAAATTAACTAGATTGTATTGATTTTTGTGTGTCCAAATTCTCCTGTAATCAACGACGAGAAGTAACGTTCTAGAAGCACCTCAACCAACTGGCCTTCTTTGTAATTCTTTATCCTCGATTAGACGGAGTCTGGGCTCACGTCATTCAACTTTTCCACCTGACGACTGTCCTTCCAACCAGTTGAGAAATACCCAAAGCTATAGTTTGTGATTTGTGAACAACAACTTTTCAGGGAGTTGTAGAGTCTCACCAGTAGAGTCTCACTCTAGATTTCTCAACCGATCTGAATAATAATGAGACTCACTCCTCCTTTATCGAGGTTGGGCCCAAGAGTCAGACCTCATCAGATAAAGACTCAAAAATTTAAATCAGAATCAAATTAAAATCGATATCTGATAATATCCGCGTGAAAACACATGATCCCTTTATCACCTGGTCAGTTGGCCAAACTGGCAGATCGGCTTGCCTAACCCCTCAATCGACAGGCCGAACTTAAAGATCACCCTTTCAAACTTGCGATAAAAAATTCCCTGCGAATCTTTATTTTCACCCGAGATTCTAGGGATAGAGCCTTAGTTTTAATACAAATAACTCAATAAAGAATTTATCTAATTAAAACACTCATATCTAGATAATCTCTAGGAAAATAAATATTCCTGATAATTCAACAAGTTTATCTTGAATCAATTCAAAATTAATCCAACCGATAAACATTTATGAATTATCTGATCCCGATAATTCAACAAGTTTACCTTGAATAAATTTTATCACAAAATTAATTTAACCGATAAACAAACATGAATTATCTGATTTTACTAAATTTCAGCCAATTTGATAAATCTGTCATAAGTCAACAACTATTGGAAAAGCACGCCGTATCATTACATAATTTTTATGAGCTAGCAAAGGGGACCAAATGGACCTATATAGTTCAAGCTCTCAATAACTATGAAACCTAATATCCCAAATATACATTTTATAATTATCAACTCAAATGCTACTCTACTAAAAGCTTAGAGCTGTACTCTCAAACTATATAGAATTACGACGCCCGTATAGCTAAGCCTCCATGAAATTTCATAATGTATTGTATTCCTATAGAATTATCCATAATCGGCTTAAGGACAAGTTCTATCTTACATTCCTAATTATTTTTATCTTACGTTCTATTATCTCACCATCGGAAAACTTACCATCCAAAAACGATATACCATTTGGTTATACCTATGTATCCAAATGGTTGAGCGCTCCAGTTTTCCAATTATAGTATAACGCATATTAGAGGATATCAACTACTCCTAAAGAGGAGCTATGGATTCCATATCTATGAATAACAGGTCTATGCTATGAAGAGTCATGCCTCCAATATACCGGCATGCGTACCACTATAAAATGTGGATGTCACCTTTACTACATCAAAAGACATAAGTCAAGACAACAGACCTACTATTCATCTTAAGATTAAGATACAATACATATGATTGTCTAAAGTGAATTAATTTGCTGAGATAAAATTATTAATCCAAATCAATTTACATTATGTCCCGATCCAACACATCGTCATCTAAGAATGTGCTAATGTTTTTATTCATGGAGTCTACCTCCGATGGCCAAGACAAACAATCTCCCAATTGAGATATAGACAACATAACAATCTTTGCAGGAATAAAGCGCCAAACTTTATTCCCTCTGATCTCACATCTATTAACGTACTCCAAAATAACCCCAGTATAAGGTTGTCTCAAGTAATACTTACTCGGTGAATCCGAGGTCGAACTCATAGAGAAGGATTTTATTCAGTTCTAATACATATATTATATTAATATTGTCTTTTTATTTAAGTTGAAAAATATGAGATTTATTATTCATTGAATATATTTACAATATTTACACATTTTGAAAACATTTTTCATACTTAGATTTTGACAATTTAGAACTTTAATAACAAGAAATGCAGACAAAATTAAAATGGAATTTTAACAACAAGTGCAAATAACTTAAGCAAAGTAACAACAATAACAACGACAATTTAAAGAAGAAAAACAACAATAATAACAGGGCTGAAGTTTAAAGGTTTCATTCTGGCAATTATCTTAAATATATTTTAGTTTTTCTTGTTATTTATTAGTTGGTTTAAAAATATACTATGTCATCTTATGTCGGCAATAAATCAAGAGTTACTAAGCATTTATTGTGCCATTTCATGTCTATAATGTAGCAAAAATACAGCTTAATAAATGGGCCGCATTTCAATATAACCTAACTAAATTAACAACCAAGATAATAAGTTAAGCATTCACCAAGCTATTCTTTGTCTACGACTAATCAAGGTCCTCCCAAGTATTATCCGTACTAGTCTATATCGTTGATAAATCAAAACCGTAATTTTGGCATAGTTCTAGCTAAGAAAATATTAAAATCCTAAGTTTTCTAAGAGAATAATTTGGGATTATAACTGGTTAGAAAACAAATAAAAACAAAAAATATTTAAGGTAATTTTGCTAGAATTTCTCCCTTTCACCTCAGCTTAAAAGAAAATTAAAAGACATAATTAATAAAGTACTACTAATATTATTGAACATAATTTTTGCAACATAAACTGAAAAATATTTTACAAGAAACTAGACTAAAAACTGAACATTAAAAACTAAAATAGAAATTGATTATTTGAGCAGCAGTGTTTTACACTACGAGGGGAGTCTCTCCAAAACTGGGTTGATGCCTCGGTATTTATAGGCAAAGTTTGCCTACTATTTACAAATTTTTAAACATTTCTCACTGTAGCATCGTTGAACAAATCTGGCATTTTTTTTCAAAAGCTTGTCTCTTTTTTTCAACGCCATTCTTAGGTCAAGAGTGTGCAAATCCAAACTTGAGATTGTCTACATCGCGATGGCTGGAGGCACAAAAACAGACGCAATTTGGGCCAATCATTTCGTAATCCAATGGACGCAATCAATAAAGCAAATGGGCCTAAGTGGTACCAGTGCGTCACAAATGAAAACCATTCGATTAGTCATTATACTCAAATCTGACGGCTGAAGAAATGAGAGCACGTGAATCACCCATACCGGGTCTATCATCTCATTGAGAAACACGGGGCCCACCTAACATGCGTCAATGCTGACACGCGTTGCGAGACAGACGTGTGGACTGATGCAAACTGATGCACGCAGAGGTTAAACGGCTAAGATTGAATTTGTAGCGCATCTTACGGCTCTTCTAACGCCATGTGTCCACTTCTGGATGAGTTCAGATTTTGTTGTGTTTTTTATGAATTTTTTGTCTGATTTTGCTTGTTTTATGCAATTTTGTGCCCTTTTTCCTCCAAATTTGAAATCTAAATTTCACAAACACACAAAAATTAATTATTTTACAAACAAAATAATTTCTTAAAAATATTTATTTTACATTAAAACACACAAAATTAATTACAAACTTATAAAATTCCAGTCACTTTCGGTTTAGCACAAATATGATTTTTATGACTTGAAAATATATTTAGAAATTACTAAAAATATTATGGAACATATTTATAAGTACACTATCAAACACATTAAGACTCAAAATAAAATAACATCACATAAATTTTATGGTTTTAACTATTTATAGATTAAGCACATATTTAACACACCAAAACGACTCTAAAGATTACCAGAAATATTATTAAACGTAAAAACACATTAAAAACACATTTTTAAGTACATTTTCACACTAAGACACTAAAAACACTTTTTATCACTAAATTGCTATAAATAAGGAGTTTTTTTGAGAAATATTAATGCAAAATAGTTGATTTAACATTAAAAAAAGTGCATTTTTTAAGTCTCATTACACCCCAACCAGCTTATTGCTAGTCCTGAGCAATTAAAGCAATAAAACTTAAAACAGACAAAAGGTTTTGATTTTTGAAAAGCTGGTGATTCCTCGCTGATTTTCCTCAAGGAATATCTCAAATTCATGCCTCAAAGTAAAAATGTAAATATTAGTCAAGTTATGATTTATTTCTAGAGTATGTCAAATATTTAAGATGAATTTTCTTGTATGTGTGTAAATTTCTATTACTAATCAATGCATATTAACTAGATAAATTTACATTAATATAACCTAATTTATTTAAATAAATTCTTATAAGTTTGTTTTTTACCTCTCTCTCCACTAATGTAGAATAACACTTTGTTAAAGACTTTAGGACTTTATTTAGCTTGTAATGTAAGGCTTGGGTAAAAATGTAAGATAAAAGATATATTTGAGGCTTAGCTCACCTATAAGACACTTACAAAAATCCTAAACCTTTAAAATGTGCAATCTAATTCCCAAAGTTTACAATCCTGAACTTGAAATGAAATTTCATTTGTTAACCACTTTTTTATTAAACTTTCTTTTTTTTCCTCTTTTTTTCTCTTTTTTTTTCAATTTTCTTTTTTTTTTAAATACAAAATAACACAACAAATGAAATTACATACTTTACTAATGTAACAAATATTTTTAACCCATCCCAACCTCCCATAATATTGACATAAACCAGATTACACTTGAAAGAACAAATGCCTTACAAGTGAAAGGTAAAAGAAAGGATTACAAATTTATTAAAAAGGCTAGGCTAAATATGTGGGTAACAAAGAAAAATTGGAAATATTAAGTTCAATAGGGTAACTAGGGATATAGAATGTAAACAGGTTAGCTTTAAAAGGCTCAAACGATCCAAAGATGGCCTAAATTATATCTATAACTTAGTGTTATCTAGGATTTTGCCTTAAGAGGGATTTAAACAAGTTATAAGATTTTATAAAAATAAACCAAATTATATTAACATAAACAGTCTCTAAATTAATATAACAAATCATAGTGCAAGATGAAGTGCTCAAATTTTGGGAAAATTTCAACCTAAATATAAGGTAGACTAAAGAAACTAACATAAACTTAAATAATACTTAAAGTTTACCTCAAGTCATGAAATGCTATAACCTTGATATCGTCATCGGACAACAAGCAAATCACCAAAAAAAAATATTTACATATTGTCATGCCCCGGAGTACAGGAGGTGATGTGGCAGATTATTTAAATTAATTAAAAGAGAATTTAATTTAAAATCAAGAGTTTAGGGGTTAAGTCGAATAATAAAAATATGAAAGTTTCAAAAAAACATTGTATAAAAGGGTTCATAAACATTAAGCCAGTGAAATCATTAAGTGAACATTAAAATATTAAAGAACCGCAAGTATGGGTCCCACTGACCCACAACTTGTGCACACTCATAGTATTGACAGCTCCTTAAATCTGTCCCAACTGATATCACCACCGCGTTTCAAACGCTTAGCTTGTTTCCACCAAGTATTAGCACTACTCTCGAGCTTATATGCAGCAAACTCTACACGGTACTCATTAGGCACACTAAGGGTATCCAAATGCTTCACGATCGAGTCTAGCCAATATTCTACCAACTGCGGGTCCCCATTACCTTCAAAAGTCAGAATAAATGCACGTCGAAATTTCTTAAAATACGTATGTCGACGACCAACATCAGAATCCTCCAGTCTAGCCCTGGCTGCCATCTGCCGGAAGGCCGTAAACATAGACCTCATCATGCCCTCATCATTTCCAAACTCAGCGTCAGCTGTCGAACGACGTCTAGGTGCCATTCTCTCACTTCTAAAAACAAATTTTGGACTGTCAGAGGTATTTCATTGTCATACCTATGTGTACACAATTCCTAAGGTTTCATATCCTTAAGCTCCGATACCATTCTGTCACGTCCCGAAGTACGGGAGGTGACATGGCATATTATTTAAATTAATTAAAGGAGAATTTAATTTAAAATCAAGAGTTTAGGGGTTAATTCAAATAATAAAAATATGAAAGTTTCAAAATAACATTGTATAAAAGGGGTCATAAACATTAAGCCAGTGAAATCATTAAGCGAACATTAAAATATTAAAGAACCGCGAGTATGGGTCCCACTGACCCACAATTTGTGCACACATATAGTACTGATAATATAATAATACATCCACAGTCCAAGCACAAAGAAAATTAAAAAACATTACATGCCTTGTCCAAATAGTACAAGTAATCAACTATTCCTTCTACTGCTCCTGAGTCTTGTCCGTTGAATCATCTCTGAACCTAAATGGGAATCCACCTAGAGGGGGAGGTTTAAAAACAAGGAAAATATGAGCGAAAGGCTCAGTAGGACTATATTTTATTAAATCATTTAATACAAAAGAAAATCTCATTATTCAGGAAATTATATAAAAGAAACATTGAATAAATAAATAAATTTAAATCAAACCGTTCTTACCAAAATAGTTTATTTGGTCGACCAGAAACATCATTTTCTTTTTCCTAGGCAAACCATAAGGATGTCACCACCGTAGTGGCCTAGTTGGGTTTCAGGACCTGCCCCCAAGGTCGATCGCTACATGACCCGATCTCTGATATGGCATCATGCCCTTATATTTATTCTCATCATTATTCAAACCCATTTACCGAGTATTGTCCTTTACATTCATTATGAAGTTCATTTCAATCCACGGTTTATCAAAATATAACCGATAAATTCATTTTCAATCAACTGTTGAAAACATTTTTATAGAAACCCTTTTTAAAGTCAAATCATTTTGAAACTAGGCTACCAAGGAGAGGGTAGAAGCCCTACCTTGATACTCATGCCGGTACCCCATACCGTAATCCCAGTCCGCTATACGTTAGCTCTGTGGAACCACAAACGATCCTAGATACACACTAAGTCGATCAATATCTAGTTTGAGCCATTCTATCTTACTAAATCATTTCTTGATGTCCTAGTGTGCCGTTTGTATCTTTAAAATCATTTTACAAGGTTGGAATTTCAATCGGGGTTCAAAACAGTGAAAACGGGTGAAAAACCATAAAATTTCCCATGCTCGGCCGGTCTATCGGACACCCTGCTTTGGCCGGCCAAACTGTGCAGTTTGGCCTACCGAAAACTAGGTCCGTTCGCCCAGACATTTCCCAGGTTCGGCCTACCGATCCTTTGAATCCGGCCTGCCGAACACGTAGTTCGGCCTACCGAACTGGAAAAACATAGAAATTCCAGCCACGGGTTTTGGTTCTCCCAAAATCTAAATCTTGATTTTAACCTGTTTTTCTCAATTCTCAGGCATGGAAAACAATCCTAGATGATAGAAAAACATAATAGAACACTTTTGGACTCATTTAAACAAGATTTAAACACAAAAATCTCAAAAATTCAAAAAATAAGGAAAAATGAAAAATCTTGAATCTAATCCGTTTTTCTTCAATCTAAGCTTGGATTCTAGGTATTCTAAGTTCATTTAACTCAAACCAAGAGTTTTCTAAGCTCAAACAAACTTAGATTTCAAAAATTTACAAAATTGAAAATTTTGAAAAAGTTTAGAAATTTCAAAACTAACATCGAATCGAAGCTTCAATCCGCGTTCTTGGTTGTCAAATCTCATTCCCGAGCTTCCTCCTTGCTAACCCGAAGCTTGGATTTGAATTTTGATTCAAAAATTTCAAAGAAATTTGAGAGGGAAATAGAGAAACCGAGAGGAAGAGAGTGAGGGAGACTCACGGGAGAGAGGAGGAGAGAGAGAGTGAGAGCTGAGATAGTGAGAGGAAGAGAGTGAGAGAGGGAATAAATAGAGAGAAATGGTGGGCGGTCTTACTGTGCGAAAACCATGTGCCACCTACGGTTTTGTAAAACGAAATATTTTTAACATTTTATAAATTTTTGTGTCTTAAAACTCAAATCAACATTTTAAAACAATAAGAAATCATTGGGATTTATTAAATTAACAAAACAACCTAAAATTCAAAATTTAACCAATTAATCAAATTAATGTTGCAACATTAATTATGGTTCACTAATTCATCATTTTATATTACAATAACATTAAAAAAAATTTGGGCCGTTACAACTCTCTACCCCTAAAAGAAATTTCACCCTCAAAATTTACAACTTAATTTAGAAACAAAACAAATGCAGATACAACTCCCGCATACTCGACTCTAGTCCTCAAGTGGCTTCATCAACCTCGTGATACTGCCACATGACCTTTACCAATGGTATCTCACGACGACACAAACTGATCACTTTTCGATCGATGATCTGAATCGGCACCTCCTTGTACATCGTATCCTCCCGAACCTGCACATCGCGAAATGAAACTATCTTACCCTGCTCAGGTGGACACTTCCTAAGCATCGACACATGGAACACATCGTGAACATGAGAGAGTTCGGACGGAAGATCAAGCCGATAAGCAACCACACCAATACGCTGAGTGATTTCGAATGGTCCAATGTACCTTGGTGCAAGCTTTCCACTCACTCCGAACCGCATAGTTCCTTTACGAGGCGATACCTTCAAGAGAACGAAATCTCCTACCATAAACTCTAAGGGTCTACATCTTCTATCCACATAACTCTTCTGTCGACTCTGAGCTGCCCTCAATCGATCTCGAGTCACAGCGACTTTCTCGTTGCTATCACGGATCTCATCCGGCCCAAGAATAACCCTGTCTTCTGACTCTGCCCAACACACTGGTGACCGACATGGTCGCCCATACAACGCCTCAAATGGTGCCATACCAATACTCACCTGGTAGCTATTGTTGTACGCGAACTCCGCCAGATGCAAATATTTCTTCCAATCCCTGTCGAAGTCTAACGCACAGGCACGCAACATATCCTCGAGAATCTGAATAACCCGCTCAGATTGCCCATCAGTCTGAGTATGAAACGCCGTACGGAAGTTCAAATCCATACCTAAAGCCTCCTGAAAACTCCTCCAGTACTTAGCATTAAACCTGGTGTCTCGATCAGAAGTGATGGATAAAGGAACTCCATGCAACCTCACTATGTTGACCTGAACGGAATGAAATGCGTCGATTTCATCAACCTGTCGACCACGACCCAAACTGCATCATGCTGCTGCTCCGTCCTCAGCAAATCTATGAGAAAATCCATCATCATATGCTCCCATTTCCACCCTGGAATAGGAAGCGGCTGAAGCTGACCTACAGGCTTCTGATGCTCGGCTTTCACCTGAAGACACATCGTACACTTGGCCACGTACTCTCGAACATCTTTCTTCATGCCGCTCCACCAATATTGCCTCTTTAAATCACGATACATCTTTGTGCTCCCTGGATGAATAGCAAACTGAGACCTATGAGCTTCGTCCAAAATGGCTTTTGTCACCTCGGTGATAGCTGGAACTGTGAGACGCTCTCGAAAATACAACGATCCATCTGCATGCACACTCCATTCTTCAAACCACTCTCCGTTCTGAATCCGTGACCAAATCCCCTGCAAATGCTGATCCTGCCACTGATTTTGCTTCACCATCTGAACAAGAGCTGGGGTCGCTTCCACATTATATACCAAAACTTGATCACAGTCTTCGTGATACCGTAGTCCATACTCACTCACTGTCGCATCCCTGCTCCAGTCCTCAAAAGCCAAACAAGCGAGAATCCCTGAAGACTTCCTGCTAAGCGCATCCGCGACCACATTAGCTTTCCCGAGATGATACTGCAACTCAAAATCATAATCCTCCATATACTCTATCCATCTACGCTGCCTCAAATTAAGATCCCTCTGAGTGAACAGATACCTCAAACTCTTATGATCAGAAAAGACCTGAAATGTCGCTCCATACAAATAACACCTCCAAGTATTCAGCGCGTAAATCATTGCCGCAAGCTCCAAGTCATGAGGAGGATAATTTCGCTCGTGAGGTCGTAGCAGTCTCGATCCGTACTCAACCACGCGTCCATGCTGCATCAACACGCACCCAAGTCTGCGTCTTGAAGCATCTGCGTAAACCTCATAGGGCTCGTCATTGATAGGAATAACCAACACTAGAGTTGAAGTCAACCGATTCTTCAATTCCTAAAAAGCAAGCTCACATTCTTCATCCCACTCAAACTTGATATTTTTCTTGATCAATCTCGTCAACGGAGCTGCAATCTTTGAAAAATCCTTTACAAATTTCCTGTAATAACCAGCAAGACCTAAGAAGCTGTGAATCTTCGCTACATTCCTTGGTCATTCCCATTCCACTATGGCTTCAATCTTGGACGGATCCATAGAAATATCATGCTCCGAGATGACATGACCCAAAAATTTGACCTCAGTCAACCAAAACTCACACTTTTCCCTCTTGGCATACAACTGGTGCTCCCGCAGAGTCTGAAGCATGATCCGGAGATGCTGCTCATGCTCCTCCTAAGTATTAGAATACACTAGAATGTCATCGATGAACACGATCACGAACTGATCCAGATACGGCCTAAATATCCTGTTTATCAAATCCATAAAAGCTGTCGGAGCGTTCGTCAACCCAAACGACATAACCAGAAACTCAAAATGCCCATACCGAGTCCTAAAAGTTGTCTTGGGAATATCCTCTTCCTTAATCCTGAGCTGATGGTACCCTAAACGCAATTCAATCTTTGAGAAGTACCTCGAACCTCCCAACTGATCAAACAACTCGTCGATCCTAGGCAAGGGATACTTATTCTTCACTGTAACACGATTCAGTTGCCAATAATCCACACACAACCTGAGAGTCCCATCATGTTTCTTAGCAAACAAAACTGGTGCTCCCCACGGAGATGTGCTATTCTGAATATACCCTTTATCAGCAAGCTCCTAAAGTTGCTTCCTTAATTCCTTCATTTCTGTCGGCGCCATCCGATAAGGTGCCATAGAAATCGGTGCTGTCCCCGGAAACAACTCAATACCAAACTCAATTTCCTGATGCGGTGGTAATCCTAGCAATTCGTCAGAAAAGACATCCTTGAACTCATCAACCACCGAAATCGCTACACTTCCTCTCATAGCATAGGGCTCGCACTCTAGATTCGCAAGAAAAACACAACAAACTAGATTTCTTCGCCCTCCTAGGCATGACTTCATGAGACGCTCACTCATTAACCAATCACCACCACCCTAATAAGTGATCATCGTCCCCCTATCAGACACTAGGGTCACTTTTCTAAGTTGGCAGTCCACAACTGCATTTTACCTGGACAACCAGTCCATCCCTAGAATTACATCATATGAGCTCATGGGGAGTACAATCAAATCACTTTTCAAAATCTCATCTACAATCTTTATTTTACAAGATTTACAGATACAATTCACACACACCCGCCCCAAGGGAGAAGTTATGACAAGGGGTTCATTAAACTCTTCTATATCTAGTCCTAAGGCATGTACAAAAGAACTCAAAATGGGAGAATGAGAGGCACCTGCATCAAATAAAACGCGAGCTAAGGATTGAGAAACTAAGGCCGTACCATCGACAACCGCGTTACTAGTCTAAGAATCTAGGCCACCCGATGCCATTGCATGAACCTACACTGGTGCCTTTCCTTTTCCTCTACCAACATTGCTGGGTCCTGGATTATTTCACCAAAATTGCTGAGGCGGAGACGACTGCACACTAACTGTACTCGACGCTCGATACTGAGGGACGCTACGCTAGAAATGTTGCGGCTGCTGCCCTCGATCCAGATACGAAAACTGCTGAGGAGAGAACTGAGGATACTACAATTGCAGATGCTGTTGAGGCTGAGGTAGGGTCTGAGGCTGAGATTGACGACTGGCATCCTCTCCGGTCTGAGATCCAAGACGAGCACTCCTGATCGGGCAATTCCCCTTGATGTGTCCTGGCTACTGACAAAAATGACAATGAAAGCTGTAGGGATTGTTGCGCCCGCTGCCAGGTAAACTACTGCTACCACTGTTCGTGCCACCCTGCTTGTTCTTTCCTGGAGTTGGATAGCTACTGGTGCTCTTCCTACCGCTCCTCTGTGATCCTCCTGAAACCTTTGCTCGATCCTCACAATACTACGCATAATCATTCTCCACTGATATTGCTGACGACACAAGCTCTCCAAAACTCCTAAGTCGCAGAGCAACCACCTGTCACAGAATAGGAGCCTTGAGCCCTTCCTGAAACTTAATGCACCTCTCATGTTCTGATGCCACTGCTGATGGAGCAAACCTGGCCAAATCATTAAATCTTGCCTCATATTCCCGAACTGACAAATCACCCTGCTACAACCTGTAGAACTCAGCTGCCTTTTGATCTCTATACCCCTGCCAAAAATACCGGTCATAGAACAGCTACTCGAATCTGTCCCAACTGATATCACCACCGCATTCCAAATGCTTAGCTTGTTTCCACCAAGTATTAGCACCACCTTCGAGCTTATATGCAGCAAACTCCACACGGTACTCATCAGGCACACCAAGGGTATCCAAATGCTTCACGATCAAGTCTAGCCAATATTCTACCAACTACGGGTCCCCATTACCATCAAAAGTCGAAATAGACGCACGTCAAAATTTCTTAAAATACGTATGCTGACGACCAACATCAGAATCCTCCGGTCTGGCCCTGGCTGCCATCTGCCAAAAGGCCGCAAACATAGACCTCATCATGCCCTCATCGTTTCCAAACTCGGCGTTAGCTGTTGAACGACGTCTAGGTGCCATTCTTTCACTTTTAAAAACAAAATTTAGACTGTCAGAGGTATTTCATTGTCATACCTATGTGTGCACAATTCCCAAGGTTCATAACCTTGAGCTCTGATACCATTCTGTCAAGCCAGGAGTACGGGAGGTTACGTGGCAGATTATTTAAATTAATTAAAGGAGAATTTAATTTAAAATCAAGAGTTTAGGGGTTAATTCGAATAATAAAAATATGAAAGTTTTAAAATAACATTGTATAAAAGGGTTCATAAATATTAAGCCGGTGAAATCATTAAGCGAACATTAAAATATTAAAGAGCCGTGAGTATGGGTCCCACTGACTCACAACTTGTGCACACACATAGTACTGACAATATAATAATACATCCACAGTCCAAGCACAAAGAAAATTAAAAAACATTACATGCCTTGTCTAAATAGTACAAGTAATCAACTATTCCCTCTACTGTTCCTGAGTCCTGTCCATTGAATCCTCTTTGAACCTAAATGGAAATCCACCTAGAGGAGCAAGGAAAATGTGAGCGAAAGGCTCAGTATGACTATGTTTTATTAAATCATGTAATACAAAGGAAAATCTCATTATTCGGGGAATTATATAAAGGAAACATTGAATAAATAAATAAATTTAAATCAAACCGTTCTTACCAAAATAGTTTATTAGGTCGACCAGAAACATCATTTTCTTTTTCCGAGGCAAACCATAAGGATGTCACTATCGTAGTAGCCCAGCTGGGTTTCGGGACCTGCCCCCAAGGTCAATCCTACACGACCCGATCTCTGATATGGCATCATGCCCTTATATGTCTTCTCATCATTATTCAAACCCATTTACCGAGTATTGTCATTTACATTCATTATAAAGTTCATTTCAATCCACGATTTATCAAAATATAACCGATGAATTCATTTTCAATCAACCGTTGAAAACATTTTTTTAGAAACCCTTTTTAAAGTCAAATCATTTTGAAACTAGGCTACCAAGGAGAGGGTAGAAGTCCTACCTCGATACTCGTGTCGGTGCCCTACACCGTAATCTTGGTCCGCTATACGTTAGCTCTGTGGAACAACGAACGATCCTAGATACACACTAAGTCGATCAATAGCTAGTTTGAGACATTCTATCTTACTAAACCATTTCATGATGTCCTAGTGTGCCGTCTGTATCTTTAAAATCATTTTACAAGGTTGGAATTTCAATTGGGGTTCAAAACAGTAAAAACGGGTGAAAAACCACAAAATTTCCCATGAAGCCTTTGCTCCTCTGTGATCCTCCTAAAGCCTTTGCTCTATCCTCACAATACTACGCATAATCATTCTCCACTGATATTGCTGACGACACAAGCTCTCCAAAACTCCTAAGTCATAGAGCATCCACCTGTCGCCGAATAGGAGCCTTGAGCCCTTCCTGAAACTTAATGCACCTCTCACGTTCTGATGCCACTGCTGATGGAGCAAACCTGGCCAACTCATTAAATCTTGCCTCATATTCCCGAACTGACAAATCACCCAGCTGCAACCTGTAAAACTCAGCTGTATTTTGATCTCTATACCCCTGCGAAAAATACCGGTCATAGAACAACTCCTCGAATCTGTCCCAACTGATATCACCACCGCGTTCCAAATGCTTAGCTGGTTTCCACCAAGTATTAGCACCACCTTCGAGCTTATATGCAGCAAACTCCACAAGGTACTCATCAGGCACACCAAGGGTATCCAAATGCTTCACGATCGAGTCTAGCCAATATTCTACCAACTACGGGTCCCCATTACCATCAAAAGTCAAAATAGACGCACGTCAAAATTCCTTAAAATACGTATGCCGACGACCAACATCAGAATCCTCCGGTCTGGCCCTGGCTGCCATCTGCCAAAAGGCCGCAAACATAGACCTCATCATGCCCTCATCGTTTCCAAACTCGGCGTTAGCTGTTGAACGACGTCTAGTTTATTAGGTCGACCAGAAACATCATTTTCTTTTTCCGAGGCAAACCATAAGGATGTCACTATCGTAGTAGCCCAGCTGGGTTTCGGGACCTGCCCCCAAGGTCAATCCTACACGACCCGATCTCTGATATGGCATCATGCCCTTATATTTATTCTCATCATTATTCAAACCCATTTACCGAGTATTGTCATTTACATTCATTATGAAGTTCATTTCAATCCACGGTTTATTAAAATATAACAGATGAATTCATTTTCAATCAACCGTTGAAAACATTTTTATAGAAACCCTTTTTAAAGTCAAATCATTTTGAAACTAGGCTACGAAGGAGAGGGTAGAAGTCCTACCTCGATACTCGTGTCGGTGCCCTACACCGTAATCTCGGTCTAATATTCGTTAGCTCTGTGGAACCACGAACGATCCTAGATACACACTAAGTCGATCAATATCTAGTTTGAGACATTCTATCTTACTAAACCATTTCATGATGTCCTAGTGTGCCGTTTGTATCTTTAAAATCATTTTACAAGGTTGGAATTTCAATTGGGGTTCAAAACAGTGAAAATAGGTGAAAAACCACAAAATTTCCCATGCCCGGCCGGCCTGTCGGATGCCCTAGTTTGGCCGGTCGAACTGTGCAGTTCGGCCTGTCGAAAACCAGGTCCGATTGGCCAGACATTTCCCAGGTTTGGCCTGCCGAACGGTGCAATCTAGCCTGTCGATCCTTTGAATCCGGCCTACCGAACACGTAGTTCGGCCTACCGAACTGGAAAAATCCAGAAATTCCAGCCACGGGTTTTGGTTCTCCCAAAATCCAAATCTTTATTTTAACCTATTTTTCTCAATTCTCAGGCATGGAAAACAATCATAGATGATAGAAAAACATAATAGAACACTTTTGGACTCATTTAAATAAGATTTAAACACAAAAATCTCAAAAATCCAAAAATGGAAAAAAATGAGGAAAAATAAAAAATCTTGAATCTAATCCGTTTTTCTTCAATCTAAGCTTGGATTCTTGGTGTTCTAAGTTCATTTAACTCAAACCAAGAGTTTTTTAAGCTCAAACAAACTTAGATTTCAAAATGCACAAAATTGAAAATTTTGAAAAGGTTTAGAAATTTCAAAACTAACTTTGAATCGAAGCTTCAATCCGCATTCTTGGTTGTCAAATCTCATTCCCGAGCTTCCTCCTTGCTAACCCGAAGCTTGGATTCAAATTTTGATTCAAAAATCTCAAAGAAATTTGAGAGGGAAATAGAGAAACTGAGAGGAAGAGAGTGAGGGAGACTCACGGGAGAGAGGAGGAGAGAGAGAGTGAGAGCTGAGAGAGTGAGAGGAAGAGAGTGAGAAAGGGAATAAATAGAGAGAAATGGTGGGCGGTCTTATTGTGCGAAAACCATGTGCCACTCGCGGTTTTGTAAAACGAAATATTTTTAACATTTTAAAAATTGTTGTGTCTTAAAACTCAAATCAACATTTTAAAACAATAAGAAATCATTGGGATTTATTAAATTAACAAAACAACCTAAAATTCAAAGTTTAACCAATTAATCAAATTAATGTTGCAACATTAATTATAGCACACTAATTCATCATTTTATATTACAATAACATTAAATAAATTTCGGGACGTTACACATATATTTCAAAATATTTTTAGATTTTTGAAATTTTTTTGATTTTTTTAGTTTTCTTTAATTTTTTTAAACAATCAGATACAATGCAAACACACAGTTTTTACAATCATGTAGAAATACGTTTCAAGAGTGCTAGTCACTCTTTTACTCAGCTATTTCTACCAAAATGAAGATGTGTATTCCTTACCTCAGCCATCTTCAAACTTGCATGCTACAAAAGAAAGATGAAAATATGAGAATTTATAAACACAAAGGACTTCATTTTCAGACCATTATCAAGACGCGTTTCTAGACAAATCCTTCACTCAGCCTCTTGACCTAGAAACACATGAATCTTAAAGTTTTACAAACAACACACCTTTTTATTTTTAATTTTTTTTTGCTTGGGTTTTAAAACTAGTCCCAGATTCAATCACAAAAAAAAAATTGACACAACCCTCTCCCCTCAACCTAAATTGAACACTATCCCCAATGTTTAACAAGATTAAGTAGGAAGAGTAACAACATATATTTACAAGAGTGGTTATTCAAAAACAAAAACATAAACATAAACAATAATGTTGCAGGTAAAACTAAAAGAGATAGAGTTAGAGAGAAAGATCTAAATCTCGTTTGCGCTTTCCGTAGAACTTTAATGTTGCAGTGTCCGCCTCGAGATCAATGACTTGCATTTTCTCGAGTAATTTCCCTACAGTATGGGCAGAGATAAAAATCTTTCTTTTTGACTCCCCAAGAAACCTTTGTTCCACAACATGATCTAAAAAACTAAGCAAACTGTCAAAGTAACCATTTATATTTAACAAACCAATAGGTTTAGAGTGTAGTCCTAACAATTTCTAACTAGCAATAGCAAAAAGTTCTTCTAAAGTTCCTAGACCTCCAGATAAAGCAATGAAAGCATCAGAAGCAAACTCCATGTCTCTTATTCACTCAAGGATACTTGCGACTATTTTTTCAACACCAATGGTAGGACTATATAAATGACTTTAAGCAAAGACACTTAAAGTAATACAGACACCTAAAGTAATACCTAAAGCTCTAGTACCTCTAGAATGACTTCTAGCAGCAACCGTACCCATTAGACCTAGACTACCTCCTGCATAGACAAGATTTATCTTTTTCTTAGCCAAGAAATGACCTAAATGAAATGCAGCTTCTATGTAATCAATACCTTTTCCTGATTTAGAACTACAAAACACACAGATATTGTTGAACTTTAAAGACGACTGAGATAAGAACTCCATAATAATTACTAAGGCTAAGACTCTATCTTACAAAGCACTCTAAGAAAAACTAAAGAACTAAAGGAATTTTATACACACCTAAGGAGAATGTTGGGTGAAATTATGTAAAGATAGTTGTGATAACAGGTAAGGACAGATAGATAAATGTGACACAACTATAGAACTTTTTGAAAATTTTTACCTGACAAAACTATTTACTTTTGACAAACAAAACAATCTTGTACAAATTTTGACAAATGGGACTAAATTTTAAAAATCGAAGAAAAGCTTATCTTACATGACACACAAAATACCTACCAAAGAAAATTATACATCAGACAAAAGAAAAAAAGTCAAAATATTATTATTAAAGGATAAACAGTACAATCACAATTATTAAACAAGTCATGTAAAAATCACACAAAAATGAAAATCTTTTTGTTGATGAAATTTTATTCGAGAATGAGTTAAAGAAAGCTTATGTTCATCAAAATGCGTTTCTAGAAATTCTGTTACTCAGCCGTTCTGATGATTTTTCATTAAAACCATGATCATATCTAATATAAATTTTGAATATGTTTTTTAATTTTTAATTTTTAATTTTTTTAAGAAAAACACACAAAGAAACAAAGAGGACTACTTTACAGATCTTGTTATAAAGTAGAAGGATCTTGAATTTGCTTTCCATCTAACATTCTCGTAAACTGAATAGTTGGTTTTTTAACGTCAAATTCCCAAGATGTTCCTTCTCTACATGAAATTGACACCATAGTTGTTTTATAGCCCCCCAAAATGTATCCACTTGGATGGGACTCAAGAGAACTCGGAGATCTTCTAAGTTTTCATTCCTAAGACCATTTTTACATAACTGAATTTATCTTCTCTATTTCTAGATACAAGACCAGGTGAGGGACATTTTCTAGAACAAGTGTGACGAGAACATTTATGACATTTTGATTCCATACGACGAGCTCTTCTTTTTCTAGCACACATACTTGTACCCATTCCAAGCAAACCTATATTACTTACATCACTTGGACGAACAAGACCTTCTATGTACATCTTGATATCAGTAGGAAGTTTAAAACGTGAAGGTAACTAAAGACGAGTGACTTTAGTTTTGTACTTCTTTTTTATTTCTCTTTGAGAAAGTGAAGGGAAATATTTCTTTAAGTGCTCATATTTTGGATCCATGATTAAGAAATTGAGATTCTTGAGAGTTAATTGAAAGCTTTAAGAGAGAGTTTGAGAGAGAATTGGGGAGGTCTTTGTGGAAGTAGAAGAAAAGGAGAATGAAGATTTTTTGGAAAAAATGTTTAAAAGATCAAAGAACTTTGAAAGAGTTTTGAGAAATTTATAGGAATTTTAGAGAGAAGACAGAGAGAATTCAAGAGGTACAGAAAGAACGAGAAATTTAGAGAGAGAAAGAACAAATATTTTTAAGCTTAAATGCACAGTAACAGATTTTATAGACAATGAGTGGATTACTATTTAGACACAAAGAAGACTGTCCAGATATATGTGACACTATACGCAACAATAATGGACTAAACTAAAATGGGCTAAAGAAAAGTAACCTAATAGATTACCAAGAAATGAAATTATATTTGTGTTTTTGAATTTTTCAATTTTTATGTGTGTTTTTTTTTACAAAAGTCTAAAATTTAGAAAAATTCATTGAAAATCATTTCATTAAAATGCGTTTCTAGAAGCCGTTGATACAAAAATACCAACTAATCATGTTGATTATAACCTCCATAATTTCTACCATTTTAATGAATTTTTGAAATTATTTTTCTAAATTTTAGGAAAATAACACACAAAACACACAAAATAAAAAGAAAATAAACACACTTAAAATAAAAACAAAAATAAAAGAAAATACTAAGTTATATTTGAAAATGGGTCAACATCCATACTATCTAAACCAGAATGATATTCAATGACAAGAGTAATGTTTAGATATAAATGGAGTTTTTTCAAAAATTTTCCAAGCATCTTCTTCACATTTTTCTAAATCAGGACAATTTTCTTTCAAAACAGAATCTTTATTCATAAAAGTATCTTTTCCAAGATCAGATTTACAAGTTTCACCTTTTTTCAACACCAAATTTACAAGTTCATAGGCTTCATCAACCAAAGATTGATCTTTCTCAATTGGTTCATTTTCATGATTTTTCAATTTAGCTGATTGTTTTATCATATTGAACATATTGAATTCAGAGGTCATATTTCTAAAAGACAATTTCAGGGTACCATTTCTACAATTTGTCAATGCATTTGAAGTTGCAAGAAATAGACGACCTAAAATAATAGGAACTTGAACATTTGAAGTGGAAACAGGTTGTGTATCCAAAACAATAAAATTTACTGGGTAGTAAAATTTATTAATTTGAACTAACACATCCTCAACAACACCTCTTGAAATTTTTACAAAACGATCAGCTAATTGAAGTGTGACAGAAGTTGGCTTTAGTTCACCTAAACCTAATTGCTGATAGACAAAATAAGGTAAAAGGTTGACACTAGCACCAACGTCTAACAAAGCATGTTCAATTTGAGTATTTCCTATGATACATGAAATTGTGGGATAGCTAGATCTTTTTATTTTAATGGTGAATCATGTTGCATGATGGAAACAACATTCTTAGCTAAAAATGCAGTTTTAATCACATTATGCTTTCTTTTAATTATACAACAGTTTTTCAAAAATTTAGCATAGGATGGGACTTGTTTGATTGCATCTAAAAGTGGAATGTTAATTTTGACTTGTTTGAAAAGTTCAAAAATTTCAGTATTTTTGTCAGACTTCTCTTTTGAAAGCAAAGCTTGAGGAAATGAGACCTTTGGAACAAATTTTTGTCTTGAAACATTCTTTTCTTTTTCAAAATTTTCCTCATCACTATTTATTTTATCATCACTTTTCAAAGTTGAATTAACTTTTTGATATTTGAAAGATTTTTTTTATCAACAGCCTTTCCACTTTGAAGAGTTGTGACAAAATTAACAGTTTCTTGTTATGATTGTGAACCAAAAGAGACAACTTCATTTGCAGGTGGATAATGTACAGGTTGAGCAGAAAATTTGCCTTTTTCTTGAATGCGAAAGGAAGAAGTGATTTTAGAAATGGACTCTTTAATTTCATGAAGTCTTGAGAAGTGCAAGTGTTATGAACTTCTTGTTTTTAAATGAATGATTTTTTAGCTTGAATGAAAGATTACAAAGTGTCTTCAAGAGTTTTAACTTACGATTGAAGATTGTCAGAAAAATTTTATGGAGGCCTTTAAAAATTTTGAGAATTTGATGGAAATTATGGATTTTGAGATTGTTGTGAAAATGGTGGACGACCTTGAGAATTTTGTGGTGGAAGTGGAAGTGGTAGTGGTGGTTGAAATTATTGTTATAGTTGATCATTTCTCCAACTGAAATTGGGATGGTTTCTCCATTGTGAATTGTATATGTCAGAATTGGGGGATGGAAATGGCTTTCTAACTAGGCCCAATTAATTTGTGTAATTCACTTGTTCATGGGACTCTTCCTTAAAAATTGGGCATTCATAAGTTGAGTGTCCTAGAGTTTGGCAAACACTATACAAAATTTCAATTTTAGGTTCTTGGACATTCCTATGTTCCATAGCTTTAATCTTTTTAGCCAAACATGCAATTCTAGCATTGAGATCATTTTCTTGACTAAATTGATGGACATCTCTTTGTGCATTAGCAAGATTAGATCGAATTGAGCCTTCAGAATTACCATGTTTCTAATATTAAGAGTTATAAGCTAAGTTATCAAGAAAATCTAATGTTTCATCAGGTTCTTTATCAAGGAATTCTCCATTACACATTGTTTTAACAAATTGATGGGTTTTAGGAGTTAAACCTTCATGCAAGAAACTAATTTAATGCCATTTTTCAAAACCATGATGTGGGCAAGAATTCAACAAATCCTTAAATCGTTCCCAGCATTAAAAATTGACTTCCTTTACATTTTGGGAAAAATTTTGAATTTGTGTGTTCGAAGAATTGGTTTTATGAGTTGGAAAGAATATTTTCAGAAATTTAGTTTCCATTTCTTGCCTTGTACCTATTGACCTAGGTTTTAAAGATGTAAGCCAAGTTTTAGCTTTGTCTTTTAAAGAAAAAGGAAAAAGCTTAAGCTTAACAATTTCATTTAAAACTTCCTGGTCAGTGAAGGTAGTACAAACATCTTCAAACTAGATATGGATTTTTAGATTCTAAGCCATGAAAATTGGGAAGCAAGTTGATCATTCCAGGTTTAAACCTAAAGTGATGGGCATTGAGAGGAGAAACCAAACATGATGGAGTGGATTCACGAGGTGGTTGAAAATAATCTCTCATTGAACGAACAACAAGATTGACGATTTGTTGATTACCAATGTTTTCATTATGAACACTTTCATCATCAGCCATTTTTGGTGAATTTGAAGACACAACAGAAGCTAAAGTGGTTCTAAACTTTTCCTAATTAACGTATGACTTTTAGACTCACGAAACCAAACTGGCATACAAATTATTTAAATATTTACAAAGTTTTATAGACAGATACTAAGCTTTTCTTTACTCAGAGAGAATAAAGTAGTGAATAAAAAGTATTTGCCTTATTGATTTTGTAGAATTTGAGGATTGTATTTTTCAAGAATGTTCCCAGAAAAGATTGGTGGTGCAAAGGCTCCTTAAAAACTAATCTCCTTGACAGAACAGCGTTCTTGGAATGACTAGTACTGGGAGAATCTCTAAAAGTCAACTAGTTATGGGAAAGAATTTTGAACCAGTACCAACCCTCGAACAGAACTTTCTCAAAAAATACTTTTCACAAAAACACAATATATTTATTTAGTATTATGGAAAACCTAATCCAAAATTTTATGAAGTTTTATTTCTAAGGCAAAAACCTAAAACCAGAAAAATAAATATTTTACAAAAGAAAGGAAAGAAAATAAAATTTTTATGATTTTTTATTTTTTTTATTTTTTAATTATTTTTTAATTTTTTTAAATTATTTGAATAGTAAAATAGTGACATGAATAGTAACTACTATTACATAAAAAGTAACTTACAGAAAACGCATGCAGATTATTACGTAAACAACACTTAACTCCTGTAAAATAGAAAATATTAACAAAAGAAAACAAATATAATAAAAAAAGAAAAGTTAGTAATACATGAAAGAAACAGAAAAAGGAAAAGAAAATATATTATACAATAATATACTGCACTGAAAGCAATACTGTCCTCGACAACGCTGCCAAAAACTTGATCTCGCATCTGTTAACGTACTCTAAAATACCTTAAGTATAAGGTTGTCTCAAGTAATACTTACTTAGTGAATCCGAGGTCGAACCCACAAGGAAGAATTTTATTTAGTTCCAATACATATATTATATTAACTTTTTCTTTTTATTTAAGCTGAAAAATATAAGGATTAATATTTATTATTTACAGAATATATTTACAATATTTACACATTTTTACGACATTTTCCATACTTTAATTTTGACAATTAAGAACTTTAATAACAAGAAATGTAGACAAAATTAAAATGGAATTTTAACAACAAGTGCAAATAACTTAAGCAAAGTAACAATAATAACAACGACAATTTAAAGAAGTAAAATAATAATAATAACAAGGCTGAGGTTTAAAGGTTTCGTTCTAGCAATTATCTTAAATATAATTTAGTTTTTCTTTTTATTTATTAGTTAGTTTAAGAATACACTATATCATCCTATGTCGACAATAAATTAAGAGTTACCAAGCATTTATTGTGCCATTCTATGTCTATAATACAACAAAAACACAACTTAAGAAATGGGCAGCATTTTAACATAACTTAACTAAAATAACAGCCAAGATAATAAGTTAAGCATTTACCAAGCCATTCTCTATTTACGACTAATCAAGATCCTCCCAAGCATTATCCGTGCCAGTCTATGTCGTCGATAAATTAAAACAATAATTTTGGCAGAGTTCTAGCTAAGCAAATATTAAAATCCTAAGTTTTCTAAGAGACTAATTTGGCATTATAATTGCTTAGAAAACTAGGAAAAACTAAAAATATTTAAGGAAATTTTACTAGAATTTCCCCCTCTCACCTTCGCTTAAAAGGAAATTAAAAAGACATAATTAATAAAGTACTACTAATATTATTAAACGTAATTTTTACAATATAAACTAAGAAATATTTTACAAGAAACTGGACTAAAAACTGAACATTAAAAACTAAAATAGAAATTGATTATTTAAACAACAGTGTTTTACACTACGGGGGATCTCTCCAAAACCAGGCTGATGCCTTGGTAGTTATAGGCAAAGTTTGCCTATTGTTTACAAATTTTTAAACGTTTCTCACTATAGCATCGTTGAACAAATTTGGCATTTTTTCAAAAGCTTGTCTCTTTTTTTCAACGCCATTCTCAAGTCAAAAGTATGCAAATCCAAACTTGAGATTGTCTACATCGTGACGGTTGGAGGCACAGAAACGGGCGCAATCTGGGCCAATCATTTCGTAATCCAACGGACACAATCAACAAAGCAAATGAGCCCAAGTGGGACCAACACGTCACAAATGAAAACCATTTGATTAGTCATAGTACTCCAATCTGACGGCTGAAAAAATGAGAGCACGTGAATTGCCCGCACTGGGTCTGTCAGCTCATTGAGAAACGCGGGGCCCACCTGACACGGGTAAGTGCTGATGCGCGTTGCGAGACTAACGTGTGGCCCGATGCAAGCTGACACACGTAGAGGCTAAATGGCTAAGATTGAATTTGCAGTGCATGCAACGGCACTTCTAATGCCACGTGTCCACTTCTAGATTAATTCGGATGTTGTTGAGTTTTGGATGAATTTGTTGTCCGATTTTACCCATTTTTGTGCCATTTTGCTCTATTTTTTCTCTAGATTTCAAATCTAAATTTCACAAATACACTAAGATTAATTATTTTACAAACAAAATAATTTCTTAAAAATATTTATTTTACATTAAAACACACAAAATTAATTGCAAACTTATAAAAGTTCTAGTCTTTTTTGGTTTAGCCCAGATATGATTTTAATGACTTGGAATATATTTAGAAGTTACTAAAAATATTATTGAACATATTTATAAACTCAAAGCACACTATCAAACACATTAAGACTCAAAATAAAATAACATAACATAAATATTACGGTTTTAAGTATTTATAGATTAAGCACATATTTAACACACTAAAACGACTCTAAAAATTACCAAAAATATTATTAAACATAAAACACATTTTTAAACACATTTTTACACTAAGACACTAAAAACACTGTTTATCACTAAATTGCTATAAATAAGGATTTTTACTAGAAATATTAATGCAAAATAGTTTATTTTAACATTAAGAAAAGTGCATTTTTTAAGTCTCATCACCCTCAATTATGGATCTTATGATTTAGACCGTCACTTTAAGAATCGTGTCTTCTGCATAATCTGTCCATCATATGCCTAATTCTTAAAGGTTTAGACCATCAGTTTTAGACTTTTGTTTGCTTAACATACATTCAACCAATATGAACGTAAAGAGGACAAGATTTGGTATATTTATAATAATAAATAAATTATTTATTGATAAAAATATCTTAAAAAATATATCACATTTTTACTCCTTAGAGCATACATGTCCAATATTATATATGCAATAATAAAGAGTTATGTAAAGTAATTTATGTACAAATTTTGTAAGCTAAATTTTATGCTTAAAAATTTGTTAAGAGTTTAAGGTGCAATTTTAGGATCACAAGGATTATTGTTTAAATCAAAATTTTCTGCCAAATTTAATAAGAATAAATATGGAATTTTTTTTAAGATTAAAAATCATGCCATAGTCTTAAGCAAAGTTTATATGAAAATATATGTAAGCTAATTGATGAACAAGACGAAAATAAACTAGAAAGCTGAATTGTTATAGAATTTGTTGCAATAAATTTTAAGAGAGTTTTATAGTAAAAGAAGAATATTATATGGAAAGTTTGGAAATTATACAGTATAGAAAATTTGGAGTATTAGGAAAATACAATGTAAGGATACACTGATAAAATTAAGTGGTGTAGAAATTATACTAATAAATTTAAACAGTATGGAAATTATACCACAACAATTATGCAATATAGTAATTAGCTTATATAAAGCTAAGCACTCTAAAAATTATATTGTATAAAGGATATGGATAAGTATGGAAGGTGATGGGACCTCCCAAACTATATAGAAAAATACACTGATAGTATGGAAAAAATATACTAGCTGTATAGAAAAAATACAGTGTAGCATAAATTTTAACAGTTTAAAAAGTAAAGTGGGCCCACTTGGTGACACCTTGAAGGTGGAAAAAATTTTACATCTCCCCTATGTAAGATTTGGTTTTGGATGAGTGGTGGGGCATTTTTTTTTCAATTGCAATTTGGCCTTTAGATTAAAATAATTTGCTTATCATTATCATTTTGCATGAAACATACAAAAAACAAGCTCATTTTCTCTCTACTCAAAACAGGCCATAGCCCTTCCTCTCTCTCAAATATTTTTTTTTTTCAAAAATACCACCTTAAATCCATACTTGAGACAAGTTCAAGTATTAATGATCAAAGATTTGCTATCTTTAGAGGTAAAAATCCAAACTTTTACTATATATTTTTGGTGTTTTTCCTTGAGTTTTAGATGGATTTTTTTTTTTTATTTTTTTTTTATGGAGTTTGCTATGGTTTATGTGGAGGAGAACTAGCTAAGTTTCAAGCATCTTAAAGGGGGACCTAAAGAATAACCCCAAACTTTCCTATGGTATTTTAGAGTTTTTGTTTAAGTTTTGAGATAATATTTATGGATTATGTTATAGGTGTTGTTAAAGAAATTTTGAAGAGTTTCAAGTACTAAAGGAAAGGACAAACACTTTGGATGTATTTAAATAAAACCTTAGCCTTTAAAGTTATGCTAAAATTTATATTTTTAGTGTGAGTACCAAGTGTTTGATGTGCAATCTATGATATGCACGGACTATGGCATATAAGAAAAACAATATGGTGTAATTATATGCTATGTTATGTAGATGATGATGATGATGATAATGGAAAGATAAAAACTAGGGTTTTATGCTCAAAAGGGAAAGATTGTTAAACTTTGTCAAAATACAAAGTTTAATTAGTTTTCAAATAAATAGGTTTTTGATAAACTTACAGACTAAATTGTTTTCTGGATGAAACACGAGATTTATATAATATCGAGACGAGCAACTTTTGTGAAGAAAATTTATAAAAATTCCAATTGAAACCTATTACAAAGATTGAATTTCTTAAGGGGAAGATTTGAAATATAGCCAAAACTTCATGAAAATATGATTTTGAGGAAATTTAAAACATAAAAGTTATACATCTCATTGGAATTGTTAAAGTTCATCAACGGTTCATGAAAATTCTGCACGGATTTTAAGTTATGAGTTTTACAAGATTTAATCACGAAAATTTCGAAATGGTAAATGAGGAAAATGTTTTGAAATTTTTTGATTTTGACCAAGGAGTATTTGTAAGTTTTAATCCTTGCAAAAATAGACGTTTTAGTATAAGATGGTTATATTTGGTCCTAGAAGCAAAAATATCAAGATTTTATGTTTCGAGCCAACACCGTAAAACCATATGGAGCTAGATTTCTCACTAAAAAATTGGTTTTCTACACCACTATGAGCAAGTGAATAATCACAGATTTTAAAGCCTAAAAGAATTTGGGAATTTTCTGAGAAAAACACGTTAAGGGAAAAATTGTCAAGATTTTGTATTATGGGACAAAGTCATAAAGGTTTTGATAAAATAAATTTTGGGAAAAGAAAAATCAATGTTTTGTTTTTTGCAACGTTATGGGTAGCAAGGAAATATAAGTTTCAATTTAAATAGGTTGAGAACATTTTCCAAAACCTATTAAAGGCAAAATGGTCATTTTTTGAGAGAACGACCTAAATGGGCCCTGAAATGTACTCTGTAGAAAACTCCTTTGAACTGGAATTTTTTCGTACCCTGTAAGTAATAGGATGGCAAAGTAAAAACAAGAAGTTTAGTCACGTAGTGTTTGAATTACCTGACTTGCGAAAAACCTATTAAGGATAAAATCGTCATTTTTTTTAAACCCGCTAAAACGGTCCCCGAGCTTCTGAATTAGCAAAACGCCCTTAGAAAATGTTCCATATCACGTTAAGTAACGAAACTATCAAGTAAGACGTAAAATTTGACCATGGAACGATGAAGTTAAGCAATAAAGAAATAAATCGATAATGTAATCTCAGACAATTTTTAATAGCCAGGTGTCATTTAAACAAGACACAGAGTGACTAATAGTCAAAAGAGGATAAAGTGGGAGCACTAGAGTGATGTTCAGATAAGTGTCAAACCTTGGCTATGGCATGAAGAAAATGATTTTCAAATGCTATACTTATGTTTAAAATATGTTTGCATTTGTTATGCTTGTTGTTTTAAAGACAGAGTCATGATTTACAATATGTTTGTAATTGTTATGTTTATTATTGAGACATTAAGTATGTCATATAACATGTTCACTAAGATTATGAGATCGATAATCTAAACCTTGAAGTTGAGATAAGAAAGTGCCATACTAGCCTCCCGACCCAAGAGGAGTATCATGTTAAGTTAAATTACGATCTCCATGATACGACGACCTATTGTGCTTTTGGTACATGCACTTGGGCCTATAGTTCAGGTAAGATAAGAATAAATGATAATAAGAAGTCCATAATTGAGCATAAATGGGATCATGCATTATATAATTACTTACATCCCTTTCAAGAAATGTTTTTATGACAAATATTTTGTGAAAAATGTTTTATGAGAAGTGTTTGTGAGAAATGTTTATGAAAAACATTTTTCGAGAAATATTTCATGAGAAACATTTATGAAATATGTTTTACGATAAGTGTTTTTAAGAGAAAAATTTTATGATAAAATGTTTTAATGTTTTGTGTGATATATTTGAATTTACTTAGTGAAAACTCATTATGTGTTCCTTCATACTGTAGGTACAAGAGGCCAGCAAAACTAGTTAGTGAGCTCGGTGTTGCGGTAAGATAGCTATGATGGTTGGGCTATGGAGACCGCTATAGTTGTTTTCCATTATATTGAAACAAGTTTTCTACTCTTTTGAAATGTTTTTAAAAGTTTTAAGAAAGTAAATGTTTACATAACAAGTTTGAGAAATGCTTTAGATGATTACAAAGTTAAGCTTTGTACTTATGTTTCAATTTGTGGTGTAAAGAAAGTCACAACAGTTTCAAATATGTTTTTAAGTATGTTAAAAAAAATTCTTATCATTTTTCTTACTAGTAAGATTAACATTAAGAAAAGAAGTTTAAGCAAGTAAAGTAATGGCTCGAAAAGCTGAGTTGTCACATCCAATCCCCTATTTCATGCTCGACGTACTTGCTTACTTCCAAATTTCCATTACCCAACTTATGCCAAATAGACCGTGTCTACTTTTGGCTTTCATCGTCCTTAAGGAAGAAGCAAATATTGCTTTTTCAATTGTTGGCCTTTTGACTTGCAACTATATGAAGCCACACAACAAGAATAAGGAGCGGTGTTTTTCAAGTGGCGTTTGGAAGGTAAAGATTTAAAACGAAAATAGTGGTTTTAAAACGAGAATGCGTGTTTAGAAAAATAAGAGGAAAACGAGAATGAGAATGGTTTCACTATAGAAAATTGTTTAAAAATGCCTGAACTTGAGGGGAGGGGGGAGGGGACAAAGTTTGGATTTTGGATATTTAGTCCTATTTAAAACCATCTTTATGGTTTAAAAGCACCGTAGTTATTATTCCACCAAATGCCAGTTTAAACCATCGCTATAGTTTAAAACCGCCTTCATGGTTTTGAACCTAGGCACCAAATGACATATTGGCTTTTCCCTAATTTCTATTTCTCATTCTTTTTTTCTTAATTTTCTTTTTCTTCCTTCTCCTCTTTTACATTCTCTCTCTCTCAAACTCTTACGCATTTCTTCCTCTCTTTTCCCCTTTTTACCCACTGCTCTCTCTATTTCTTCCCAAAAAATGCCTCAATAAAGATGAAGATTGAGGGCTTTTGCTCTAATATCACTCGGTAAACTAAGACTTAAGAGATTTCTTGAAGATATAAAAGTTTTGTTTAAGATTTTAGAGAGCTAACGGAGGGTTTTCTTCTTTGTCTTCTCAAATCTCAAAATTGATTTTTACTTGATGTTTTCTCTAACTAGTGGCTTGATTTTATGGGTTTCATGTTAAATCTTGATTTTTCTTTTAGAGATTATAAGCCTTGAATTTCTCTCTTCAAAAACTAGGTCAATGTTTCTATACAATTGTTTAATCTGCATTTTTCCTTAGTTATATGTTACTTTTAGAATTTCATATTTACATATGTTCTAAAGCTAAATTTTTTGTATTTAAATCCTTATGTTTGGTTGCATGTTAGATATAGGAAGGTTATGCCATTGTTTATGGAGGATGTTACTTTCTTTAAATATGTTTGCAAATGAGAGATGAGTACATTACACTTTTCCTTGATATTGAGTGTGGATTTAGGAAATGAAGAAAATCCCATTTATTGTTTATTTTGATGAGAACATGGGAGCTTGCAAATTAAGTTGATATTGATCATGTTCTAGGAGGTTTCTAATTGAATGTGAGTTTCTTGTATATTTTTTGTAGTGTTTAGAATGCTTACTATCTTATTGCAGAATTAAAGTGAGTGTTTTACATACTAATTTGTCAAAAGGAAAAGTACTCTAATGGATTGTGGTTAGTAGCACATGTGGAGCATCTTTTAGAAAATAGTGTTTCTTGGGTTTTTGGATTGATAATTTCTTATGATCCTATGGTTTGGTCAAGTGAAATACATGAATGAAGGTGTATTGTTTATAGGATTATGTTTGGAGTTAGAGACAAGAGTTGTAGAACTTTTAAACTATCATGCATATTAAGTGATTGATGAATTGTCTAAAAATGTCAATGGTCTCAATACCGTGCAAATCTAGCATTTGTAGAATTGTTAAAATAAGTATAACAATCTTTGTGATAGCTTGGGGTTAGAGTTCTCAGGTTAAGATGCTACATAGGATTTAAATGCGTCTGAGTGTTAATATATGAATTAGTGACTTATTTGAAGTTAGACATGTGAAGGATAATTACCTTTTTTTTGGTTTGCAAAGATAGTGATGATGATTGTGCAAAACTTAAGTGGTTTCTCTTACTTTTAATTAAAAAATAAACTTTCTTGAATAGTTTCTGACTTAGCTATTTAGAGGAACAAAAAGTATACGTTCCAATCTTCGCGTAGCTGCAAGAATTATGTTAATTCGACAACTATAGCTTAAGTTATGAATCTTTAAAATTTAGGTGAATTATAACATTTTTGTAGATAAACCTGATTGTACAGTCAGATTTTGACATATTTTTGGAGACCTTATTGGAGTCCAAATTAACCTTACAATGGCTCTTTAGAAAGCTCTAGGCATAGCTTTGTAACTGATTTTATAAACTTTAGAAGTATGTAGAATATTTTACAAATATTTCCATAACAGTCACCAAACCTGCCCTTTTTCAACGATCAGTAAAACCAAGACCTAAAACTGAAACTTTTTGATATATGATTCCTGAACAGAAACTGACTCTAAAACATTTGAGAATATGTTAAAAAAGATGTGCAGCGCTTGGAACCGCCTTGTTTAGGATTTTTTCGACCGAGTTATGTAGGTGAAGTTTACTTAGAAACTTTTCGGTTTTGTATTTTTAGACATTACGCTTATGGTTTTATTAAACATGACTTTTTATCTTTGATTATACATTACCTTGGTTTAGTAATTTTTGACATGGTCATGTGATATTTTACTTTGAATTGCTAGAGACTTGCATGTTTTCCTTTCTGCCATGTTTTAAATAGTTTTTCCTTGGCTTGAAAACAAAACACTTCATTGATTTTGAACTAAGCATGTTCATTATTTGGATTTCTTATTATTTATCATGAGTTAGTATTTTCTCATTTTTTGAACATGTTAATGAGATTTCACCACTTTTTTTAGAAATTGGTACTTCACTGACATTGAGAAAGTTTTGGTGTGTGTGTATATATATGTAGTTTATGTATGTATTTAAAAACCTTCCAAAAACCTAAGTTCATGAATCATGGTTTTTGGAAAATGACTCAGAATGAAATATTATGAGTGTAAATTATTTATAAATGCTGTCAAAGAGCAAGTGTCTCTAGACAATTAGTTTTGAAAGGAAAGCCACAAAGATCGGGTTATGAGATATACACTCTGTAGTATGGATGATTGGCTAAGAGCACTATAAATATATATATACATATATATATATATGTCTGATATAAGATATATCAATTAATTTAAATGTGTATCGTTCAGAGAATTGGTTATTGATGGTCTTCATGAATCTCGATGTTAGTTTAAACCTTGATTTGTGTAAATTGTATTATATTCAGCTGTGAACTTATTCTTGAGTTGTGCTTGAAATGATATAGTATTTTTATAAAGATTTTGAAAATACTTTATTATTGGCTTGATTCTACGTTGAATCACATTTGTTGAAGTTTGAGAGTTTTCACATATTTTGAACATCTGCATTTAGGTTGTATATTATGATTTAAACTAATGTCAAAGTCCTTGTTTTCAGTATGGTTTTACTATTTTATTGTCGTTATCCCTTTTTTTTTTCTCCCTACTGGGCATTTGGCTCACCTCTGTTTCAAATGCCCCTTCAGAGATAACAGTTAAGTTTACAAGCACAATCTGTTGACGGAGCAAATTGAAGGGTCGAGGTTCAAGATAGTTTGTCTCTTTTTTGTTTTCTATTCTTTAATTCTCAGTTGTAAGATGTCATGTGTACAAACTGTATAATTCAACATTGTCCCAAGTTTTACTTTTTGAGAAAAAAAACTGTATTATAAGACTGTTGTATAATTATTATGTTTTTGAGACTCTGAAGCTATATCTACATAATTATTTTCATTAAAGTCCAGAAAATAACTAATTGCTATTATAAATTAATCATTTTTCTTAATTTCTTTTTAATTGTATTTTGCTTCTAACCCTCTTTTTAGGGTGTTACATGTTTATTCAATTAGATATTTTATTGAATTAAATTGATGATACCTTAATCACATGTAACAAATCAAAAAGAGATTAAGCACATCGAGAAGTCTCAAATTGCATTACCGGAGAACAATTGGTAATGTATAAGTGATAATATTAGGTAAATACATCTCTCACCTGCAACATGTTTGTTAAAAATATGATTTTATATGACTTTAAATCTTGATAGCTATTATGATGAAAGTTTTAATAAAGACTTTTATTAAGAAAGTTATTGTTTTTACGTTACAAAATGTTTCTCATAACCTTACGAGGATAGATAATTAAGACCTCATCAATATAAACGTTTAGGAGGTGTGTGCCAGGACAAGTCTCACTTTGCATCAAGCCGCTAGGTGCTCACTAAGATGGTGTCAGGGCAACGCCTATAAGATAAGTTAAGTTACCTTAATAGGTAATAAGGGTCGTGGTAAGTCTTGGCAAAGAAGTCAAAATTTGACAGGTTCTAGAAGGAGTACTAAATTAAACCTTGCTAAAAATATGGTCATTATTGAGTATAGGTGTGAGCAAGAGTCATTCCTGTAAAGCATTGATTGTAATTAATTGGTTATTGACTCTAAAACCTAAGACATACTAACACAAAATTGGGGGTTTTGAGTTTAATTAACTAATCTATTAAATTAAATAAAACACAAAAAATAAATAAATGCAAAACTATATTAATAAAATTTGTTAAAAGATCATCTTCTGTCACTAAACAAAAACTATTAAATGGATTGCATAATTATTCTTAATTATCTATTGAAACTATCAACTGTAAATAACAATAAGCTCTACTATACAAATCTTTCCTTATTTTGTCGTTTAATAAACAAGCTCTTTATTAAATCTCTTTCCATTAAATGACCTAGAACGAGCTCTTTAAATTCAATCCAGCAGAAGCGTTAAAAAGAGAAAGATAGGTCAATCTAAGCAACAAACACACAAACTCGGTTCATTTAACCTAAGTTATGTCCTACATTGCGACCAAACAAAAGCCTCTTACAATTATTGACCATAATTTGCTACTAATGATAAGAAAAACAAGACAATTATGAATCAAGATTTCTAAACTAGCAATGGATTAATCTCAAGTCCTATTAAGATGGCCACCCAAACAAAATAAGAAAATAATCATGAACAACAATAATGGAAAAACGTAAACAAGTTCAATAGGAAAATTGGAAACAATTTTGAAAATATACCAAATAACCATGTCTAGGGTTTTGAATTTACCATCAACCAAAACTAAAACTAAACTAAAAACTTTGCAAAACAAAAGAAAGAAGGAAGAAGAAAAAAATGATTATGGTGTGGTCGAATACAAGTATACATGGTCGCAAGTAGTAGAATGGGAGAAGAGTATTATTTTTCTTAGGGATTGTGTTCAATCCTAGTTAAGTACCGAAATTAGAATAACTTTAGAATTATCTAGATTACCAAAATTAAAATAAAACGAATGTGAAATAAAACAAAAATGAAAACTAAAACTAGAAACTAAAATGAAAGTAAATGATAACAAAATGGGTGGATCTAGAGGTACTATTTCACCAAGTTTTTATTATGATCAATAATTGCCTAAATTATTGATAATTTAATTCCCCCAATTTATTGGCATAGAATACTCATATACCTCAAATTTTCCACTCCTAAGTATCAACTGAAGAAGACTCAAAATAATTAATTCCAATATCCATATTCAAACTCAATTATCAAGGGTTCATTAAGCAAGTTCTATTTCTTAGCCACAAAAAAATCATAGGCCTCCTAACTTTACAATTCTCTAAGTTGTATTTTTTTAAACTCACGTTAAGAACCTTCTTTTCCCAAGTACTAATCCTAAATGTGAAAACAACTGATTAGGATCAAGCAATTAGAGACATTAAACTAAAAGAAATCCAAATAAATAGAAAAATAAAAATTAACTTGTATTGATCCAAGACAATCATCTAAACATAACTTTAACTTTGATCCATAACCCTCCAAAGTAAGAAATTTGACTGTACATAATCACAAAAAAGCTAAAAACACAAACCACAATGTGAAAAGGGAATCCTTAGCAATACAAATAAACAATATCAAAGACATAAACTCACAAGGTTTTTTGGTTCAAACAATTTCAAATTAACAAATCCAAAAGAGATAAAAAAAATTAGAAAACAAAACCCATTTGAAAGTGTCACAAACTCTAATGTCATTCTCAAAATCCCCAAATCTTTATTGTTGTTAAAACTTCAAAATTGCCTCTCCAGACTCACAAAATGCTCATAAAAAAATATAAAATAAAAACTAATCCTAAAACTAAAATAAAAACTAAACTACTTATTTTTTATTATTTTTCTCTTTTTGTGTTCATTTTTGTCTCTTGGTCTTTGGAATCAACTCTCTCAAAAATGGAGGCGCATTGTTCCTCGGGTTTGGTGCCAAAATGGGGCTGATTCCTTCTCCAAAAAACCATAAAAAAACGGCGTTATCTATTGAGTCAAAAGGAAGAAAATATGGCGTGCACAGGACTCCCCGCGCATAGACATATGGTGGATGGCGGTTGGCTCTCCCTGTGATATGCATGTGGCGTGCTAGAATTTGTAGGAGAACGAGGGAGCATGGGAACGGATGGGTACGCGGAGCATAGGAACGGATGGTAATGGCAGTGGGCTCCGAAGCTGGTCCACGTGGCTGTCTGACCCACGAAGCGCCTCTGTCAGGCGCGTGATATATGCGCGAATCATAGCCTTCAACGTGTTGATCCGGAGGCTCATGACGCGAGTTGTTCGAATATCACGCTTTTCTTTTGACATTTTTGCCCTCAAATTAATATTAAACAGCCAAATTTCCTTTTTTTCACCCACACAAATTAGGAAAGTAAAATAAATAAAAAGGGAAAGTAATAATAATAATAGCAAGAATAATAGTAATAATCAAATAAAACCAAATTAACAAAAATAAAATAAAAAGTAAAATATATAAATAAAAATAAAACAAAATTAAATATAAATATCTAGAACATAGGAAAAATATATGTATTAAATGATATAAATAACTCTATTTTTATAGCATTATCACACCCCAAACTTGATCTTTTTTGTTCCTTAGGCAAAATAAAAATAAAGAGAAACTGAAAAAAAACAGAAAAGTAAAATAAAAAAAACTCAAGGACTAACCACATTAAATACATAAAAGAAGCTTTTAGAAAAATACATAAAATAAGTGAACAACTATATTTTCATAGAGTTGTCATGGCGTTGAAGAATCTTTCAAGTGGATTGTTGGAAAAATAGGTGAGAGGTGCGCAGCGGAAATTAAAAAAAAAATTAACATCAGAGTATTTTTCTAAAACACAAGTTTGACATGCTATATGTATAAATTAAACAGATCTTACTAACATCTGTGTGGGCTCACACGTACAGCTCTTCCACCGGTAACTCTCCTTACAATCAATCGAGAGAACCCAAAGCTAGTGTTCGTGCTTTGTGAACAAAATCTCTCAGGGAGTTTTCAGATGCTCACCAGAAGAGTATCATTCTTAATCTCTCAATCGATCTCTATATTAATATATGTAAATCATGAGACTCACTCCCTTTATATAACGATTGGTCTTGGGGTCAGTCCTTATCAGATTAGGTCTCAAAAACTCGAAACAGAATCAAGTTTGGATCAATATCTGATAAGATCCATGTGAAAATGCGTAATCTTATCTCTCGCTGATTGGTAGGCCGAATAGGCCCCATCGGCAGGCCGAACACGTAGATCGACAGGCCAAACTGCCGCATAAATATCTCCACGAATCTTTTATTTTTCACCCGAGATTCTATAAGATAAAGTCTCAGTTTTGATTCAAATAACCCAATAGAAAAGTTATCTGATCAAAACAAACTTTATCAAGATAATCTCTAAGAAAATAAATCAATTCACAATAATTCTACAAGTTTATCTTGATTTAATTTATCCAATTAAATCAACCGATAAATAGATAAGAATTATCCGATCCCGATAATTCAACAAGTTTATCTTAAATTAATTTTATTACAAAATTAATTTATCCAATAAACAGACATGGATTATTTGATTCTTTCAAATTTTAAACTAATCTGATAAATCCGACATAAGTCACCAATTATTGAAAAAGCACGCCGTATCGTTACAGGATTTTGTGAGCTAGCAAAGGGGACCAAAATGGACCTATAAAGTTCAAGCTCATGATATATATCCTAGATATACATTTCACAATTATCAACTCCAACGCTACTCCACTAAAAGCTTGGAGCTGCACTCTCGAACTTTATAGAATTACGAAGCCTGTAAAGGTAAATCTCCATGACATATCAAAGTGTATCGTATCCCGATATGAAAATCCATAATCGGCTTAAGGACAAGTTCTGTCTTACCTTCCCAATTATTTTTATCTTACGTTCCATTATCTCACCATTAGAAAACTTACCATCCAAAGACAGTATACCATTCGGTTACACCTATGTATCCAAATGGTTGAGCGCTTCAGTTTTCCAATTACAGGATAACGCATATAAGAGGATATCATTACTCCTAAAGAGGAACTATGGATTCCATATCTATGAATAACAAGTCTACGCTATCAAGAGTCATGCCTCCAACGTACCGGCATGCATACCACTATTGAGATGTGGAAGTCACCCTTTGGTACATCAAAAGACACAAGTCGAGACAAATGGATCAGCTAAATTATCCTTTGACGCGATCTTACACACCGTAACATGCCCGCCCTCAACGAAGTCCTTTATCACGTGATACTTCCGATCAATATGTTTACTCTTCTTTTGAAATCTTGGTTCCTTAGCATTAGCTACCGTCGCACTGTTATCACAGTATAGTGATACCGGCTTATCCATACCAGAAACTATCTCAAGATCCCCAAGGAATTTGCGGAGCCACACTGCTTCTTTCGAAGCATCACTAGCCGCCACATACTCGGCCTCCATCATTGAATCCAAAGTGCAATATTGCTTCGCACTTCTCCAACTGATGGCACCACCGCCTAGAGTAAACACAAACCCAGAAGTCGATTTCCTAGAATCCAAACAGGATTGAAAATCTGAGTCAGTGTATCCTAGAGGAGTCAAGTCCCCACCCGAATACACAAGCATATACCCTCGAGTCCTTCTCAGGTACTTCAAAATATGCTTTACCGCAACCCAATGGTTTGGTCTTGGATCCGCCTAAAATCGACTTACAATCCCGACCGCATAGCTAATATCTGGTCGTGTGCAATGCATGGCAAACATGAGACTACCCACTATAGAAGCATAAGGCACCTTCTTCATGTATTCTCTTTCTTCATAAGACTTTGGAGAGTCTTTCTTAGAAAGAGTAATTTCAGACCTAGATGGTTGCCCACCTTTCTTGGAATCCTGCATTGCAAACCTCCTGAGAATTTTATCTATGTAGCCAGCTTGTGACAAAGCTATCATTTTTGTTCTTCCTATCCCAAAAGATCTGGATACCGAGAACAACATTAGCCTCACCCAAGTCCTTCATGTCAAACTGCTTGGTCAACCATAGTTTGACCAATGACAACGCCCCAACGTCATTACCAATTAACAGAATGTCATCTACATAGAGCAGTAGAAAAACCACCTTCCTATCCTTTATGTGTTTATAAACACATGGTTCATCCACATTTTCTGAGAACTCATAAGTTTTGATCACCTGATCAAATCTTATGCTCCAAGAACGGGAAGCCTGCTTAAGTCCATAAATTAACTTTAGCAGCTTACAAACCTTACCCTCTTGACCCGCGACCTTGAACCTGTGACACCCGTTATTCTTCTAACGGGTATTAAGGTAATTAAATTAATTTTTAGTGTATCAATAAAAAAAAAATTGCTTCATTTAAAAATTTTTTTACAATATTTATTTTTATCTATTTTAATTTTTTTAAAAATTCTCCTATATTTGTTTAGTATGTTTACTGAAAAGCTTTAGAACTTCTAATAAATCTCAAAAATGTCATATAGGCATTATGTGCGTTAAAGTCTCCAGATGAGACATAAGGATATCTTTTCCAACTACTCTTGACCCTCATTTTCTTTATTTCCTCCGTGACATGCTTCAACATGTCTCCTCCATAATTGCTTCTATCACTTCTCTTCAAAGACTTCATCTTTTCTTCCTTTTTCTTCCACGGTTCCCACACTCTTCTTCTCATTTCTTTGCTGAAGCAAAATACTTAGAGAACTTCTTCAAGGCAGCCATAAAAATCAGCCATTATCACCTCCATTTGAGCAAGAATTTCAGTTATATCGAAGTCAAGGAACCTGTTTTGAAGCCATTTCAAGCTTCCAACTAACCATAATCCGAAGTTAGAATCTTATGAACAAATTTAGTCTTTCATTTATAAATTTTCTTTTATACTAAAGGATTATTCAAATTTACGTTCTTAAACCTAAGTATATGTTTGTTGCTATTTTGGAGCATATGTATAAAGTCTAAGTGTATATGCCATAGACAGAAAATTTATATTGTTAAACTTTGTAATACCTCTATGGGCAGTGGCTATTTTTTGAAATTCTGGGATTAAATTAAAATGAATTTTATAAATTGGCTTGCAAATTTAAAAAGTAGACATCTTAAGCTTTCTAACGAGCTATCATAAACCTAAATCGGAGTTGTATTTTATTTTCTATGAATTATTCAATTTTTGGATTGGAAAATAGTAAACCTGTCAGTTTGTTATGGTATACCAGCTGCTAACCTGAACCAAGAACCCATCTTTGCTTACCACCTAATTCTTTAATGTCTTGCAACCTTTCCAATATTATCCTAAGTGATTGATAAATCTTATTAGGGGCTAAAACATATAGATTACTTGTTTACATTTTATATTGTGTTAAGACAAAAATTGTTTACTGTGGTATTCAAAAGAGATTTACATAAAAGCTTTAATGGCATACTAATAAGATAGGTTTACACATGATTTATTTATGAATGTAGTTGTATGTTGTGCTTTAGTTTTAATTGTCCTTATGCACGCCTTAGGATCAAGGGAGTATGGAGCTAACGTTAATTGATTCCAAGATTAAAAGATTGTTGATAAGCTTGAAAGGTAGGGATTCTATTACTCATCTTTTGTGAGGTTTTTATAGGATTAAAATTGATTGTTTTACCGCAAGATATAAATATATCTATGTTGAACTGATATTATATGAGTATCACATATGAAACTATGACATGGACTCGTCTTGTATTGTACAGCGAGGAACATAATGAATTGACACATGTTATAAATTGAGAAGCATGCTTAGGAAAATTGATTCTATTAATAATGATTAAATATAGAGAAATGGTGAGACGTGAAGAGGGCGGCGGTTACGTCCTTGGGCATGAATACCCTAAAAGGTAAAATAGGGGGAATGTGATGACGCTTCCTTGGGTTGAAAGTCCTAGAACACACTGTACAGGAATCGACTTGGTGAGGACTCGGGGCTTGATGTCCCCTCACCGGAACACCCTTAGAATGTTTAGAGGGTGATCAAGCGCGCCCATTTAGGTTTCGATGAGTTGAGTGATACTCTATTTAACGTGGGTACCTAGTAATAATGATGAACTATAATATTTGTATATATGTATATGTATGAAACTCGGTAATGATTAACTATGGTACCTACGGAATATGATTATAATAAATCTCATAATCTGAATAATGATGAGTATTAACTAACCATGCAGGTTTTAATGTGGTAATGATAAAAACCTAAAGGTGAGTAATGGTTTTCTCTACTGAGCATATTGTTGCTCATTCCCTTATATTTTTATCTTTTCAGGACTCATTAAGTGTGAGATGGCTACGAGAAAAATAGTTGAGGAAGCGATGTAGCTATATTACACTGGGACTGCTTCAATTATTAAGAATCTTCTTCATGTTAATGTAAGCATCAATTGTTACTTTCTATGACTGTATTAAAATGCGTTGAGGGTTAAAATAATGATGACGACAGTTTATATTATTAAATTTAAGGTGCTACATTAAACTGTGGTTTAATTGTCGTTTATATTTTTATTTTTGATTTGAGAGTTTTCATTTAAGCCCCTGGCAAATTTTATTTTTAAGGTTTTACTTTTATTTCTGATTTTTATTTTAATTCATTAAAAACTGATAACCCCCATATAAGGGCGTTACAGAATTTTTGGTATCAGAGCCTAAGTTCGGTTAACCTAGGGAGTATAGCACCACTTTAAAAAAAATATATTTTTGAGATGGTTTTGAAGCTGAATTTTCATTGTCATCATCAAAATGAACCTTAACACTGATTTATACAGTCTAGAATGATGTAACATGGAAAGGCCGTAGAATGAAAATACTAACGGTTATATGAGTACAATAATTATATTGAAGGAAAGTATTAATAGTTATGAGGGAATGATAATTATATGGAATGAGTTTATAAGTAGAATGCTTATGAGAGATTCGTATAATATTAGGATCTATAAGCATATCTAATTCGTATAAAATGATGAGAAATTCGTGTAGATACGAGGATTCAAGAGCCTTTTGTTTCATGAAAAATAATAAGAAATATAAGGCTTGATTTATTGATTTTGAAGTTTGGCATGGATATACCAAATTCTTCGTAATTGATTCAGACCTAAGTAATGATTATGTGTAGATTCAGTGGAGCACATAAGTGTCAATAACTTTTCTTGAAAGTTCTATTTACTTGATAAATATGAGATAAGTTAGGAATCCAAGGTATTGAATCTCGAGTGAGATAAACGTTAGACTTTTGGTCTGTTGAGACAATGTAAAGGCAAGAATGCATGAATCTCAAAGTTGGAATATTTTGTTACGTATATTGTATTTAAGTATATCAGTGAATCTTTATGAATAGATGCAATATAAAAAAAATGACCAATAAGAGTTTCCTTAAGTAAATCATAATACTTAAGGCACTTATAATAATTTTGGATAATTACGATAAAAGGTTTAAGTTTTAGATATTTAGATGTGAATCTTTTGGTTACCTAAGGTTTTGTTATATGAGGAAATTAGATATTGTATAAGTAGAATTGTGGAGATTGTAGATGTTCTTAAGTAGTAACATCAAGTGTCTTTGTTCATTGATATGGTCTATGTTGGAAGACGTAAATCATATTGATTTCAAGGTTAGTCACATTCTAAACCCTTGGTAGTAATGATGATGAATCCATTGAAAGATGTTGAGTATTAGGAATAACATATGGGTGTATGCATTGTTCAATAAGGTTTTGATTAAAACAAAATTATTTGAGTTGCTAGAAGATTATGTTGTTATGAAATGATTTTAAATACCATTCAGGAAGATCCTTGATTGTCGTTAAATTAGATTTGTTGTTCATAGTTAACTTTATCTATAGTGGGCTTTGAATTGGGTTTAAGATTTATACAAATTGGTTTTCAATTTTATGTTTGTTATTTAACTCGTTCTAAATGTGACCTGACCCTTTTCAACTTAGAACATTTGGGCCTAGTTCAAATCCTAAATCAGTTTGATTCACACTGTCTCTCCCACGTGGTCTCTATACGTGTCATATACAATGGTTTAATTATTGTTTACATATACGTTTACTGTGCATAGGAGCTTATTTCTCCGAGCTCACTTTTTCTCTCTTAATTTGTTATTTTCTCTCTAAATCGTAAATCCTCTTCTTTTTCTCTAGAAATTCTTCTTTCCCTCTAAAAGAAGAAGGAATTCTAGGATTCTGCAACTGACTATCTCAATTTTTCCTTTATATTTACTCTTCTTTCATCTCATCATGGACCCAAAGTACCAACACATGAGAAAGTATTTCCCATCACTCTCCCAAAAGATTCTGAGAAAGAAATACAAGGCTAGAATTACTCGGTTGTGGATTCTTATGCGTTTTCGCATCCCTTGTGATGTGAGAATGTTGATAGAGGGGAAGATCCGTCCGAGTGACTTCAGTCAAGATGTCGGTTTACCAGGAACGGGTACCAGTTGTAGTGCAATGAAAAGAAGAGCTCGTGCCATCATGGTCACTTGTAACAAATGTGGAAGACAAAATTGTAACTGTAAATGTACTTCACCTGGTTATATGTCTACGAATAGAGAGGATAAAATAAGGTTTTGTAGGGATGGACTTTCAAAGGAGAACTTGGATAGCATCCATCCTCCTCTTCACGGTCACCTTAGTGGATATGTTTAAGGAGCTATTTTTAAACTCTGGCCTAAATTTTATGCAGAAAGACAACGCCTCAGGAATATGGTATTTCTAGATCCTGTTTGCCAAGCCATAAGAAAACTGGATGGGGAATAAGTCATCGCTCTATAAAGGTTATTTAGTCTTTGCTTATTTGAAACAGTTTTTAGCTAATGTTCAACAGTTCGTGTTTTTCTTTTACTCAGAATATTTGCTTTTGTGTTTGAAATAATTGTGATTATTAGATTGATACAGTAAGTGTTAATATCTCATTTAATTTATGGTTTTCTTAAATATATATATATATAATAAAATATATTATCTTATCAGACACGTCACATACGGTACAGTAACATGTTTGAATTTTGAAAAACTTATCCAGATATTTCAAGATTTGTGTCTCAAATTCAAAAGTTCTACAGTATTTGTTGTTTATATTGAATTTCTAGACTCGGTGTATATTTGTCAAAAGGTCTACAGTTCTGTCAAGAGGGTCTTCTGTCAAACTATTCTCAATTGTCAAAAGTTATACAATTAGAGTCTAATCTTTTTCAAAAAGTGAATCAGATTTTCTGTAAACTATCAATCACCTTATCTTACTTTCTTATCCGCACAAGATTTTGTTTAAATCTTTGGATTACCTTTTCATTACCTACTCGTCTGTCTCTTTAGCCCTTTTTGTGTATTCCTCATCCTTAAAATCTCATGTAGAACCCGAAGTCTAAGTGGAGCAGACATTAAGCAATCACTTATATAAACCAAATATGTCTACCTCCTAGTCCACGAAGAAAATAAAGAATGTCTGTGTCTTTTGTGGTTCCAGCCTTGGAAAAGATAAAGCTTATTTAGAAGCTGCAAATCACTTAGGGCAAGTCCTAGCACGCAGGAAGATTAATATAATCTATGGGGGTGGTAGTATAAAAATGATGGAAAATATGACGCTAGCAACTAGGTCTAGTGATGATACAGTTGTAGGAATTTGGCCTCATATTCTTGTTGAAGGAAACCTTTGTAAGGAAGCTATAGGTAAGGGAAAAGGAGTCAAGAGCATTCCTAGAAATTTTAAAGCCATAATATATAATTCTGATGCTTTTATAGCATTACCTGGTGGTCTAGGTACTCTTGAGGAAATATTTGTAGTTGCTTGTGGGCAATTGTTGGGCTTTCATTCCAAACCCTTGGGACTGCTGAATGTAAATGGTTTTTATGACGGACTTTTGAAATTTCTAGATTACGCTGTGGAAGAAAACATCATTGCAGAATCGGAGAGACAAATCTTTATTACTGCTTTAACAGCTGAGGAATTGATAGATAAGATGCAAATCATACATTCAGAATCCGACACTGCAACATCCAAGCTTGAATGGGAAAGGGAAAGCCGGGAGCGGCCAATTGATTTGAATCTCCATCTGTAATCTTTTGGTTTTATCTATGTCATATAGGCATGTGTGTCCGTATTTCGTGTGTTATGAATAACCGTTTACCTTGAATTCTGTGTTTCTTGTGGTACGTCGTTGTTCAATCTTTTAGATTCATTGAGCCTAATGCCGGGATGGCTGGATACGGAGTACTTGATGCTCTCGAAACGCATCCTAATTAAGGTCCGATCTTTTGTTTATCGATGTTTTTGTATTCCCTAAGCATGCATGATATGGATAGCTAGTATACGGAGTGCCTTGTACTCTCGAAACGTATCCGTATCATGTTTGTAATGTGTAATATTCTGTTAATATTATGTGGAAGTACCAAAGTCAGTTATGGGAATATTTCATAGGAAATATGAGTATATTATTTGGGTTGAATGTTTGTGTCATGAGGATAGCTGTTTAATGAAAAATATGTTGGGTTTGTTTGCAACTCTGAGATTCCGTTTAATATCTCTATGAATAAGTTTAATGTATGGTTTTGAATAGAAGTGTTTGTGATATATGTTTTATAATTATGTTTTAGTTTATTAGTTGACATATGAAATCAACTACATTTGACTTTTCCTTACTCATAAAGGAAAAGGAACCTAAAGATGAAGTATATAAAATTTCTTTGGCAATCTCCTTAAATGTGATTGTAAATCACAGTCCATGGACAATGAAGGACTAGAATCATGGTATGGTCAATATGTATGTCTGATCAGATTCCTAGACCATTATACGGTGTTATAAGTTAAAACTTGTCAGAAATACTCTCATTGAGGGATTTAGAATTTAGAGTAAGATTTATTATGCAAGTAAATAAGTGGAGATACGATAACTTAAATTTGGAGGACAAACAACATTAACGGTTTAGACTCGGAATTGGAATCATAATGGAATCAAAATTTTTACTAGTATTGCTAGAATTAAAATTTCGAGGACGAAATTTCTTTAAGGGGGTAGAGCTGTGACACCCGTTATTCTCCTAACGGGTATTAAGGTAATTAAATTAATTTTTAATGTATCAATAAAAAAAAATTGCTTCATTTAAAATTTATTTTACAATATTTATTTTTATCTATTTTAATTTTTTAAAAAATTCTCCTATATTTATTTAGTATGTTTACTGAAAAGCCTTAGAACTTCTAATAAATCTCAAAAATGTCATATAGGCATTATGTGCGTTAAAGTCTCCAAATGAGACATAAGGATATCTTTTCCAACTACTCTTGACCCTCATTTTCTTTATTTCCTCCGTGACATGCTTCAACATGTCTCCTCCATAATTGCTTCTATTACTTCTCTTCAAAGACTTCATCTTTTCTTCCTTTTTCTTCCACGGTTCCCACACTCTTCTTCTCATTTCTTTGCTGAAGCAAAATACTTAGAGAACTTCTTCAAGGCAGCCATAAAAATCAGCCATCATCACCTCCATTTGAGCAAGAATTTCAGTCATAACGAAGTCAAGGAACTTGTTTTGAAGCCATTTCAAGCTTCCAACTAACCATAATCTGAGGTTAGAATCTTATGAACAAATTTAGTCTTTCATTTATAAATTTTCTTTTATACTAAATGATTATTCAAATTTGCATTCTTAAACCTAAGTATATGTTTGTTGCTATTTTGGAGCGTATGTATAAAGTCTAAGTGTATATGCCATAGACAGAAAATTTATATTGTTAAACTTTGTAATACCTCTATGGGCAGTGGCTATTTCTTGAAATTCTGGGATTAAATTAAAATGAATTTTATAAATTGGTCTTGCAAATTTAAAAAGTAGACATCCTAAGCTTTCTAACGAGCTATCATAAACCTAAATCGGAGTTGTATTTTATTTTCTATGAATTATTCAATTTTTGGATTGGAAACTAGTAAACCTATCAGTTTGTTATGGTATACCAGCTGCTAACCTGAACCAAGAACCCATCTTTGCTCACCACCTAATTCTTTAATGTCTTGCAACCTTTCCAATATTATCCTAAGTGATTGATAAATCTTATTAGGGGCTAAAACATATAGATTACTTGTTTACATTTTATATTGTGTTAAGACAAAAATTGTTTACTGTGGTATTCAAAAGAGATTTACATAAAAGCTTTAATGGCATACTAATAAGATAGGTTTACACATGATTTATTTATGAATGTAGTTGTATGTTGTGCTTTAGTTTTAATTGTCCTTATGCACGCCTTAGGATCAAGGGAGTATGGAGCTAACGTTAATTGATTCCAGGATTAAAAGATTGTTGATAAGCTTGAAAGGTAGGGATTCTATTACTCATCTTTTGTGAGGTTTTTATAGGATTAAAATTGATTGTTTTACCGCAAGATATAAATATATCTATGTTGAACTGATATTATATGAGTATCACATATGAAACTATGACATGGACTCGTCTTGTATTGTACAGCGAAGAACATAATGAATTGACACATGTTATAAATTGAGAAGCATGCTTAGGAAAATTGATTCTATTAATAATGATTAAATATAGAGAAATGGTGAGACGTGAAGAGGGCGGCGGTTACGTCCTTGGGCATGAATACCCTAAAAGGTAAAATAGGGGGAAGGTGATGACGCTTCCTTGGGTTGAAAGTCCCAGAACACACTGTATAGGAATCAACTTGGTGAGGACTCGGGGCTTGATGTCCCCTCACCGAAACACCCTTAGAATGTTTAGAGGGTGATCAAGCGCACCCATTTAGGTTTCGATGAGTTGAGTGATACTCTATTTAACGTGGGTACCTAGTAATAATGATGAACTATAATATTTGTATATATGTATATGTATGAAACTCGGTAGTGATTAACTATGGTATCCACGGAATATGATTATAATAAATTTCATAATCTGAATAATGATGAGTATTAACTAACCATGCAGGTTTTAATGTGGTAATGATAAAAACCTAAAGGTGAGTAATGGTTTTCTCTACTGAGCATATTGTTGCTCATTCCCTTATATTTTTATCTTTTCAGGACTCATTAAGTGTGAGGTGGCTACGAGAAAAATAGTTGAGGAAGCGATGTAGCTATATTACATTGGGACTGCTTCAATTATTAAGAATCTTCTTCATGTTAATGTAAGCATCAATTGTTACTTTCTGTGACTGTATTAAAATGCGTTGAGGGTTAAAATGATGATGACGACAGTTTATATTATTAAATTTAAGGTGCTACATTAAATTGTGGTTTATATTTTTATTTTTGATTTGAGAGTTTTCATTTAAGCCCCGGGAAAATTTTATTTTTAAGGTTTTACTTTTATTTCTGATTTTTATTTTAATTCATTAAAAATTGATAACTCCCATATAGGGGCGTTACAGAACCCGTCTGGTTGTTCCATATAAATGGACTCATCAAGATAGCAATTCAAAAATGCCGTCTTGACATCCATCTATCAAATCTTGTAGTCCATAGTGGCAGCTATGGACAAGAGAATCCGGATGGACTTAAGCATGGCTACAGGTGAAAAGGTTTCCTCATAATCGAGTCCTTCTTTTTGCGTATAACCCTTAGCTACCAATCTAGCCTTAAAGGTTTCGAATTTTCCATCTACTCCTCTTTTCCTCTTGTAGATCCACTTGTAGCCTATGGGTTTTACCCCTTCGGGAAGATCCACAAGCTCCTAGACCCGATTAGTCTCTATAGACTTCATCTCAATGTTCATGGCCTCTGTCCAGAGTTTTGAATCAACATCCTCTATAGCCTCTGCATAAGTATAAGGATCCCTATCATGTTCATTTGGTTCAGCCAAGAAGACTTCCCCATTGAACATATACCTCTCAGGTTGACGCCCGATCCTCCCACTACGCCAAAGCCTCTGAGGTTGTTGTTCAGGTTCATTTAGTTTTTCTACACTGATCGAAATGGTATCGTTCGGAACCTTCGGAGTGAACGAATCACCCCTTAACTCCTCAAGCACCACTTTGCTTCAAGGTTTAAAGTCGTCCATGTAACCCTCCTCAAGGAAAGTTGCATTAGTTGAAACCACGACTTTATTTTCCTTTGGGTTATAAAAATAACCCCCTTTAGTCCCTTTTGATATCCTACAAACACGCAAACTTCTGAACATGCTTCCAACTTATTCGGATCCTTAAACAGGACATGAGCTGAACATCCCCATATGCGAATATGGTTTAAGGATGTCTTCCTTCTTGTCCACAACTTGTGAGGAATTTTAGGGACCGATTTTGAATGCATATTGTTCAAAAGATAACATGCGGTTTGTAGTGCATATCCCCAAAATGATAAAGGCAATGATAAATAACTCATCATGGACCTGACCATGTCCAATAAAGTCCTATTTCTTCTATCCGCTACATCATTCTGCTACGGAGTGCCCGGCATAGTCAAATGGGATAAAATCCCATTCTCCAACAAGTGTCCCAAGAACTCATCAGAAAGGTATTCTCCACCTCGATCGGATCGAAGTGCCTTTATGGGTCTACTCAATTGCTTTTTCACTTCAGCCTGAAACTCCCTGAACTTTTCAAAAGTTTCACTTTTGTGGTGCATTAGGCACACATACCCATATCTTGAGTAATCGTCAATAAAAGTGACGAAGTACTCATACCCTCCTCGTGCCCGGATGTTCATCAGTCCGCAAACATCACTATGCATAAGTTCTAGAACCCCTTCGGCCCTATTGCCCTTAGACCCGTATGGTCTTTTGGTCATTTTACCCTCTAAACAAGATTCACATTGAGGTATAGATTCCACCTTTAAGTGACTTAAAGGTCCATCCCTTACCAACCTTTGAATCCTATTCAGGTTAATGTGACCAAGGCGCAAATGCCAAAGATAAGTCTTATTAGAGTGAGAAGTTTTAAGTCTTTTAGAGTTATTATCATTTATCTCAGCATTAAGCAATAAGTCCATCTTTGGTTTGATAAAATATAGATTATTTTGCATCCATCCAGAACAGATAAAAGATTTGTTTTTACGAATCACCACTTTTTCATTAAAAGATACCACGTAGGAGTCTTTAAATAAACAAGATACAAAAATTAAATTCCTTTTAAATTTAGGAACATAAAAACAATCTTGCAAAATTAAATTCCTATAGTTATCAAAGTAAAGATAGACATCTCCCACTGCTTCCGCTGAGACCAAGGATCCTTCGCCCATCCGAAGCATGAAGTCTTCACGTAGCAGACTTCTCGTTTCTTTGAACCCTTGTAGAGAAACACAAACATGATTAGTTGCACCGGAATCTATGATCCAAATGTCACTAGATTCCTCAACTAAACAAGTTTCTAAATACAGAAGATCACACCTACCTCTTTGGAAAGGAAGTCCTTGCAATGCTTCTTAATATGCCCGACCTTTCCACAGAAGAAGCACTTAAGCTTCTTTAGGTTCTTCTTCTTCTTTTTCTTGCTCTTGGTGTTAGTAGGAACAGAAGACTTCCCATTCTTGGCCTGTTGCTTCTTTCCATTCCCAGAGTTAGAATTGGAACCAGAAGCAGCTACCATGTTGGCCTCACCACCCGTAGGAGACTCCCTGATCAGCAGTTCAAACTCCTGTAACTGTTTCATCAGTTCTGTCAAAGTCATATCCTATCTATTGCTTAAGTTAAAAGTAGCTCTAAACGAAATAAATTCCTTAGACAAAGTCTCAAAGACTATAGTCATCTAAGTTTCAGCATCGATGTCGGCTCCATTGGTTTGTGCCTCTGCGAGGTAACCCATGACCAACATCATGTGCTCCTTTACAGATGTCCCCAGTCTTGTCTACAACTTAAGAGTTTCCGAAGCGCCCCTTGCCACTTTGTTATGGCCTGGCCTCCAAACATGTCCTCAAGATTATCCAATATCTGTTTCGCAGTCTCATAATGATGAGGACATTGTTAGCACAAGCAATAGCACATGGGAACATATTCAGATCCAATTCAAGTTCCCATTGGTCCGGTTACGAGAGCTCGTGCGAAGAAGTTCAAAGAAACCCTTATTGGGCTGATTCAAGCGACTTGGGCTTGATGAGACTGTAAAAGTGTACATTTTTTAAGGCTTAAATCATTTGTTTACGCTTTTATTTCTCATTAAATCCTCTAATTAATAGCATTTTGTGTTAATTAGTATTTTTGTGTCTTAGTGTGAAAATATGTTTAAAAATACGTTTTTAATGTGTTTTTAAGTTTTTAGTAATTATTGGAGTCATTTTAGTATGTTAAATAAGTGTCTAGTCTGTAAATAGTCAAAACCGTAAAAGTAATGCGGTTATTTTATTTTAAGTTTTAGTGTGTTTGGTAGTGTGTTTTAAGTTTATAAATATGTCTTATTATATTTTTAGTAATTTTTAAAAATATTTTTAAGTCATGAAAATTATATCTGTGCTTAACTGCTAGAGACTAGAAATTTTATAAGTTTTTATCTATTTTTGTGTGTTTTATTTTAAAATAAATATTTTTAATAAATATTATGTTTGTAAAATAATTAATATTAGTGTGTTTGTGATTTTAGATTTGAAATCTAGAGGAAAAATGGAGCAAAGTGACACCAAAACGGATAAAATCGGACATCAAATGCATCAAAAAGATAAAATAAAATTCTAATTTAAATTAAATGGGACACGTGGCATCATGAGAGCCGTTTGATCACCTGCCAAATCAATCTCAGCCATCCGAGGAAGAGACGCGTGTCAACGTGTCATTCGGTGCGACAGCTGAACCTCAAAGTGCGATCCACGTGTCGGGATATGATTGGCACGTGCTTTACATGCGCCGACAAAGCTGAGCGTGTCCCAGAGGATGCAGCAGGCTTGTCTGATCGAGTGCGGTCGTGTTCGCATGCATCCGTTCTCTGAACCGTCAGATCTGAATTCTTTGACTCATCCATCGGCCTTAAATCTTCGTCCCACATGGCCCAATTTGCGAGCGTCTGGCAGCCGTTGGATCGAGTAATTAACGGCCACGATCAGTCCGTTTAAGTGTTGCCGTGTACCGCGAGGCAGAGAATCTCAAAGATAGATTTGCACTCTCATGAACGCGGATCAGCGTGAAAGAAGAAGGAAAATAATTGAAAATCGTCAACTTTCAACAGGAAATGACATTAATTATAAGTGGACATTTGCAAAGCTAATTTGCTATAAATACCGAGGCTTTTGCCTCAGTTGAGAGAGCCTCCTCGCAGCATAAAAATGTTGTTGTAATAATTATAGTCTAGTTTTTATTTTAGTTTTCAGTCTAGTTTCTTGTAAAATATTTTCTAGTTTATGTTGTAAAAATTATGTTTAATAATATCAGTAGTACTTTATTAATTATGTCTTTCTAAATTTCTTTTTAGCTGAGGGGAGAGGGGGAAATTCTGGCAAAATTATCTTAAATATTTTTGGTTTTTCTTAGTTTTCTAAGCTGTTGTAATGCCAAAATATTCTCTTAGAAAACCTAGAATTTTAATATTTTCTTAGCTAGAACTCTGCCAAAATCACGGTTCTGATTTATCGATGACATAGACTGGCACGGATAATGCTTGGGAGGACCTTGATTACTCGTAGACAGAGAATGGCTCGGTAAATGCTTAACTTACTATCTTGGTTGTTATTTTAGTTAAGTTATGTTGAAATGCTACTTATTTGTTAAGTTGAGTTTTTACTGCATTATAGACATGGAATGGCACAGTAAATGCTTGGTAAATCTTGATTTATTGTCGACATAGGATGGCATAGTGTATACTTAAACCAACTAATAAATAAAAAGATAAACTAAAATATATTGAAAATAATTGTCAGAACAGAACCTTTGAACCTCAGTCCTGTTATTATTGTTGTCTTACTTCCTTAAATTGTCGTTATTTTGTTGTTACTCTGCTTAAATTATTATTTGTATTTTCTTGTTATTAAAGTTCCAAATTATCAAAATTTAAAGATGAAAAATGTTGTAAAAAAAATGTGTAAATATTGTAAATACATTCTATGAATAATAAATATTAATGCTCAAAAGAAAAAGTTAATATAATACATGTACTGGAACTAAATAAATCCTTCCTTGTGGGTTCGACCTCAGATTCACCGAGAAAATATTACTTGAGACAACCTTATACTTGAGGTTAGTTTAAAATGTGTAAATAGACGCGAGACTAAGTTTTTGGCGCCGTTGTCGGGGAAGGTATTGTTTTTAGTACAGTTTAATATTGTGTAATATATTTTCTCTTTTTTTTTTATATATTACTAACTTTTCTTTTCTTTTGTTTTATTTATTTTCTTTTGTTAATATCTTCTGTTTTGCAAGTATTAAGTACTGTTCACGTAAAAATCTGCATGCATTTTCTATAAGTTACTATTTGTGGTAGTTACTATTCACGTCACTATTTTAATATTCAAAAAATAAAAAAATAATAAAATATATATAAAAAATAATAATAAAATCAAAAAAATCAAAAATCATAAAAAAATCATAAAAATTTTATTTTCTCTTATTGCTTCTGTAAAATATTTATTTTGCTAGTTTTAGGTTTTTGCCTTAGAAATAAAACTTCATAAAATTTTAGATTAGGTTTTCCATAATACTTAATAAACAAATTGTGTTTTTGTGAAAAGTATTTTTTTTGAGAAAGTTTTGTTTGGGGACTGGTACTGGTTCGGAATTTTTTTTCCCATAACCGGTTCACTTTTGGAGATTCTCCCAACACCAGTCATTTCTGAAACGTTGTTCTGTCAAGGAGACTGGTTCTTAAGGAGCCCTAGCACCACCAATCTTTCCTGGGGGCATTCTTGAAAAAAGTATAATTTGCAACTTCACAAAATCAATAAGGCAGATACTTTTCATTTACCACTCTACTCTCCCTGAGTGGAGAAAAGCTTAGTATTTGTCTATAAAATTTTGTAAATATTTAAATAATTTGTATGCAAGTTTGGTATTGTGAGTCTAATAGTCGTAGGTTAGTTAGGAAAAGTTTAGAATCACATTTCGTCTCTGTTTTGTCGTCAAATCCACCAAAAATGGCTGATGATGAAAGTGTTCATAATGAAAATATTGATAATCAACAAATGATCAATCCTGTTGTTCGCTCAATGAGAGATTATTTGCAACCACCCCGTGAATCCACTCCATCATGTTTGGTTTTTCCTCTCAATGCTCATCACTTTAGGTTTAAACCTAGAATGATCAACTTGCTTCCCAATTTTCATGGCTTAGAATATGAAAATCCATATCTGCACCTTAGAGAGTTTGAAGATGTTTGTGCTACCTTCACTGACCAGGAAGTTTCAAATGAAATTGTTAAGCTTAAGCTTTTTCCTTTTTCTTTAAAAGACAAAGCTAAAACTTGGCTTACTTCTTTAAAACCTAGGTCAATAGGTACATGGCAAGAAATGCAAACTGAGTTTCTGAAAAAATTCTTTCCAACACGTAAGGCCAATGCTTTGAAAAAACAAATTCAAAATTTTTGGCAAAATGCAAAAGAAGTTTATTTCCAAAGCTGGGAACGATTTAAAGATTTGTTGAATTCTTGCCCACATCATGGTTTTGAAAAATGGTGTTACATTAGTTTTTTTTATGAAGGCTTAACTCCTGAAACTCGTCAATTTGTTGAAACAATGTGTAATTGAGAATTCCTTGATAAAGAACCTGATGAAGCGTTAGATTTCCTTGATATTTGGCTGATAACTCTCAATACTGGCAACATAGTAATTCTGAAGGCTCAATTAGATCTAATCTTGCTAATGCTCAAAGAGGTGTCCATCAACTTAGTCAAGAAAATGATCTAAGTGTTAGAATTGCATGTTTGACTAAAAAGATTGAAGCCATGGAACGAAGGAATGTCCAAGAACCAAAAATTAAAATTTTGTGTAGTGTTTGCCAAACTCTAGGACACTCAACCTATGAATGCCCAATTTTTAAGGAAGAGTCCCATGAACAGGTGAATTACACAAATCAATTGGACCCACTTAGAAAGCCATTTCCATCCCCACATTCTGACACATACAATTCACAACGGAAAAACCATCCCAATTTTAGTTGGAGAAATGATCAACCATAATAGCAATATCAACCACCACCACCATTTCCACCACAAAACTCTCAAGGCCGACCACCATTTCCATCAAATTCTCAAAATTCTCAAAGGCCTCCACAAAATTTTTCTAAAAATCTCCATTCTCAAGTCAAAACTCTTGAAGACACTTTGCAAACTTTCATTCAAGCTCAAAAATCATTCATTCAAAAACAGGAAGTTCATAACACTCGCACTTCTCAAGACATTCATGAAATTAAAGAATCCATTTCTAAACTCACTTCTTCTCTTCGCATTCAAGAAAAAGACAAATTTCCTGCTCAACCTGTACATTATCCATCTGCAAATGAAATTGCCTGTTCTAGTTCACAGGCACAACAAGAAACTGTTAATTTTGTTACAACTCTTCGAAGTGGAAAAACTGTTGATAAAACTAATCTTTTAAAAGATCAGAACGTTAATTCAACTTTGAAAAGTGGTGATAAAATTAATAGTGATGAGGAAAATTCTGAAAAAGAAAAGAGTGTTTCAAAAGAGAAATTTGTTCCAAAGATTCCATTTCCTCAAGCTTTGCTTTCAAAAGAGAAGTTTGACAAAAATGCCAACATTTTTGAACTGTTCAAACAAGTCAAAATTAACATTCCACTTTTAGATGCAATCAAACAAGTCCCATCTTATGCGACATTTTTGAAAGATTGTTGTACAATTAAAAGAAAGCATAATGTGACTAAAACTGCATTTTTAGCTGAGAATGTTAGTTCCATCATTCAACATGATTCATCATTGAAATACAAAGATCCTGGTTGTCCCACAATTTCTTGCATCATCGGAAATACTCAAATTGAACATGCTTTGTTAGACCTTGGTGCTAGTGTCAACCTCTTACCTTATTCTGTTTATCAGCAATTAGGTCTAGGTGAACTAAAGCCAACTTCTGTCACACTTCAACTAGCTGATCGATCTGTAAAAATTCCAAGAGGTGTTGTCAAGGATGTGTTAGTCCAAATTGATAAATTTTACTACCTAGTGGATTTCATTGTTTTGGATACACAACTTGTCACAAATTCAAATGTTCAAATTCCTGTCATTTTGGGTCGTCTATTTCTTGCAACTTCTAATGCTTTGATTAATTGTAGAAATGGAATACTAAAATTGTCTTTTGGGAATATGACTTCAGAATTCAACGTTTTTAACATGGCACAATCACCCTCTGGAAAGTGTGAAGTGAATTTTGTTGAGAGCAATACTTCAGGAATGTTTGTTGATCCCTTGGCTGATTTGGCTAATTCTTTTGATTCGAATGTTTCACCCAAGGTTGATAACCATCTTGTGAATGTTTCTGACCAATCTCTTGAAGCAAACATTTCAAATTTTGAGACTGAATGTGAAAATGAAGTTTTTGAAGAAGAACCTGAGGATGTGGTGATGGGTGACACTATAGGTGACACTATGGATGACCTCATGTATGATCTCATGGATGAAGAAGAATTTCAGCAAAGATTCTTTGCAGCTGCTGGCAACTTAACTTTTTGGGAGTGCTATCTTTTGGGAAGGTTTATAGCAACTCTTCCAACAGTCATCAACATTGACGATTCTGACTCCAAACCAGAAACTGAAATCATAGTTATAGATTAATGTTTGTATTGCCTTTATTTTTTTTTTGTATTTGTTTTTTGTATTTTTATTTTCTTTGTTTTTCCTAAAAATCAGAAAAACTATTTCAAAAATTCATTAAAATGGTAGAAATTATGGAGGTTATAATCAACACGATTAGTTGGTATTTGTATATCAACGGCCTCTAGAAACGCATTTTAATGAAATAATTTTCAATGAATTTTTCTGAATTTTAGATCTTAAAAAAAAAAAAACTCAAAAACACAAAAATATTTTCATGTCTGAGTAATCTGTTAGGTTACTTTTCTTTGGCCCATTTTAGTTCAGCCCATTACTCTCGCATGCGTCTAAACAGTCTCCCCCGTGTCTGAACAGAAGTCTACCCCTTGTCTATAAAATCTGTTACTGTGCATCCAAGCTCAGAAATCTTTGTTCTTTCTCTCTCTAAATTTCTTGTTCTCTCTCTCGAATTCTCTCTGTCTTCTCACTAAAATTCTCAAAAATTCTTCAAAACTCTTTCAAAGTTCTTCAATCTTTCAAACACTCTTCAATCTCCTTTTCTTCTGCTTCCACAAAAATCTTCACAATTCTCTCTCGAACTTTCTCTTAAAGCTTTCAATTCACTCTCAAGAATCTCAATTTCTTAATCAGGGATTCGAAATATGAGCACTTAAAGAAATATTTCCCTTCACTTTCTCAAAGAGAAATCAGAAAAAAGTACAAAACTAGAGTCACTCGTCTTTGGGTACTTTCACGTTTTAAGCTTCCTACTGATATTAAGATGTACATAGAAGGTCTTGCTCGTTCAAGTGATGTAAACAATGTAGGTTTGCATGGTATGGGTACAAGTCTGTGTGCTAGAAAAAGAAGAGCTCGTCGTATGGAGTCAAAATGTCATAAATGTTCTCGTCAAACTTGTTCTGGAAAATGTCCCTCACCTGGTTTCGTATCTAGAAATAGGGAAGATAAAATTCAGTTCTGTAAAAATGGTCTTAAGAATGAAAACCTAGAAGATCTCCGAGTTTCTCTTGAGTCCCATCCAAGTGGATACGTCTGGGGGGCTATGAAACAACTCTGGCCTCAATTTCATGAAGAAGAAGAACGTCTTGGGAATCTGACGCTAAAAGACCCAACTGTTCAGTTTGCGAGAATGTTAGATGGAAAACAGACTCAAGATCCTTCTACTTTAGAACAAGGTCTGTAAGGTATTTTTCTTTGTTTCGCTGTGTGTTTATAAAAATAATAATAATAATAATAATAAATTAAAAAATATATATGAAAAAAATTTGATTGAAAATTTATTCGAGGTATGATCATGGTTTTAATGAAAAATTATCAAAACAGCTGAGTAACGGAATTTCTTGAAATGAGTTTTGATGAACAAAAGTTTTCTTCAACTCATTCTCAAATAAAATTTCGTTAACAAAAAGATTTTTATTTTTGTGATTTGTACAGATGTTGTTTAATAATTGTGATAGTACTGTTTATCTTATAATAATAATATCTTGATTTTTCTTCTTTTATCAGATGCATAATTTTCTTCGGTAGGTATCTTGTGTGTCAGATAAGCTTTGCTTCAAATTTTAAAATTTAGTCTCATTTGTCAAAAGTTGCACAGTAAAGTCTAGTTTGTCAAAAAGTTAATAGTGTTGTCAGGTACAAGTTGTCTACAGGTGTGTCGCATTTATCTGTCCTTGTTTGTCATCACAGCTGTCTTTATTTAATTTTACCCAGCGTTCTCTTTAGGTGTCTATAAAATCCTTTCAGTTCTTAAGTTTTTCTCAGAGCGAATTTATAAGATAGAGTCAGTCAAAAAAAAAAAAAGAGACTTAGTCTTAGTCAATTATCATGGATTCCTCGTCCCAGTCATCTTTAAAGTTCAATAATATCTGTGTGTTTTGTGGTTCTAAATCAGGGAAGGGCATTGATTACATAGAAACTGCATTTCATCTAGGCTATGTCTTGTCTACGAAAAAGATAAACCTTGTCTATGGAGGAGGTAGTCTAGGTTTAATGGGTACTGTCTCTGCTGGAAGACGTTCTGGAGGTACTGGAGCTTTAGGAATTATTCTAGGTGTCCTTGCTCAAAGTCGTTTATGTGGTCCTACCATTGGTGTTGAAAAAATAGTTGCAGGTATGCCTGAGCGAATAAGAGACATGGAGTTTGCTTCTGATGCTTTCATTGCCTTACCTAGAGGTTTGGGAACTCTGGAGGAACTTTTTGCCATTGCTAGTTGGAAATTGTTAGGGCTACACTCTAAACCTGTTAGTTTGTTAAATATAAATGGTTACTTTGACAGTTTGCTTAGTTTTTTAGATCATGTTGTGGAATAAAAGTTTCTTGATGAGTCAGGAAGACAGATTTTTATCTCTGCCACTACTGTAGAAGAATTGCTCAAAAAAATGCACGTCATTGATCCTGAAACGGACACGGCAACATCAAAGTTCTACAGAAAACGTAAACGAGATTGGGATCTTTCTCTCTAAACTCTACCCCTTTTAGTTTTACTTACAGCATTGTTGTTTTTATCTTTGTTTATGTGTTTGTCTTTGAATAACCGCTCTGGTAAGTATATGTTGTTACTCTTCTTACTTAATCTTGTTAAACTTTAGAACAGTGTTCAATCTAGGTTGGGGGAAGAAGGTTGTGTCAATGTTGTTTTTCTTTTGTGATTGAATCTGGGACTGTTGGAAACAAAGTGCGCAGCGGAATTTTAAAAATTTTTCATCAGAGTATTTTCCAAAACACAAGTTTGACATGTTATATGTATAAATTAAACAGATCTTACTAACCTCAGTGTGCCGAAGAACCTCCACGACCTGTGTAGAGAAGTAACGTTCTAGAAGAGCCTCAACCAACTGGTCTTCTTTGCTATTCTCTATCCACAACCGGAGTGAGTGTGGGCTCACACGTACAGCTCTTCCACCGGTGACTCTCCTTCCAACCAATAGAGAGAACCCAAAGCTAGTGTTTGTAATTTGTGAACAAAAACTCTCAGGGAGTTTTTAGATGCTCACTAGAAGAGTATCACTCTTAATCTCTCAAATTGATCTGAGTAAATCATTAGACTCACTCCCTTTTTATACCTATTGGTCCTTGGGGTCAGTCCATATCAGATTAGGTCTCAAAAATCGAAACAGAATCAAGTTCGGATCAATATCTGATAAGATACGTGTGAAAAACGCGTAATCTTAACTGTCGCGGTCGGCATGCCGAACTGTGAGATAGGCAGGCCGAACTGGCCGAACTTTCTGATAGGCAGGCCGAACTGCCGAGAAAAAATCTCCGCGAATCTTTTATTTTCCACCTGAGATTCTAAAGGATAAAGTCTCAGTTTTGATTCAAATAGCCCAATAGAAAAGATATCTGATCAAAACAAACTTTATCAAGATAATCTCTAAGAAAATAAATCAATTCACAATAATTCTACAAGTTTATCTTGTTCTAATTGTCCAAAATTAAAACAACCGATAAACAGACAAGAATTATCCGAACGCCATAATTCAACAAGTTCATCTTGAACTAATTTCTTACATAATTAATTCAACCGATAAACAGACATGAATTATTTGATTCTTATAAATTTTAAACCAATCTGATAAATCCGACATAAGCCACCAATTATTGGAAAAGCACGCCGTGTCGTTACAGGATTTTGTGAGCTAGCAAAGGGGACCAAAATGGACCTATAAAGTTCAAGCTCATGATAATTATGAAACCCAATATAAGATATACATTTCACAATTATCAACTCCAACGCTACTCCACTAAAAGCTTGGAGCTACACTCTCGAACTTTATAGAATTACGAAGCTCGTGTAGCTAAGTCTCCATGACATATCATAGTGTATCGCATCCCCATATGATCATCCATAATCGGCTTAAGGACAAGTTCTGTCTTACCTTCCCGATTATTTTTATCTTACGTTCCATTGTCTCACCATTAGAAAACTTACCATCCAAAGATAGTATACCATTCGGTTACACCTATGTATCCAAATGGTTGAGCGCTCCAGTTTTCCAATTACAAGACAACGCATATAAGAGGATATCATTACTCCTAAAGAGCAGCTATGGATTCCATATCTATGAATAACAAGTCTACGCTACCAAGAGTCATGCCTCCAACGTACCGGCATGCATGCCACTATAGAGATGTGGGAGTCACCCATTGGTACATCAAAAGACACAAGTCGAGACAACGGGCCCATTATTCATCTCAGGATTAAGATACAATACAAATGATTGTCTAAAGTGAATCGATTTGCCAAGACAGAATTATTAATCCAAATCAATTCACTTTATGTCCCGATCCAACACATCGTCACCTATGACAACGTGCCAATGTTTCTATTCACGGAGTCCAACTCCGATGGCCAAGACAAACCATCTCCCAAAAGGGATATAGACAACATAACAATCTTTACATGAATAAAGCGCCCAACTTTATTCCCTCGATTGCGGATCATATATTTTAGACCATCACCTTAAGAGTCGTGTCTATCGCATAATCATCCCATCATATGCCCAACTCTTAAGGTTTAGACTGACAGTCTCAGACTACTGTTTGCTTATCATACATTCAACAAATATGAACGTAAAGAGGACAATATTTGGTATATATAAATGAATAAATTCTTTATTGATAAAAATGTCTCCAAAAACGTATTACATTTTTACTCCTTAGAGCATACATGTCTAACAATCTCCCACTTGCACTAAGTGAGTAAATACTGCAAATTTCGCATCCCCATAGCTTCCACATGCCTTTCGAAGACTCTCCCAGAAAGTGTCTTCGTAAATGGATCAGCTAAATTGTCCTCTGACGCGATCTTGCATACCGTGACATGCCCGCTCTCAACGAAGTCCTTTATCACATGATACTTCCGATCAATATGCTTACTCTTCTTGTGAAATCTTGGTTCCTTAGCATTAGCTACCGCCGCACTGTTATCACAGTACAGTGATACCGCTTTATCCACACCAGGAACTACCTCAAGATCCCCAAGGAACTTGCGGAGCCACACTGCTTCTTTCGAAGCATCACTAGCCGCCACATACTCGGCCTCCATCGTTGAATCCGAAGTGCAATCTTGCTTCGCACTTCTCCAACTGATGGCACCGCCACCCAAAGTAAACACAAACCCCGATGTCAATTCTACACAAACCCCGATGTCAATTTCCTAGAATCCAGGCAGGATTGAAAATCCGAATTAGTGTATCCTAGAGGAGTTAAATCCTCACCCGAATACACAAGCATATACCCTCGAGTCCTTCTTAGGTACTTGAAAATATGCTTTACCGCAACCCAATGGTTCGGTCCTGGATCCGCCTGAAATCGACTCATAATCCCGACCGCATAGCTAATATCCGGTCGAGTGCAAAGCATGGCATACATGAGACTACCCACTGCCGAAGCATAAGGTACCTTCTTCATGTATTCTCTTTCTTCATAAGACTTTGGAGAGTCTTTCTTAGAAAGAGTAATTCCAGACCTAGATGGTTGCCCACCTTTCTTGGAATCCTGCATTGCAAACCTCCTAAGAATTTTATCTATGTAGCTGGCCTGTGACAAAGCTATCATTTTGTTCTTCCTATCCCGAAAGATCTGGATACCGAGAGCAAAATTAGCCTCACCCAAGTCCTTCATGTCAAACTGCTTGGTCAACCATAATTTGACCGATGACAATGCCCCAACGTCATTGTCAATTAGCAGAATGTCATCTACATAGAGTAGTAGAAAAACCACCTTCCCATTCTTAATGTGTTTGTAAACACATGGTTCATCCACATTTTGTGAGAACCCATAAGTCTTGATCACTTGATCAAATCTTATGTTCCAAGAACGAGAAGCCTGCTTAAGTCCATAAATTGACTTTAGCAGCTTACAAACCTTACCCTCTTGACCCGTGACCTTGAACCCGTCTGGTTGTTCCATATAAATGGACTCATCAAGATAGCCATTCAGAAAAGCCGTCTTGACATCCATCTGCCAAATCTCGTAGTCGAGAGCGGCAGCTATGGACAAGAGAATCCGGATGGACTTAAGCATGGCTACAGGCGAAAAGGTTTCCTCATAATCGATTCCTTCCTTTTGCGTATAACCCTTAGCTACCAGTCTAGCCTTAAAGGTTTCGACCTTTCCATCCACTCCTCTTTTCCTCTTGTAGATCCACTTACTCCCTATGGGTTTTACCCCTTCGGGAAGATCCACAAGCTCCCAGACCCGATTAGTCTCCATAGACTTCATCTCAATGTTCATGGCCTCTGTCCAGAGTCTTGAATCAACATCCTCCATAGCTTCTGCGTAAGTATAAGGATCCCTGTCATGTTCATCCGGTTCAGCCAAAAAGACCTCCCCATTGAACATATACCTCTCAGGTTGACGCCCGATCCTCCCACTACGCCAAAGCCCCTGAGGTTGTTGTTCAGGTTTGTTTGGTTTTTCTACACCGATCGGAATGGTTTCGTTCGGAACCTCCGGAGTAAACGGATTACCCCTCAACTCCTCAAGCACCACTTTGCTTTAAGGTTTAAAGTCGTTCATGTAACTCTCCTCAAGGAAAGTTGCATTAGTTGAAACCACGACTTTATTTTCCTTTGGGTTATAAAAATAACCCCCTTTAGTCCCTTTTGGATATCCTACAAACACGCAAACTTCTGAACGTGCTTCCAACTTATTCGGATCCTTAAACAGGACATGAGCTGGACATCCCCATATGCGAATATGGTTTAAGGATGTCTTCCGTCTTGTCCACAACTCGTGAGGAGTTTTAGGGACCGATTTTGAAGGCACATTGTTCAAAAGATAACATGCGGTTTGTAGTGCATATCCCCAAAAGGATAAAGGCAATGATGAATAACTCATCATGGACCGAATCATGTCCAACAAAGTCCTATTCCTTCTCTCTGCTACGCCATTCTGCTGCGGAGTGCCCGGCGTAGTCAAATGGGATAAAATCCCATTCTCTAACAAGTGTCCCAAGAACTCATCAGAAAGGTATTCCCCACCTCGATCAGATCGAAGTGCCTTTATGGGTCTACCCAATTGCTTTTCCACTTCAGCCCGAAACTCCCTGAACTTATCATAAGTTTCGCTTTTGTGGTGCATTAGGTACACATACCCATATCTTGAGTAATCGTCAATAAAAGTAACGAAGTACTCATACCCTCCTCGTGCCCGGATGTTCATCGGTCCGCAAACATCACTATGCACAAGTTCTAGAACCCCTTCGGCCCTATTGCCCTTAGACCCGTATGGTCTTTTGGTCATTTTACCCTCCAAACAAGACTCACATTGAGGTATAGATTCCACCTTTAAGTGACTTAAAGGTCCATCCCTTACCAACCTTTGAATCCTATTTAGGTTAATATGGCCAAGGCGCAAATGCCAAAGATAAGTCTTATTAGAGTGAGAAGTTTTAAGTCTTTTTGAGTCATTATCATTTATCTCAGCATTAAGCAATAGGTCCATCTTAGGTTTGATAAAATATAGATTATTTTGCATCCATCCAGAACAGATAAAAGATTTGTTTTTACGAATCACCACTTTTTCATTAAAAGATACCACGTAGGAGTCTTTAAATAAAGAAGATACAGAAATTAAATTCCTTTTAAATTTAGGAACATAAAAACAATCTCGCAAAATTAAACTCCTATAATTATCAAAATAAAGATGGACATCTCCCACTGCTTCCGCTGAGACCAAGGATCCATCGCCCATCCGAAGCGTTAAGTCTTCACGAAGTAGACTTCTCGTTTCTTTGAATCCCTGCAGAGAAACACAAACATGATTAGTTGCACCGGAATCTATGACCCAAATGTCACTGGATTCCTCAACCAAACAAGTTTCTAAATATAGAAGATCACACCTACCTCCCTTGGAAAGGAAGTCCTTGCAATGCTTCTTTATATGCCCGACCTTACCACAAAAGAAGCACTTAAGCTTCTTTGGGTTCTTCTTCTTCTTCTTCTTGCTCTTGGTAGCAATAGGAATAGAAGACTTCCCACTTTTGGCCCGTTGCTTCTTTCCATTCCCAGAGTTAGGATTGGAACCAGAAGCAGCTACCATATTGGCCTCTCCACCAGCAGGAGACTCCCTGATCAGCAGTTCAAACTCTTGTAACTGTTTCATCAGTTCTGTCAAGGTCATATCCCGTCTATTGCTTAGATTAAAAGTAGCTCTAAACGGAATAAATTCCTTAGACAGAGTCTCAAAGACCATAGTCATCTGAGTTTCAACATCGATGTCGGCTCCATTGGTTTGAGCCTCAGCGAGGTAACCCATGACCAACATCATGTGCTCCTTTACAGATGTCCCCGGTCTCTGTCTACAGTTTAAGAGTTTTCGAAGCGCCCCTTGCCGCTTTGTTATGGCCTGGCCTCCAAACATGTCCTCAAGATTATCCAAGATCTGCTTCGTAGTCTCATAATCCTGATGTTGAGCCTGCAGCACGTTATTCATGCTAGCCATAACATAGCAGCGGGCCTGACCATTAGCATCTTTCCAGCGGTCGTACGCTTGGAATTGCTCATTACTTGAGTCTCCCGTAGGCTCGGGAGGACAAGGAGTTGTCAGAACATATTTCAGTTTCTCAAAGGATAGGACGATGTCCAGGTTCCGTTTCCAATCATTATAGTTCTCACCGGTTAATTGGTTTTTGTCAAGTATCGATGATAAAGCGTTTTTAGACATTTTAATCTACAATAAAGAATCATATACCAAACATATATAATAATTTAGTAAGATAACACAATCATGTAAAATCATACAAATGTGTTTATGTGTCAAAACCTTGAAAATATCACAACCTTACAACGATAATTCCCAACTCAGAATTCAACAAGCTCCTAGGGGAGTCATGCCAAATTCAATCAGGAACACGGATCCCCTCCTGATTAATATATGCCATCCAGGACCCGTATGATCCAGCATATACTAATAATCGTTTCTTTGGCCATTAATTTTATTAACAGAGCTCCTAGGGGAGGTTAATAATAAAATTAACGTGAGTGTATAACCACCGTTTTAATATTTTATCCATGATTTATAATCACCACCTAGGGGTGTGCAACCATAAATCATACTCAAATACCTTATCCTTTCAGAGATCCAATCTGGTACATGATAGAAATCCCTTCCTAGGGGTTGGGACCATCATGTTCTTCCTATGGACCAACGATGGAGGCCTTAGGTTCTCTCTTCGAAAACCTTCTCCCACTCAATCTTTTGAAGTCAAGGTTTTATTTTGAAATTATGCATGAACAAATTTAATATGAGCGGCACTCCCTATTCTATATGACATGTTATCAATATACATGGTAAATCATATTATAATGCAGACAAGCAAAGCAATCAAGCAAAGCTACAAGCATAATAATAATAATAACCGTAATATTATGGTTCCACCCTAGAGAATAGAAAAACTAAGATTACAAGAGAATAATCGAGACATTTATCGATTCTTCATCCTTGAATCCTCAAGCTGTATCCTTCTTCATGTAATATCCATCTTCAAGTCCTCAATCCCGTATGAATCGAACACTTCATATTTCCGGTCATATCCAAATTTAATGTTTCTCAGAATCGTCCCAAAAATAAAATTAAAACTGCACTGGAAAAATCGCACCTTTTCTGGACACCTGGCAGCTCTCGGTCGGCAGGCCGATCTAGGTGATCGGCCTACCGATCATGGAGGTTCGGCCTGCCGAACATGAAGGTTCGGCCTGCCGGCAGAGCACCAAAATTTCTGCCCCACTGTCGGCCTGCCGGACCGTACGTCCGGCCTGCCGATCTGTGACCTTCGGCCTGCCGAACTGTGAGGTCCGGCATGCCGACCGAGCAGAAAACCCTCAATCCAGAAAATACAATTTTAATGCAATTCATCAATTTTATTTTCAACAATTCAAAAACATAAAATTAGAGACTCAGGAAATACCTGGAGGCGCCATCATCAATCTTTAAGTTTCGACTTCTCGTTCCGTCTTCTCCGAATAATTATTTAATTACAAAATTCTTACAAATTAAAAATTAAATAATAATTCCTAGACGGAGATGATAGTCCGTCATCTAATTACATGAAAAACCTAGATACACATTCTAACCTCTAAGGAACCATAACCGATAGTAATTAATTAATAAATAATTAAACAACAATTTAATCAACCATAATTAATTAATAAACATTCACCATATAATCCATGACAACATATATATTATATAGAAACCTAGAGTGCCATCTCTCTATAAAATTTAATTCAAGCATTGGAGAGATTAAGATCACAAAATTTATGCATATAACATGATCACAAACTTGCAAATTTATGTAAAAACCTCGGCTCTGATACCAATTGTTGGAAACAAAGTGCGCAGCGGAATTTTAAAAATTTTTCATCAGAGTATTTTCCAAAACACAAGTTTGACATGTTATATGTATAAATTAAACAGATCTTACTAACCTCAGTGTGCCGAAGAACCTCCGCGACCTGTGTAGAGAAGTAACGTTCCAGAAGAGCCTCAACCAACTGGTCTTCTTTGCTATTCTCTATCCACAACCGGAGTGAGTGTGGGCTCACACGTACAGCTCTTCCACCAGTGACTCTCCTTCCAACCAATAGAGAGAACCCAAAGCTAGTGTTTGTAATTTGTGAACAAAAGCTCTCAGGGAGTTTTCAGATGCTCACTAGAAGAGTATCACTCTTAATCTCTCAAATTGATCTGAGTAAATCATTAGACTCACTCCCTTTTTATACCTATTGGTCCTTGGGGTCAGTCCATATCAGATTAGGTCTCAAAAATCGAAACAGAATCAAGTTCGGATCAATATCTGATAAGATACGCGTGAAAAACGCGTAATCTTAACTGTCGCGGTCGGTATGCCGAACTGTGAGATAGGCAGGCCGAACTGGCCAGTTCGGCAGGCCGAACTTTCTGATAGGCAGGCCGAACTGCCGAGAAAAAATCTCCGCGAATCTTTTATTTTCCACCCGAGATTCTAAAGGATAAAGTCTCAGTTTTGATTCAAATAGCCCAATAGAAAAGATATCTGATCAAAACAAACTTTATCAAGATAATCTCTAAGAAAATAAATCAATTCACAATAATTCTACAAGTTTATCTTGTTCTAATTGTCCAAAATTAAAACAACCGATAAACAGACAAGAATTATCCGAACGCCATAATTCAACAAGTTCATCTTGAACTAATTTCTTACATAATTAATTCAACCGATAAACATACATGAATTATTTGATTCTTATAAATTTTAAACCAATCTGATAAATCCGACATAAGCCACCAATTATTGGAAAAGCACGCCGTGTCGTTACAGGATTTTGTGAGCTAGCAAAGGGGACCAAAATGGACCTATAAAGTTCAAGCTCATGATAATTATGAAACCCAATATCCCAGATATACATTTCACAATTATCAACTCCAACGTTACTCCACTAAAAGCTTGGAGCTGCACTCTCGAACTTTATAGAATTACGAAGCTCGTGTAGCTAAGTCTCCATGACATATCATAGTGTATCGCATCCCCATATGATCATCCATAATCGGCTTAAGGACAAGTTCTGTCTTACCTTCCCGATTATTTTTATCTTACGTTCCATTGTCTCACCATTAGAAAACTTACCATCCAAAGATAGTATACCATTCGGTTACACCTATGTATCCAAATGGTTGAGCGCTCCAGTTTTCCAATTACAGGACAACGCATATAAGAGGATATCATTACTCCTAAAGAGCAGCTATGGATTCCATATCTATGAATAACAAGTCTACGCTACCAAGAGTCATGCCTCCAACGTACCGGCATGCATGCCACTATAGAGATGTGGGAGTCACCCATTGGTACATCAAAAGACACAAGTCGAGACAACGGGCCCACTATTCATCTCAGGATTAAGATACAATACAAATGATTGTCTAAAGTGAATCGATTTGCCAAAACAGAATTATTAATCCAAATCAATTCACTTTATGTCCCGATCCAACACATCGTCACATATGACAACGCGCCAATGTTTCTATTCACGGAGTCCAACTCCGATGGCCAAGACAAACCATCTCCCAAAAGGGATATAGACAACATAACAATCTTTATATGAATAAAGCGCCCAACTTTATTCCCTCGATTGCGGATCATATATTTTAGACCATCACCTTAAGAGTCGTGTCTACCGCATAATCATCCCATCATATGCCCAACTCTTAAGGTTTAGACTGACAGTCTCAGACTATTGTTTGCTTATCATACATTCAACAAATATGAACGTAAAGAGGACAATATTTGGTATATATAAATGAATAAATTCTTTATTGATAAAAATGTCTCCAAAAACGTATTACATTTTTACTCCTTAGAGCATACATGTCTAACAGGGACTAGTTTTAAAAACCAAGTGAAAAAAAAAGTGTGTTGTTTGTAAGACTTTAAGATTCATGTGTTCATAGGTCGAGATGGCTGAGTGAAGGTTTTGACCTAAAACGCGTCTCGATAATGGTCTGAAAATGAAGTCCTTTGTGTTTGTAAAATTCTCATCTCTGCATTTTTCTTTTGTAGCATAAAAGTTTGAAGATGGCTGAGGTGAGGAGTATTTATTATTCTTGAAACGCATCTTCACCTTGGTAGAAATAGCTGAGTAATGGAGTGACTAGCATTCTTGAAACATGTTTCTACATGATTGTAAAAACTGTATGTTTGCATTGCATTTAAAAATAAAATAAAAAAAAATAAAAAAAAAAATAAATAAAATAAAAAAAAATATTAAAAAAAAATCTAAAAATATTTTGGTGATTCGCCTCCTGTCCAATGACGATATCAAGATTATAGCATTTCCATGACTTAAGGTAAATTTTAAATATTATTTAAGTTTATGTTAGTTTCTTTAGTTTGCCATATGTTTAGGATGAAATTTTCCCAAAATTTGAACACTTAATCTTGCGTTATGATTTGTTATATTAATTTAGAGACTGTTTATGTTAGTATAAATTGGTTTATTTTTATAAAATCTTATAACTTGTTTAAATCCCTCTTGAGGCGAAATCCTAGATAACACTAAGTTATAGATATAATTTAGGCCATCTTTGGATCGTTTGAGCCTTTGAAGCTAACTTGTTTACATTCTATATCCCTAGTCACCTCGTTGTGCTTAATGTTCTATTTTCTTTGTTACCCATATATTTAGCCTAGCCTTTTTAATAAATTCATAATCCTTTTCTTGTACCTTTCACTCATAAGACATCTGTTCTTTCAACTGAATTCAGGTTTATGAGGTTAGGATGAGTTAGGAATATCTGCTACCTCTATAAAATATGTACGTTTATTATAATCTTCAGTTATTCAAAAAAAAAAAAAGAAAAAAGAAAAAGAAGAAAGTTAAATAAAAAGTGGTTGACAAAGGAAATTTCATTTCGAATTCGGGATTGTAAACTTTGGGAATTGGATTGTACATTTTACAGGTTCGGGATTTTTGTAAGAGTCTTATGGGTGAACTAAGCCTCAAATATATCTTCCATCATACCTTTAACCCAAGCCTTACATTACAAGCTGAATAAAGTCCTAAAGGTCTTTAACAATGTGTTATTCTACATTAGTGGAGAGAGGGATGAAAAACAAATTTATAAGAATTTATTTAAATAAATTAAGATATATTAATATAAATTTATCTAGATAATATGCATTGATTAGTAATAGAAATTCACACACACATAGGGGAAAATTCATTTTAAATAATTGACAAACTCTAGACATGAATCATAACTTAATTAGTGTTTGCATCTTTACCTTGAGGCATGAATATGAGATAAACCCTGAGGAAAATCAGTGAGGAATCACAAGTTTCAAAAAAAAAAAAAATCTTTTGTCTGTTTTAAGTTTTATCGCTTTAGTTGCTATAGACTAGCAATAAGCTGGTTGGAGGGTGTGATGAGACTGTAAAAGTGTACATTTTCTAAGGCTTAAATCATTTGTTTACGCTTTTATTTCTCATTAAATCCTCTAATTAATAGCATTTTGTGTCAATAAGTATTTTTGTGTCTTGGTGTAAAAATATGTTTAAAAATACGTTTTTAATGTGTTTTTAAGTTTTTAGTAATTATTGGAGTCATTTTAGTGTGTTAAATAAGTGTCTAGTCTATAAATAGTCAAAACTGTAAAAGTAATGCGGTTATTTTATTTTAAGTTTTAGTGTGTTTGGTAGTGTGTTTTAAGTTTATAAATATGTCTTATTATATTTTTAGTAATTTTTCAAAATATTTTCAAGTCATGAAAATTATATCTGTGCTTAACCGCTAGAGACTAGAAATTTTATGAGTTTTTATCTATTTTTGTGTGTTTTATTTTAAAATAAATATTTTTAATAAATATTATGTTTGTAAAATAATTAATATTAGTGTGTTTGTGATTTTAGATTTGAAATCTGGAGGAAAAATGGAGCAAAACGACACCAAAACGGATAAAATCGGACATCAAATGCATCAAAAAGATAAAATAAAATTTGAATTTAAATTAAATGGGACACGTGGCATCATGAGAGCCGTTCGATCACCTGCCAAATCAATCTCAGCCATCCGAGGAAGAGACGCGTGTCAATGCGTCATTTGGTGCGTCAGCGGAACCTCAAAGTGCGATCCACGTGTCGGGATATGATTGGCAAGTGCTTTACACGCGCCGACAAAGCTGAGCGTGTCCCAGAGGATGCAGCAGGCTTGTCCGATCGAGTGCGGTCGTGTTCACATGCATCCGTTCTCTGAACCGTCAGATCTGAATTCTTTGACTCATCTATCGGCCTTAAATCTTCGTCCCACTTGGCCCAATTTGCGAGCGTCTGGCAGCTGTTGGATCGAGCAATTAACGGCCACGATCAGTCCGTTTAAGTTTTTCCGTGTACCACGAGGTAGAGAATCTCAAAGACAGATTTGCACTCTGACGAACGCGGATCAGCGTGAAAGAAGAAGGAAAATAATTGAAAATCGTCAACTTTCAACAGGAAATGACATTAATTATAAGTGGACGTTTGCAAAGTTGATTCGCTATAAATACCGAGGCTTTTGCCTCAGTTGAGAGAGCCTCCTCCCAGCATAAAAATGCTGTTGTAATAATTATAGTCTAGTTTTTATTTTAGTTTTCAGTCTAGTTTCTTGTAAAATATTTTCTAGTTTTTGTTGTAAAAATTATGTTTAATAATATCAGTAGTACTTTATTAATTATGTCTTTCTAAATTTCTTTTTAGCTGAGGGGAGAGGGGGAAATTCTGGCAAAATTATCTTAAATATTTTTGGTTTTTCTTAGTTTTCTAAGCTGTTGTAATGCCAAAATATTCTCTTAGAAAACCTAGAATTTCAATATTTTCTTAGCTAGAACTCTGCCAAAATCACGATTCTGATTTATCAACGACATAGACTGGCACTGATAATGCTTGGGAGGACCTTGATTACTCGTAGATAGAGAATGGCTCGGTAAATGCTTAACTTACTATCTTGGTTGTTATTTTAGTTAAGTTATGTTGAAATGCTGCTTATTTATTAAGTTGAGTTTTTGTTGCATTATAGACATAGAATGGCACAGTAAATGCTTGGTAAATCTTGATTTATTGTCGACATAGGATGGCATAGTGTATACTTAAACCAACTAATAAATAAAAAGATAAACTAAAATATATTAAAAATAATTGTCAGAACAGAACCTTTGAACCTCAGCCCTGTTATTATTGTTGTCTTACTTCCTTAAATTGTCGTTATTATTGTTGTTACTCTGCTTAAATTATTATTTGTATTTCTTGTTATTAAAGTTCCAATTATCAAAATTTAAAGATGAAAAATGTTGTAAAAGAAATGTGTAAATATTGTAAATACATTTTGTGAATAATAAATATTAATCCTCAAATTTTTTAGTTTAAATAAAAAGAAAAAGTTAATATAATACATGTACTGGAACTAAATAAATCCTTCCTTGTGGGTTCGACCTCGGATTCACCGAGAAAATATTACTTGAGACAACCTTATACTTGAGGTTAGTTCAAAATGCGTAAATAGACGCGAGACTAGGGCTCAAGCTATTGCATGGAGGCCCATTGAGGGAATTACATGTGACATCCAGACCAACAAATGCGTGATTCAAGCTCTAGAAGGGATCGAGTAATTTCCATTTTAGTTACTTTCCCGTTTTGAGGTGACACATGGCGAGAAGAATCAGCTTTGACCTTTTAATGTCTAGTTTCCTTTTTGCATTTGTTTTATTTCTATTATTGTAAGGCTTTTAAGCCATTAAGGGAACTTTCCTTATTTGCTTTAGATTTGACGTTTGGTAATTGATTTGCCCAAAATTCCATGGGCAATTAGGAGCTGAAAATTTACATAGGGAAACCCCTATATATTGTAACGAATTTCATTCATGGGAGATGCAAGTTTTAACACACAATTTGAGGTTTAATTCTCTTTGGTTCCTAAACGAACTATTCGAACTTATTGGAAGATTCCGTGGCATTCATTGACTTATCAATCAGTCCATCCATAGCTGATTGTGGCGTCCTCACATACCAAGGTTCGTGCTTCTTGTTAGGCATCGGGTCGCGGTTCCATCCAAAACTGGTTAGGAATTTGATCTTGGAAACCAATTTTGGTTAGGATCGCATCAGTTCTTGGTGGGGTTCGTATCATTTGGTAATCAGAGCGAGGTTCTAATCAGGTTTTGCTTATCCGTTCTCTTAGTTTATGTTTGTTTCAGTTATTCGTGAGTGTTGATTTCCATTATCAAAGTCGTTTAAAAAAAAAAAGATCCGAAAAGAAAAGAAAGAAAAGAAAAAAAAAAGAAAAAAGAAGAAAAACAAGAGGATCCGAAAAAAAAAAAGTCTGGAAACCTTCCTTAAATTTTTTTTTTCAGATTCTTGTTATTCATCATTTAAGGAATCCGAAATTGAATTCCTTGCGTAGACCAAAAATTTTTTGTCAAATTTCGTTCCTTTTGGGTGTGATTTATGAAGGCCTAAATTATATGTTCCTGTTATAGTCTTGTTTCTAATTTGAGCCTCCTTGGTAAACTATTTGTGAATTGTCAAGAAAATTTTGATATTGATTTGACTAGTTTTATAGGAACTGAGTGAGAATTAACGAGTGGAAAAAGGCATAGAGGCGAGAGCTTTAGAGTGGACAAAAGCCGAAAGTATTGAGTGTAAACATGAGTGAAATTGAGTGAACCATTTCACGAGTGAAACACGTAAGGGAGTGTGGTAAGGTCCTTTGCATTGTTTCTTATTTTGTTTTGCAAAAAAAAAAAATGTCAAACAACAGCAAGAACACTATTGAGGGTACCTCGGGTGCAGCAGACCCAAAACTTCTTATGGAAGCGATGATGGGGGAGATGAGGCGATTGTTGAGGGGAGAGTTAGGACAGCTTCATGAGAGGATAGACCGGATACAAAACGCACGTGTGGAACAGCCACAACATGTTCCTCATGCACGTAGGCGGGAAAGGGTTCCGGTTAGAGGAGAGGTTGATGACTACTACAGGATTGATGGGGAAGAGTTTGACGAAAGAGAAGATTCAGCGAGTAGTCACCGAAGATTTGGACGGGATAGAGGAGTTAGAAACCGGGAAAATGATAGTTTGAGAGGCATAAAAATGAAGACACCATCATTTCAAGGCAAATCCAATCCAGAAGAGTACCTAGAATGGGAGAAGAAAATGGAGTTCATCTTTGACTGCGACTACTGTTCCAAGGCGAAGAAGGTAAAACAGGCTGTAATTGAATTTTCTGATTATGCTATTACTTGGTGGGATCAACTTGTTATAAATAGGAGATGAAATAGAGAGTGACCTATTGAGTCATGGGAAGAGATGAAGACCATAATGAGGAAGTGATTTGTACCAACTTACTACTACCGGGAGTTGTACAACAAACTACAAAATCTTAAGTAGGGCAACCGGAGTGTAGAGGAGTACTATAAGGAGATGGAGGTTATGATGATTCGGGCAAATATAGAGGAGGATCGGGAGGCTACAATGGCAAGGTTTTTGGCGGGCTTGAACTGAGATATTCACAATGCCATTGAGTTACAACATTATGTGGAGCTGGAGGACATGGTGCACATGGCTATTAAAATTGAGAATCAACTTATGAGGAGGGGCAGTAACACACGTCCTAGCCAAAACCCGAGTACATCTGCTTGGAAAATGAACCAATGGAAGAAGGATGAGAAGCAACCCAACACCAAGCCAAAGACCGAGCAAAAACAAGAGGTGGCTAGCCATGGGAATCAAGGTAAATCCACTACTCAGAATCGTGATATTAAATGTTTTAAATGTCAAGGCAGGGGTCACATAGCAACCCAATGTCTGAACAAACGAGCTATGGTGATGTGGGACAATGGAGAGATTGAAACCGAGGAGGATTCAGACAATGATTCTATGCCTTCATTAGAGGATGCCTATGATGAGGAGTGCACTGTCCAAGGAGAATTGTTGGTTACAAGGAGAGCTTTAAGTGTGCAAGCCAAAGAAGAAGATGAAGAGGTGCAACGGGAAAACATCTTCCACACTAGGTGCCACGTCCAAAACAAGGTATGTAGTGTGATTATTGATGGTGGCAGTTGTACTAATGCTGCTAGCACAACCATGGTAGAGAAGTTAGGGCTGCCAACAATCAAGCATCCTCGACCATATAAATTGCAATGGTTAAATGATACTGGTGAGGTAAAGGTGCATAAGCAGGTGTTAGTTCCTTTTCGCATTGGAAGATATGAAGATGAAGTTTTGTGCGATGTGGTTCCAATGCAAGCTGGGCACTTGTTATTAGGCAGACCATGGCAATTTGATCAGCGAGTTAAACATGATGGTTTCACCAACAAGTACTCATTTGTTCACAATCAAAAAACAATGACTCTTGTTCCGTTAACACCAAAACAGGTCTATGAAGACCAAGTGAGCTTACCGAGAGAAAGTGATAAAAAAATGAAGAGCGGAGAAAAATCAAGAGTGGGAGTGCAGAGAGAGAGTTCGGCCAGTGAGAGAAAAAAGGAAGAGATGGCCGAGAAAAAGGAGAGCAAAGAGAGCAAGGGAGAGAAAATTGAGAGGGCTGAAAAGAATTCACAATCAGCCAATGAGGTAAAAATGGAGAGAAAAACAAACTTTTATGCAAGAGAGAGTGATGTGAGAAGAGCTTTGTTTTCTAATCAGCCGATGATTTTACTCATGTACAAGGAGGCGTTATTAAACACTAACGATCTTGATTCCACCTTGCATAGTTCTGTTGTTTCTCTTTTGCAGGAATTCGAGGATGTATTTCCAGATGAGGTGCCTGATGGTTTACCGCCAATGCGGGGAATAGAACATCATATTTATTTTGTACCTGGCGCTTCCATTCCAAACTGACCAGCTTATAGAAGCAACCCCGAGGAGACAAAAGAGCTTCAAAGGCAGGTCAGTGAGTTGATGAAAAAGGGGTACGTGAGAGAAAGTATGAGCCCATGCGCCGTTCCAGTCTTACTCGTGCCTAAGAAGGATGGGACATGGAGGATGTGCGTAGATTGCAGAACCATTAACAATATCACGGTAAAGTATCGCCATCCTATTCCTCGTTTAGATGATATGTTGGATGAACTGCATGGTGCTTCTGTGTTCTCAAAAATTGTTTTGAAAAGTGGATACCATCAAATACGCATGAAAGAGGGTGATGAATGGAAAACTGCCTTTAAGACAAAATATGGATTGTATGAGTCGTTAGAAATGCCATTTGGTTTAACTAATGCTCCAAGTACATTTATGCGTTTAATGAATCATGTATTACGTGCATTTATTGGTAGGTTTGTTGTTGTGTATTTTGATGATATACTCATTTATAGCAAAGACATGGACCAACATGTAGTGCATTTAAAATCTGTTTTGGATGTGCTTAGAAAGGAGAAGTTGTATGCTAACCTCAAGAAGTGTACCTTTTGCACAGATAAGCTTGTGTTCCTTGGTTTTGTTGTTAGTGCTCAAGGTATACAGGTTGATGAGGAAAAGGTGCGAGCCATCCAGGAGTGGCCGAGTCCAACTAGTGTGGGAAACGTACGGAGTTTTCATGGACTTGCTAGTTTCTACCGGCGGTTTGTGAAAGATTTCAGTACTATAGCCGCACCACTGACTGAAGTGATCAAGAAGAACGTTGGGTTTAGATGGGGAGAAGAGCAAGAAAAGGCATTTCAGTTAATCAAGGAGAAGTTGACAAATGCTCCATTGTTATCTTTACCTAACTTTTTCAAAACTTTTGAGATTGAATATGATGCTTCAGGTGTTGGAATTGGTGTTGTTTTAATGCAGGAAGGGAGACCAGTAGCATATTTCAGTGAGAAGCTGAATGGGGCAACTCTTAATTACCCAACTTATGATAAAGAGATGTATGCATTGGTTCGGGCATTAGAGAGGTGGCAGCACTACCTATGGCCTAAGGAGTTTGTGATTCACACCGATCATGAGTCCCTGAAACACTTGAAGGGCCAACACAAGCTGAACAAGAGGCATGCTCGTTGGGTAGAATTCATAGAGACGTTTCCGTATGTCATTCGCTACAAGCAAGGTAAGGAAAACGTCGTTGACGATGCACTTTCTCGCAGGTATGTCTTAATCTCAACTCTTAATGCTAAACTACTGGGTTTTGAACACATTAAAGAGTTATATGCTGATGACTGTGACTTTAGTACTGAGTATCAAGCTTGTGAGAGATTTGCTAGTGGTAAGTACTTTAGGCATGAGGGATACTTGTTTCGGGAGAATAAATTATGTGTGCCTAATTGTTCATTAAGAGATTTGCTAGTGAGAGAATCCCATGGGGGAGGATTGATGGGACATTTTGGAGTAATGAAGACTTTGGCTATGTTGCAGGAACACTTCTATTGGCCACACATGAAACGAGATGTTGAGAGGCTTTGTGGTAGATGTGTAACTTGTAGGTAGGCTAAATCAAGAGTGCAGCCCCATGGTTTGTACACCCCTTTACCAATACCTAGTGAACCCTGGACTGATATTTCGATGGATTTTGTGTTAGGTTTGCCTAGGTCTAAACGGGGAAGAGACTCGATATTTGTGGTCGTGGATAGGTTTTCCAAGATGGCCCATTTTATTCCATGCCACAAGACAGATGATGCTTTAATGTTGCTGATTTGTTCTTTAGGGAAATTGTGAGACTTCATGGTATGCCTAGGACAATTGTTTCTGATAGGGACACCAAGTTCTTAAGCTACTTTTGGAAGACTTTGTGGGCTAAGTTAGGGACTAAGCTATTGTTTTCGACTACTTGTCACCCTCAAACCGATGGTCAAACAGAAGTTGTGAATAGAACCTTGTTTACCTTGTTGCGGGCTATCATTAAAAAGAACATCAAAACATGGGAGGAGTGTTTACCACATGTTGAATTTGCTTATAATCGATCTGTTCATTCTGCTACTCAATTTTCACCATTTGTAATTGTTTATGGTTTTAATCCTTTAACTCCTTTGGATTTAATGCCATTACCTTTATCTGAGCACATGAATTTAGATGGAAAAAGAAAAGCTAATCTTGTTAAGTAGATACACGAGAAGGCAAGACTCAACATCGAGCGAAGAACTAAACAATATGCTAAACAAGCCAACAAAGGGCGTCACAAGCTCGTCTTCGAGCCCGACTATTGGGTGTGGTTGCACTTATGCAAGGAACGGTTTTCGAAACAAAGGAAATCCAAGCTATTGCCTAGAGGGGACGGACCTTTTCAAATTCTAGAAAGGATCAACGATAATGCGTACAAGCTAGACTTGCCAGGTGAGTATGGTGTAAGTGCCTCCTTTAATGTTTCTGATCTAAGTTCTTTTGATGCAGCGACGATTTGAGGACAAATCCCTCTCAAGAGGAGGGGAATGATGAGGACATCGTTAGCACAAGCAATAGCACGTGGGAGACATATTCAGATCCAATTCAAGTTCCCATTGGTCCGGTTATGAGAGCTCATGCAAAGAAGTTCAAAGAAACGCTTATTGGGCTGATTCAAGCAACTTGGGCTCAAGCTATTGCATGGAGGCCCATTGAGGGAATTGCATGTGACATCCAGACCAACAAATGCGTGATTCAAGCTCTAGAAGGGATCGAGTAATTTCCATTTCAGTTACTTTCCCGTTTTGAGGCGACACATGGCGAGAAGAATCAGCTTATGACCTTTTAATGTCTAGTTTCCTTTTTGCGTTTGTTTTATTTCTATTATTGTAAGGCTTTTAAGCCATTAAGGGAACTTTCCTTATTTGCTTTAGATTTGACGTTTGGTAATTGATTTGCCCGAAATTCTATGGGCAATTAGGAGCTGAAAATTCACATAGGGAAACCCCTATATATTGTAACGAATTTCATTCAATGGGAGATACAAGTTTTAACACACAATTTGAGGTTTAATTCTCTTTGGTTCCTAAACGAACTATTTGAACTTATCAGAAGATTCTATGGCGTTCATTGACTTATCAATCAGTCCATCCATAGCTGATTGTGGTGTCCTCACATACCAAGGTTCGTGCTTCTTGTTAGGCATCGGGTCGCAGTTCTATCCAAAACAGGTTAGGAATTTGATCTTGGAAACCAATTTTGGTTAGGATCGCGTCAGTTCTAGGCAGGGTTCGTATCATTATCTTGATGTTGAGCCTGCAGCACATTATTCATGCTGGCCATAACATAGCAGCAGGCCTGATCATTACCATCTTTCCAGCGGTCATGCGCTTGGAATTGCTCATTAGATGAGTCTCCCGTAGGCTCGGGAGGACAAGGAGCTTTCAGAACATATTTCAATTTCTCAAAGGACAGGACGATATCCAGGTTCAGTTTCCAATCATTGTAATTCTCACCAGTTAACAGGTTTTTGTCAAGTATCGATGATAAAGCGTTTTTAGACATTTTTAATTCTACAATAAAGAATCATATACCAAACATAAGCAAACAAATCATAATTATTTAGTAAGATAACACAATCATGTAAAATCATACAAATGTGTTTATGTGTCAAAACCTTGAAAATATCACAACCTTACAACGATAATTCCCAACTTAGAATTCAACAAGCTCCAAGGAAAGTCATGCCAAATTCAATCAGGAACACGGATCCCCTCCTGATTAATATATGCCATCCAGGACCCGTATGATCCAGCATATATTAATAATCGTTTCTTTGGCCATTAATTTTATTAACAGAGCTCCTAAGGGAGGTTAATAATAAAATTAACGTGAGTGTATAACCACCATTTCAATATTTTATCCATGATTTATAATCACCACCTAGGGGTGTGCAACCATAAATCATACTAAAATACCTTATCCTTTTAGAGATCCAATCTGGTACATGATAGAAATCCCTTCCTAGGGGTCGGGACCACCATGTTCTTCCTATGGACCAACGATGGAGGCCTTAGGTTCTCTCTTCGAAAACCTTCTCCCACTCAATCTTTTGAAGTCAAGGTTTTATTTTAAAATTATGCATGAACAATTTTAATATGAGCGGCACTTCCTATTCTATATGACATGTTATCAATATACATGGCAAATCATATTATAATGCAGACAAGCAAAGCATTCAAGCAAAGCTACAAGCAAAATAATAATAACCGTAATATTATGGCTCCTCCTTAGAGAATAGAAAACTAAGATTACAAGAGAATAATCGAAACATATATCGATTCTTCATCCTTGAATCCTCAAGTTGTATCCTTATTCACATAATTCCCATCTTCAAGTCTTCAATCCCGTATTAATCAAATACTTCATATTTCCAGTCATATCCAAATTTAATGTTTCTTAGAATCATCTCAAAAATAAAATTAAAACTACAATACAAAAATCGCACCTTTTCTGGAAATTTTCTAGCTCTCGGTCGGCAGGCCGAACTGGGTGATCGGCCTGCCGACCCATGAAAGTTCGGCATACCGAACTGGAAGTTTGGCCTGCCAGTAGAGCCAGCCAATTTCTGCCCCACTAGCGGCCTACCGAACCACACATCCGGCCTGCCGATCTGTGACCATCGGCCTGCCAAACTGTGATGTCCGGCATGCCGACCTAGCAGAAAACCCTCATTCTAGAAAATACAATTTCAATGCAATTCATCAATTTTATTTTCAACAATTCAAAAACATAAAATTAGAGACTCAAGAAATACCAGGGTGCACCATCATCAATCTTTAAGATCCGACTTCACGATCCGTCTTCTCCAAATAATCATTTAATTATAAAATTCTTACAAATTTAAAATTAAATAACAATTCCTAGACGGAGATGATAGTCCGCCATCTAATTACATGAAAAACCTAGATACATATTCTAACCTCTAAGGAACCATAACCGGTATAAATTAATTAATTAATAATTAATTCAACAACGATTTAATCAACCATAATTAATTAATAAACATTCACCACATAATCCATGATAACATCTAATAATAATAGAAACCTAGAGTGCCCACTCTCTATAAAATTTTAATTCAAGAATAGGAGAGATTAAGATCACAAAATTTATGCATATAACATGATCACAAACTTGTAAATTTATGTAAAAAACCTCAGCTCTGATACCAATTGTTGGAAAAATAGGTGAGAGGTGCGCAGCGGAAATTAAAAATTTTTTTAACATCAGAGTATTTTTTCAAAACACAAGTTTGACATGCTATATGTATAAATTAGACAGATCTTACTAACCTCTGTGCGTCGAAGAACCTCCGCGATCCGTGAAGAGAAGTAACGTTCTAGAAGAGCCTCAACCAATTGGTCTTCTTTGCTATTCTCTATCCACGACCGGAGTGAGTGTGGGCTCACACGTACAGCTCTTCCACCGGTGACTCTCCTTCGAACCAATCGAGAGAACCCAAAGCTAGTGTTTGTGATTTGTGAACAAAAGCTCTCAGGGAGTTTTCAGATGCTCACTAGAAGAGTATCACTCTTAATCTCTCAATCGATCTCTATATTGATATATGTAAATCATGAGACTCACTCCCTTTATATAGCGATTGGTCCGGGGGTCAGTCCTTATTAGATTAGGTCTCAAAAACTCGAAACAGAATCAAGTTTGGATCAATATCTGATAAGATCCACGTGAAAATGTGTAATCTTATCTCTCGCTGATCGACAGGCCGAACAGGCCCCATCAGCAGGCTGAACACGTAGATCGGTAGGCCGAACTGCCGCATAAATATCTCAGGGAATCTTTTATTTTTCACCCGAGATTCTATAGGATAAAGTCTCAGTTTTGATTCAAATAACCCAATAGAAAAGTTATCTGATCAAAACAAACTTTATCAAGATAATCTCTAAGAAAATAAATCAATTCACAATAATTCTACAAGTTTATCTTGATTTAATTTATCCAATTAAATCAACCGATAAACAGACAAGAATTATCCGATCTCAATAATTCAACAAGTTTATCTTAAATTAATTTTATTAAAAAATTAATTTATCCAATAAACAGACATGAATTATTTGATTCTTTCAAATTTTAAACCAATTTGATAAGTTCGACATAAGTCACCAATTATTGAAAAAGCACGCCGTATCGTTACAAGATTTTGTGAGCTAGCAAAGGGGACCAAAATGGACCTATAAAGTTCAAGCTCATGATAATTATGAAACCCAATATCTCCGATATACATTTCACAATTATCAACTCCACTAAAAGCTTGGAGCTGCATTCTCGAACTTTATAGAATTACGAAGCCCGTAAAGCTAAGTCTCCATGACATATCAAAGTGTATCGTATCTCGATATGAAATCCATAATCAGCTTAAGGACAAGTTCTGTCTTACCTTCCCGATTATTTTTATCTTACGTTCCACTATCTCACCATTAGAAACTTACCATCCAAAGACAGTATACCATTCGGTTACACCTATGTATCCAAATGGTTGAGCGCTCCAGTTTTCCAATTACAGGATAACGCATATAAGAGGATATCGTTACTCCTAAAGAGGAGCTATGGATTCCATATCTATGAATAACAAGTCTACGCTATCAAGAGTCATGCCTCCAACGTACCGACATGCATACTACTATTGTGATGTGGAAGTCACCCTTTGGTACATCAAAAGACATAAGTCGAGACAACGGGCCCACTATTCATCTCAGGATTAAGATACAATACAAATGATGTCTAAAGTGAATCGATTTGCCGAGACAAAATTATTAATCCAAATCAATTCACTTTATGTCCCGATCCAACACATCGTCACCTATGAAAACGTGCTAATGTTTCTATTCACGGAGTCCAACTTCGATGGTCAAGACAAACCATCTCCCTAAAGGGATATAGACAACATAACAATCTTTACATGAATAAAGCGCCCAACTTTATTCCCTCGATTGCGGATCATATGTTTTAGACCGTCACCTTAAGAATCGTGTCTTCCGCATAATCAGTCCATCATATGCCCAATTCTTAAGGTGTAGACCGACAGTCTCAGACTACTATTTGCTTAACATACATTCAACAAATATGAACGTAAAGAGGACAAGATTTGGTATATTTAAATGAATAAATTCTTTATTGATAAAAATGTCTCCAAAAACGTATTACATTTTTACTCCTTAGGGCATACATATCTAACATGGATGATATTACTTAAGCTGCCACTGAAGCCTCTCTCTCATCTCTCCTCTTGGCCTCCTAAACAATGAAAAGAGACACCTAAATTTACCCTAGAATGACCTATTTATAGACTTTCAAAGTTAGGATCAAAACATGAAAGGTTAGACCTCTTTAGACCATTAAAATCTGGCAAGTTTGCGTCGTAGAGCTAAGGCTTCAAAATTCCAACAGGGTGGCGCTAAAACCGCTTCGTGTGGACTTCCCAAGCATCCAACATCGTGACGCCGAAAAGATGACACCATAGCACTTTCCACTCAGCCAAATATATGTAATCTCATCTTGCAGGTTATTGTTCCAAGGCTACGGCGCTAGAATTCTAAGGCCATGGTGGCCAACGAGAAGAAAAACATAGAGATGCATATTTTTGTGCTCCAAGTGACGACCTTTCTTTTCTAATTCATTTCTTTGACTCCAAAACACTTTCAAAACACAAAGCACAAAAAAAAGGAAGAAAAAAAGAAAAAGAAAACCCAAAAACTAACAAAAAACACAAGGAAGAATGATAGAAAAATATGTAAAATTAAGCACTTATCAAACTCTCCCACAATAATTGTTTGCTAGTTCTTGAGCAAAATGTAAACACAACGAACCTTCCAACATTTTTGTCTCAGATAACAACAAAAGAATATAACCTTAAAATCAAATAAGTATTAAGTTAAATCCATAGTCATTCTTAAGCTAATACATCTTGCAACAATGCAACTCAATGTGTGTGTGAAAATAGTTGATGTTAACAATTATTATATTGTGCATGCTTTAAACAATAAAATTGTCATAAGCCTCCCAAAAACTATCGGCCAATTTATATTGAGGGTGACAAATATCATATGCTCTTCTTTTGAAACGAATCTCCACTATCGAAGGCACTACCTAAAATCAAAAGTTTTTGAATAAAGTTTGTAGTGTGGCTAAGGGATAGTGGCTAAGAGAACAAAGCGGACATCACAAAAGTTCTAAAAACTTCATAGAGTTTGAGACTTAGTAAAATTCTTCAAGGAAGACCACTCAAAAGCTATAAAAGTAAAACTATAGGTCGGATATCATTATGCTGTGCCTTTGCTTCATTTGAACTAAACTTATAACATCCAAAATCATGATAAAAAAGCTAAAGATAGCTTTTATATAAATTTTTCTCTTTTACTTTTTCTTTTTTTTTCAATATTTTTCTTTGATTTTTTGTACGCTTTTTTTTTTCTTCTTAACCTATCCTTCAATTATTATCTCTTTCTTTTTCTTGATTTGATCTTTTCCCTATACTTATCTTTTGTCCCTAACCCAACTCCTTGCAACTTTCCCTTGCGCATGAAATAAGTCTCTAAAGCTTCAATTCATCTTTAGAACAAAGGTAAAGATATAAATATATTCGGGCTAGGTAAGAAGATGTGGTTAGCCAACGAAAAAGGTCTTTGCAAAGGCTCAAATCAGCTTACTAGGGGAGATATCCTCTTGGGAACATCAATCGGGACTCTGGTTGATTTAGCCTTGGTGCTAGAAATCTTACTGCCTTAATCATTTTTCAAGTGATGCTTGATCAGTCGTTTGTCTAGAAAGGACTCTGGAAGAGTTATAATGTTTAACCCTTGCAAGTTAAAACTAATATGATAGTTAAAGTGAGGGTATAAGAATATACTCATCTTAGCATACGTATCATCGTACTATATAACATGGCTATTATGCGAAAAGATATTCAAGTATAATCATCATATTAACTAAAGAATGATATCAGAATCCAAAACAATACTCACTATCAATCAAATCTATAACATTAATGCTTGCTTCTCATCAAGGTTGCTAGAAGATATCTCATATCCCATTTATTGCTTAAATTAAAAGTAGCTCTAAATGGAATAAACTCCTTAGAAAGAACCTCAATAATCATAGTCATCTAAGTTTCAGCATCGATCTCGGCTACATCGGTCTGTGCCTCAGCGAGGTAACCCATAACTAATGTCATATGCTCCTTTACAGATGCCCCTGGTTTTTTTTTTTTTACAGTTAAGAAGTTTTCAAAGCACCCCTTGCTGCTTTGTTGGGGCCTGCCCTCCAAACATGTCTTCCAGATTATCCAAGATCTGCTTAGCAGTCTCATAATCCTTATGTTGAGCTTACAACATGTTGTCCATGCTGGCCATAACATAGCAGCGGGCCTAATCATTTGCATCTTTTCAACGATCAAATGCTTGCATATGATCATTGATGGAATTTCCTATAGGCTCGAGAGGACAAGGGGTTGTTAGTACAAATTTTAGTTTCTCAAAGGAGAGGACGATATTCAGGTTTCGTTTCCAATCATTATAATTCTCACTAGTTAATTGGTTTTTGCCAAGTATCAATGATAAAGTATTTTTAGACATTTTTAATCTACAATAAAGAATCAGATACCAAACATAAACAAACATAGCATAATAATTTTGTAAGATAACACAATCATGTAAAACATACAAATGTGTTTATGTGTCAAAACCTTGAAAATATCACAACCTTACAACGATAATTCCCAACTCAAAATTCAACAAGCTCCTAGGGGAGTCATGCTAAATTCAATCAAGAACACGGATCCTCTCCTGATTAATATATGACATCCAGGACCCATATGATCCAGCATATATTAATAATCATTTCTTTGGCCATTAATTTTATTAACAGAGCTCATAGGGGAGATTAATAATAAAATTAACGTGAGTGTATAACCATCGTTTCAATGTTTTATCCATGATTTATAATCACCACCTAGGGGTGTGCAACCATAAATTATGCTAAAATACCTTATCCTTTTGGAGGTCCAAATTGGTACATGATGAAGTCCCTTCCTAAGGATCGGAACCACCATGTTGTTCCAATGGACCAACGATGGAGGCCTTAGATTCTCTCTTCGAAAACTTTCTCCCACTCAATCTTTTGAAATTAAGGTTTTATTTTAAAAAGACATACATGAACAATTTTAATATGAGTGGCACTCCTTATTCTATATGGCATGTTATCAATATACATGGCAAATCATATTATAATACAGACAAGCAAAGCTACAAGCAGAATAATAATAAATAACCATAATATTATAGTTCCACCTGAGAGAATAGGAAACAAAGATTACAAGAGAATAATCGAAACATTTTATCGATTTTTCATCCTTGAATCCTCAAACTGTATTATTCTTTATGTAATGCCCATCTTTAAGTCTTCAATCCCGTATGAATCGAATACTCCAAATTTTTGGTAATATCCAAATTTAATGTTTTTCAGAATTTTCCCAGAAATAAAATTAAAACTACATGAAAAACTGCACCTTTTCTTGAAAAAATTTCCAACTCTTTACCGGTCAGCCGATTTGTATGATCAGCCTTCCAGTCATGACCCTTTAGCCTGCCGATCTTTTCAGGTCGGCCGGCCGTTCATGACAGTTCGGCCTACCACCAGGGCCACCTAATTTCTGCCCCATTGAGGGCCTGTTGAATCTCATGTTCGGCTCATTGATCTATGACCATCGGCCTATAGACCTAGATGTTTGGCATACCGACCGAGCAGAGATCACATCTTTTCAGAAAATACAATTTTTGATACAATTCATCAATTTTATTTTCAACAATTCAATAATATAAAATTAGAGACTTAGGTAATACTTGGGAACACCATCATCCTTCTTCCAAATCCGCTTCTAAATCCGTCATCTCCGAATGAATATTTAATTATAAAATTCTTACAAATTTAAAATTAAATAATAATTCCTAGATGTAGATGATAGTCCGCCATCTAATTACATGAAAAACCTTGATACACATTCTAACCTCTAAGGAACCATAACGGGTATAAATTAATTAATTAATAAATAATTAAATAATAATTTAATCAACCATAATTAATTAATCAAAATTCACCATATAATCCATGACAACATATAAAATTATATAGAAACCTAGAGTGTTAACTCTCTATAAAATTAAATTCAAGCATAGGAGAGATCAAGATCACATAATTTATACATATAGCATGATCACAAACTCATAAATTTACATAAAAACCATAGCTCTGATACTAATTGTTGGAAAAATAGTACGTTGTAGAATTTAAAATTTTTTTATATCAGAGTATTTTTCAAAACACAAGTTTGACATGCTATATGCATAGATTAACCAAATCTTACTAACCTTTTGTGTGCTGAAAAGCTCCTGCAATCAATGAAGAAAAATAACGTTCTAGAAGGACCTCAATCAACTGGTCTTCTTTGTTATTCTATATCCATGATCGGAGTGAGTGTGGGCTCACGTCGTTCAGCTTTTCCACCAGGTGATTCTTCTTTCAACCAATTAAGAGAACCCAAAGCTAGAGTTTATGATTTGTGAACAATAGCTCTTAGGGATTTTCTAGAGTCTCACCGTTAGAGTCTCACTCTTAATCTCTCAACTGATCTAAATAATAATGAGACTCACTCCCCTTTTGTAGAGGTTAGGCCTAGTAGTCAGTCCTTATTAAATAATATCTCAAAATTTAAATTAGATTCAAATTAGAATTAATATCTGATAAAATCCATGTGAAAACACATGATCCTTTTATCACCTAGTCGGCAGGCCAAACTGCCAGATCGGCTTGCTGAACCTCCAATAAAAGATCCTTGTAAATTTTTATTTCCCACCCGAGATTCTTGGGATAGAGCCTCATTTTAATTCAAACAACCTAATAGAGAAGTTATTTGATTAAAATAGTCATAGCTAGATAATCTCTAGGAAAATAAATATTCTTGATAATTTAACAAGTTTATCTTCAATTAATTCAAAACTAATCCAACCGATAAATAGACATGAATTATCTGATCCTAATAATTCAACAGATTTATCTTGAGTTAATTTCATCACAAAATTAATTAAACTGATAAACAAACAATAATTATTTGATTTTACTAAATTTCAGCCAATTTGATAAATCTGACATAAGTCATCAATGAACCGAGGCTAGAAACAAACCAAAGGGTTTAAGTCAGTGATAAGATTAGACTGAAGGGCTAAGGCTGCAATTGGGATATGTGTCAAGATTAAGGGTGGATCCATGGGTTAGGGATGGGCTTTGGATTAGATTGATGGCAAATCTAGCTCACTAGCTTAACCCTAACAACTATCTTGTCCTAACCTCATTATCCAGTTTGGCCCCTTGGCCAAACCCCATAATGAGTCTAACACGCTAGCTAGTCCGGTCTGCTGGCCATACTCTAGTGGCAACCCCAACATCTTGACCTGATCTAGACATGACTCTAACCCGTCGGTTTGACCTTGACGACGAATCTAACAAACCATGATGGCGAGTTCAGTCTGTTGATTTGACCCCAACAGTGAGTCTGGTAACCAAATTAATCTCGATGGTGAGTCCACCCTTGACCTTTACGACATGTTCGGACCATTAGTCCAACCCTGATAACTTGTTTGACTCATTGATTCGACCCCCATTGTGAGTCTAGCACCCCAACCTATCCTGACGACGAGTTCAATCTGACCCAACAGCAAGTATGGCCCATCGACACAAACCCTAACAACGAGTTCGACATGGGTCTTGTCCCAAATTGTAATTCTAGTTGCTAGCCTCATCCTAACGGTGCTCTTAGCTCATCGGACCATCCTAATTCGTTGGCAACCCTACTTTTAGTAGTGACCATAACCTACGATTTTTGTTAAAAAAAATTTGAACAACAAATTTTATGTCCATAGTTAGAAAAACAATAACAATTTAAAAACAAAAAACAAAAAAAAAAAGATACCAAACGGACCCTAAATTGTCCATTTACTATTTGTTAATAATTTCTTTTAATGATTAACAAGGTCTTTTTAACTTACACTATATTTGGTAGGAGAGATATATCAAAGAAGAGTGGTCAAGAGAGAGAGATAGAGGGAGAACTTCAATCACTTGTTTGGTTAGAGGGAGAGAAGGAGAGAGGATAGCTGAAGGGATGCAATCTTCCTCCTGACCCACCAAATTTAATTCATTCATTAGATGAAGAATTTAAGCAATTGCTCCACTTTAAGCTTTAGAAGATTGCTTTACGCTCTAAATAGATTATTAACAAATAATATAAATGTAGAATATAATAATTTAACAAATAACTATCATCCATTCTTTCAACTCTCTATCCATCTTACCAAATGACATGAGTGATTACTATAGTCTTCTCCATCCTTGCAACTCTCTATCCCTCCAACTCTCTTGATCCTTCCTATTCTTTATCCCTCCAACCAAATGGAGCTTCAAGTTGAATGGATTTGTTGGATTCTTCCACTAATGAAAGGATTCAAAATGATGGGCTCAAAAGAAGACTTTTCCCTCCATCTTGTCTCTCCTTTTTCTCTTCTCTTCAACAAGATAAAAGCTTGAAGCATAAAAGATTGAAGCACACCCCTTACTCCTCTCCCTCCAATCCTTGCCTTCTTTCTATCTCTCCTTTCTACCAAAGACACTTAAAGGAATTAGTGGGTCATTTTCTTCATTGTTTGCTTGAAACTTCTAACAACGTTTTGAGCCTAAAAGCCATTTCTAGAGGTCGTATGATTTTAGAAGAGTTTTTGGCACTGTAGAATGTGAATTTTCTAAAAAATTTTTTTAAGAATATATATACTCTATAAATTTATCTCAGTACTTTTGAAAAATTGAAATATTGTTTTTGTCTTATTAATTAGTATGAAAGAGAATAATTCTAAATATGATTTTATAAACTAACTATCAGTTTTTTTTATTTTTTTATTTTTGAGGTTTGTGATTTAAATCTTACATTTTGTAATAGAGTGATGTATGCAATAAATACTAATTAGTTTTAATGTAAATATTATTTAAAATATTAATTAATCTAAAATTTAATAATAAATACTAAAGCTAAAAAAAGAAAGAAAACTAATTTTAAGTTTATCTTGTAAATTTTGAGCTCGTTGATGTCATGAGCAAGGGTTAGCGAGATGACATCACTTGCAATGTGATGAACCGACTTGAAAAAGAAGAGAGGTGGAAATGAACAATTTGCTCTTTTAATTTTTTTTAATTTCATAATTTCAATTATTTATTTTTTCATTAATGCTTCAAATAATGTTATATAAACATTATAGAGGATATTTTTTGTATTTATAATAATTTGATCAGAAAAAGATACAAAACATAGGATGGTTCTTTGACAAGTTTAAACTTGTTATATATTTGTGGTTTGTGATTATGGGCATAATATAGACTGTAATAATTGGTTTTCTAAAATGATTTTAGAGAAAATATGTGAAAAGTGGTAAAGGTACGGAATGCATATTACAAGAATTTTCATAAAATTTTTGTAAAACAACGCTATGGATAATATTAATTTAACCTCTAATAAATATATATAATAAATGCTTATCCCATTGAGACAATTAGGTCGGAGATTTTCTACGGAAATCATTCTCTATATGAAGCCATTGATTTTCTTGCCTAGTCCTTGCCATCGAACAAATATACATGTAGCCGTAGTAGGAGTTAAGGTTTATCCAAGATCACTCATCTTTGTTTTGGTCTCCCAGAAATCTCAATACTTGAGTAAAGTGAGATTGGAAATGAAGAACTCTTCTACTCTTTTTCTTTCTTTTCTACATGCCCATGTTAGGTAACCTGCCAGAGTTTTTGCAATCTCACTAAGACTTTCAATTGTGTAGAGAATAAATAGACGAAGCCTCTATTATTCTATTTAAATAAATATTTAAATAAAATAAAAGATAAACTTTCCTTTTTCCTTATTTGGTGTAGGCATCTCTATGTGTGCGGCGACAATCACCTTCAAGAAGGAAGGAGAATGTTGCTTGTTATCCAATGTAATTAGTTTCCAAATTGGAAAAATCATATTTATCAAAATTAGAAACTTTTAGAAACAAAAAACTTTATGAACAAGTCTTAGACTACACAAAGAGCACCTCAAAATTAATTATTATTATTTATTATTCAATTATATTATTATTTAATAATTATAAACTAGTTCACATTTATTTTATTTTGAATGATATTTAATTTAAAATTTGATAATTCTAAGTTACTCAATTAAACTAATAATTTCACTTGTCCAAACAGTTTTACAAGGATGGCAGAGGACTAACGGACCCATAATTTCAATCTTTAATAAGACCAATATATCAATTAAAGATATCAATTAAACTCTTTAATTAATATGTCACTCTTTTATTAATTCCAATGTTACTCCATTAAGAACTTAAAATCGCACTCTTAAAAATGTAGATTTAATTGCTCATATTTTAGAGTCGTCCAGTTTGTATATAAATTAATCATCCATAAATAATTCATAATTAAAGCTAGGTAAAATCCATTACCCTCTCAATTACATCTTTATCCTTGAGTGCTATTGATTCTCTAATGAATAATAAATTCATGAACTTAATCATGAATATGAGCCCTCATATTATTCAAGACCTAAATCAATACTCAAGAGAATTATTTATCTACTTCTCGTTAAAGAAAGAACGAATTCTATATTGGAATACTAGCATTCTTGGCTACCTACTTCATTAGGCCTCAGAAATACAAAGGATAGGGTTGGATTCTCGAATCCGTATCGAGTAAATCAAAGACATAATTCTATAAATAGGAGTTTGTTAATAACTCAGTATTAAAATCATCTTATAGACGATAATCGGTCAATGTGATTAGAACTTCCTATATTCTAGTGAAAATTATTTAGTCATTCATATCACATCATCTCTCAATCCTAAATTATCAAATCATGTACAATGTACTCACTTAATGATTTACTATATTAATGTTCAAATAAGACCATTCTATTTTCGATGAAAATGACCTGCATTAGCAACATTCAATTAAAGATTTGTATTTTAATTGAAACTATATATTACAAACAATTTTAATTATTATCCTGTATATAACACTTATATATAATATTTAAGATTATAAAGAGAATTATAGAATTTCAATAATATTTATAAAGTATTCAAAATATATGCACATAAACATAAAGAAAGTTTACTTTATTTATTTATAAATATGTCGATTATAAAAATATTATATGTTTTAAGGTATCTAGCCTAATAGTAATTTTAAAATAAAATTGTAATATTTCTAAGAAATTGAGGGACATTTTTTTTTTGAATTTTTTCCTTTTCTTTAAAATGACAACGTTATAACTCATACATTTTTTTTGCCTGAATTATGACTCATATATTTAGTAGGCCACTATCTTTTTCTTTCTTGTTGAAAACAGTAGGTCCCCATCAGTTAATGGCCTTTTTTTTTTTCTTTGTTTATTATATTATTTATACCATTGCCTTTTTTGTAGTGCGTTTGCCTTTTTTTGGTTGGAACGGACTGTTAGTCGAGCTGGAGAGAGAGAAAACTCACTTCTCACTCCACTACACCATCACCGAGGAGAGACAATTAGAAGGGGATCCTTAACTTGTTCAACTCCTCATTTGTGCTACTCTATCTCATCTCTCCTCTTTCTTTCAACCCTTAACCGCACTTTTTATCCCACCTTTTCTCTGTTTACCAATATATACAATCATTCTTCTAACCTTGTAACTTATTTTTTTTTTTCCAAAATATTATCTCTCTTCTTGTTATCTGGATTCTTTGGGGGGTTTTCTTGGCTCTTCTTCTTTGAGCTGTGGAGAGCAGATTCTCCTACAGTGTAGTTTTTAGCTAACCCACCAAGCTACTTTTTCCACTATGCCTTGGTGCTTTCTCCTCCAGCTTCTTAATCATCATGTGTAAGATTCTGTTTCCATAAAAAAAAAAAAAAAAACTTTGGGTTTAGCTTGGTAAAGTAGTAGTCATCTTTAATAAGCAAAATCATAGACTATCATCATCATCATCATCATCATCATAATGGAAAGGTTGGATTTAGTGGGACTTTTTGTAATGGTGGTAATGATGTCATTATCATCATCATTAATGGTGTGGAGAGTGAGTGGAATAGGTGCAAACTGCGGGACACAAGCAAGCCACCCTTTGCCTCCAGACACAGTTGTGAAGCTGCTGAAACAGAATGGTTTCCAAAAAGTGAAGCTTTTTGATGCTGATTACGACACTCTAAGGGCTCTTGGCAGATCTGGGATTGAAGTCATGGTTGGTATCCCAAACGACATGCTTAATTCTCTTGCATCCAGTGTCAAGGCTGCAGAGAAATGGGTTGCCAAGAATGTCTCCACCCATATCTCCACCAATAATGTTAACATCAGGTCAGTCTCTCTCTCTCTTTTTTTTTTTGTTTTGTTAAAAAAAGTTTGTTGCTGTTTTTGTTTTTTTGAACTATATATGTGTTACCATGTGTTAGATCTGAGGCGGGCTGGCTTTACATTGAACTATTTTATACTTGGTTAGCTATACCATTGATGGGAATTATTTCGACATTCTAGTTTGTTTAGTTCTCAGGTGAAATTTTTAGAAATTGTTATTGGGTAGTTGAAGATAAGATTGGGATTGTCAGCTTTCTATTTCGTACGGTGCGTGTGTGCTAAATATAATGTTTTATTGCCTTTGGGATCCTGACAGTAAAAAAGACTAAACTAGAACAACTTGAACTGCTTATAGCTTTTCAAATGACAGTCAGATATTTTCATCTAGGACCACCCATTATGATGTTATCTTTCAGTATGACAATGCAAATTCTTCAAACTTTTTCTGCTTTGTGTTTAAGATTTCATATTCCATTACTCAGAATCTCGGATCTGTGCTTGCAATATTAAGTTGCAGAAATAAAACATTTCTGAAAAAGAATCACGGCATACGGTGCATAACTCTGTCAAATCTTACTAGGAAGCTCATTATCTTCTAAGTTCTTTTTCACTATGAAGGCAATGTAGTTTCAGTTTGGGTTTGTTTTCATTTGAACGACAAGAAGAGGCAGAAGTTTAAATTTTTGACTTCTGCTTCTCGATCCAACTATAAAAATGCACAGATATCCTGTGGAATGCAAAGTACTCTTTATACATTGTTATCAAATACACTACTTGCTCTGTGTTATGTATAAAGGACTTTCGGAACCTCAAAAGGCAAAGAGGAGACTGGCCTGTAGTACTATAATCATATACTTTTTGTTAATGTATGTGGTAAATAAAATTGCTTATATGTAGAGGAGGAACTTCCATTTGTATAATATGCTTGTATTACATAATTGTATATACTATACTCTTTCTTACACTCTTTGGGGCCTACAAAAGCAACACCTAACGTGCTCGTGGTACCATAACCATCGACTTTCATGTGCTCTTTCTTTGATTATAAAGAGAGAACTTTCATTTGTATAATGTGAATGTGCTTGCTTTTGATTATTTTGATATGCACTTCCATAATTCTTCAGGTATGTTGCCGTTGGAAATGAACCATTCTTGGAAACGTACAATGGAACCTTCCTTAAGGCAACTTACCCTGCTCTGCAGAACATCCAATCTGCACTAATAAAGGCCGGGCTCAGCAACCAAGTAAAGGTGACCATCCCCCTAAATGCCGATGTCTATGAGAGTTCAAGTGGGGTCCCATCTGGAGGTGACTTCCGAGCTGACATCCATGATCTAATGGTTGCGATTGTCAAGTTCTTAAGCGACAATGGCGCCCCGTTCACAGTGAATATATACCCCTTTATAAGCCTGTACTCGGATCCTAACTTCCCTGTCGAGTATGCATTCTTTGATGGCAATGCGCAACCCGTTTCCGATGGCAAGGTGAGCTATTACAACATGTTTGATGCAAACTATGACACTCTTGTGTGGGCCCTGCAAAAGAATGGTTTCGGAAACTTACCAATCATAGTAGGTGAGATTGGATGGCCCACTGACGGTGACCAAAATGCAAACCTAGTTTATGCCCAGCGTTTCAACCAAGGCTTCATGTCCTCCCATATATCTGGTGGGAAAGGGACCCCAATGAGAGCCGGGCCTATTGATGCTTACTTGTTTAGTTTAATTGACGAGGACTCCAAGAGCATTGATCCGGGGAATTTTGAGCGCCATTGGGGAATTTTCTATTACGATGGGCAGCCAAAATACCAGCTTAACCTCGGTACAACAAATTCAGGGTCGTTGGTTCCCGTGCAGGGAGTGGAGTATCTCGAAAAGAAGTGGTGTGTGATGAAGCCGTCAGCAAAACTTGATAATCCACAAGTGGCCCCAAGTATGAGCTATGCTTGTGGACTGGGTGATTGCACTAGCTTGGGCTATGGGACGTCCTGTGGAAACCTAGATGCCCGAGGAAACATATCGTACGCGTTCAACAACTACTTCCAGAAAAATAATCAACTTGACAGTGCTTGCAAGTTTCCAAACCTTTCAACGATCACCAAGACAAACCCATATAATCCATCATTTGGGAATTGCAGATTTAACATAATGATCAAACCGTATTATGGGGGTGCAGATAGTAGATTTGGCAGTCCCCAAAAGCTACCGGGGGTGGCTGTGGGGCTCGTTCTGTTGCTGCTGCTAGCAGTTATGTGAATTCTCATTTTAATAATCCAATGCCCATGTCAGGTGCCCACTATTTTTCTTGAAGAGGAGAGCAAGGCTAGTTGAGTATAAATTGCATGACTATGTTAGGCTAAATTTTGTGGGTTAAGTTGGGAAGGAAAGACTTGAACTTATGTGGAACATGCATGTTTTGAAAGAAATATTTTGGTACTTTGTTTGAATTATTCAGACATGTTATTTTGAACTTTCCATGAGCATGGGAATGACCATTTTTCTGAGAAAGCTCTCCAACATAGGAGGCCGAAGTACTTTATTTCATATCCTTTTTTTGTTTTTGTTTTCGGCAGGTTTATTTTTGGTATTGTACCCTTAATGGCATAACGTTAATAACATTAACAGGTAGTAAATTCGTTTAATAATTTTTTTAGGAAATTTTTTTGCTGTTTTATAGTAGACTGTTATGTTTTGTTATGACTAGCAATATTGCTAACCCAGAATGTGCCAACACATTCTGTTTAAGGAGTATATAGGATACGTAAATTGATTGAAGCATTTTGATATTAAAATTAATATATATACATATATATATATATATAAAAGAAATTTGGTTGGGTGATTTTTTTAATGGTCTCTTTAAAATAAATGACTAATTTTTTAAAATTAGGTAACTGGCCATTATCGATGGTGGAAAATGATCGACTTAATAATGTTCACAATCACTCATGGTTCCTACGGATTAGTACGATGAAGATGAAAAATGAGGAAAGTAAGGAGACACGTGGATAATGGTTCACTCTTGAATGAGCTACTTTCGTTACATTTTTTCTTACCAAGAATTTGTATGTAATATACATATTTTTCATAAATGAAAGCATGGAGAGTTTGTTTGTTTGCTTTTTTTTTTTTTTTTGGATTTGGGGTGTAGATCTCTTCTGCATCTTGCGTTCTATAAGATGCTACACTATTATTAAAAAAAGATTAAAATATTGCTAATGGGATAGGAACATCCGTGTTCTGTGCTAGCTTTGCGCGTGGTGTCAGTGCACGTGCAAAGAGTCCATCGAGTTCTATGCTAGTGCTTTTAATTTCAGATGTACTGTCTCGACTACTGGTCCTACCCATTGTTGTGTGTTCTTTCTTGGAATGATGGGAGCAATAATCGGTGGAGAATACGAAGCTCGTTTAACCTCGACCTCACCCTTAAGTGTCAAGGTAAATCGATCATCTTGACTTCCACTAGGCGAGATTAATGGGCTGAGTTGGGCTTTTCATTGATCTCGTCTTTGGGCCTTGGGCTGTCGAGATCTCCTACAACAATTGCTCCCTAAGTGTGGAGTGACTTGGCAAGTTCCATCGCGCTTTGGCAGTCGGGATGTGGCAAGTCTTCTGTTACTTAGGAGTTGGGGATGTGTCCCTTAGAGTAGCTTACTGAAGAAGTTTTTGATTGGAGTCATTATTGTATCTGACATTCAAACCTCTCTGGTGGTAGCCACACAGTTGTGTCTGCTGGGACACACGTCTTATCCCTATAGGAGGTGTCGTGTTCTAAAGAGATTTCAAGAATCATCGGGGAGTTTACTTGCCTAAGTTTTGAGTCGTTGGGTGGCGACCTTTGGCTATCTCAAGCTTTATCAGTTGGATCAAAGATTCCGTCGCTCGACTGCTCTGATCTCTCCCTCACGGAGTACTTAAGGGTTTTGGAACCCTTCTCGCCTCGTTCAATCCAGATTTCAAATCTCTGTCTTAGAACTCTCTGACTTCTTTAAGCTTTCTCTTCTTCATCAAACTGCCTCTTCTTCTTCTTGTCTTCGAAGCCAGATTCTCTTCACAAATCTACAAACCCTCTCTTGGCTATTCCTGCTTTGACCAATGTTGCAAATCTACTGCAAATTCTCTTCAAACATAGGCTTAGATCTCAGGCATCTAAACTCATTCCTTAATAACTAGTAGGTTTCTGAACACTAAACTTCTCTTAAGCTTTTTTCATGTTCTTCTCGTTTCTAGCATTCCTTTGAATTTTTTGGTTTTGTTTATGCAAAACATAGGTTAGATTTAGGGCAAATCACTAGAGAGAGTGAAATGTACCAATTTAAGGTATTCTGAGAGGCCTTGTTGTTGTTTTCTAGAATTCTCCAACAACTGTGGTCGATTTTGGGTTTTTACCAATAACTCGACTATCAAACTCATAGGCATTTTATGTCGACTGTTTAGTTCATACTTGATTGTGGACCAAACAGGTATATTTTATTTGTTAGGTCGACCTCTCGATATAGGGTATTGACATTGCTTTCCTCTTTTATCAGATCATGTCTTCGTCTAGTAGTCGTCGAGAGGCTGAGTCTTCCTCTCGAGTTCGCCCAGATGCTGCCGAGACCACCGAGACATCCTAACTATATGATGAGACTATCCTTAAGAATAATCCCATTTTCAAGGACATTGATGACTTTGGCACCTCAGGGACATTGATGACTTTGGCACTGTCCTTTCTATGAATAGCATCGATGACTTAGTGGACAGTGTCCCCATTCCTCTCTCCACAACAATTCCAAACTTGAGGTATCCTCGCCCGGTGATGGCAGACTCCAAAGTCCAAGGCTCATCATCCATTGGAATAGCTACACCTTGCAATGAGCCATTGGCAGTCTGCATCGATAAGACTATCTCACAAAATGCCGAGGACCACTTCCCATTGTAGAGCCCACGATGTCCATAGTGTGTTTGCCAAGGGTATGGCCAAAGAGAGATACTTTGAGTTTGTGATACCCAACGAACACCATCGTTGATGCCGCTCTGCTTGGACACCTCGCTGTCTACAATAGATGCATCACGATTGTCTAGACCTTCCTCCTCCATCCTTTCATGAAGAGGCTCTGCTGCAAGTCCAAGATCTCGTCAATGTAGGTGTCACCTGACTTTTGGTACATCTTCATGGGGATGTTGATCCTATGGCATATACACTTTGACTCTCCCCTTCGCTTGGATGTGCTCTTGTGCTACTACTACATAAGCTAATCTCCATCTAAGGGCTATTATTACACAGGGGCCTACAGTGAAGCCAAGGAGAAGATTCCTCCGATCATTTTGGATCTCCATTTTTCTAGCCACGATTGGAAGAAGATGTTCTTTATGCTGAAGGGGGACTTCCAACACCCATCCCCTCGATGGGCAATAAAAATATGGCCCCAAGAAGTACGAAATTGACACCACCTAGAGAATTGCCAACAAGTCTCTGACTATACAACTTTGAGACTTTAGGCTTCCATTGTCTTCCTTTAACTTCAAAATTTAGGCTTCTATTAACTTTAGCCTTTTTCTTATAGAGCTCATCAACCACCCCGTTCTTTCTCGACAGAGACGAGAAAGAGTCAAACAAATGGCAGCCCTTCCAGAGAGGGAGAGGCAAATTACAAACCTTCTCATGAAGGAGAATAAAAGGAGGTCTGAGTGGATATTAACTCTCTATGATCCTTCCTACGTTATCACTAATCAATCTGCTTCTAGTGGGGAGCCCTGAGGTAGGTTTTTTTTTTTTTTGCATTTATTTAATATGCAGTTGACTTATTTCATTGATATTTTCCTTTGTGGAGATGTTGAACCTCAAGCTTCTCTTTGAGATCAGGAAGTCCTAGGCCCCTGTGGGATGGCGCTACGTCAAGAGTTGCTACCCTAGCAAAGAAGCCTGGTGGTTTGAAGTAGGACTCGAGTTGTTGACCTTCTAACACTCTATAATCCAAAAGGAAATGGGTCGACGATAGCACTTCATTGGCTAGATGCCAAAAGGAGAGAGTGATAGTTGAGATCCTTAATCTTCCTTCTTATACTCATGAAAAAGATGTTCCCCTCCTCAACAGTCAAGTTAGGGACAAGAACTTCATCATAGGTGATCTGTCGACGTCCAAGCAGGGAACATATTGGACTTTTCCGCCAGATTTAACCTTGCCTTCTAGGCCATATATGAATTTATTTTTGACAAGGACTGGGAGGTTGTTGAGAAGTCTCCTTTCCTGAAGTGGCATTAGGAGCAAATCCGTAGCCAGGTTAATGTAAGTGTTTTCTTGCTTTCCTTTAGTTGTTTCTTCCTTTCTCTTATTAACTTCTTTCTAACCTCGCCATCTTGTGTATAGGCTTTGATAATGGCTCTTATCTCCTACGGGGAGATCTAGAAGCTGGTCAATGACTCGACCGACCCTCACAAGGAGATGGAGGCGCTGAGGGCTCAACTTGATGAAGAGACACGGGTGGCTGAGGACACCAAGAATAAGGAGAGTAAGGCCTAGCTTTTCCATCTCAAGGAACAAAAGGACTTGAAGAAGTTCGCTAAGGCAATCGTCGTGCTCTCTATAGAGATTGACAGCCTAAAGGAGTAGGCTTGTCAAGCTTAAAAGGACTATGAGGCCGACAAGAAGAAGATTCAAGAACTTGAGGGGTCGATGCCTGACATGGCAAAGGAGGCAGTTGAGAAGTTCCAAGTGTTGGAAGAATACTAGGAAATCCAAAGGGCCATCCTTTAGTTGGCAGGCAAGCAGATTGTTGAATAGATATGTGCTGCTCACCACGGCTTGAATTTTTCCTTCTTGTATGCTTCTGACACCTTGCCTTCGCCCAATAACTTGACTGCTTCAGAGAAAGAGGCCTTGGTGGCGGAGAAAGGAGCCTCAGGGTGCAAGGAACAAACTTGTATATTTTTGTAATCTCCTTTTATGACTTTTGTTATCTCCTTTCATCATTAATACAATCAAAACATTTTGCTATCTTCTCTCTTACATCTTTATTTTAATCATGTTGATCATAGACATAATAGGCCAATTGACTTATAATGTCAACTTGGAAGCTCAAAAAATATCCAAGGCTTTTTACATTGTGTAAAGATTTTTTCTTAAGTGAAGGTCTCCATTAGAACCAAAGGCTTTGCCTTTCCACTTTTCCACCTGATGAGACTGTAAAAGTGTACATTTTCTAAGGCTTAAATCATTTATTTATGCTTTTGTTTCTCATTAAATCCTCTAATTAGTAGCAATTTTTGTTAATGAGTATTTTTGTGTCTTAGTGTGTAAATATGTTTAAAAATGTATTTTTAGTGTGTTTTTATGTTTAAAAGAATTTTTAATAATTTTTAGAGTCATTTTGGTTTGTTAAATAAGTGTGTAGTCTGTAAATAGTCAAAACTGTAAAAGTAATGTGGTTATTTTATTTTGAGTCTTAATGTATTTGATAGTGTGTTTTAAGTTTGTAAATATGTCTTATTATATTTTTAGTAATTTCTAAAAATATTTTCAAGTCATAAAAATTATATCTGTGTCAAACCGTAAGAGACTAGAAATTTTAGGAGTTTTTATTTATTTTTATGTGTTTTATTGTTAAATAAATATTTTTAATATTTTTGTAAATGTTATGTTTGTAAAATAATTAATTTTAGTGTTTTTGTGATTTTTAGATTTGAAATCTGGAGGAAAAACGGAGCAAAACGATACCAAAACGGATAAAATCAGACATCAAATGCATCAAAAAGATAAAGAGAATTCGAATTTAAATTAAATGGGGACACGTGGCATCATCAAAGCTGTTGCAACACCCCGAAATTTATTTAATGTTAATGTAATATAAATGATGAATTAGTGTGCCATAACTAATGCTTTAACATTAATTTGATTATTGGGTTGGATTTTGAATTTTTGGTTGTTTTGTTAATTTGGTGAATCCAAATGATTTCTTATTGTTTTAAAATGATGTTTTGAGTTTTAAAACACAACAATTTGTAAAATGTTAAAAATACTCCGTTTTACAAAACTGTGGGCGGCACATGGTTTTCGTACAGTAAAATCACCCACCGATTTTCTCTATTTATTCTCTCTTCCTCCTCTCTCCTCACTCTCCCTGACTCTCTCTCTCCTCTCTCCCACTCGTGAGCTCTCTCACTCTCTCTCTCTCGGCTTCTCTCATTTTCTCTCAATTCTCTCTCAAAATTTTTGAAAGAAATTCGAATCCAAGCTTCAGGTTAGCAAGGAGGAAGCTCGGGGACGTGATTTAGCAACCGAGAACGCAGATTGAAGCTTCGATTCGAGGTTAGTTTTGAAATTTCTAAACTTTTTCTAAAATTTTCAATTTTGTGCAATTTTGAAATCTAGGTTTGTTTAAGCCTAGAAAACCTTGGATTTGAGTTAAATGAACTTAGAACAACTAGAATATAAGCTTAGATTGAAGAAAAATGGATTTGATTCAAGATTTTTCATTTTTCCTCATTTTTCCCTATTTTGGATTTTTAAGATTTTTGTGTTTGAATCTTGTATGAATGTGTTCAAAAGTGTCTAAACATGTTTTTCTATTATCTATGAATGTTTTCTATGCCTGGGATTTGAGAAAAACAGGTTAGAATCAAGATTTGTGTTTTGGGGATCGAGAAACCTGTGGCTAGAATTTCTGGGTTTTCCTAGTTCAACAGGCCGAACTGCGTGTTCGGCAGGCCGGAATAGGGATCGACAGGCTGGTGTTCTTCTGTCCGGCAGGCCGAACTTGGGGAAATGACCGGCCGATCGAACTTTGTTTCCGGCAGGCCGAACTGTGCAGTTCGGCAGGCCAAAGCAGGGAGTCCGGCAGGCCGACCGAGGCATAGAAAATTTTGTGATTTTTACCCGTTTTTACTGTTTTGAACCCTGATTTAAATTCCAATTTTATAGAATGATTTTAATGATACAAATGACACACTAGGACATCATGAAATGGTTTAGTAACATAGAATGTCTCGAACTAGATATTGATCGACTTAGTTTGTATCTAGGATCGTTCGTGGTTCCGTGGAGCTAACGTATGCGGACCGGGATTATGGTGTGGGGTATCGGCACGAGTATTGAGGTAGGACTTCTACCCCACTTCTTTGGTAGCCTGATTTTGAAATGATTTGTATTTGAAAAGGGTTTCTATTAAAATGTTTTCAACGGTTGTTTGAAAAATGGATTTATCGGTTATATTTTGATATACCGTGAATTGAAATGAATTTCATAATGTATGTAAATGACAACACTCGGTAATTGGGTTTGAATGATAATGATAATAAACATATAGGCATGATGCCATATCAGAGATCGGATCGTGTAGCGATCGACCTTAGGGGCAGGTCCCGAAACCCAGCTGGGCCACTACGGTGGTGATATTATTATGGTTTGCCTAGGAAAAAGAAACTGATATTTCTGGTTGTCCAAGTAAACTCTTCTGGGTAAGAACGGCTTTACTCAAATTTATTCATTTATTTATTCATTTAAGGTTTCTTTTAAATGACTCCTGAATAATGACCTGTTTCTTTAAATTAAATTATTTTTACGAAACATAGTCCTACTGAGCCTTTCGCTCACATTTTATTTGTTTTAAAATTTCCCCCTCTAGGTGGTTTTCCATTTAGGTTTGGAGAGGATTCTTCGAACCGAACTCAGGAGCAATAGGAGGATTAATTTATATTTTGTATCATTTAATCAAGGCATGTAAGATTTAACTTTATTTGTATCCTCGACTGTGATTGTATTTATGATATTGTCAGTACCATGTGTGTGCACAAGTTGTGGGTTGTGGAACCCATACTCGCGGCTTTATTATTTTAATATTTATTCGTTTAATGTTTTAAACTGTCTTATGTATATGAACTCTTATTAAAGTGTTTTAATGAATCCCACCTTTTATACTTAATTCAACCCCCTTAAACTCTGGATTTTAATTAAACTCTCTTTTAATTAATTTAAATAATCCGTCACGTCACCTTCCGTACTCCGGGGTGTGACAGAATGGTATTAGAGCTCAAGGTTATGAACCTTGGGAATTGTGCACACATAGGTTTGACAATGAAATACCTCTGACAGTCCAAATTTTGTTTTCAGAAGTGAGAGAATGGCACCTAGATGTTGTTCGATAGCTGACGCCGAGTTCGGAAATGATGAGAGCATGATGAGGTCTATGTTTGCGGCTTTTCGGCAGATGGCAGCCAGGGCTAGACCGGGAGATTCTGATGTTGGTAGTTGGCATGCGTACTTTAAGGAATTTTGGCAGGCGTCAGTTCTGACTTTTGATGGCAATGGGGATCCGCAGTTAGCAGAGTATTGGCTGGATTCGATCTTGAAGCATTTGGATACTCTTGGTGTGCCTGAGGAGTATCGTGTGGAGTTTGCTGCGTATAAGCTCGAGGGTGGCGCTAACACTTGGTGGAAACAGGCTAAGCGTCTGGAGCGCGGTGGTGATATCAGTTGGGACAGGTTCGAGGAGCTGTTCTATGATCGGTATTTTCCGCAGGGGTATAGAGATGAGAAGGCGGTTGAGTTCTATAGGTTGCAGCAGGGTGATCTGTCAGTTCGGGAGTATAAGGCAAAGTTTAATGAGTTGGCTAGGTTTGCTCCATCAACTGTGGCATCGGAGCGTGAGAAATGTATTAAGTTTCAGGAAGGGCTCAAGGCTCCTATTCAGCGACAGTTGGTTGCTCTACGGCTTAGGAGTTTCAGAGAGCTTGTGTCGTCGGCGATCTCCGTGGAGAATGATTATGTGCAGCATTGTGAGGAACGAGCCAAGGCTTCAGGAGGACCGCAGAGGAGTGGCAGGAAGAGCACCAGTAGTCGTCCAGCTCCGGGGAAAGGCAAGCAAGGTGGTGCGACCAGTGGTAGCAGCAGTTCGTCTGGCAGCGGGCGCAACAATCACTATAGCTTTCATTGTCATTTCTGTCAGCAGCCCGGACATATCAAAAGGAATTGCCCAATCAGGAGTGCTCGTCTTGGATCTCAGACCAAGGAGGATGCCAGTCGTCAGTCTCAGTCTCAGCCTTAGACCCTACCTCCGCCCCTGCAGTACCCGCAGTTACAGTATCCCCAGTTCTCTCCTCAGTAATTCTCATATCCGGCACGGGGGCAGCAGCCGCAGTATTTTCAGCGTAGTGTTCCTCAGTATCGAGCGCCGAGTACAGGTAGCATGCAGTCGTCTGCATCTCAGCAGCATCGGTCGAGTAATCCAGGACCCAGCAATGTCGGTAGAGGGAAAGGAAAGGCGCCAGTGTAGTTTCATGCAATGGCATCTAGAGGGTCAGATTCTCATGCTGGTAACGCGGTTGTCGATGGTACGATCTTGGTTTCTTGATCTCTAGCTCGCATTTTATTCGATACCGGTGCCTCTCATTCTCTCATTTCGAGTTCTTTTGTACATGCCTTGGGATTAGAGATAGAAGAGTTTAATGAACCCCTAGTCGTAACTTCTCCCTTAGGGCGGGTGTGTGTAAATTGTATGTGTAAATCGTGTAAAATAAAGATTAGGGATGAGATTTTGAAAAGTGATTTGATTATACTCCCCATGAGCTCCTATGATGTAATCCTAGGGATGGACTGGTTGTCCAGGTCTAGTGCAGTCGTGGACTGCCAACTTAGAAAAGTGACCCTAGTGTCTGATAGGGGGACGGTGATCACTTACCAGGGTGGTGGTGATTGGTTAATGAGTGAGCATCTCATGAAGTCGTGTCTAGGAGGGCGAAAGATTCTAGGTTGTTGTGCTTTTCTTGCCAACCTAGATTGCGAGCCCTATGTTTCGAGTGGCAGTGTAGCGATTTCGGTGGTTGATGAGTTCGAGGATGTCTTCCCCGACGAGTTGCCAGGATTACCACCGCATCGGGAGATTGTGTTTGGTATCGAGTTGTTTCCAGGGACATCAACGATTTCTATGGCACCTTATCGGATGGCGCCGGTAGAAATGAAGGAATTGAGAAAGCAACTTCAGGAACTTGCTGATAAAGGGTATATTCGGAACAGCACATCTCCGTGGGGAGCACCGGTTTTGTTTGCTAAGAAGCATGATGGGACTCTCAGGTTATGTCTGGATTATCGGCAGCTGAATCGTGTTACGGTAAAGAACAAGTATCCCTTGCCTAGGATTGATGAGTTGTTTGATCAGTTGGGAGGTTCGTGGTACTTCTCGAAGATTGATTTGCGTTCGAGTTATCATCAGCTCAGGATTAAGGAAGAGGATATTCCCAAGACAACTTTTAGGACTCGGTATGGGCACTTTGAGTTCCTGGTTATGTCGTTTGGGTTGACGAATGCTCCGGCAGCTTTGATGGATTTGATGAACATGATATTTAGGCCGTATCTGGATCAGTTCGTGATCGTGTTCATCGATGACATTCTTGTGTATTCTAAGACGTGGGAGGAGCATGAGCAGCATCTTCGGATCGTGCTTCAGACTCTGCGGGAGCACCAGTTGTATGCTAAGAGGGAAAAGTGTGAGTTCTGGTTGACTGAGATCAAGTTTCTAGGTCATGTTATCTCGGAGCATGGTATTTCAGTGGATCCGTCCAAGATTAAAGCTATATTGGGGTGGGAACGACCAAGGAATGTAGCGGAGATTCGCAGCTTCTTAGGTCTTTGCTGGATATTACAGGAAGTTTGTAAAGGATTTTTCTAAGATTACAGCTCCGTTGACGAGATTGATCAAGAAAAATATCAGGTTTGAGTGGGATGAAGATTGTGAGCTTGCTTTTCAGGAATTGAAGAACCGGTTGACTTTCGCTCCAGTGTTGGTTATTCCTAGCAGTGACGAGCCGTATGAGGTTTATGCGGATGCTTTAGGGCGCGGACTTGGATGCGTGTTGATGCAGGATGGACGTGTGGTTGCATACGGATCGAGACAGCTACGACCTCACAAGTGGAATTATCCTACTCATGATTTAGAGCTTGCGGCGGTGATTTACGCGCTGAAGATTTGGAGGTGTTACTTGTATGGAGCATCGTTTCAGGTCTTCTCCGATCACAAGAGTTTGAGGTATCTGTTCACTCAGAGGGATCTTAACTTGAGACAGCGTAGGTGGATCGAGTATATGGAGGATTATGATTTTGCATTGCAGTATCATCCCGGGAAAGCTAATGTGATCACGGACGCGCTTAGCTGGAAGTCTTTAGGGATTCTCGCTTGTTTGGTTTTTGAGGACTGGAGCAGGGATGCGACAATGAGTGAGTATTGGCTACGGTATCATGAACACTGTGATCACGTTTCGGTGTATCATGTGGAAGCGACTCTAGCTCTTGTTCGGATGGTGAAGTAAAGCCAGTGGCAGGATCGGCATTTGCAGGGGATTTGGTCGCGGATTCAGAACGGGGAGCAGTTTGAAGAATGGAGCGTGCATGCAGATGGATCGTTGTACTTTCGGGAGCGTCTTGCAGTTCCAGCTATCACCGAAGTAACGAAAGCCGTTTTGGACGAAGCTCATAGGTCTCAGTTTGCTATTCATCCAGGGAGCACAAAGATGTATCGTGATTTGAAGAGGCAGTATTGGTGGAGAGGCATGAAGAAAGACGTTTGAGAGTACGTGGCCAAGTGTTCGACGTGTCTTCAGGTGAAAGCCGAGCATCAGAAGCCTGCAGGTCAGCTTCAGCCGCTTCCTATTCCAGGGTGGAAATGGGAGCATGTGACGATCGATTTTCTCACAGGTTTGTCGAGGACGGAGCAGCGGCATGATGCAGTTTGGGTCGTGGTTGACAGGTTGACGAAATCGGTGCATTTCATTCCATTTAGGTCGACGTGTTCTAGGAAGGTTCTCGGAGAGTTGTATCTACAGAACATTGTGAGGTTGCATGGGGTTCCTTTGTCCATCACCTCTGATCGAGACACCAGGTTTAATGCTAAGTACTGGAGGAGTTTTCAGGAGACTTTAGGTACAGATTTGAACTTCAGTATGGCGTTTCATCCTCAGACTGATGGGCAGTCAGAGCGGGTTATTCAAGTTCTCGAGAATATGTTGCATGCCTGTGCATTGGACTTCGGCGGGAACTGGAAGCAATGTTTGCATTTGGCGGAGTTCGCGTACAACAACAGTTATCAGGCGAGTATTGCTATGGCACCGTTTGAGGCATTGTATGGGCGACCGTGTCGATCACTTGTGTGTTGGGCCGTGCCGGAAGATAGAGTTATTCTTTGGCCGGATGAGATCCGTGATAGCAACGGGAAAGTCACGGTGATTCGAGATCGGTTGAGGGCAGCTCAGAGTCGTCAGAAGAGTTACACGGATAGAAGACGTAGACCCTTAGAGTTCGCAGTTGGAGATTTCGTTCTCTTGAGGGTATCGCCTTGTAAGGGAACTATGCGGTTCGGGGTGAGTGGGAAGCTCGTGCCAAGGTATATTGGGCCGTTCGAGATCACTCAGCGTGTTGGTGTGGTCGCTTATCGGCTTGATCTTCTGCCCGAACTTTCTCATGTGCACGATGTGTTTCATGTGTCAATGCTCAGGAAGTGTCCGCCTGAGCAAGGTAAGATAGTTTCATTCCGCGATGTGCAGGTTCATGAAGATACGGCGTATGAAGAAGTGCCGATTCAGATTATCCACCGGAAGGTGATTAGCTTGCGTCGTCGTGAGATACCGTTGGTAAAAGTCGTGTGGCAGCATCATGGGGTTGATGAAGCCACTTGGGAGCTAGAGTCGAGTATGCGGGAATTGTATCCACATTTGTTTTGTTTCTGAAATGAGTTGTGAATTTCGAGGGCGAAATTTCTTTTAAGGGTGGAGAGTTGTAACGCCCCGAAATTTATTTAATGTTAATGTAATGTAAATGATGAATTAGTGTGCCAAAACTAATGTTTTAACAATAATTTGATTATTGGGTTGGATTTTGAATTTTTGGTTGTTTTGTTAATTTGGTGAATCCAAATGATTTCTTATTGTTTTAAAATGATGTTTTGAGTTTTAAAACACAACAATTTGTAAAATGTTAAAAATACTCCGTTTTACAAAACCATGGGCGGCACATGGTTTTCGCATAGTAAAACCGCCCACCGATTTCTCTATTTATTCTCTCTCTTCCTCCTCTCTCCTCACTCTCCCTGATCTCTCTCTCTCTCCTCTCTCCCACCCGTGAGCTCTCTCACTCTCTCCCTCTCGGCTTCTCTCATTTTCTCTCAATTCTCTCTCAAAATTTTTGAAAGAAATTCAAATCCAAGCTTCGGGTTAGCAAGGAGGAAGCTCGGGGACGTGATTTAGCAACTGAGAACGCGGATTGAAGCTTCGATTCGAGGTTAGTTTTGAAATTTCTAAACTTTTTCCAAAATTTTCAATTTTGTGCAATTTTGAAATCTAGGTTTGTTTAAGCCTAGAAAACCTTGGATTTGAGTTAAATGAACTTAGAACAACTAGAATCCAAGCTTAGATTGAAGAAAAACGGATTTGATTCAAGATTTTTCATTTTTCCTCATTTTTCCTTATTTTTGGATTTTTAAGATTTTTGTGTTTGAATCTTGTTTGAATGTGTTCAAAAGTGTCTAAACATGTTTTTCTATCATCTATGAATGTTTTCTATGCCTGGGATTTGAGAAAAACAGGTTAGAATCAAGATTTGTGTTTTGGGGATCGAGAAACCCGTGGCTAGAATTTCTGGGTTTTCCCAGTTCGGCAGGCCGGAATAGGGATCGGCAGGCCAGTGTTCTTCCGTCCGGCAGGCCGAACCTGGGGAAATGACCGGCTGACCGAACTTTGTTTCCGGCAGGGCGAACTATGCAGTTCGGCAGGCCGAAGCAGGGAGTCCGACAGGCCGACCGAGGCATAGAAAATTTTGTGATTTTTACCCGTTTCCACTGTTTTGAACCCTGATTTAAATTCCAACCTTATAGAATGATTTTAATGATACAAATGGCACACTAGGACATCATGAAATGGTTAGTAACATAGAATGTCTCGAACTAGATATTGATCGACTTAGTTTGTATCTAGGATCGTTCGTGGTTCCGTGGAGCTAACGTATAGCGGATCGGGATTACGGTGTGGGGCACCTGCATGAGTATTGAGGTAGGACTTCTACCCCACTTCTTTGGTAGCCTGTTTTGAAATGATTTGGATTTGAAAAGGGTTTCTATTAAAATGTTTTCAACGATTGTTTGAAAAATGGATTTATCGGTTATATTTTGATATTCCGTGAACTGAAATGAATTTCCTAATGAATGTAAATGACAACACTCGGTAATTGGGTTTGAATGATAATGATAATAGACATATAGGCATGATGCCATATCAGAGATCGGGTCGTGTAGCGATCGACCTTGGGGGCAGGTCCCGAAACCCAGCTGGGCCACTACGGTGGTGATGTTATTATGGTTTGCCTAGGAAAAAGAAACTGATATTTCTGGTTGTCCAAGTAAACTGTTCTGGGTAAGAATGACTTTACTCAAATTTATTCATTTAAAGGTTCTTTTAAATGACTCCTGAATAATGACCTGTTTCTTTAAATTAAATTATTTTTATAAAACATAGTCCTACTGAGCCTTTCGCTCACGTTTTATTTGTTTTAAATTTTCCTCCTCTAGGTGGTTTCCCATTTAGGTTTGGAGAGGATTCTTCGGACCGAACTCAGGAGCAATAGGAGGATTAATTTATATTTTGTATCATTTAATCAAGGCATGTAAGATTTAACTTTATTTGTATCCTGGACTGTGATTGTATTTATGATATTGTCAGTACCATGTGTGTGCACAAGTTGTGGGTTGTGGAACCCATACTCGCGGTTTTATTATTTTAATATTTATTCATTTAATGTTTTAAACTGTCTAATGTATATGAACTCTTATTAAAGTGTTTTAATGAATCCCACCTTTTATACTTAATTCAACCCCCTTAAACTCTGGATTTTAATTAAACTCTCTTTTAATTAATTTAAATAATCTGCCACGTCACCTCCCGTACTCTGGGGCGTGACAGCTATCGGATTCACTGCCAAATCAATCTCAACCGTCCGAGGAAGAGACGCGTGTCAACGCGTCATCCGGTGCGTCAGCAGAATCTCAGAGTACAGTCCACGTGTTGAAATCTGATTGGCGCGTGCCTTACACGCGCCGACAAAGCTGCAGGCGAGGCAGGGGAGTTGTAGGCCGTCTCTGCTCGCGTGTGGGTGAGTCCACGCGCAGCTGTTCTTCCAGCCGTTGGGTGCAATGACCAAGACAAATCTGACGGTCCAAAATTGCGTCCCATTGGTCCCACCTGGGCCCATTCTCGAATGCCTCTGCCAGCCATTGGATCGCGCGTTCAACGGGTCAGATTGCGCCTGTTCGTGCTACCATGACCTACGAAGCACAGCATCCCAAACTAAAATTCGCATATCAAAGAACGCGGATCAACACAGAAGTGAAGAAAATTTTTAATTCTCGCGAATCTCGTGAATCATAATGGGGGGGGGGGGGGTGGGTTGCTCCTGCCTTAGAAAAGAAAAGAAAATAATAATAATAAAAAAAATCTGAAATAGTGAAATATTTTCACTATAAATAAGGGGCTCTCCCCCCCTCATTCGCACAACACCTCAAGGCCTTCGGGTCTCCCTTTCCCCTTCTCCTATTTTTTTCCTTTTCCCTTTTTTTTTTATCTCTTAGGTAAAATATATATATATATATATATGTTTAATTTAGTGTAGAGAGTCTGGTGAGGCAGAGAAATGATCTTGTATGCGTAATACTCTGGTATGGGTTTTAACTCTATATCTGTATTGTAATGCTTATATTTTTGTAGAATAAATTATATCTTTATGTTTTTAATAATTATTGTTACTATTGTTATGCTGCCAATTTTTACATAAATTCAGTCATGCTTTCTTTATGTAATTTAATTGTGTTGCATAATTAATATTAATAATCCTAAAGTCATGCTCATTTGTTAAGTTGAGTTTCTGCTGCATTGTAGACATAGACTGGCACAGTAAATGCTTGGTAATTCTTGATTTATTGTAGACAGAGGATGACATAGTGTATTCTTAAACCAATTAATAAGTCGAGGTTCTGTTGAAATTAACGCAATAATTTATTCCATAAAAATATATTAATTTTGATTTGTTATTATCTTTTCTATCTTAAAATTATGTTAATTATAATTGAGTGACATCGGTTATAATTTTCATAATTAGTGCACCAAATCATTAGTGACAAATGATTATTTTGCTAGCTTTTATAGGAAAACCCTTACTGCATTATGGCTTGCTATGTTGTCGATTTAGGTTGACCTATATAATTAGTAAAATGTGCTTGCAATTAATGAGAAAAGATATAAAAAATCAAATGCTTTAGATAATTATTAATTAGAATTAAAATTCCATATCAGTTGCAAAACATACAAGGGATTCTCAAAGCTTCACCATTTTAATTTTATATTTTAAATTTTGAATTAAAAAATTACAAAAATATTTCTTTTACTGTTACACTTTGCTCTGAAAAACCGCTTGCCTTTTTGAACGTTTATTTTTAACAATCTCTCGAGTTACAAATTTTCACCTCCCTGTGGATACGACAACTTTTTCTATACTACAAACGTCCACCGTTTATAAAGAATAAACATTTTTTGGGGCGTTACCACCAACACCACCCATATAGTTGAAGGGATTTTGGTTGTGGATGTAAACTTTAGGGTGCAGTGCTTGCCCATTTAAGGCTAAAGCTTTTACCTTGTGTAACCTTATTGGGCAGAATGTTTTTGCCTTATGCCTTGGAGTAGCCTTATGCAATCCTATTGGGCATAGAGCTTTTAGGCCCTTTTGTCTAGGAGTATAATGCTTTGAAGCCATCTTGGCTCTATTTGTTGAAAAAAATAGTGCGCAGCAGAATTTTAAAAATTTTTATATTAAAGTATTTTTCAAAACACAAGTTTGACACGTTATGTGCATAAATTAACCAGATCTTACTAACCTTTATGTGCCAAAAAGCTCCTACAATAAGTGAAGAGAAGTAAAGTTCCAAAAGGACCTCAACCAACTGGCCTTCTTTGCTATTCTCTATCCATGATCGGAGTGAGTGTGGGCTCACACATACAGCTCTTCCACCAAGTGACTTTCCTTCCAACCAATTGAGAGAACCCAAAGCTAGTGTTCATGATTTGTAAACAAGAGCTCCTAGGGAGTTTTAGAATCTCACTATCAAAGTTTCACTCTTAATCTCTCAACTGATCTAAATAATAATGAGACTCAAGACCTACTCAACTTTTATAGAAGTTAGGCCCAGGAGTCAGTCCTTATCAGATAATGCCACAAAATTCGAATCAGAATCAAATTCGGATCAATATCTGATGAAATTCATATGAAAATACGTGATCTTTTTATCTTGCGGTTGGCATGCCAATCTGTCTAATCGACATGCCGAACTTACCCTATCAATACGCCAAACCTGAGGATCGGCATGCCAAACTGTCGATAAAAATTTCAGCGAATCTTTTATTTTCCACTTGAGATTCTATAGGATAAAGTCTCAGTTTTAATTCAAATAACCCAATAGAAAAGTTATCTAATTAAAACAACTTTATTTAGATAATCTCTAGGAAAATAAATGATTCCTAATAATTCAACATGTTTATCTTGAATTAATTCAAAATTAATCCAACCGATAAACAGACATGAATTATCTGATCTCGATAATTCAACAAGTTTATCTTGAATCAATTTTGTCAGAAATTAATTTAACCGATAAACAAACATGAATTATTTGGTTGTTTTGAATTTTAGCCAATATGATAAATCTGACATAAGTCACCAATTATTAGAAAAACACACCGTATCGTTACAAGATTTTGTGAGCTAGCAAAGGGGGCCTGATGGACTTATATAGTTTAAGCTCTCGATAATTATGAAACCTAATATCCTAGATATACATTTCATAATTATCAACTCCAACGCTACTCCACTAAAAGCTTAGAGCTACACTCTCAAACTATATAGAATTACAAAGCCCATATAGCTAAGTCTCCATGACATATCCTAATGTATCATATCCCCATAGGATTATCCATAATCGGCTTAAGGACAAGTCCTGTCTTACCTTCTTGATTATTTTTATCTTACGTTCCATTATCTCACTATCATAAAACTTACCATCTAAAGACAGTATACCATTCGGTTACACCTATGTTTCCAAATGGTTGAGCACTCTAGTTTTCCAATTACAAGATAACTCATACAAGAGGATATCACTACTCCTAAAGAGGAGATATGGATTCCATATCTATGAAAAATAGGCTTACACTATCAAGAGTAATGTCTCCAATGTACCGGCATGCGTACTACTATTAAAATGTGGGTGTCTCCTTTTGGTACATCAAAAGACACAAGTCAAGACAATAGCCCACTTTCATCTCAGGATTAAGATACAATACAAATGATTGTTTAAAGTGAATCGATTTGCTGAGATAGAATTATTAATCCAAATCAATTCACTTTCAGTCCTGATTTAACACATCGTCACCTATGACAATGTGCCAATGTTTTTATTTGTGGAGTCCACCTCCAATGGCCAAGACAAACCATCTCCTAATAGGGATATAGACAACATAACAATCTTTACATGAATAAAGCGCCCAACTTTATTCCCTCGATTGCAGATTTATGATTTAGACCATCACCTTAAGAATTGTGTCTTTCACATAATCTGTCCATCATATGCCCAATTCTTAAAGGTTTAGACCGACAGTCTCAGACTATTGTTTGTTTAATATACATTCAACAAATATGAACATAAAGAGGACAAGATTTGATATATAAATAATGAATAAATTCTTTATTGATAAAAATGTCTCCAAAAACATATTACATTTTTACTCTCTAGGGCATACACGTCTTACAATCTCCCACTTGCACTAAGTGAGTAAATATGACAAATCTCGCATCTCCATAGCTTCCACATGCCTCTTGAAGACTCTCCTAGTAAGTGTCTTTGTGAATGGATCAGCTAGATTGTCCTCTGACATGATTTTGCACACCGTGACATGCCCGCCCTCGACGATGTCCTTTATGACATGATACTTTCAATCAATATGCTTACTCTTCTTGTGAAATCTTGGTTCCTTGGTCTTAGCTGCCGCCGCACTATTATCATAGTATAGTGATACCGCCTTATCCATACTAAAACTATCACAAGATCCCCAAAGAACTTGCGGAGCCACACTACTTCTTTCAAAGCATCACTAGCTGCCACATACTCGGCCTCTATCATTGAATCCGAAGTGCAATCTTGCTTCACACTTCTCCAACTGATGGCACCTCCGCCTAGAGTTAACACAAAACTCGAAGTCGATCTCCTAGAATCCAAACAGGATTAGAAATCCAAATCAGTATATCCTAAAAGAGTTAAGTCCTCATCTGAATATACAAGCATTTACCCTTGAGTCCTTCTAAGGTACTTAAACATATGCTTATCTGTAACCTAGTGGTTTGGTCTCGAATCTACCTGAAATTGACTTACTATCCCAACCGCATAACAAATATTCGGTCATATGCAAAGCATGGCATATGTGAAACTACCCACTGCTGAAGCATAAGGCACCTTCTTCATGTATTCTTTTTCTTCCTCAGACTTTGGAGCATCTTTTTTAAAAAGAGTAATTCCAGACCTAGATGGCTGCCCACCTTTCTAATAATCCTATATTGCAAACCTCTTGAGAATTTTATCTACATAGCCAGCCTGGGACAAAGCTATCATTTTGTTCTTCCTGTCCCGGAAGATCTGGATATTGAGAATAAAATTAGCCTCACCCAAGTTTTTCAAGTCAAACTGCTTGGTCAACCATAATTTGACCGATGACAATGCCTCAATGTCATTGCCAATTATCAGAATGTCATCTACATAGAGCGGTAGAAAAACAACTTTCCCATCCTTAATGTGTTTATCACACATGGTTCATCCACATTTTGTGAGAACCCATAAGTCTTGATCACTTGATCAAATCTTATGTTCCAAGAACAGGAAGCCTGCTTAAGTCCATAAATTGACTTTAGCAGTTTACAAACCTTACCCTCTTGAACCTTGACCTTGAACCCATCGGTTGTTCCATTTCGAAAAGCCGACTTGACATCCATCTGCCAAATCTCATAATCGTGAGAGACAACTATGGACAAGAGAATACGGATGGACTTCAGCATGGGCAGAGGCAAAAAAGTTTTCTCGTAATCGATTCGTTTCTTTTGTGTGTAACCCTTAGTTATCAGTCTAGCCTTAAAGGTTTCAACCTTTCCATCCACTCCTCTTTTTCTCTTGTAGATCCACTTACACACTATGGATTTTACCCCTTCAGGAAGAGCCATAAGCTCCTAGACCTGATTAATCTCCATAGACTTCATCTCTGTGTCGATGGCCTCTGTCCAGAGTTTCAAATCAGCATCCTCCATAGCCTCTACATAAGTATAAGGATCCCTATCATGTTCATCCGGTTCAGCCAAGAATGCTTCCCCATTGAACATATGCCTCTCAGGTTGACGCCCAATCCTCCCACTACGCCGAAGCCCCTTAGGTTATTGTTCAAGTTTGTTTGGTTTTTCTACTCTAATCAGAATGGTTTTATTCGGAACCTCTAGAGTGATTGGATCACTCCTTAACTCCTCAAGCACCACTTTGCTTTGAGGCTTAAAGTCATCCATGTAACTCTCCTCAAGGAAAGTTGCATTAGTTGAAACCACGACTTTATTTTCCTTTGGGTTATAGAAATAAGCCCCTTTAGTCCCTTTTGGATATCCTACAAACATGTAAACTTTCGAATGTGCTTCCAACTTATTCGCATCCTTAAACAGGACATGTGCTGGACATCCCCATAAGCGAATATGGTTTAAGGATGTCTTCCTACCTGTCCACAACTCGTGAGGAGTTTTAGGGACCGATTTTGAAGGCATGCTGTTCAAAATATAACATACGGTTTGTAGTGCATATCTCCAAAAGGATAAGGCAATGATGAATAACTCATCATGGACCTTACCAAATCTAACAAAGTCCTATTTCTTCTCTTCGCCACTCCATTCTGCTGCGGAGTGCCCGAAACTGTCAAATGAGATAAAATCTCATTCTCTAATAAGTGTCTTAAAAACTCATCAGAAAGGTACTCTCCACTTCGATTGGATCGAAGTGTCTTTATGGGTCTACCCAATTGCTTTTCCACTTCTGCCCAAAACTCCCTGAACTTGTCAAAATTTTTGCTTTTGTGTTGCATCAGGTACACATACCCATACCTTGAGTAATCATCAATAAAAGTGACAAAGTACTCATACCCTCCTCGTGCTCGGATGTTCATCGGTCCACAAATATCACTATGCACAAGTTCTAGAACCCTTTGACCCTATTGTCCTTAGAGCCGAATGGTCTTTGGCATTTTACCTTCCAAACAAGATTAACATTGAGGTATAGATTCTACCTTCAAGTGACTTAAAGGTACATCCCTTACCATTCTTTGAATCCTATTCAGGTTAATATGACCAAAGCGTAAATGTAAAAGATAAGTCTTATTAGAGTGAGAAGTTTTAAGTATTTTAGAGTTATTATCATTCAACTCAACATTAAGCAGTAAGTCCATCTTAGGTTTGATAAAATATAGTTTATTTTGCATCCATCCAGAACAGATAAAGGATTTGTTTTTACGAATCACCATTTTATTATTAAAAGAAACCACATGGATGTCTTTAAATAAACAAGCTATAGAAATTAAATTCCTTTTAAATTTAGGAACATAAAAACAATCTCACAAAATTAAATTCGTATAATTATCAAAATAAAGATGGACGTCTTCCACTGCTTCTGCTAAGACCAAGGATCCATCACCCATCCGAAGCGTGAAGTCTTCATGAAGCAGACTTCTCATTTCTTTGAATCCCTGCAGAGAAACACAAACATGATTAGTTGCACTAGAATCTATGACCCAAATGTCACTAGATTCTTCAACTAAATAAGTTTCTAAATATATAAGATCATACCTACCTCCTTTGGAAAGGAAGTCCTTGCAATGCTTCTTTATGTGCCCGACCTTCCCGTAGAAGAAGCACTTAAGCTTTTTTAGGTTCTTCTTCTTTTTCTTCTTGCTCTTATTGTTAACAAGAATAGAAGACTTCCTATTTTTGGCCCGTTGCTTCTTTCCATTCCCTGAGTTGGGATTGTAACCAGAAGTAGCTACTAAATTGGCCTCGCTAGCAGCAGGAGACTCCCTGATCAGCAGTTAGAACTCTTGTAATTGTTTCATTAATTCTGTTAAGGTTATATCCCGCCTATTGCTTAAATTAAATGTAGCTCTAAACGGAATAAATTCCTTTGACAAAGTCTCAAAAACCATAGTCATTTGAGTTTTAGCATCAATGTTGGCTCCATTGGTTTATGCCTCAGCGAGGTAACCCATGATCAATATCATGTGCTTCTTTACAGATGTCCTCGACCTTTGCTTACAGTTTAAGAGTTTCCAAGCGCCCCTTGCTACTTAGTTAAGACTTGGTCTCCAAACATGTCTTCTAGATTATCCAAGATCTACTTAGTAGTCTCATAATCCTCATGTTGAGCCTGCAGCACATTATTCATGCTAGCTATAACATAGTAGCAGGCCTGACTGTTTGTATCTTTCCAGCAATTGTACACTTGGAATTGCTCATTAGTGGAGTCTTCCATAGGCTTGGGAGGACAAGGGGTTGTCAACATGAATTTTAGTTTCTCAAAGGAGAGGACAATATCTAGGTTTCGTTTCCAATCATTATAATTCTCTCTGGTTAATTGGTTTTTGTCAAGTATCGAAGATAAAGTGTTTTTAGATATTTTTAATCTATAATAAAGAATCATATACCAAACATAAGCAAACATATCATAATCATTTAGTAAGATAACACAATCATACAAATGTGTTTATGTGTCAAAACCTTGAAAATATCACAACCTTACAACGATAATTCCCAACTCAAAATTCAACAAGCTCCTAGGGGAGTTATACCAAGTTCAATCATAAATACGAATCCCCTCCTGATTAATATATGCCATCCATGGCCCATATGATCCAGCATATATTAATAATCGTTTCTTTGGCCATTAATTTTATTAACAGAGCTCCTCAGTGTTTAACCATCGTTTTAATATTTTATCCATGATTTATAATCACCACCTAGAGGTGTGCAACCATAAATCATGCTAAAATACCTTATTGTCTTGGAGATCCAATCTGATACATGATAGAAATCCCTTCTTAGGGGTGGGACCACCATGTTCTTCCTATGGACCAACGATGGAGGCCTTAGGTCCTCTCTTTGAAAACATTCTCCCACTCAATCTTTTGAAATCAAGGTTTTGCTTTAAAAGACATGCATGAACAATTTTAAATGAGCGGCATTCCCTATTCTATATGGCATGTTATCAATATACATGGAAAATCATATTATAATGCAGACAAGCAAAGCAATCAAGCAAAGCTACAAGCAAAATAATAATAAATAACCATAATATTATGGTTCCACCCTAGAGAATAGAAAACAAAGACTACAAGAAAATAATCAAAACATGTTATCGATTCTTCATCCTTGAATCTCTAAGCTGTATCTTTCTTCATGCAATGCCCATCCATAAGTCTTCAATTCCGTATGAATCGAATACTTCATATTTCTGGTCATATCCAAATTTAATGTTTCTCAGAATTGTCCCAAAAATAAAATTAAAACTGCACCGAAAACTACACATTTTCTAAAAAAATTTTTAGCTTTTTGCCGGCAAGCAAATCTAGGTGATTGTCCTACCGGTCATGACCCTCCGGTCTACCAATCTTCACAAATTAGCCTGCCGAGTCATGACAGATCGGCCTGTCGAACTAGAAGTTTGGCCTGTTGCTAGAGCCTCCTGATTTTTGTCCCACTGACGGCCTGTCGGACCTCACGTCTGGCCTGTTGCTCTGCAACCATCGGCTTGCCGAACTCTCACCGACCGATCATAAATCACCCTTTTCAGAAAATACAATTTTTAATGCAATTCATCAATTTTATTCTTCAACAATCCAAAAACATAAAATTAGAGACTCATGAAATACCTAGGAGCACCATCATCTATCTTCTAGATTTACCTTCTAATTCTGTTTTCTCCGAACGATTATTTAATTATAAAATTCTTACAAATTTAAATTTAAATAATAATTTATAGACGGAGATGATAGTCTGCCATCTAATTACATGAAAAACCTAGATACACATTCTAACCTCTAAGGAACCATAACCGGTATAAATTAATTAATTAATAATTAATTAAATAATAATTTAATCAACCATAGTTAATTAATAGACATTTACCATTAATCCATGACAACATAAAATTATATAGAAACCCTAGAGTGTCAACTCTTTATAGAATTAAATTCAAGCATAGGAGAGATTAAGATCACATAATTTACACATATAGTATGATCACAAACTTGTAAATTTACATAAAAACCATGGCTCTGATACAAATTGTTGGAAAAAATAGTGCACAACAGAATTTTAAAAATTTTTATATCAGAGTATTTTCCAAAACATAAGTCTGACACGCTATGTGCATAAATTAACCAGATTTTACTAACCTCTGTGTGCCGAAAAGCTCCAACAATTAGTGAAGAGAAGTAACATTCTAGAAGGACCTCAACCAACTGGCTTTCTTTGCTATTCTCTATCATGATTGGAGTGAGTATGGGCTCACACGTATATCTCTTCCACTAGGTGACTCTCCTTCCAACAAATTGAGAGAACCTAAAGCTAGTGTTCATGATTTGTGAACAAGAGCTCCCAAGAAGTTTTAGAATCTCACTATTAGAGTTTCATTCTTAATCTCCCAATTGATTTAAATAATAATGAGACTCATTCCCTTTTATAGAAGTTGGGCTTAGGAGTCAGTCCTTATCAGATAATGCCTCAAAATTTGAATCAAAATCAAATTTGGATCAATATTTGATGAAATCCGCGTGAAAACACGTGATCTTTTTATTGCTCGATCGGCATGCCGATCTGTCTAACAGGCATGCCAAACTTGCCTCATCGGCAGGTCGAACCTGTGGGTTGGCATGTCGAACTGTAGATAAAAATCTCAACGAATCTTTTATTTTTCAACCAAGATTCTAAAAGATAAAGTCTTAGTTTTAATTCAAATAACCTAATAGAAAAGTTATATAATTAAAACAACTTTATCTAATAGTGATGAATTAAGAGTTTCACTCTTAATCTAGGAAAATAAATGAATTCCTAATAATTCAACAAGTTTATCTTGAATTAATTCGAAATTAATCCAACTGATAAACAGACATGAATTATCTTATCTCGATAATTCAAAATGTTTATCTTGAATCAATTTTGTCACAAAATTAATTCAACCGATAAATAGACATGAATTATATGATTGTTTCAAATTTTAGCCAATATGATAAATCTGACATAAGTCACCAATTATTAGAAAAACACACCGTATCGTTACAGGATTTTGTGAGCTAGCAAAGAGGGCCTGATGGACCTATATAGTTCAAGCTCTCGATAATTATGAAATCCAATATCCTAGATATACATTTCATAATTATCAACTCCTATGCTACTCCACTAAAAGCTTAGAGCTGCACTCTCAAACTATATAGAATTACAAAGCCCATATAGCTAAGTCTCCATGACATATCCTAATGTGTCGTATCCCCATAGGATTATCCATAATCGGCTTAAGGACAAGTCCTGTCTTACCTTCTCGATTATTTTTATCTTACGTTTCATTATCTCACCATCAAAAACCTTATCATCCAAAGACAATATTCCATTCGGTTACACATATGTATCTAAATGGTTGAGCGCTCAAATTTTTCAATTATAGGATAACGCATATAAGAGGATATCACTAATCCTAAAGAAGAGCTATGAATTCCATATATATGAATAATGGGTTTATGCTATCAAGAGTTATGTCTCCAATGTACTGGCATGCGTACCACTATTAAAATATGGGTGTCACCTTTTGTTACATCAAAAGACACAAGTCAAGACAATGGGCCCACTATTCATCTCAGGATCAAGATATAATAAAATAATTGTCTAAAGTGAATGGATTTGCTGAGATAGAATTATTAATCCAAATCAATTCACTTTTTGTCTTGATCCAACACATCGTCACCTATGACAATGTGCCAATGTTTCTATTCATGGAGTTCACCTCCGATGGCCAAGACAAACCATCTCCCAATAGGGATATAGACAACATTATAATCTTTACATGAATAAAGCGCTCAACTTTATTTCCTCGATTGCAGATTTTGTGATTTAGACTGTCACCTTAAGAATCGTGTCTTTCTTATAATCTATCCATCATATGCTCAATTTTTAAAGGTTTAGACTGACAGTTTTAGACTATTGTTTGCTTAACATACATTCAACAGATATGAACGTAAAGAGGACAAGATTTGATATATAAATAATGAATCAATTCTTTATTGATAAAAATGTTTCCAAAAATATATTACATTTTTACTCCTTAGGGCGTACACGTCTAACGCTCTTGCCCCCCATGTCAAATTTAGAGCAACTTTAGTGTTTGAAATTTTTATAATTTAGATACAGAGATTCTAGTAATTGGGAAGCAACTCCTGTGGAGTTCTCTTTAAGATTAATAAAGATGATAGTTATATTAATGGTAATAAAGTCATAGATGCTTAGCATTCCATAGATGCTCGCCACATCAACCCATTATTGATTCCAACATATAGGTCCTTGGCTTATGACGTATCAGACTTTGTAAGGGCCTTTTCAATTTGGGTCCAGAGTTCCAACATTTCTTAGTTTTGTGTTAGCAGTTACCCTTCTTAAAATTAAGTCTTCAATGGCATATCTTCTTCCCTTGACCTTTCTGTTGTAATATCTCGTTGTCCTTTATTGATAAGTTGCAAGGCGCATTTGCAAGTCGATCCTTCTTTCTTCTAGCAGGTCAAGCTTGGCGTCCATGAGTTTGGTGTTTTCTTGCTCATTGTACCCCATTACTCGACTAGTTAGGGTAATCAACTCTACTAGCAGGATTGCTTCAATGCCATAAGTGAGGGAGAAGAGAGTCTCACCCGTAGTAGTTCTACTTGTGGTTCTATAAGCCTATAATATCTTAGGCAACTATTTTGCCCATCACCCGTTAAGGTCATCTAGGCATTTCTTTAGCATGTGCTTGATGATTTAATTAACTTTATCGACCTGTCCATTTGCCTATAGATAAACAATGACCGAGAAGTTCTTATGGATGCCGAGGTCATCATAGAATTTCCTTGATCTTTAGTGAGTACTTTCAACCCTTCATCTTTAGTGAGGCAGCGGAGAAGATGGATGGAATTACCTCGATGGTAGAGCATATTGTCGTGGAGCAAGTAGGGTGTCAAATTGTAACGAGTCCTTTTGGCTTCTAAAGGATAAGGGGGGTAGTTCTCCTTTCAAGAGGTATGAGATTATAGGAGTCATCTAATTCTCCCTTTGGTCTACCACCATCACACCCTTGGCCTCTTTTTGTTGGACAGTGGGAACTTTTAGAATTTCCACAAGGACAACTCTTAATAGCTCTGAATCTTTAGACGTGGCGAGGTTAGCTAGCGTATCTGCATTGCTATTTTCAGTACATGGTATCTGCTTGACTTTCCAAGACCAGAACTTGGTAAGTTCTTCTTTGACCTTCCATAAGTATTTGAGCATCGTCTCATCTTATGCCTTATAGTCCTTTGAGATCTAGTTCACAACGAGCTGAGAATTGCCATAAATCCTCAAGGGATCGGCCTTTAGATGGCAGGCGAGCTTTAATCCCACAAGCAATGCTTTGTATTTGGCCATGTTAATCAAGGCTTTAAATTTGAACCTTGTTGCCACTGTGATCTTGTGGTTCTAAGGGCTCACTAACATAACCCTTGCGCCTGCACCATGCTCGTTTGAGGAATCATCGACGTATAACTCCTACTTCAACTTGTTTTAGTCTACTTCCTTCTCAACTTCTCTTAGCCATGTTGTGAACTCAGCTACCAAGTTGGCTAAGGCTTGCTCTTTGATTGTTGTTCTAGGCTTATACTCGATGTCATATTGACTTAGGTCAACTAACTATTTCAACAGTCACCTAGAGGTCTTTGGTTTTTGTAGTGCTTGTCTCAAGGGGTAGTTTGTTAACACTACTACCTTGTGCTTTAGGAAATACCTCTTCAATGTCATAGTTGATATAATTAGGGCCAAGGCAAGCTTTTCCATTTTGGGATACTTTGTCTCCATATCGAGCAATTGCTTGTTTGTATAATAGGCTGGCAATTGGGTCTTTCCTTCTTGTCTAATTAGTACAGAGTTTATAGCATGAGGTGAGATGGCCAAATAAATCTACAAGGTTTCCCCCAATAGAGCTTTAGAAAGTAGAAGGGGCTCTCCCAAATAGCCTTTTAGGTGTCTAAATGCATCATTGCATTTCTCTACAATTTAAAGGGTTTTCTTCCTCTTAGGATGTTGAAGAATGGCATGCAATTATCGATTGCTCTAGAGATAATGCAGTTAAGTGCTGCCACATATCCTGTAGGCTTTTGTACCTCCTTGGGCTTCTAAGGGGCTTCCATGTCTAACAAAGCTTGGATTTTTTCTGGGTTAGCCTCTATTCTTCACCTACTAACTATAAATCCCAGAAATTTCCTTGATCCTACATTGAATGCGCATTTAGAGGGTTAAGCTTCATTTTGTATATATACCAAATCTTGTCCTCTTTACGTTTATATTTGTTGAATGTATGTTGAGCACACGGTAGTCTAAGACTGTCGGTCTAAACCTTAAGAATTGGGCATATGATGGACTGATTATGCGGAAGACACGATTCTTAAGGTGACGGTCTAAAACATATGATCCGCAATCGAGGGAATAAAGTTGGGCGCTTTATTCATGTAAAAATAATTATGTTGTCTATATCCCTTTAGGGAGATGGTTTGTCTTAACCATCAGAGTTGGACTCCGTGAATAGAAACATTAGCACGTTGTCATAGGTGACGATGTGTTGGATAGGGACATAAAGTGAATTGATTTGGATTAATTATTCTATCTCGGCAAATCAATTCACTTTATATAGTCATTTGTATTGTATCTTAATCCTGAGATGAATAGTAGGCCCATTGTCTTGACTTGTGTCTTTTGATGTACCAAAGGGTGACTCCCACATCTCAATAGTGGTATGCATGCTGGTACGTTGGAGGCATGACTCTTGATAGCGTAGACTTGTTATTCATAGATATAGAATCCATAGCTCCTCTTTAGGAGTAATGATATCCTCTTATATGCGTTATCCTATAATTGGAAAAATAGAACGCTCAACCATTTGGATACATAGGTGTAACCGAATGGTATACTGTCTTTGGATGGTAAGTTTTCTAATGGTGAGATAATGGAACATAAGATAAAAATAATCAGGAAGGTAAGACAGAACTTGTCCTTAAGCCGATTATGGATTTTCATATGGGGATACGATACACTTTGATATGTCATGGAGACTTAGCTATACGAGCTTCGTAATTCTATAAAGTTTGAGAGTGCAGCTCCAAGCTTTTAGTGGAGTAGCATTGGAGTTGATAATTGTAAAATGTATATCTAAGATATTGGGTTTCACGCATATCTTATCAGATATTGATCCGAACTTGATTCTGTTTTGAATTTTTGAGACCTAATCTGATAAGGACTGACCCCAGGACCAATCGCTATATAAAGGAAGTGAGTCTCATGATTTACTCAGATCAATTTGAGAGATTAAGAGTGATACTCTTCTGGTGAGCATCTGAAAACTCCCTGAGAGCTTTTGTTCGCAAATCACAAACACTAGCTTTGGGTTCTCTCGATTGGTTGGAAGGAGAGTCACCGGTGGAAGAGCTGTACGTGTGAGTCCACACTCACTCCGGTCGTGGATAGAGAATAGCAAAGATGACTAGTTGGTTGAGGCTCTTCTAGAACGTTACTTCTCTTCACGGATTGCGGAGGTTCTTCGGCACATAGAGGTTAGTAAGATCTGTTTAATTTATACATATAGCATGTCAAACTTGTGTTTTGGAAAAGTACTCTAATGTTAAAAAAATTTTTAATTTTCGCTGTGCACCTCTCACCTAAGAGGTATATGTTCAATGGGAAAGTCTTCTTGGCTGAATCAGATGAACATGATAGGGATCCGTATACTTACGCAGAGGCTATGGAGGATGTTGATTCAAAACTCTGGACAGAGGCCATGAACATTGAGATGAAGTCTATGGAGACTAATCGGGTCTAGGAGCTTGTGGATCTTCCCGAAGGGGTAAAACCCATAGGGTGTAAGTGGATCTACAAGAGGAAAAGGGGAGTGAATGGAAAGGTCAAAACCTTTAAGGCTAGACTGGTAGCTAAGGGTTATACGCAAAAGGAAGGAATCGATTATGAGGAAACCTTTTCGCCTGTAGCCATGCTTAAGTCCATCCGGATTCTCTTGTCCATAGCTGCCGCTCTCGACTATGAGATTTGGCAGATGGATGTCAAGACGGCTTTTCTGAATGGCTATCTTGATGAGTCCATTTATATGGAACAACCAGACAGGTTCAAGGTTGCGGGTCAAGAGGGTAAGGTTTGTAAGCTGCTAAAGTCAATTTATGGACTTAAGTAGGCTTTCTATTCTTGGAACATAAGATTTGACCAGGTGATCAAGACTTATGGGTTCTCACAAAATGTGGATGAACCATGTGTTTATAAACATATAAAGGATGGGAAGGTGGTTTTTTTATTGCTCTATGTAGATGACATTCTGCTAATTGGCAATGACGTTGGGGCATTGTCATCGGTCAAATTATGGTTGACCAAGCAGTTTGACATGAAGGACTTGGGTGAGGCTAATTTTGTTCTCGGTATCTAGATCTTTCGGTATAGGAAGAACAAAATCATAGTTTTGTCACAAGCTGGCTACATAGATAAAATTCTCAAGAGGTTCGCAATGCAGGATTCCAAGAAAGGTGGGCAACCATCTAGGTCTGTAATTACTCTTTCTAAGAAAGACTCTCCAAAGTCTTATGAAGAAAGAGAATACATGAAGAAGGTGCCTTATGTTTCTGCAGTGGGTAGTCTCTTGTATGCCATGCTTTGCACACGACTGGATATTAGCTATGTAGTCGGGATTGTAAGTCGATTTCAGGCGGATCTAGGACTGAACCATTGGGTTGCGGTAAAGCATATTTTCAAGTACCTGAGAAGGACTCGAGGGTATATGCTTGTGTATTCGGGTGAGGACTTGACTCCTCTAGGATACACTGACTTGGATTTTCAATCCTGTTTGGATTCTAGGAAATCGACTTCTGGGTTTGTGTTTACTCTAGACGGTGGTGCCATCAGTTGGAGAAGTACGAAGCAAGATTGCACTTTAGATTCAACGATGGAGGCCAAGTATGTTTGGCTAGTGATGCTTCGAAAGAAGCAATGTGGCTCTACAAGTTCCTTGGGGATCTTGAGATAGTTCCTGGTATGGATAAGGCGGTATCACTGTACTATGATAACAGTGCGGTGGTAGCTAATGCTAAGGAACCAAGATTTCACAAGAAGAGTAAACATATTGATTGGAAGTATCATGTGATAAAGGACTTCATTGACGGCAGGCATGTCACAGTGTACAAGATCGCGTCAGAGGACAATTTAGCTGATCCATTTACGAAGACACTTACAGGAAGAGTCTTCGAGAAACATGTGGAAGCTATAGGGATGCAAGATTTGCTGTATTTACTCACTTAGTGCAAGTGGGAGATTGTTAGATATGTATGCCCTAAGGAGTAAAAATGTAATACGTTTTTGGAGACATTTTTATTAATAAAGAATTTATTCATTTATATATACCAAATCTTGTCCTCTTTACGTTTATATTTGTTGAATGTATGTTAAGCAAACAGTAGTCTGAGACTGTCGGTCTAAACCTTAAGAATTGGGCATATGATGGACTGATTATACGGAAGACACGATTCTTAAGGTGACGGTCTAAAACATATGATCCGCAATCGAGGGAATAAAGTTGGGTGCTTTATTCATGTAAAGATTATGATTTTGTCTATATCCCTTTAGGGAGATGGTTTGTTTTAACCATCGGAGTTGGACTTCGTGAATAGAAACATTAGCACATTGTCATAGGTGACGATGTGTTGGATCGGGACATAAAGTGAATTGATTTGGATTAATAATTCTGTCTCGGCAAATCGATTCACTTTAGACAGTCATTTGTATTGTATCTTAATCTTGAGATAAATAGTGGGCCCGTTGTCTCGACTTGTGTCTTTTGATGTACCAAAGGGTGACTCCCACATCTCAATAGTGGTATGCATGCCGGTATGTTGGAGGCATGACTCTTGATAGCGTAGACTTGTTATTCATAGATATGAAATCCATAGCTCCTCTTTAGGAGTAATGATATCCTCTTATATGCGTTATCTTATAATTGGAAAAATGGAGTGCTCAACCATTTGGATACATAGGTGTAACCGAATGGTATACTGTCTTTGGATGGTAAGTTTTCTAATGGTGAGATAATGGAACGTAAGATAAAAATAATCGGGAAGGTAAGACAGAACTTATCCTTAAGCCGATTATGTATTTTCATATGGGGATACGATACACTTTGATATGTCATGGAGACTTAGCTATACGAGCTTCGTAATTCTATAAAGTTTGAGAGTGCAGCTCCAAGCTTTTAGTGGAGTAGCGTTGGAGTTGATAATTGTGAAATGTATATATGGGATATTGGGTTTCATAATTATCATGAGCTTGAACTTTATAAGTCCATTTTGGTCCCCTTTGCTAGCTCACAAAATCCTGTAACGATACGGCATGCTTTTTCAATAATTGGTGACTTATGTGGGATTTATCAGATTGGTTTAAAATTTGAAAGAATCAAATAATTCATGTCTATTTATTGGTTAAATTAATTTTGTAATAAAATTAATTTAAGATAAACTTGTTGAATTATTGGGATCGGATAATTCTTGTCTGTTTATCGGTTGATTTAATTGGATAAATTAAATCAAGATAAACTTGTAGAATTATTGTGAATTGATTTATTTTCTTAGAGATTATCTTGATGAATCAAAACTGAGACTTTATCCTATAGAATCTGGGGTGGAAAATAAAAGATTCATGGAGATATTTACGCGAAAGTTCGGCCTGTCGATCTACGTGTTCGGCCTGCCGATGGGGCTGTTCGGCCTGTCGATTAGCGATAGATAAGATTACTCATTTTCACGCAGATCTTATCAGATATTGATTTGAACTTGATTCTGTTTCAAATTTTTGAGACCTAATATGATAAGGACTGACCCTAGGACCAATCGCTATATAAAGGAAGTAAGTCTCATGATTTACTCAGATCAATTTGAGAGATTAAGAGTGATACTCTTCTGGTGAGCATCTGAAAACTCTCGAGAGCTTTTGTTCACAAATCACAAACACTAGCTTTGGGTTCTCTCGATTGGTTGGAAGGAGAGTCACCGGTGGAAGAGCTATACGTGTGAGCCCACACTCACTCCAGTCGTGGATAGAGAATAGCAAAGAAGGCCAGTTGGTTGAGGCTCTTCTAAAACGTTACTTCTCTTCACGGATCGCAGAGGTTAGTAAGATCTGTTTAATTTATATATATAGCATGTCAAACTTGTGTTTTGGAAAAATACTCTGATGTTAAAAATTTTCTTAATTTCCGCTGCGCACCTCTCACCTATTTTTCCAACACATGGATGCATGGGAATTTGGTTGTAGCCCAAAGAAGCATCCATGAAGCTTAACAGCTCATGCCCCGCAATGGCGTCAACCAATTGATCTATTCACCGAAGAGGAAAGCTGTCCTTAGGCCAAGCCTTGTTCAAGTTGTTGAAGCCTATACAAGTTCTCCACCTCCTATTGGGCTTTCAAACAAGGACGTGATTTGAGATCCAGTCAGAGCAGTGTGATCCCTAATAAATCTATTTTTCTTTAACCTGTCGACTTCTTCTTTAAGTGTCTCGTACCTCTCTAGGTTCATGAGTCACCTTTTTTGCCCCTTTGGAGGGTAAATGGGGTTGATGTATAGGCAATAGTAGGTGATTTCTGGGTTTATTCTATTATACATAGCGCCCTAAGGAGTAAAATATTGTAATATGCTTTGGGAGACATTTTATTAATAAAGAGTTTATTTATTATTCATATGCCAAATGTTGTCTTCTTAATGTTCATTTCCATTGAATATATGATAAGCAAGTAAAAGTTTGAGACTATTGGTGTAAACCTTTAAAAATCGTGCATATGATGGACAGATTATGCGAAAGACATGAATCTTAAAAGTGATGGTCTAAATCATAAGATCAGCAATCAAGGGACTAAAGTGGGCACTTTATTCATGCTAAGATTGTTATGTTGTTTACATCCCTAATGGAGGCTATCTACCTCTTCTTAATCCTCCAATGCCTCCTCCAACTGATTTATCACCTCCTTGGGTGATAGAGTTGTTTGCATTGTCTCCAGTATAGTTGGTGCAAGTAGTTACCATCATGATGATGGTTGTTTGTTTTCAAAAGATGAAGGCCCTCTTTATAGCGCCAATTGTTGATGGTGAAAATTAACTTCTTAATAATGCTCACAAATCACTCATGGTTCCCACGAATTAATGCGATAAAGATGAAAAATGAGGAAAGTAAGGAGGCACATAGATTTATAGTGTTTCACTCTAGAATGAGCTATGTCCACTGCATTTTTTCTTATCAAGAATTTGTATACGATACGCAGATTCTCTAGAAATTAAAGGATGGAAACTGCTTTTTTTTATGTAGGGGGTAAAGGGTTTCTCCTTGTTTTCCTTCTCTTTCTCTCTTCTCCATCTCTCCCTTTTATAAAATACTACATTATTATTCAAAAAAGATTAAAATATCACAATAGGGTTGGAATCTCCATGTTCTATACTAGCCTTTACACATGGTGTCTGTGCACATGTAGAGAGTGCATCGAGTTCCATGCTAGTGCTCTTAATTTTAGGTGCACTGGTTCGACTGCTAGTCTTGTCCATTCTTATATGTTCCTTCTTAGAATGATGGGCGCAATAATAGGCAAAGGATACGAAGCTTGTTTAACCTCGACCTCATCCTTAAGCGGCGAAGTAAATCAATTATCTCGACTTTCACTTTGTGAGATTAATGGGCCGAGTTGGGCTTTTCATTGATCTCACCTTTGGGCCTTGGGCCGTCGAGATCTCCTACAGCAGCCATTTATTAGTGATAAACTCTGATAAACTGATAAACTCGAGTTTATCGAGTTTATTAGTGTTAAACTCGATAAACTTGAGTTTATCATTGGTAAACTCGATGAGTTTATCACTAATATACGGCCATTTACCTAATTTAGAAAAATTATGATAATTTATTTTAAAAGTACTTATAAAAGGCCATTTAGCTCTATATTCCTATATATAATGCACAAATGTTTCAATTTTATGTCACTTTTTGTTTTCAAAAAAAAAAAAAAAATCAAGTCCTTAAAGTAATTGAAATTTACTTCGGTCACATATGTGGAACTCAATGTTAATTTCTTGACTCAGGGCCCCTTTGAAATAGTTGATGCTTTGGCTAGTATATGAAAAAAAAAAGTTAATTTGAGAATAGCATTTGAACATACTTGTTAAATAAGTCAATAGCTTTTTTTGTATAAAAAGTAGTGTAATTCAAGGATATGGTTGAAATTCTCAAATTTTTATTTTTAAATAAAAGGCCAAAGATATAAATAATAAAGCTTTTCGCAAACACCAAATCGTTGGTTTTCTAAAAAAGTGTTTGTGAAAGCAAAAATTATTTTTTACGAGTCTATCCAAGCCTGTCAAAAAACAACATTTGGAGTAATTAAGCCACAAATAACTTTTTTTAAACTATTCCAAACATGGTCCATGGATTAAAATAAAAATTAATTCCACTTTTGAACCCTAAATTCTATGAACTTTTAAAGGCAATAAATCATATCCTTAAACTATTCAACTTGTCCCAATTTGGCCCTTTCGATACTAAATCCATTAAATATTGTTAGAATTGAGTCAGTAATTTCACTTTTGACCCCCTAAATTATGCAATTTGTCTAATTTTGATCTATAAACTTTAAACTATAACAAATGACACCCTTAAACTATGAAACTATTTTGGCTATTCTGTTACTAAATCTATTAAATACTAACATATCAAGCCAAATATGTATGAACCTTATTGATTAATTATAAATTGAGGGTCAAAATTAAATCTTTTGTATCCGAATTTCACGCATCTTAGACCTAGAAATTGGGGTTTCATAGAAAAATATACATTTTTATTGACTTAAAATTAATAATAACTTTAAGGTTTTTCACTGATTATTGATTCCAATTAAGCAAAGTATTCATTATTACATCATTTATGTAGTTTTAACCCCAAAATTTAGTAATGAAAATGACAAGCTGGTTATATAGTAGTCTCTATGTGTCATTTTTAGTACTTCGTAAACATACCAATATATCCAAGTGTTTTTTTTCCTTATTTATTCATATTTCTTTAATTTTAATTCACAATAATACAAACTCAACATCAGCTATACGATGGAGAAAATTTAAGAAAACTTCTTATGAAAAAAATAGTAAAAATTTTATCAAAAAATTATAGAAAAGAAGAAAAAATAGTAAAACTTGCATAAAACTTTTATCAAAAAAATTATAAAAAAAGAAGAAAAAAGCATAAAACTTACACAGTGGAAAAACATTACGAATTTTGCCTTCAATATATATGTTAAAAATATATTTGTGCCAACAGTTCAAAATGGTTATTTGTCTCAATATGTCAATATTTAATGGACTTAGTAACTAAAGGGTCAAAAGAGGAAAAGTTTTGTAGTCCAGGTGTGTGACTTGTTATGTGTAAAAATTCAGGGTCAAAATGGGACAAGTTTATAGTTTAGGGACCAAAAGTGAAATTATTGGCTCAAAATCTATCAATATTTAACGATTTAGTAACGAAGGGTATAATGAAACAAATTGCATAGTTTAAAGGTGTGATTTGTTGCGTTTTAAAGTTTAGAGATGGAAATAGGACAAGTCGCAAAGTTTGTGAGTTAAAAGTGAAATTAACCCTTAAAATAAACTACCAAACTAAAAGTTGGTTTTGGAGATGTCTAAAAAAAAGGGTTTATGATGGACCAATTCATTAGAGTAAATTACACTGATAGTGTTTTGTCTAAATAACAGGAACAACCATTTGACCTAAACTAATTGCGTTAACACCCTCTAGCTTTTTAAAAAATTACAAAGATACCCTCTCTGTTAGTTGACCGTGAAAGTTGACTAAAGTTTGACCGTTAAATTTTATTTAATGTCAAAAATGCCCCTCCTGTATAAAAAAATGTTCTTATTTATATATATCATTTAGAATCACCTTTTACCTTTATTTTGCATAAAAAATAAGTTTAAATTTATTGGACTATGATTTTCACTCTCATAGAATGGATTTTCTTGGTGTTTTTTTTTCTAAATTTTTAAGAAATTAAAACGTACTTTTTTTCATAAATTAGTTTTTTTTAATATTTTAAGACTAACTAAATCTTACCAAATTAGTTAATTATTATTAAAATGTTCTCTTGTTTCATAAAAGTTTAAAAATATAACAAAATTAAAAAATAAAAAACAAATATTTTTTAGAAAAAAATAAAAAAGAAATACAAAATTGTAAAAATGATCTCCCTCTATGGGGGACCACAGGATGCGGGTGCCAATGGGGTTGGGGGGAACAAGGAGAGGGCTGAGCGGGGTTAGCTTTTGGGTGGTCGACAGGATGGGGGCAATAAGGCCACTACGGGCGAAGGCTTAGAAAGAGGCTGTGATGGCGATGGCATGGAGCTAAGCCATGATGGCTAGGGCGTGGGGCTAGGCCACGACGACGAGGGCTTGGAGCAAGGATACGATGGCAAGCCACGGCGGCAAGGGTGCTGGGTCAAGGCTGTGATGGGTGCTGATGCAAGCGAGGGCAAGGCCGCGATCGGTGAGGGAGCGACACAGCTTTAGGGAGGTTGATGATCAGTTTAGGGGGGGGGCGGTGGTGTGATGGTTGGTGGGATGAGCAACGTGGAGAGGAGGGGAGGGTGGGGTGGGGTGATCGACGAGTGTGGGGTGGCTCGATGGCTGTTTTTTCTAACTTTTTTTTTTTTTTTTAGATTTAAATTAGTGGATGTGATTTGGTATTTTGAGTGAATGGCTAAGCTTAAATGGATATTTTTGTCATTTTCCTTTAAAAGTTAACAAGGTTTATTTTTTAAAGGTGTCCATATAATTAGTTTTGATCAATAAGATATTTGTGTTATTTTAACAAAATATAAAAAATATCAGTATAATTAACCTAATCGATTATGTGACAATGGAAACCTATCGGGCTTTTTTTTTTTTTTTTTTTTTTTTTTTCCCAAGAGAGCTCACACCTGGCCCACTCCTCTATAATGCGGAAGTGTATTGCGAAAATAGAACTGAACAAGCTCCTAAAAGTTCCTGAAGCCTCCAGAACACGTTGGATAAATCTCTTAATTGTGTAAATGACACATAATTATAATGGAACTAGCTAAGCTTTACCTAAGCCTTCCAAAATCTTCTACAAATTTCGAAAGAAAGTTTTACTCAAAAGCTTATCAGAATGTTCAAGAACCTGGTGCGGTTATCTACACACATATAAATACAATCCTGATCAACATCTCATCGAGCTTCATCCAAGGAAACTCAGACTAGAAACAGCCCCAAAAGACTACAACAACTATAGATTAATTTCCAATACTTAGGTACCAAATTATTATAATATCGTCATCATGTGGAGCCCTTCTCAATTTCCTTGGTTGATAATGTTCACCTTGAGCTTCATCATGTGTCCATTATGGGCCAATGCTTCCCTACTGCCCTTCATTGACCGCAAAGGTGATGGGGAAACTGAATTAATTTAAAGTTAATTTGAATTTATTTTAAAGAAATTCATAAATATATGTCTGCGCTTTTTTTTTTTTTTTGGTTGATAGGCAAAATATACTATCAGTGTGTCATGATGTTAGGAGATTTGCTATACTTGCTATTTTTATTTATTTTTTTAATGAAGTTTTAACATACTTTAATTATTATTATCAATAAGGATTGTTGACGCTATTTTTTTTTTTTCAAAATCTAATTTTAATGTACGACTTACTAGGGAGTTCCCTGGCGGATCTTTGGTTGGACCACTTTCCGGACCCTTTCCGAGTGCTAGAGCAAGTGCCGATGGGTCTCGAGAAGGACGAAATAAGCATGACGCTGTCTCCGGCGCGCGCGGATTGGAAGGAAACCCCTGAGGGCCATGTGATCACCCTAGACGTGCCAGGGTTAAAAAAGGAGGATCTAAAGATAGAGGTGGAGGAGAACCGAGTGCTAAGAGTCCGTGGGGAGAGGAAGAGTGAGAGAGAGAAAAGAGGACCATTGGCATCGCTTGGAGCGGTGCCATGGCAAGTTTTGGAGGCAGTTTCGGTTACCTGAAAATGTGGACCTGGATTCCATCAAGGCCAAATTGGAGGATGGGGTTCTCACTCTAACGCTTTCCAAGTTGTCACCTGATAAGATCAAGGGTCCTAGGGTGGTCAACATCGCTGGATCATCAGATGATCATGATCAACGTGTCAAGGTCAACATCAACTCTGGAGATGAGGCCAAGCAGGAGCTTTGAGCATTGTGATTATCAATCCATCATCCGAATACGGCTACTTTTTTATCGTCTTTTCAGTGATGTATCCCATCGTTGCCGCTCTATATAAGTGATTAAGAATAAAGGTGTTAAATATTGACCATGTGATGTGTTTCCTTTTTAAATCCTCTCGTACCAGTTTTTGCATCTTTGAGACATCAATTAATACGCTAAAAGACCGAGGTTTAGTGTCAACCACACTAAGGTGACGTTTCTTTTGATGGAATGGAAAAAGAATAGTTTTAGGAAAAAGAATAATGAACTGAGAATAGGAATGAGACCTTGAGCTTGATCTTGTGTCCATTTTAGTCCAATGCTCCACACAGGTGATGGGGAAACTGAATTAATTTAAGTTTGAATTTATTTTCTAAGGAATTCATAAATATATATATGAAGAAACAACAAAGTCCCAGACAACCTAACAAGCAGCATCAAAACAAAGGCTGCGTTTTAGTGGGAATAATCATCGAAACGACACTAACTATGACGACAGCAAGTAATAGACCAGCTCCCGCTTCACAAATACTACAAATTTCCTTTCCTGGTATTTAACAGTATGAAGGTGCCGACAAGGAGCTGATATCACTATCAAAAAGCTTGTGTATTAAGCTAAATTCCGAACTCTTACTCTAAAAATTAAAGTTGATTGTTCCATCTTCATGAACCATCTTGTTAGGGGTCATCTCACTTTGTCTTCTCTTTGATTGGCTTGATAGGGACAGATCTTCCTTTTCATTAACGAACGTGAAAAATGAACGGAGACTACTGCAAGTAGAATGAGAGCTGCGAATGGAACGCTTAGAGAATTGGTGCACCATTTTGATGAGATATAAAAGCAAAGCAAGCAAACAAGCTAGGCCGCAGAGAAGGAAAATCCCCCGGAAGCTCTTGAGTTGCAGACGCTCTGCATCTTCTTTTGATCCTTCCGAGCCACAAGCACTTCTAGTAATCCATTTGTTATAAATTCTCTGAATATTTCCATTTTCTTCTAGTTTCAAGATGGCTGTGAACACGTCAATCGCACGTGGAGAGTCCTGCAGAAAAGCCTATATTGTTGATGTATTAGCAGACTAGACCACATATTTACACATATATACATTTGAGTAAGGGCAGAATCAAAAAATTTAGTCAAGGGGGGTAAATCATATATTAATATTATCAAAAAAAATTTGAATGAAAGAAATATAAAATTTTAAGGGAGCAAAATATAATTTCAAAAAGATGGAGTATAATTTCAAGAGAGTGAAATATAATTTTATGTACAATATTAAAAAAAATTAAGAGGGGCAGTCGCTCACCTTAATTCGTGTGTAGCTCCGCTCCTATTTTTGAGGGCTTCTATGGTAGAATATATTAATCTATATACATGTTTTATTAAAAATGTTAAGGGCCTCTTCTAGCTAAAATTGATAAATATATGAATTGATGCTAAAAGACGATATATAAATTATAATCGATAATCCGTAATAAGTTAAAAATGTATTTATAATTGTAAATGTCTGTAAATTATATACAATACTTGTCACATCCTGGAATACGGGAGGTGACGTGGCAGATTATTTAAATTAATTAAAAAAAAATTAATTAAAATCAAGAATTTTAGGGGTTAAATTAAATAATAAAAATGTGAAAGTTTCAAAACTACATTTTATAAAAGAATTCATAAACACTAAGCAGATAAAATCATTAAACGAATAACAAAATAATAAAAAACCGCGAGTATGGGTCCCACTGACCCACGACTTGTACACACGCATAGTACTGACAATATAATAATACAACCACAGTCCAAGCATAAGGAAAGTTAAAAACATTACATGTCTTGATTAAATAATACAAATAGTCTACTAGTCCTCCTACTGCTCCCCTGTTCTGTCCGTTGAGTCCTCTCTGAACCTAAATGGGAATCCACCTAAAGGGAGGGAATTTAAAAACAAACAAAATGTGAGCGAAAGGCTCAGTAGGACTATATTTTAATAAATCATTTAATTTAAAGAAGAATTTCACTATTTAGGAAATTATTTAAAAGAAACCTTGAATAAATAAATTCAAACAAAACCGTTCTTACTCAATTCAGTTTATTCGGTCGACCAGAAATACATTATTTTCTTTTGCTAGGCAAACCACATGAATATCACCACCGTAGTGGCCCAGCTGGGTTTCGGGACCTGCCCCCAAGGTCAATCGCTACACGACCCGATCTCTGATATGGCATCATGACCTAATATTCATTTCTATTATCATACAAAGTCCATTTACCAAGTATTCTCATTAACATTCATTATGAAGTTCACTTCAATTCACGGTTTATAAAAATAACCGATAAAATCTCATTTTTCAATCAATCGTTGAAAACATTTTTAGAGAAACCCTTTCAAAGCCAAATCATTTTGAAACTGGGTTAGCAAAGAAAGGGTAGAAGTCCTACCTCAATACTCGTGCCGGTGCCCCACACCGTAATCCCGGTCCATTATGCGTTAGCTCTGCGGAACCACGAACGATCCTAGATACACGCTAAGTCGATCAATATCTAGTTTGAGACATTCTATGTTACTAAACCATTTCATGATGTCCTAGTGTGCCATTTGTATCTTTAAAATCATTTTACAAGGTTGAAATTTCAATCGGGGTTCAAAACAGTAAAAACAGGTGAAAAATCACAAAATTTCCCATGCTCTGTTGGCCTGCCAGATGCCCTGCTTCGGCTGGCCAAACTGTGCAGTTCGGCCTACCAAAAATCAGGTCCGGTCGGCCGGACATTTTCCCAGGTTCGGCCTACCGAACGGATGAGTCTGGCCTACCGATTCTTTGAATCCGGCCTGCCAAACTGGAGAAACCCAGAAATCCCAGCCACGGGTTTCGGTCCTCCCAAAATTCAAATCTTGATTTTAACCTATTTTTCTCAAATCCCAGGCATAAAAAATATTCATAGATGATAGAAAAACACAATAGAACACTTTTGAACTCATTTAAACAAGATTTAAACACAAAAATCTCAAAAATCCAAAAATGGGAGAAAATGAGGAAAAATGAAAAATCTTGAATCTAATTTGTTTTTCTTCAAACAAAGCATATATTCTAGGTGTTTTAAGTTCCTTTAACTCAAATCAAGGGTTTTCTAAGCTCAAACAAGCTTAGATTTTAAAAATCCACGAAAATTGAAAATTTAGAAAAAGTTTAGAAATTTTAAAACTAACCTTTAATCGAAGCTTCAATCCACGTTCTTGGTCGCCAAATCACGTTCCCGAGCTTTCTCCTTGCTAACCCGAAGCTTGGATTCGAATTTTGATTCAAAAATTTGAGAGAGAAACGAGAGAAACCGAGAGAGAATGAGAGAGAGAGAAAGTGACCACAGGAGAGAGAGAGAGATCAGAGAGAGTGAGAAGAAGAGAGTGAGAGAGGGAATAAATAGAGAGAAATGGTGGGCGGTTTTACTGTGTGAAAACCATGTGCCACCCACGGTTTTGTAAAAAGGAATATTTTTAACATTTTACCAACGATTGTGTTTTGAAACTCAAAACAACATTTTAAAACAACAAGAAATCATTAGGATTTATTAAATTAACAAAACAACCTAAAATTCAAAATTTAATCAAATGATCAAATTAACGTTAAAACATTAATTATGGCACACTAATTCATCATTTCACATTACAATAACATTAAATAAATTTCGGGGCGTTACAACTCTCCACCCCTAAAAGAAATTTCGCCATCGAAATTTACAACTCAATTTAGAAACAAAACAAATGCGGATACAACTCCCGCATACTCGACTCTAGTTTCTAAGTGGCTTCATCAACCCCGTGATGCTGCCACACGACCTTTACCAACGGTATCTCACGACGACGCAAACTGATCACTTTTTGATCGATGATCTGAATCGACACCTCCTCGTACGTTGTGTCTTCTTGAACCTGCACATCGCAAAATGAAACTATCTTACCTTGCTCAGGCGGACACTTTCTAAGCATCGACACATGGAACACGTCATGAACATGAGAGAGTTCGGGTGGAAGATTAAGCCGATAAGCAACCACACCAATACGCTGAGTGATCTCGAACAACCCAATATACCTCGGTGTAAGCTTTCCACTCACTTCGAACCGCATAGTTCCTTTACGAGGCGATACCCTCAAGAGAATGAAATCCCCTACCACAAACTCTAAGGGTCTACATCTTCTATTCGCATAACTCTTCTGTCGACTCTGAGCTACCCTCAATCAATCTCGAATCACAGCGACTTTCTCGTTGCTATCATGGATCTCATCCGGCCCAAGAATAACCCTGTCTTTCGGTTTAGCCCAACATACTGGTGACCGACACGGTCGCCCATACAACGCCTCAAACGGTGCCATACCAATGCTTGTCTTATAGCTGTTGTTGTACGCGAACTCTGCTAAAGGCAAATATTTCTTCCAATTCCTGCCAAAATCTAACGCACAGGCACGCAACATATCCTCGAGAATCTGAATAACCCACTCAGACTGCCCATCAGTCTGAGGATGAAACGCTATACTGAAGTTCAAATCCGTACCTAAAGCCTCCTGAAAACTCCTCCAATACTTAGCATTAAACCTGGTGTCTTGATCAGAAGTGATGGAAAAAGGAACTCCATGCAACCTCACTATGTTTAGTAGATACAAATCCCCGAGAATCCTCCTCAAACATGTCGACCTGAACGAAATAAAATGCGTCGATTTTGTCAACCTGTCAACCACGACCCAAACTGCATCATTTCACTACTCCGTCTTCGGCAAACCTGTGAGAAAATCTATCGTCACATGCTCCCATTTCCACCCTGGAATAGGAAGCGGTTGAAGCTGACCTGTAGGCTTCTGATGCTCGGCTTTCACCTGAAGACACATTGTACACTTGGCCACGTACTCTCGAATATCTTTCTTCATGCCTCTCCACCAATATTGCCTCTTCAAATCACGATACAACTTTGTGCTCCCCGGATGAATGGCGAACTGAGACCTATGAGCTTCGTCCAAAATGGCTTCCGTCACCTCTGCGATAGCTAGAACTGTGAGACGCTCCCAAAAATACAACGATCCATCTGCATGACTCTCCATTCTTCAAACCGCTCTCCGTTCTGAATTCGCGACCAAATCCCCTACAAATGCTGATCCTGCCACTGATTTTGCTTCACCCTCTAAACAAGAGCTGGGGTCGCCTCCACATGATATACCAAAACTCAATCATAGTCTTCATGATACTGTAGCCCATACTCGCTCACTGTCGGATCCCTGCTCCAATTCTCAAGAGCCAAATAAGCGAGAATCCCTGAAGACTTCCTACTAAGCGCGTCTGCGACCACATTAGCTTTCTTGGGATGATACTGCAACGCAAAATCATAATCCTCCATATACTCTATCCATCTACGCTGCCTCAAATTAAGATCCCTCTAAGTGAACAGATACCTCAAACTCTTATGATCGGAGAAGACCTAAAATGTCGCTCCATACAAATAACACCTCTAAATTTTCAGCGCGTGAATCACTGCCTTGAGCTCTAAGTCATGAGTAGGATAATTCCGCTCGTGAGGTCATAGCTGTCTCAATCCGTATGCAACAACACGTCCATGCTGCATCAACACGCATCCAAGTCCACATCCTAAAGCATCTGCGTAAACCTCATACGGCTCGTCACTGCTAGGAATAACCAACACTGGGGCTGAAGTCAACCGGTTCTTCAATTCCTAAAAAGCAAGCTCACATTCTTCATCCCACTCAAACCTAACATTTTTCTTGATCAATCTTGTTAACGGAGCTGCAATCTTCAAAAAATCCTTTACAAATTTCTTGTAATAACCAGTAAGACCCAAGAAGCAGCGAATTTCCGCTACATTCCTTGGTTGTTCCCATTCCACTATGGCTTCAATCTTGGACGGATCCACAAAAATACCATGCTCAAAGATGACATGACCTAGAAACTTGACCTCAGTCAACCAAAACTCGTATTTTTCCCTCTTGGCATACAACTGGTGCTCCCGTAGAGTCTAAAGCATGATCGGGAGATGCTACTCATGCTCCTCCCAAGTCTTAGAATACACGAGAATGTCATCGATGAACACAATCACAAACTGATCCAGATACGGCCTAAATATCCTGTTCATCAAATCCATGAAAGCTGCCAGAATTCGTCAACCCAAACGACATAACCAGAAACTCAAAATTGCCATATCGGGTCCTAAAAGCTGTCTTGGGAATATCCTTTTCCTTAATCCTAAGTTGATGATACCCTAAACGCAAATCAATCTTTGAGAAGTACCGCGAACCTCCCAACTGATCAAACAACTCATCAATCTTGGGCAAGGGATACTTATTCTTCATTGTAACATGATTCAGCTGCTGATAATCTACACACAACCTGAGAGTCCCATCATGTTTCTTAGCAAACAAAATCGGTGCTCCCTGCAGAGATGTACTATTTTGAATATACCCTCTATCAGCAAGCTCTTGAAGTTGCTTCCTCAATTCTTTCATTTCTGTCGCCGCCATCCGATAAGGTGCTATAGAAATCGGTGCTGTCCCCGAAAACAACTCAATACCAAACTCGATTTCCTGATGCAGTGGTAATCTTGGCAACTCGTCGGGGAAGACATCCTCGAACTCATCAACCACCGGAATCGCTACACTTCCTCTCAAAGCATAGGGCTCGCACTCTAGAGTCGCAAGAAAAGCACAACAAACCAGATTTCTTCGCCCACCTAGACACGACTTCATGAGACGCTTACTCATTAACCAATCACCACCACCCTGGTAGGTGATCATCGTCCCCCTATCAGACACTAGGGTTACCTTCCTAAGTTGGCAGTCCACAACTGCATTATACCTGGACAACCAGTCCATCCCTAGAATTACATCATATGAGCTCATGGAGAGTATAATCAAATCACTTTTCAAAATCTCATCCCCAATCTTTATTTTACAAGATTTACAAACACAATTCACACACACCTGCCCCAAGGGAGAAGCTATGACTAGGGTTTTATTAAACTCTTCTATCTCTAATCCCAAGGCATGTACAAAGGAACTCAAAATTAGAGAATAAGAGGCACCTATATTAAATAAAACACGAGCTAAAGATTGAGAAACTAAGATCGTACCATCGACAACCACATTACTGGTCTGAGAATCTAAACCTCCAGATGCCATTGCATGAACCTGCACTGGTGCCTTCCCTTTTCCTCTACCAACATTGCTGGATCCTGGATTATTTTGCTGATACTGTTGAGACGAAGACGACTACACACTATCTGTACTTGATGCTCGATACTGAGGGACGCAGCGCTAGAAATACTACGGCTGCTGCCCTCGTGCTGAATATGAGAACCGCTGAGGAGAGAACTGAGGATACTGCAACTGCGGATACTACTAAGGCGGAGGTAGGGTCTGAGGCTGAGGATTGGCATCCTCTCCGATCTGAGATCCAAGACGGGCACTCCTTATCAGGTAATTCCTCTTGATGTGTCCTGGCTGTTGACAAAAATGACAATGGAAGCTGTAGGGATTGCTGCGCCCGCTACCAGACAAACTGCTGCTACCACTGTTTGCACCACCCTGCTTACTCTTTCCTAGAGTTGGACGGCTACTGGTGCTCTTCCTACCGCTCCTCTACGATCCTCCTGAAGCCTTTGCTCGATCCTCACAATACTCCGCATAATCATTTTCCACTGATATTGTTGACGACACAAGCTCTCCAAAATTCCTGAGTCACAGAGCAACCACCTGTCACCGAATAGGAGCCTTGAGCCCTTCTTGAAACTTAATGCACCTCTCGCGTTCTGATGCCACTGCTGATGGAGCAAACCTGGCCAACTCATTAAATCTTGCCTCATACTCCCGAACTGACAAATCACCCTGCTGCAACCTGTAGAACTCAGCTGCCTTCTGATCTCTATGCCCCTGCAGAAAATACCTGTCATAGAACAGCTCATCGAATCTGTCCCAACTAATATCACCACCGCGTTCCAAACGCTTAGCTTGTTTCCACCAAGTATTAGCATCACCCTTGAGCTTATATGCAGCAAACTCCACATGGTACTCATCAGGCACACCAAGGGTATCTAAATGCTTCATGATCGAGTCTAGCCAATATTCTACCAACTGCAGATCTCCATTACCGTCAAAAGTCAAAATAGGCGCGCGTCAAAATTCTTTAAAATACGCATGCCGACGACCAACATCAGAATCCTTTGGTCTAGCCCTGGCTGCCATCTGCCAGAAAGCCGCAAACATAGACCTCATCATGCCCTCATCGTTTCCGAACTCGACGTCAGCTGTCGAACGACGTCTAGGTGCCATCCTCTCACTTCTGAAAATAAAATTTGGATTATCAGAGGTATTTCATTGACAAACTTAAGTGTGCACAATTCCCAATGTTCATAACCTTGAGCTCTGATACCATTCTGTCACACCTCGGAGTACGGGAGGTGATGTGGCGGATTATTTAAATTAATTAAAAGAGGAATTTAATTAAAATCAAGAATTTTAGGGGTTAAATTAAATAATAAAAATGTAAAAGTTTCAAAACTACATTTTATAAAAGAATTCATAAACATTAAGCAGATGAAATCATTAAGTGAATAACAAAATAATAAAAACCGCGAGTATGGGTCCCACAGACCCACGACTTGTGCACACACATAGTACTGACAATATAATAATACAACCACAGTCCAAGCATAAGGAAAGTTAAAAACATTACATGCCTTGATTAAATAATACAAATAGTCTACTAGTCCTCCTACTGCTCCCTTGTTCTGTCCGTTGAGTCCTCTCTAAACCTAAATAGGAATCCACCTAGAGGGGGGGGGGGGGAATTTAAAAACAAACAAAATGTGAGCGAAAGGCTCAGTAGGACTATATTTTAATAAATCATTTAATTTAAAGAAGAATCTCACTATTTAAGGAATTATTTAAAAGAAACCTTGAATAAATAAATTCAAATAAAACCGTTCTTAGTCAATTCAGTTTATTCAGTCGACTAGAAATACATTAGTTTCTTTTCCTAGGCAAACCACATGAATATCACCACCGTAGTGGCCCAGCTGGGTTTCAGTACCTGCCCCCAAGGTCGATCGCTACACGACCCGATCTTTGATATGGCATCATGACCTTATATTCATTTCTATTATCATACAAAGTCCATTTACCAAGTATTCTCATTAACATTCATTATGAAGTACACTTCAATTCAACGTTTATAAAAATAACTGATAAAATCTCATTTTTCAATCAATCATTGAAAACATTTTTAGAGAAACCATTTTCAAAGCCAAATCATTTTGAAACTGGGTTACCAAAGAAAGGGTAGAAGTTCTACCTCAATACTCGTGCCAGTGCCCCACACCGTAATCCTGGTCTGCTATGTGTTAGCTCCGCGGAACCACGAACGATCTTAGATACACGCTAAGTCGATCAATATCTAGTTTGAGACATTCTATGTTACTAAACCATTTCATGATGTCCTAGTGTGCTATTTGTATCTTTAAAATCATTTACAAGGTTGGAATTTCAATAGGGGTTTAAAACAGTGAAAATGGGTGAAAAATCACAAAATATTCCATGCTCTGCTGGCATGCCGGACTCCCTGCTTCGGTCGGCCGAACTATGCAGTTTGGCCTGCCGGAAATCAGGTCCGGTCGGCCGGACATTTTCCAGGTTTGGCATGCCAAATGGATTTGTCTAAGCACAGATCATAACTTAGCATCTTGGAAACATAATGTAATAAATGGCTGGGAATAATATTATACATATAAGGAATCCATTCCTTCCCTATGGAAGTTAGAAAAATAGTTTTCTTGAGTGACAATTCGAGGTTTAAACAGTAGAGCGCTCGTTCATAATAAGATTATAAATTAACTATTCATTAGAGGATTATTGGAACTTAAGGATAAAGATATAATATGAGAAGTAAATGGAAATTGAACCTAGCTCTGATTATGAACCATTTATGGAGGACTGACTTATATGTAATGATTATATCAATGGACTACTCGCTAATTTTCTTTGAAGAATTTTACTATAACCTCAAGTGCTCAGTTTCAGGTTTTTAGTGGAGTAACACTGAAACTAATAAATTTGACACATTAATTAAAGAGTTTGATTAATTGTCAAATTTATTGGAGTTTGGGTTATAGGTCTATAGGTCCCCAATACCACCTCTGTAACACTATACTAGATTTATGCATAAAATGAATTACACATATTTAGTTTGGAATTATTGAATTCTGAATTAATTATTTCACACTTGAAGTATTAATGTGATACAGAAAAATGTTCTCAGTGACACATAATGTAATGTGATAAATGTTGTCACATTTAACTGAGCATTAGTTAATTAATTAATTGATTAATTTTAAAATCTATTCTTAAATAAATGTGATTTATTTTTTAATTTAAATTTAGATATATATATGTATAGATATATGGTTTTGAACCAAATCTTTTTATATATATAAGATTTTATTATTATACATATTTTAAGAAACCGTTTACGTTTATTTTATTTTTTTTTCTTATATATATATATGTGTGTGTGTGTGACATGCGAATCACAGTGATTTGAAAAAAAAAGGGAATGTAAAGTTACGTTTCACGTTTTACTTTATAGATATATATATATATATATATATATATAAGGAATCACGTGAAGTGATTCAAAAAGAAAAAAAAAAGAAGAAAAGTGAACAAAAACTTTTATATATATATATATAAAAATAAAAGTTTAAAGGTTTTTTTTGGCAATTCGTTTTTAGGAAAAAGGGAAAGAAAAAAATGTAAAATATATCCTTTCCTCATATATCTGATATAGTGGTTATTTCAAAAGAGAAATCAATTGAAAAATTACTAATAGCTCAAATATAAAAAGGGAGAAATAACAGTTATCTCAAGAGTTTTTTCATTCACATAACTTTTGAAAAACACTCAGAGAGAAAAACTGAGAGTTCTTCTCTGAAAAAAAAGGTATGCTATCTCATGTGTTGAGTACATAGCAGATTCAGAAAAGTGTGAGAAAAATTCTTTTTACAGTTTGACGCCCACTCGTCTTTCCATTGGTGTGGAGGCCTGGTTTGGAAGATCGTGGTGTCAAAAAGGAAAGCTAGGATACCCTGATAGTCTTCAAAAGGTTAGTAAAATTTTGAAAGCTTTCTATTATTAATTAAAATTCTATATCTATTCCTGATGAACAAAGTTTTCAGAAAATTTTTGTTTGTCAATGATCCGTTCCTTCCACTGCGTTTCATATTTTAATTCCAACAAATGGCATCATAGCGGGTTATAGCATATATAATTTTAATTAACATGATTTTATTTTGATAATATCATGTTTTTGATGCATGTTTAAGGGCACTTTTTCCTGATGAACAAAGTTTTCAAAAAATTTTTGTTTGTCAACAATCCGTTCCTTCCATTGGTTTCATATTTTAATTCCAAGAAATAGCATCAGAGCGGGTTATATCATATATAATTTTAATTAACATGATTTTATTTTGATAATATCATGTTTTTGATGCATGTTTACGGGCACTTTGCATCTTTGTGATTTTTGTTTATGTGATGAATGGTTATTTATGAATGGATTTTTGGTCGTTAATTATATGGTCTTTTTGGATTAGTAATTTTATTTTCAGTTTGATTAGATCAATCTGTGTAAACTCATAAAGGTGCATAGGCTTTTTGTAATTTATTATTATTATTACTTTTTTTCTTTTCTTTTCTTTTCTCCTCTCCTGCACCTGCTACACGTGGAGCAATAAACAAAAAGAAGTTCTTTGAATCTTTTGGCCCAGTTGAGAACTTTGGGGCTATCAAATTTCAAAGGTAATCCAACAGATTGTAGCACAATAAACCACCTGATGAAGACTACAAAATTGGAGCAGAGAATTATGTGTAAATTACAAGAAGACCCTTGTAATTTTTTTCTCTTATTTTTATGGGTTGTAATTTTAATTACCCAAAAGGACCCTGTCAAAAATCTATTGTTTATTTTCATGCTTTATTTTCATGTGATGATTATGATAACATGTTTATGCATTATAACATATCATCTAGGAAAGTGCCCACTTATAGTTATTGTAACATGACATGCATACACTTATATATTATTTTTTTATAAAGGAGTTTATAAAATGATTTAATATGTGTTAGCATTAATTTAATGAGATTAAATTAATTGGGTTGGTTTTATAGAATCTTAATTTATTAATCAACCATATAATATGAATTTAGTTTTAATAGTGAAGACTTGGTAGAATTCATATTAATTTTAAGTTATCTTTTTTTAAATTGTTTAATATTTGGTAACTTAGACAATTCATAATAAATTTAGATTTTTAAAAAATCTAGTAATTTATTTAAGTGTAAATAGAATGGGATTCTATTAACACATAATACAACATAGTAATTAAAAATTATTTTTATTTACTAGAGTTATGAAACTTATGATGTTTTATAAGATAAAACACATCTTTTAAAATAATAAGTGGGAGAAGGTAATATGACAATATAACCCGCAGTCTCCACTATTAGCACAACACTGTGAGTTTTAAGTGGTGCCTTGCGACGCTTTGATTTCGTCCTCACTACGGAGGGTGTCTATTTAAATCAATATCAAGGTTGGCTTCCTAGAGATAGGATTTTATAATGTATTTCAAAATTGACCTACCCTACGGCGGCAATTTTGAGTTAAGTTGTTAAAATCCAAAATAGTTGGTTACACTCATAAAGACATAATTAAATTGTTAATTATCTTGACCAAATATAAACGATTATTAATAAATATGGAAAATATGAGATATTTTGAATATATTTATTAATTGAGAATGTCTCAATTCAATTCATAAATAATTTGACCTACCCTACGACGACACTTTATTTATTAAAATTGAACAATCGTGGAATTAGTAAAATTTTTTTATGTGCTTTTCATATGCATCATGAATCATGTTTACTATTCCAAAACATATATTTATGATGTTTATGCAGCCATTTAATTTATGTTATTTATTTATTTATTACAACAATAATGTCTAATCCAATCATCGCTATTCTCTCAACTGAAAAATTAACCGGAGACAATTTTGTTAAGTGGAAGAGTAACATGAACATTATACTAATTTGCGATTACAAGTTTTTCCTAACGGAGGAATGTCCTCCATCGCCTACTGCCAATGCTCCTTGTAATGTACAAGAAGCATATGATCATTGAATCCAGGCAAACAACAAGGCTCGTTGCTTTCTTTTGGCTGGCATGTCTGACGTGCTTAGGAGGAAGCACAAAAGCATGGAGACCGCTTATGAGATAATACAGTCTCTACAAGACATGTTTGGCAAACCTTTTGAAAAGGCACGCCACGAAGCCATTAAGGCGGTAATGAATGCCAAAATGAAGGCAGGGATTTCGGTCAGAGAACATGTTCTTAACATGGTTAACTATCTCCATGAGGCCGAGGTCAACGGGGCTGTGATAGATAAAGCCACATAGGTGGGGATGATTTTGGAAACCCTCTCCCCTATGTTTCTTTAGTTCAAAAGCAACTATTTCATGAACAAGATGAAATATAATATGACTGAGTTGCTTAATGAGCTTCAAACCTTCGAGTCTATTTCGAAAGAAAAGACTAAAGAAGGTGAGGCAAATATTGCAGAGGCACAACCCTCCTCTTCTGTTCGACAGAATAAGAAGAGGAAGAGGACTGAAGGAAGTGGAAAGTCTAAAAATGGAGGGCAACCTAAGAAGAACACAAGCAACAACAACAAAAAAAGCTCAAACCAAAAGAAGCCAAAAGGAAAATGTTTCCACTGCAGTGTAGTTGGGCACTGGAAGAGAAACTGCAAAAAGTATCTTCAAGAACTCCAAGAAAAGAAGAACAACAGTAAATTAGATTTACTTGTTTTAGAAGCTTGTTTAGTTGAAGATGATACTTCACCTTGGATAATTGATTCAGGGGCAACTAACCATGTTTGTTCTTCATTGTAGATGCTTAGTTCTTCAAGGGAGCTTGCTGACGGGGAACAAATGATGAGAGTGGGAACGAGAGAGGTTGTTTCAGCAAGAGCAGTGGGAGTTGTTAAAGTTTATTTTAGAAATAATTTTTTAATTTTGGACAATGTCTATTGCATTCCTTGTTTTCATAGGAAATTTGATTTCTGTTTCTAGGTTGTTTGAACAAATGTTTAATGTTTCTTTTAATAATAATTATGTTAATATTTCTAGAAATGGTTTGAATATTTGTTCTGTACATTTGGAAATAGGCTTTACACTTTAAGGCCCAATGAAAAATCACTGCTCAATACCGAAATGTTCAAAGTTGAATAACCAAAACCCAAGAAGTAAAAGATTTCTTTTGATAATGAAACATACCTATGACACCTTAGATTAATTCATGTTAACTTTGACAGAATTAACAGACTAGTAAAGGATGGTCCTTTAAAAGAACTAAACATTAGTTCTATACCAGTTTGTGAATCTTGTCTTAAAGGTAAAATGACTTAGAGGCCTTTCTCTGCAAAAGGCGAAAAGGCCAAGGAACCACTTGAGCTAATACATTTAGACGTCTACGGTCCATTGAATGTACAAGCACGTGGTGGTTACGAATATTTCATCACATTTATTGACGATTATTCAAGGTATAATTACATATACCTAATGCAAAGGAAATCTGAAACTTTTGAAAAGTTCAAAGAATTCTAAGCGGAAGCTAAAAAACAATTAGGAAAGACGATGAAGAGTATTTGATCTGATTAAGGAGGGGAATACCTTGATACTGAATTCAAGGACTATATGATAGAACATGGTATTCTATCACAACTCACCGCACCTGGAACACCACAACAAAATGATGTTGCAGAAAGAAGAAATCAGACGTTGCTAGATATGGTGAGATCCATGCTCAACTACTCATCATTGCCCACTTTATTTTGGGAATATGCACTATAAACTGCAGTATATCTTCTAAACATAGTTCCATCTAAGTCTATTCCAAAAACACCTTTAGAGTTATGGAATGGTCGCAAACCTAGTGTGCGACATATTCGTATATGGGGGTGTCTAGCACATGTGCTGAAAGGAAAGACCGAGAAGCTGGAACCACGTTCTGAAGTATGCTTATTTGTGGGATACACAAAGGGAACGAGGGGAGGTTTGTTTTATAGTCCACAAGAAAAGAAGGTATTTGTATCGACAAATGCCACTTTTCTTGAGAATGATTATATGACAAACTATAAACCTCGTAGCAAAATTGTACTTGAAGAGTTACTTTCTAATCAGATCAGACTGCAACTGACAACTGTTGTCAAAGGACAAAATGAGGAGACCAGATATCTCGAATAGAATGTCATACCACATCAACGTAGTGGGAGGGTTGTGAGACTACCTGCTCGCTACAGGGAAATTGGAGAAGCACATATTGCTATCTCTGATTATGGTGAAGATGATCCATTGACATATTGTGATGCAATGGAAGATTCTGAAAAGTAGAAATGGCTAGAGGCTATGAACCTTGAAATGGAGTCCATATATTCCAATTCAGTCTAGGAACTTGTAGATTTACCTAATGGGATAAAACCCATAGGGTGTAAATGGATTTACAAGAAGAAAAGAGGAGTGGATGGGAAAGTTGAGACTTTCAAAGCTAGGCTTGTGCCCAAGGATTATACCCAAAAGGAGGGAGTTGACTATGAAGAAACTTTCTCGCCTGTAGCTATTCTTAAATCTATTCAGATTCTTTTATCCATTACTGCTTGTCTTAATAATGAGATATGACAAATGGATATCAAGACTGCCTTTCTGTATGGCTATCTTGAGGAAAGCATCTATATGGTGCAACCACAAGGGTTTGTAGTCAAAGGTCAAGAGCAAAAAGTTTGCAAGTTGCAGAGGTCCATCTATGGACTCAAACAAGCTTCAAGATCTTGGAACTTGAGATTTGATAAAACCCATAGGGTGCAAATGGATTTACAAGAAGAAAAGAGGAGTGGATGGGAAAGTTGAGACTTTCAAAGCTAGGCTTGTGGCAAATGGTTATACCCAAAAGGAGGGAGTTGACTATGAAGAAACTTTCTCGCTTGTAGCTATGTTTAAATCTATTCGGATTCTTTTATCCATTGCTGCTTGTCTTAATAATGAGATATGGCAAATGGATATCAAGATTGCCTTTTTGAATGGCTATCTTGAGGAAAGCATCTATACGGTGCAACCACAAGAGTTTGTAGTCAAAGGTCAAGAGCAAAAAGTTTGCAAGTTGCGGAGGTCCATCTATGGGCTCAAACAAGCTTCAAGATCTTGGAACTTGAGATTTGATGAAGCGATCAAATCTTATGGTTTCAATCAAAACATTGATGAACCTTGTGTATACAAGTACATCAAAGATAAGAAGGTGGTCTTCTTAGTTCTTTATGTAGATGATATCCTACTCATTGGGAATGATGTAGGTGTATTATCTAATGTAAAGAAATGGCTCACCAACCAATTCCAAATGAAAGATTTGGGAGAGGCAAGTTATGTTCTTGGAATCCAACTCATAAGAGATCGCAAGAACAAACTGTTGGGGTTGTCTTAGGCATCGTATATCGATAAAGTGCTTATCAGATTTTCGATGCAAAACTCCAAGAAAGGTAAATTACCTACACGTCATGGAGTTTATCTTTCAAAAGAGCAGTGTCCTAAGACACCTCAAGAGGAAGAAAACATGAGACGGGTACCCTATGCATCTGCAGTAGGAAGTCTAAGGTATGCCATGTTGTGTACAAGACCTGAAATTTGCTATGCGGTGGGTATAGTCAGTCGGTATCAATCCAACCCAGGATTAGATCATTGGGTAGCGGTTAAACATATTCTCAAGTATCTTAAGAGAACAAGAAACTATATGCTGGTATATTTCGGTGAGAATTTGAATCCCATTGGATACACTGATTTTGATTTTCAATCAGACAAAGACACACGTAAATCTACGTCTGGATTAGTGTTTACTTTTGGTGGTGGAGCCATAGTTTGGAGAAGCATCAAACAATCTTGTATTGCTAATTCAACTATGGAAGCTAAATATGTGGCTGCTTATGAAGTAGCTAAAGAAGGTGTTTGGCTCTCTAAGTTCTTAAGTGATCTAGAAGTCGTTTCAGGCATGGATAAACCACTCACACTGTATTGTGATAATAGTGGTGCAGTGGCAAATTCAAGAGAACCTAGAAGCCACAAAAGAGGAAAGCATATAGAGAGAAAATATCATTTGATCAGAGAAATAGTACATCGAGGTGATGTGGAAGTTATGAAGATAGCGTCAGAAAACAACCTTGCTGACCCTTTCACCAAGACGTTACCTACAAACAGCTTTAAGGGACACTTGAAAGGCTTAGGTCTTAGTGACATGTCTCACCTGCTTTAGGGCAAGTGGGAGATTGTTGGGTTTGGTGCCTTAAAAGCTGTGACATTATACATATTGTTAATAAATAAATAAAGTGACATTTATTATTATTTTGGTTGCTTATATATGTTATGAATACATTTGTAAACATCAAGAAAATTTCATGATTATTTATGTGACTATAAATTTAGCATATAACACAGCATATAAGTGTTATATGCTTAGGGATAAAATTTATAGATAATAATCTAAATAGTCCGTAATAATTAATTAAAGTTTGGGATCTTTAATTAAATATTACAAGTACGGTCCAACCTCATTTAGAATGAAATAGTCATTATCCAGACTATTAATGTAGAGACATTGGATAGGAAGTACTTTATATAATGAGATTATATAGGACTGGACTAGATAAATTATGAATCTCTAATAATCATCCGTTACAAATAAAGTATTCAAATATATCACTATAATGATCATATATTTGACAGTCTTAATCTTGAGTATTTATTAGACTCCTATTTATGACATTATGTTTTTTGACTTGCATGGTAAGATTTGACTAAGCATAGATCATAACTTAGCATCTTGGAAATATAATGTAATAAATGGTTGGGAATAATATTATACAGATAAGAAATCCATTCCTTATAGAAGTTAGAAAAATAGTTCTCTTGAGTGATAATTCAAGGTTTGAACAGTAAAGCGCTCGTTCATAATAAGATTATGAATTAACTGTTCCTTAGAAGATTATTGAAACTCAAGGTTAAAGATATAATAAGAGAGGTAAACGGAAATTGAACCTAGCTCTGATTATGAACTATTTATGGAGGATTGACTTATATGTAATGATTATATTAATGGACTACTCACTAATTTTCTTTGAGTAATTTTACTATAACCTCAAGAGTTCAGTTTCAGGTTTTTAGTGGAGTAACACTGAAACTAATAAATTTGGCACATTAATTAAAGAGTTTGATTAATTGTCAAATTTATTGGAGCTTGGGTTATAGGTCCATAGGTCCCCAATACCACTCTGTAACACTATACTAGATTTATGCATAGAATGAATTATACAAATTTAGTTTGAAATTATTGAATTCTGAATTAATTATTTCACACATGAATTGTTAATGTGACACAGAAAAATGTTCACAGTGACACATAATGTAATGTGATAAATGTTGTGACATTTAACTGAGCATTAGTTCAGTAATTAATTGATTAATTTTAAAATCTAGTCTTAAATAAATGTGATTTATTTTTGAATTTAGATTTAGATATATATAGATATATGGTTTTGAACCAAATATTTATATATATATATATATGATTTTGAACCAAATCTTTTTATGTATATAAGATTTTATTATTATATATATTTTAAAAAAACGTTTACGCTTATTTTTTATTTTTTTTTCTTATGTATATATATATGTGTGTGTGACATGCGAATCATAGTGATTTGAAAAAAAAAAGGGAACGTAAAGTTACATTTCACGTTTTACTTTATATATATATATATATATATATATAAGGAATCACGTGAAGTGATTCAAAAAAAAAAAGAAGGAAAGTGAACGAAAACTTTTATATATATATATATATATATATATATAAGTTTAAAGTTTTTTTTTGGCAATTTGTTTTTAGGAAAAAGGGAAAGACAAAAAGTAAACGGCCCGTTTGGTTTGAGTATTTGAATGATGATTTAAATTTTTGTGAGAGGAAATACTATAGCAAAATGATTCGAACCATGATTCAAGTATCGAAACAAACGGGCCTAAAATATATCCTTTCCTCATATATCTGATATAGTGGTTATTTCAAATGGGAATTCAATTGAAAAATTACTAATGGCTCATATATAAAAAGAGAGAGATAACAGTTATCTTAAGAGTTTTTTCATTCATGTAACTTTTGAAAAACACTCAGAGAGAAAAACTGAGATTTCTCTGAAAAAAAAAGGTCTACTATCTCATGTGTTGAGTACATAGCAGATTCAGAAAAGTGTGAGGAAAATTCATTCTTGCAGTTTGATGCCCACTCGTCTTTCCATTGATGTGGAGGCCTAGTTTGAAAGATCGTGGTGTCAAAGAGGAAAGCTAGGATACCCTGATAGTCTTCAAATGGTTAGTAAAATTCCCAAAGCTTTCTGTTATTAATTAAAATTATATATCTATTCTCGATGAACAAAGTTTTCAGAAAATTTTTGTTTGTCAACGATCCGTTCCTTCTGCTGCATTTCATATTTTAATTCCAACAGACCATTCCTAAAGCCTTTCTCATAATCTAGATGCAACACAAGAGGAACAAGCCTTGACTTTGATATGCCGAGCTCATTGGACAAGTAATCTCCCGCATACGTGCCCTTGGCATAACCTAAATGTTTGTCGCTTCTCACCAAGCTTTCGATGCCCTGAATCCAGGATGAGAGCTGTTCTACTGTTAGGATTAACATCAGACTTACTGTGTAGCACAAGTTTTGAACTAGAACTACAAACAACTATATGATCATCACAAAACAGGCCAAAGTATTGCCTTCTTTTCCTCCTATGGTATCGCACATCATTAAGAAAATTAAGATACAACACACAAAATATTAAAACGAATTATAAGATCACGTCAAAACTATAAGAAGAGTCATTATGATCAAATTCACTTATGATGGGAGTAGAGTAGTGTTGAAAATCTAAACCTGTAAATCGAAGGAAAAATGCTTCTAATTATACAAATGAAATACTAGTTCTATTTTGAGCATAGGATTAGTAAACAAATGCCCTCAAACTATTAGCCATATCTTATTGATGTAAATGATCGAACTCTTAAATGACAAACTTACGTTGTACCAAACCATTAACATCTCCAATGCAATGCTAAATTGATGTGCCAATAGCAAATTTGTCACTTTGGAATTATGTTAATACTAAAAGTTTACTTTTACAAGTTTCAAGGCTTAATAATATTACAACACAAAATAGTTTAATGCATCAAATATTCTATGTTTATATATTTTAATGAAAAATATAGCATTGACGTTAGCATTAGCATTGAAGATGATATTAAATTGTCATTTCCAATTTTGTTTATATAGATGACGTTACCAAACATGATATACAGCTCTAAAAATTAGGTTTAGGAATATAAAAATTTGAATATGTGTCGATTAAGGACCCTAGTGCGTAATCAATGTTTACGCTTATTTCTTCAAAAGAATTTATTATTTTAAGTAAATAATTATTTTTTTTTTGCTCATTTGTCATGAATGCAAACCTAGGTAGTGACATGGCAGCTTAATTAAACTAATTAAGCAAATTTAACCAAACTTGTCAATTAATTTTTTGGGAATTTAAGAAAACGTACTTTGGGTTATTTATAAAAATGTGATGAATTTAAAACTTTTAGAATATTACCATCTATAAAATCCTAACAAATAATTTCATGAATTACCTCTAAATTAAATTGAATTAAAATATAAACTTAACGAGAATGAGTTGGGCCACACTAGACCCCACATAGTGTACACATAGTACTAACATAAGCATTATAATACAAAGCACAATCCATCAAAAAATAAAGTGTCCTTAATATAACCTGCCTTAATCAAATAAACCAGTAAATTAAATAAGACTTCTACAATCCACATGTGCAAACCAGCAGCATCCTAGTTGGCAGTATACTATGAACCACTTGGAGGGGGGATTTCAAAAACAAAAAAATTGTGCGTAAAAGGCTCAGTAGGACTTAAGTTTTAAAAACATAAATACATGAATATAAAAGTAGTAAGAAAACAGTAAATAGATACCAAGCATTCCATACTTACCATTCTGGTACAGTGATTATCTGAAATCAAGGTTTACCTTTCATTTTGTGCAAGCAATGTAATTCACCTTTGTGGTGGCCTAGCTAGCCAAGCAATATAACCCATTTAGTACTCAATGTTATAGTACTTATATCTTTATTCGAGTCTCATATTACTAGGTTATCACAATTACAATCATTATTCTGTTCATTATGATCATATTCATTATTCAATTTTTACTGGAAATAATTAAATAAATATAGACCATCATCCCTTGCAAACATTTTCAGGAAAACTACAATATGGTCAAAAACTCTTTTAAAATCATGGCTAACAAATAAGGAGAGTCAAGAGTCCTACCCTGTTATTTAGCACAATTGCGCCAACACTGCGGTCTCGGTCCGCTACACGTCCGCTCCTTGGAACCGCAAGCAACCTTAGACATAGACTAAATGTATTAATATGTAAATTAGAATATTCTTCTACACTGGTATGCTATTTCATGGTGCCTTAGTGTGCCTTTAGAGTTCAAATAATCATTATGTCATCTATTATGTTCTCAGTGCTTTGAACATAAAATCATAATCCTTTAAAACACTTCCAAATCATTAAACAATGAAAAACTAGGGGCAAAACTACCATTTTATGCTGTATAGTCAGCCTGCTGACTATTTGGGTCTAACCTGATGAACTAGCTGGTGTTTGGCCTACAAACTATCTGAGTCTGGCCTGTCAAACTGGGTTAGTTCAGCCTACCGATCTATCGCAATCTAGAAAATTGCCAAATTTTAATCTTGGCAAACCCAAGCTTCAAAGCTCAAACTAACCTATTTTAACAAGTCTCAAAGCATGGTAATGTTTAGAAATCATAGAATAACACTCTAAAACACTTTTAAACACTTTTCCTTAAATTTTCATGCATTTTCACAATTTATTCCAAAAATTTTAAAAATGTAAAAACTTGTTTAATTCGTTTTTAATCCAAATAGAGCATGAGTTCATGGTGAAACATGTTCTATAAGCTCAGATTAAACTTTATTTAAGCTCATTAAGTCTCCGATCATGGCATGCATGCACAAGTTTTGCTTAATCAAGCTCAAGAAAATCTGTTCTAACTGAGTATATAACCAAGCTTTTGAACATGGATTTTGACCTTTAAAGTCAGAATTTAGAAGCTTTGAATCATGAGTTTAAGTTGACAAAAAACATTGCTAACCTTGAGTGTGATGTTTTGGAAGAAATTTAGTGAATCCAACTCCGCTTCTTGGCCTTTTATCAACTAGAAATGAAGCTGAGGTAATTGTGTTCTTGAATTTGAATTCTTGAAATAATGAGTCTGTGTTTGTGTGTTTTATGTTTTTGTAAAGGGAAAAAGAGAGACGAATGTGAGAGAGTGGGAGTGAGTGGAAGTGAAGAGGGAAAAAGAGGAGAGTGAAATCAGGCTGAGCTTTGAGTGGGGACTCGTTTGGCATTTTGGGTTTTGTTATGTTCCAAATTTTTATTAAATCTGAATTTTGAGGAAATAAAACAAATGCCAAAATTCATTAAAGGTAATTTAACAAATACCAAAAATTTAAGACAACCAACAAAATAATTAAAAATGCAATTAATTAAGAAAATATCACAAAATGATTAAATTATGCTTAGTTTGAAATTAGGCACACTAATTCATCAAATTGTACACTAATCATGCTTAATTAATTTTGGACATTATAGCTCTCCTCCCTTAAGGGAATTTCATCATCAAAATTAGAAATCATCTCAAAAGCAAAATAAATGCAGGTATAGTTCTCACATCATCAATTCTAATTTCCATGTCCCCTCATCGGCACGATGGTGCTGCCATAGAACTTTCACTAGTCGTATGTCACGATGTTGTAAACTTGTTACCTTTCAATCGATAATCTGAACCAGCGCCTCCTCATAGGTTATGTCTTCTTGTATCGGTACATCATAGAATGAAACGACTTTGCTCAGCTTGTGCAGGAATTTCTGAACCATCGACATATGGAATACATTGTGAACATGAGAGATCTCAGGGGGAAGATCAAGTCTGTAAGTAAATGCACTGACACAGTGAGTAATCTCAAAGGCCTGATGTACCTCGATGCAAGTTTCCCACTTACACCAAAATGTGCAATCCTTTTGTGCAGTGAAACCTTTAAGAGAACAAAATCACTTGCTTCGAATTCCAGAGGTCGATGTCTCTTGTTAGCATAACTCTTCCGTCGGCTTTGGGCAGCTTTCAATCGATCCCAAATCACAGTAACCTTTTCATTATTCTCACTGATCTCATCAGGTCCGATGACGATCCTATCTTTCAATTCTAACTAACAAATTAGTGACCAACATGATCTCTTGTAAAGTGCCTCGAACGGTGCCAGACTGACTTGTTCTTTGTAACTGTTATGGTACTCGAAATTCAGCCAGATACACGTGCCTCTTCTAGTTTATTCGAAGGTCCAATATATAAGCATGTAACATATCCTCAAGGATCTAAATAACTTGCTCAGATTGTCCATTGGTCTGAGGATGAAAAGCAGTGTTGAAGTTTAACTCCATACTAAGTGCTTCTTGGAAACTTGTCCAATATTTAGCGTTAAACAGAGAATCCCTATAAGAGGTAATAGAAATTGTAACTATGTATAGTCTTACTATATTCTCTAGATGCAATTCTCCAAGAACTCTCCTCGAGCACATTGATCTAAAGGGTATGAAATGTGTTGATTTTTTCAACCTATCGACAACAACCCAAATTGCATCGTGCTTTTGCTCTGTTCTCAGTAAATCAGTAAAGAAATCCATCATAATATGCTCCCACTTTCACCCTCGAATAGGAAGCATTTGAAGTTGTCTAGCGAGTTTCTGGTGTTCGGCCTTCACCTAGAGACAATTCTGTTTTCTTCTAGTTTCAAGATGGCTGTGGACACGTCAATGGCAAGTGGAGAGTCTTGTAGAAAAGCCTATATTGTTGATGTATTAGCAGACTAGTACCACATATTTACACATATATACGTTTGAGTAGAGGCAAAATCAAAAAATTTAGTTAAGAAAGGTAAATCATATATTAATATTATCAAAAAAAAATTAAATGAAAGAAATATAAAATTTTAAGGGAGCAAAATATAATTTTAAAGAGATGGAGTATAATTTCAGGTGAGTGAAATATAATTTTATAAAATTTTGTATACAATATAAAAAAAAATTAATAGGGGTCACTCACCTTAATCCGTGTGTAGCTCCGCTTCTAACTTTGAGGGCTTCTATGGTAGAATATACTAATCTATATACATGTTTTTATTTAAAATGTTAAGGGCCCCTTCTTGCTAAAATTGATAAATATATGAATTGATACTAAAAGATGATATATAAATTATAATCGATAATCCGTAATAAGTTAAAAATGTAGTTATAATTGTAAATGTCTGTAAATTATACATAGTACTGATCTATTTCCAAAATCAAATTATATATATTAAAATTAAACAATATTTACTAATTAAAAAAAGTTAAAACAATATTCAACTTGACGTATAAATGGTACTTGCACACTATTTATAAAATATTTTACGAATCTTACATTAAAATCTTTTGTGACATTACTTTGACCAAAAAAAAAAACCAGAAGTAATGAATATCTCCAAAGAACAGGAATTCTAATCAAATTGAATCAAAGAGTATATTGTTGAATTATGGAAATGCTTATAATAGATATTGTTATGGGATGCATTGAAGATACGTACAAAGCCCCAACCAATTTTGGAGATATCTTCGCCAACGGTATTAAATTCACATCTTGTAAAAAGGAAGAGCTTCACACGGATGTGCTCGATAACCACCGCTACAATGCCACCGTCACTAGGACCATTCCTGAAGGCTTTCTCATAATCTAGATGCGACACAAGAGGAACAAGCGTTGACTTTGATATGCCAAGCTCGTTGTGTTAGACATGTATGACCTAAGGAGTAAAAATGTAATATATTTTTGGAGACATTTTTATCAATAAAGAATTTATTCTTTTATATATACCAAATCTTGTCCTCTTTACATTCATATTTGTTGAATGTATGATAAGCAAATGGTAGTCTAAGACTGTCAGTTTGAACCTTAAGAATTGGGCATATGATGGACTGATTATGCAGAAGACACGATTCTTAAGGTGACGGTCTAAAACATATGATCCGCAATCGAGGGAACAAAGTTGGGCGCTTTATTCATGTGAAGATTGTTATGTTGTTTATATCCCTTATGGGAGATGGTTTGTCTTGACCATTGGAGTTGGACTCCGTGAATAGAAACATTGGCACGTTGTCATAGGTGACGATGTGTTGGATCGGGACATAGAGTGAATTGATTTGGATTAATAATTCTATCTTGGCAAATTGATTCACTTTAGACAATTATTTGTATTGTATCTTAATCCTAAGATGAATAGTGGGGCCGTTGTCTCAACTTGTGTCTTTTGATGTGCCAAAGGGTGACACCCACATCTCAATAGTAGTATGCATATTGGTACATTGGAGGCACGACTCTTGATAGCGTAGACTTGTTATTCATAGATATGGAATCCATAGCTCCTCTTTAGGAGTAATGATATCCTCTTATATGCATTGTCCTGTAATTGGAAAACTGGAGCGCTCAACCATTTGGATACATAGGTGTAACCGAATGGTATACTGTCTTTGGATGGTAAGTTTTCTAATGGTAAGACAATGGAACGTAAGATAAAAAATATCAGGAAGGTAAGATAGAACTTGTCCTTAAGCCCATTATGGATGATCATATGGGGATGCGATACACTATGATATGTCATGGAGACTTAGCTACATGAGCTTCGTAATTCTATAAAGTTTGAGAGTGCAGCTCCAAGCTTTTAGTGGAGTAGCGTTGGAGTTGATAATTGTGAAATGTATATCTGGGATATTGGGTTTCATAATTATCATGAGCTTAAACTTTATAGGTCCATTTTGGTCCCCTTTACTAGCTCACAAAGTCCTGTAACGACACGACATGCTTTTCGAATAATTGGTGACTTATGTCGGATTTATCTTATTGGTTTAAAATTTGTAAGAATCAAATAATTCATGTTTGTTTATGGGTTGAATTAATTTTGTAAGAAATTAGTTCAAGATAAACTTGTTGAATTATTGCGATTAGATAATTCTTGTCTGTTTATCGGTTGTTTTAATTTTGGACAAATTAGATCAAGATAAACTTGTAGAATTATTGTGAATTGATTTATTTTCTTAGAGATTATCTTGATAAAGTTTGTTTTGATTAGATAACTTCTCTATTGGGTTATTTGAATCAAAATTGAGACTTTATCCTTTAGAATCTTGGGTGGAAAATAAGAGATTCGTGGAGATTTTTTCTCGGGAGTTTGGCCTGCTGAATGACATGTTCGGCCTGTCGATGGGGCCTGTTCGGCCTGCCCATCAGGCTGTTTGGCCTGCCGATCAACGAGAGATAAGATTACACGTTTTCACGCGATCTTTTCAGATATTGATCCGAACTTGATTCTGTTTTGAGTTTTTGAGACCTAATCTGATACGGACTGACCCCAGGACCAGTAGCTATATAAAGGGAGTGAGTCTCGTGATTTACTTAGATCAATACATATCAATTTGAGAGATTAAGAGTGATACTCTTCTAGTGAGCATCTAAAAAACTCCCTAAGAGCTTTTGTTCACAAATCACGAACATTAGCTTTGGGTTCTCTCTATTGTTTGGAAGTAGAGTCACCGGTGAAAGAGCTGAACGTATGAGCCCACACTCACTCTGGTTGTGGATAGAGAATAGCAAAGAAGACCAGTTGGTTGAGGCTCTTCTAGAACGTTACTTCTCTACACAGGTTGCGGAGGTTCTTCAGCACACTAAGGTTAGTAAGATCTGTCTAATTTATACATATAACATGTCAAATTTGTGTTTTGGAAATTACTCTGATGAAAATTTTTAAAAATTCCGCTGCGCACTGTGTTTCCAACACGTTGGACAAGTAATCTCCAGCATACGTGCCCTTGGCATAACCTACATGTTTGTCACTTCTCGCCAAGCTTTCGATGCCTTGAATCCACGATGAGAGCTGTTCTACCATCAGGATTAATATCAGACTTGCTGTGTAGCACGAGTTCAAAACTAGAACTGCGAACAACTATATGATCATCACAAAATGGGCCAGAGTATTGCCTTTTTTTGTTCCTATGATATTGCACGTCATTAAGCAAATTAAGATAGTATGCTTAGAATATTAAACTAAATTATAAGATCATGTCAAAACTATAAGAAGAGTCATCATGATCAAATTCATTTACGATGGGAGGAGAACAGTATTGAAAATCTAAACCTGCAAATCGAAGGAAAAATATTTCTAATTATACAAATGAAATACTAGTTCTATTTTGAGCACAGGATTAGTATACAAACGCCTTCAAACTATTAGCCATATCTTATTGATATAAATTATCAAACTCTTGGATTACAAACTTATGTTGTAATAAACCATTAACATCTCTAATGCAATGTGAAATTGATGTGACAATAGTTTGTCACTTTTAAATTATTTTAATACTAAAAGTTTCCCTTTACTAGTTTCAAGGCTTAATAATTATGACTAAAGATAAATATAGCATTAGAAATAGTATTATGTATTAGAGCACAAAATAGTTTCACACATCAAATATTCTATATTTACATCTTTTAATAAATATAACATTGACACTAACATTGGCATTAAAGATGATATTAGATTGTCATTTTCAATTTTGTTTATATAGATGACGTTACCAAACATGATATACTGCTCTAAAATTAGGTTTATGAATATTAAAAAAAAGTGAATATGTGTCGATTAAGGATCCCTTGAATTTATACTTAGGTACGTAATCAATGTTTACATTTATTCTTGAAATAATTTTTTTAAGTAAATAATTGTTATTTTTTGCTCACTCGATCAAAAAATAAATATAGAGCCACAATAATTAAGTCTACAATTTTTAAAAGACAATAATTTGTCCATTAGGCATTAAAAATCTCCCAAAAAAAAAAAGAATTTTGTGGAAATTAATTCTATTCATAGCTATTGTCTAATGACCAAAAATATTAATAATTGATGGCTTGAATGATAAATTTTAGAGTTTAAAGGTCAAGTTATTTAATACAAGAAATAGTTTAAAAGGGATTTCAATGATATATATTGACTACTTCTATAAAGTTTTAAATTGTTGATTCTAACCTGATGATTGTCACTACTTACTTTCTAGGAGGGCCCTGGAAGTCCTCATTTGTCCAGTGCTCCAAGATCCAAATTACTACTCCTACGACTAAGAAGAAAACACCAGTGACACTCCACATCATGAGATTGAAAGGTCTAAGAAAAGCCCAGCCACTTGAGTTGAGCTTTCGTATTGGGGCAACTACCTCTAGCCCTGTTATTATGTATGGTTGTGTAAAATCCATCATTTTTCATTCGGCTTGTTGTGATTGTGATGTTACTGTTAGACATGTATGCCCTAAGGAGTAAAAATGTAATACGTTTTTGGAGACATTTTTATCAATAAAGAATTTATTCATTTATATATACCAAATCTTGTCCTCTTTACGTTCATATTTGTTGAATGTATGATAAGCAAACAGTAGTCTGAGACTGTTAGTCTAAACCTTAAGAATTGGGCATATGATGGGATGATTATGCGGTAGACACGATTCTTAAGGTGATGGTCTAAAACATATGATCCGCAATCGAGGGAATAAAGTTGGGTGCTTTATTCATGTAAAGATTGTTATGTTGTCTATATCCCTTTTGGGAGATGGTTTGTCTTGACCATTGGAGTTGGACTTCTTGAATAGAAACATTGGCGCATTGTCATAGGTGACCACATGTTGGATCGGGACATAAAGTGAATTGATTTGGATTAATAATTCTATCTTGGCAAATCGATTCACTTTAGACAGTCATTTGTATTGTATCTTAATCCTGAGATGAATAGTGGGCCTGTTGTCTCGACTTGTGTCTTTTGATGTACCAATGGGTGACTCCCACATCTCTATAGTGGAATGCATGCCGGTACGTTGGAGGCATGACTCTTGATAGCGTAGACTTGTTATTCATAGATATGGAATCCATAGCTCCTCTTTAGGAGTAATGATATCCTCTTATATGCGTTGTCCTGTAATTGGAAAACTGGAGCGCTCAACCATTTGGATACATAGGTGTTACCGAATGGTATACTATCTTTGGATGGTAAGTTTTCTAATGGTGAGACAATGGAACGTAAGATAAAAATAATCGGGAAGGCAAGACAGAACTTGTCCTTAAGCCGATTATGGATTATCATATGGGGATACGATGCACTATGATATGTCATGGAGACTTGGCTACACGAGCTTCGTAATTCTATAAAGTTTGAGAGTGCAGCGCCAAGCTTTTAGTGGAGTAGCGTTAGAGTTGATAATTGTGAAATGTATATCTGGGATATTGGGTTTCATAATTATCATGAGCTTGAACTTTATAGGTCCATTTTGGTCCCCTTTGCTAGCTCACAAAATCCTGTAACGACACGGCGTGCTTTTCCAATAATTGGTGACTTATGTCGGATTTATCAGATTGGTTTAAAATTTGTAAGAATCAAATAATTCATGTCTATTTATCGGTTGAATTAATTTTGTAAGAAATTATTTCAAGATAAACTTGTTGAATTATTACGATTAGATAATTCTTGTCTGTTTATCGATTGTTTTAATTTTGGACAAATTAGAACAAGATAAACTTGTAGAATTATTGTGAATTGATTTATTTTCTTAGAGATTATCTTGATAAAGTTTGTTTTGATCAGATAACTTCTCTATTGGGTTATTTGAATCAAAACTAAGACTTTATCCTTTAGAATCTCGGGTGGAAAATAAAAGATTCGCGGATATTTTTTCTCGGGAGTTCGGCCTGTCGGATGACATATTCGTTCTATCGAACTGGCCTGTTCGGCCTACCGATCAAACTGTTCGCCCTGCCAATCAGCGGAGATAAGATTACGCGTTTTCACGTGGATCTTATCAGATATTGATCTGAACTTGATTTTGTTTCGAGTTTTTGAGACCTAATCTGATATGGACTGACCCCAGGACCAATAGCTATATAAGGAGAGTGAGTCATATGATTTACTCTATTCAGTCGAGAGATTAAGAGTGATACTCTTGTAGTGAGCATCAGAAAACTCCCTGAGAGCTTTTGTTCACAAATCATGAATACTAGCTTTGGGTTCTCTCTATTGTTTGGAAGGAGAGTCACCAGTGGAAGAGCTGTACGTGTGAGCCCACACTCACTCAGGTTGTGGATAGAGAATAGCAAAGAAGACCAGTTGGTTGAGGCTCTTCTGGAACGTTACTTCTCTACACAGGTTGCAGAGGTTCTTCGGCACACTGAGGTTAGTAAGATTTGTCTAATTTATACATATAACATGTCAAACTTGTGCTTTGAAAATTACTCTGATGAAAATTTTTTAAAAATTCCACTGCGCACTTTGTTTCCAACAGTTACCAACAACTACATCATGGTCTTGTACACGAGAAATTATTATTATTTTTTTCATGGAAAAAACAAGAAAACTATGAACCTAAACCTAACTCGGACCTCAATCTTACCAAATTTTGATCCCAGTGCAACCATGACCCAACCATTGTCATGTCCTGACTCAAACCCGATCTCAGCCTAAGCTCCAACTTTCATCCCAAACCGATTGTGACCCTCATCATAGACTGACATGATTTTGACCCACCAATCACCCCGACCCTACCTTAGCCTCGAACCGATCCTAACCCCAAACTCAATCCCAAACCGCTTGACCCTCATCTCTAGTCGAGTCTTATCTTAGTTTTGGCTTGAATTGAGCTCAGTCCTAAGACCTCGACCTTGACCTCAGTACCTGAAGAACTATTGCTTCCACTATTGGCACTGCCATGTTGATTCTTTGCCTAAGCTTGACGGTTGTTGTTGCCTCTCCTGTTGTTCTTTTGGGGCCTACCTGAGGTCCTTGCCCTATTCTCATAGTAGGTGACATTGTTGCTTTCCATTAACAAACCTGATGACACCAAATCACCATCAACTCAGATCCACAAAGCAACTAAATATCACCAGATAGATCCTTTCAGTCCCTCTTGAAACTTGATATACTTTTCCTGTTCAGATGCCATGATGGATGGCGTGAATCTGGCCAGTTTAGTGAACTTTGCCTGATATTCCCTGATTGTCATGTGGCCCTATTCTAGATGGTAGAATTTAGCAATCTCTTGGTCTCTATATCCCTAGGAAAAATAGCAATCATAGAACAACCTCTCAAACCTGTCCCAGTCAATATTCTGGTTGTTTTCCATGCATCTCACCTGATTCCACAGGCATTAGCACTACCCTCTATTTGTAAGCTACGAGCTCAACTTGGTATTTGCTGGTACTCCAAATGTATCTAAATGTTTCACTACCAAATCAAACCAATATTCGGTTGCATTGCAGATCCCCTCTTCTATCAAAAGTTGGAATTGCCACACATTGGAATTCCTTGAAATATTCGTGCTAGCGACCCGTCGTAGGGTCCTCACACTGTACCTTCATTGCCATCTGCCAGAAGGTAGCTACCACAGCCCCCATCGTACCTTCGTTATTTGTAGGATTTGTGTCAGCAGTAGCTGGAAGACACCTAGGTGCCATTTCTCTCAGTTCTGAAAATAAAATTGGACTGTCAGTGGTTCTCATTGTTGTATCTATGTGTACACAATTCTCAAGGTTCAAAACCTGGGGCTTTGATGCTAAATCTGTCATGAACACAAACCTAGGTAGGGATATGACGATTTAATTAAACTAATTAAGCAAATTTAACTAAACTTGCTAATTAATTATTTGGTAATTTAAGAAAACATACTTTGGGTTATTTATAACAATGTGATGAATTTAAAACTTTTAGAATATTACCATCCATTAAATCCTAACAAATAATTTCATGAATTACCTCTAAATTAAATTGAATTAAAATATAAACTTAACGAGAACAAGTCGAGCCGCACCAGACCCCATATAGTGCACACACAGTACCGACATAAGCATAATAATACAAACACACTCCATCAGAAAATAAATAGTGTCCTTAATATTACATGCCTTAATCAAATTAATAGGTAAATTAAATAAGACTTCTACAATCCACGTGTGCAAACCAGCAATGTCCTAGTCAATAGCATACTATGAACCTCCTAAAGGTAAGACTGAACAAAAACCACCCTGTACCCCCTACCCACCTACACCCGCCCCGCCCGAAAAAAGTGGTTCCATGTTAGCAACCCACCCCACCAACTTATATAGGCCGGCGGTTCAGTTTTGAGACTTAGGCGGCTGGTTCAACCTAAACCCGCCTGCCTATGTATTTTTTTTTTTTAAGTGATTCTACAAGCAAGGAATTTTGCTCTCATATCAAATTAAAGATTCAAGTTAGCTATTTCTTTCACACTTTGTTCATGCATAGTAACATGAAATGTACATTTGATTATCAAAGGAAAAAAAAAGCCCTATAACCTAACCTGCCAATATTTGGTTGAACTCACAAGCAAATATGCTAGGATGATTAAGTTTGGCTTAGTGCTTTTTCTGAAAACATATTCAAAGTACATGAAATTTTAATTTTTCTACAAATTTTTTCATTTTTTTCAAAAAACCCAAAAAATTACATTGGGCTATAGTATAGACCCAAACCGCCTCAACTCGTCCACACCTGCCTAAAATCGAACTGAAACTGCCCGCCATTCCACGGGCGATCTGATTAACTGCCAACTCACCATCCAAAAAAAGGGAACCGAACCCGCGTGAAAACCACCAAACTACCCATTGGTCACCCCTACCTAGAGGGGGGATTTTAAAAACAAATAAACTATAAGCGAAAGGCTCAATAGGACTTAAGTTTTAAAACCATAAATACATGAATATTAAAGCAGTAAAAAAACAATAAATAAATGGCAAGCATTCTATAATTACTGTTTTGGTCCAGTGGTCATCTGAAATCAAGGTTTACCTTTCATTTTATGCAAGCCATCTAATTCATAACTGCAGTGGCCCATCTTAGTCCGACCTACCAAATTGGATGAGTTTGGATTGCCAATGAATGAGTTCGGCCTACCGATCTGTCGAAATCTGGAAAATTTTTAGATTTTAGTCTTGGGAAACCCAAGCTTCAAAGCTCAATCTAACCTGTTTTAACGAGTCTCAGACCATGGGTAATGTTCAGAAATCATAGAATAACACTCTAAAATACTTTTAAACACACTTCCCTAAATTTTCATGCAACTTTCACAATTTATTTCAAAAATTTAAAAAGAGCAAAAACTTGTTTAATTCAGTTTTAATCCAAATGAAGCATGTGTTTATGGTGAAATACATTCTATAAGCTCAAATTGAATGTTCTTTAAGCTCATCAAGTCTCAGATCATGGCATGCATGCACAAGTTTTAGTTAATCAATCTTAAGAAAATCTGTTACAGAGATATACAACCAAGCTTTTGAACTTGGATTTTGATCTTTAAAGTCATAATTTAGAAGCTTTAAATCATGAGTTTGAGTTGACGAAAACATTGCTAACCTCAAATGTAATGTTTTGAAAGAATTTTGGTGAATCCAACTCCGTTTCTTGGCCTCTGATCAACTGGAAATGAAGCTAAAGTAATTGTGTTCTTGAATTTGAATTCTTGAAATAATTAGTCTATGTTTGTGCGTTTGTGTGTTTTCTATTTTTGTAAAAGAAGAGAGAGAGATGAGAGTGAGAGAGAAAGAGTGAGTGGAAGTGAAGAGGGAAGAAGAGGAGAGTGAAATCAGGTTGAGCTTTGAGTGGAGACATGTTTGGCATTTTGGGTTTTGTTTTGTTCCAAATTTTTATTAAATCTAAATTTTGAGGAAATAAAACAAATGCCAAAATTCATTAAAGTTAATTTAACAAAAACCAAAAATTTAAGACAACCAACAAAATAATTAAAAATGCAATTAATTAAGAAAAAATCACAAAATGATTAAATTATGCTTAATTTGAAATTAGGCACACTAATTCACCCAATTGCACACTAATCATGCTTAATTAATTTTGGACATTAAATCACTCGATCAAAAAAATAAATATATTGCCACTATAATTAAGTCTACAATTTTTAAAAGATAATAATTTTTCCATTAGGCACTAAAATCACCAAAAAAAAAAAAGAAGAGCTTTGTGGACATTAGTTCTATCCATGGCTATTGCCTAATCACCAAAAATATTAATAATTGATGGCTTGAATGATAAATTTAAGAGTTTAAAGGTCAATTTATTTGACACATGATATAGTTTAAAAGAGATTTCAATGATATATATTGACTACTTTTATAAAGTTTTAAATTGTGGACTCTCACCTGATGATTGTCACTACTTGCTTTCTATGAGGACCTTGGAAGTCCTCATTTTTTCGACGCTCCAAGATCTCGATTGCTCCTACGACTAGGAAGAAAACACCAGTGACACACCACATAATGAAAGTGAAACATCTAAGAAAAGCCTAAGCACTTGAGTTGAGCTTCCATAATAGGGCAACTACCACTAGCCCTATCATTATGTATGACTGTGTAAAATCCATCATTTTTAGTCGGCTTGTTGTGATTGTGATGTCATCAACAACTACATCATAGTCCTGTACATGAGAAATTATTATTATTATTTACGTGGAAAAAAAGGAAACTATAAACCTAAACCTAACTCTGACCATGGTCATGATTGAACCCGGTCATTGAACCCGGTCCTAGGCTCAATCAAATTTTGATCCTAATGCAAGCATGACCAACCATTGACCTGGCCCAACTTAACCCTGATACCCCGATCTTGGCCCAGGCCCCAACCTCTATCCCAAACTGATTATGACCCTCATCATAGGCTGACATAATTTTGACCCACCAATCACCCCAACCCTACCCTAGCCTCAAACCGATCCCAACCCCAACCTCAATCCTAAACCGCCTGACCCTTATCTCTAGTCGAGTCTTATCTTAACTTTGGCTTGAATCAAACTCGGTTCCTAGGACCTCAACCTCAGCCTCAGTCCTAAAACAAGCCAGACCCTAGTCTCAATCTGAATCGATCAAAACTTAGCCCCATCCCAATGTCAATGCCGACCAGTACCTCGATTTGGATTTTAATCCTTAACCTTTAAACTGGTTTATAATAATAATAATAATATACAGTACATCAGTAACAACTCATACTATAATACAACATGAATTATATTAAGTAATGATCCTTATTAACATATACAAAAAGATAGTCATTCCAAATGTTGTATTAATATATTTTTATGCTATCGAATGCTCTTAAACGAGTTCGCCAACATGTCCATTGTGCTTCAGCCTATGGAAGAAAGAAATACAGAGAAATAAAATTACAAGTTCTACAATAAAAACAAGCGTACACCATGTTTCATCTTTTAAGAAGTGCATGGAATATTGATTACAACCGTATGGAAATGGGACGAGGTCATACAAGAACTTATTTGGAAGCTACTCATGTGCTGCACTAAACACATCTATGCAGAATCTGGTGAATGTCGTATCCGAATCATTATAATGTAGAATATATTTGTCGCTATTGTAATGGATGGGGACTCCAATTCGTAAACATTTACCGTTGTTAGGAAACCCTAACTGCAAGGTAACTACGTTTTTTTTCTGACCAGATGACACTATGTAGTTGCTGAATCGAGTTATAATTGTTGGGATGCTTATCTCTTTGTTCCTCTAGATGTAGAGTTGAAAAGCTAGAGGAATTGGAACAATAGCCAACTGTATTAATGCTGGAGCCAATCACATTTATGACTTGGTAAGCAGGATCAATTAGGTCCCTATCCGCGTTGAACAAAAAAGGACCAGTAACACCTTTGATGGCAATATTGACAATATTTTCTAGTAAAAGATTGCCTCCAAAAATATGCATTGAATCAAGTTTCATGTCCCCTCCTTGCAAGTCAGTTAAACTCGAATAGTTTGAGAAGGAAAAGTTTCCCTTTTATTCAAAGAATGAATTTATTGTGGTGGCTATAAGCCGAACATAGTTGTAGGCATAAAAACCATACCTATTTAGCCTGAAAGAAGATTCATTACTGCCGGTCAAGCTAAGTCACTTGGCAAGAAATCTTTTTTTTAAGATTTGGTGTGTGCATAGGCAGGGTAAGAATCCCTTGAATGTTTTTAGATTTCTTCGATTGTAGCAAAGGCTCCATGCCAAAAACTATAGAGAGCCAATCAGTTACAATCCAAACATACCCAATGTCCATCTTAAAAGGATTTTTGGCCACACTTAAAAACTTTTAGACCCCAACTTAAGTAATACATATAGGATAATAATCTAATACTCCATATGTGACACCTCATACAATGTCCTTTTTATGTTATCCTTGTTTCCTTTTGGACTTGGTGGTGCTTAGTATGAGATTTTGCAATGCTTCTCAGCCAAATTATCTCGCAATCTAGAAGTCCCATTTCTTCCAAAATCGTCATCTACGTAGATCACTACGACATCTCTCCACTGGTAGTAACTAACAAGATCCACCGCTGCAGCCATTTGAAAGGCGTCACTATGTGTTGTCCTAACAAAGAAAGGGAATTGAAGCGGCGTCACTAGGTAACATACTATCACAGCCTTACTTTTTCCACATACGACCATGCGGCCTTAGCAATCCTGATGCAAAGTCAGCCTTGAATTCTCTCGAGCTCACAAGGTAAGGCAAGAATGATGATGGTTAAGTAAGAACACTTGAGAGAAAATTAAAGATATGAAGCACAAAGTAAGCTTTTATTAGAGTGTGAAAACTTTACAAACTTTTTGGAGATTCGTTACAAATGAGGGGGTCTTCCCCTATTTATAGGCCATTGGCCTTCTAAGGAAAGTTCAAGGCTTCTATGGAACATAAGTTGTCCTAGAACATTCTAGCATATTTCCTATTACATACATGGCCTAGAATATTCTAGAGTACTACAAGACCCTAGTATGTTACATGTATCTCAAATGTTCTAGAAAGTTTCAGAGTTTTCTAGGGTCTTTCAAAAAGTTCTAAAATCTTTTAGAGAGTTCTTAATGTTTCTTGAGTATTCTAGACCCATATAGAATCTTCTAGAACATTATAGAACCTTCAAGAATGTCACGAAAGCTTTTAAAATATACGAAACATTCTAGAAACTCTATGACTCTACCCCATTGCCTTGATTTCTTTAGAATGTTCTAGAGTATTGATGAGACTATAAACGTATACATTTTCTAAGGCTTAAATCATTTATTTATGCTTTTATTTCTCATTAAATCCTCTAATTAATAGCAATTTTGTATTAAACGATGTTTTTGTGTCTTAGTGTGTAAATATGTTTAAAAATGTGTTTTAGTGTGTTTTTATGTTTAATAGAATGTTTAGTAATTTTTAGAGTCTTTTCGTGTGTGTTAAATAAATGTCTAGTCTGTAAATAGTCAAAACCGTAAAAGTAATGTGGTTATTTTATTTTGAGTTTTAGTGTATTTGATAGTGTGTTTTAAGTTTGTAAATATGTCTTATTATATTTTTAATAATTTTTAAAAATATTTCCAAGTCATAAAAATTATATCTGTGTCAAACCGTAAGAGATTGAAAATTTTAGGAGTTTTTATTTATTTTTGTGTGTTTTAATGTAAAATAAATATTATGTTTGTAAAATAATTAATTTTAGTATGTTTGTGAATTTTAGATTTAAAATCTAGAGGAAAAACAGAGCAAAATGACACCAAAAGGGACAAAATCAGACATCAAATGCATCAAAAAGATAAAGAAAATTCAAAATTCATCTAGTGGACACATGGCATAATTGTAACCGTCGGATGCACTACTGATTCAATCGTGACCATTGGATGTCTACGCATGTCATGCCATGCATCAGCTGCGCAGCGTGTGTCAGCGTTGACGAGTGTCAGTAAGACCCGCGAATCTCAGGCTGTGTCTAATTAGGTGCTGCAGTTCCACGTGTAACCGTTCTCTCAGCCATTGGATTGGATTAGCAAGACTGATTCGACGATCTTGTCTCTTGGTCCCACTGGTCCCATTCGGACCCATTTTTGCGCATGTCTCCAGCCCTTGGATTGCGTCTTCAATGGTCCAATTGTCCTATTGCCGTGCTCCCAGTTGCCGAGAAGCACAGAATCTCAGCGAGATTCTCACACATTGATGAACGCCCAGCACGAAGAAAAAGAGTGGGAAATTTAGATCATTATGATCCGTTTTTCAACGCTTGAATAGTGTCAATAATTGAAAGAATCCCTCAATAGTAATTCTCAAGGCCTATAAATACCGAGACATTTGCCTCATTCAAGCATCCCTTCGGGCCTTTGGCCCTCTTTTCCTTTCTTTTTCCTTTATGTTGAGTTAAACTCAGTATTATCTTCTTAGATAAAATAATGCTTAAATTAGTGTAAAGAGTTTGCTGAGGTAGAGAGATGATCTTGTATGCATAGTATTTTAGTATGGATTTTGACTCTATATCTGCGTGGTAATGCTTATATTTTTGTGGAATAAATTATATCTTTTTGTTTTTAATAATTATTGTTAATGTTGTTATGCTGCCAATTTTTACATAAATTCAGTCATGCTTTCTTTATGTAATTTAATTGTGTTGCATAGTTAATATTAATAATAATAAAATGATGCTTAATTTTATGGAATGTCTTTTACTGCAGTATGACTTGTTATATTGTCAATTCTAGATATTTCATAAGATGAAGTGCTGCCGGAGTTAATATAAAAATTTATTCCACTAAAATTTATTAATTTTGATTTGTTATTATCTTTTCTATCCTATAGTTATGTTAATTATAATTGAGTGACAGTTGTTATAATTTTCATAATTAGTGCACCAATAATTATTTTGTTAGTTTTTATAGGAAGACCCTTACTGCATTATGGCTTGCTATATTGTCGATTTAGGTTGACCTATATAATTAGTAAAATGTGCCTGCAATTAATGAGATAAGATATAATAAATCAAATGCTTTAGATAATTATTAATTAGAGTTAAAATTCTATATCGATTGCCAAACATACAAGGGATTCTCAAAGCTTCACCGTTTTAATTTTATGCTTTAAATTTTGAATTAAATAAAATAAAAACCACAAAAATATTTATCTCATTTTACACTTTGATTTGAAAAAGTACTTGCCTTTTTGAACGTTTATTTTTATCAATTTGCCGAGGTACAAATTTTCATCTCCCTGTGGATACGATAACTTTTCTATACTACAAACGCCCGTCGTTTAAAGAAAAAACATTTTTAGGCGTTACCAAGTATTATAATTGATTCCAACACTTAGAGAATATTCTAGAGAATCCTAAAGTCTTCGTGAGCCTCCAATGGTTAGGATGGGGCAAAATTTGTGCAACTTGTGACATTCTCCCCCACCTAAGCTCAGGATGCCCTCATCACGCCTTCTTCTTGAAACTGCTAGATTTTATCCTTGAATTGCCAAAGAGCATCTTATGCTCCTAGCTAGCTTCACTCTCTAGCAAGTTCTTCCATTTAACTAAATACTCTCAATAGTTTGGTATGCCATACCTTCGAATTAGCCTATCAGCGAGTATGCTTTCGACTTCTTTATCAAATGAAGTCACCACGACAGTTTGGGCATGCTTTGACTCCTTTTGAGTAGGATCTTCCATGTCTTCATGATATGGCTTTAAGAGACTAACATGAAAAACTAGATGAATCTTGAGCTTTGGAGGTAATTGGAGTTGGTAGGAAACCTTACCAACACGCCGAATAATAGGGAAGGGTCCTTCATATCCCCTCACCATGCCATTGTGGACCTTCTTTAAGGACTTGAATTGTTGGGGAAGTGATTTCACCATGAAAAGGTCTCCTTCCTTGAACTCTAGGAGCCTCCTTTGCTTGTCCGTCCATTTCTTCATCCTCTTTGATGGCTTGTTCAAGTAGGCTCTAGCCAAGTCAGCTTGCTCATGCCACGACTTTGCAAACTTGAATGCTGCTGGACTCTTGCCTTTATAGCTTGTGACAAATACAAGAGGCTTCGTCGGTTGTTGTCCCATGATCATCTCAAAGGGACTCTTGTTTGTTGCCTCACTCCTTTGAAGATTGGAAGAGACTTAGGCCACATCAAGCTACTTTGCCCAATCTTGTTGGTTAGCACTCACATAGTGCCTCAAGTATAACTCAAAGAGTGCATTGATGCGCTCTGTTTGGCCATCACTTTGGGGGTGGAAGCTTGTCGAGAAGTTTAAATCCAAACCAAGTAGCTTGAAAAGCTCTATTCAAAATCTTCCAATGAAGCAAGGATCCTAGTCGCTCACAATGTTTGAAGGTACTTCCCAAAGCTTCACCACATGGTGTATGAACAACCATGCATTTTCTTTAGCGGTATAATCGGTAGGTGCAAGGATGAAGGAGGCATACTTGCTACCGATCAACTATCATGATAATGCTTCCATACCTTTCTGACTTAGGCAAGGAAGTGATAAAGTCCATGGAAACACTTTCCCATGGCCTCTCTGGGATCAGCAAAGGTTCAAGCAATCCACCTGGTGCTTGTTGTTCAATCTTGTCTTGTTGGCATAGAAGACAAGTCCTTACGCAGGTCTCCACTTCATCCTGTATTTGTGGCCAATAGTAACTTAACTTCAAAAGAGCAAAAGTGTGCTTCATACTTGGGTGACCTACCCACTTAGAATCATGGCACTCTTTTGTCAACGCTCTCTGGAGATTTCAGTACTTTGGTACATAGAGTCAGCGTCCCTTTGTGTAGGGCAAGTCATTTATTATCTAGAAACATCTTGTCTTTGTTAGACATGTATGCGCTAAGGAGTAAAAATGTAATACATTTTTGGAGACAATTTTATCAATAAAGAATTTATTCATTTATATATACCAAATCTTGTCCTCTTTACGTTCATATTTGTTGAATGTATGATAAGCAAACAGTAGTCTGAGACTGTCAGTCTAAACCTTAAGAATTGGGCATATGATGGGATGATTATGCAGAAGACATGATTCTTAAGGTGATGATCTAAAACATATGATCCACAATCGAGGGAATAAAGGTGGGCGCTTTATTCATGTAAAGATTGTTATGTTGTCTATATCCCTTTAGGGAGATGGTTTGTCTTGGCCATCGGAGTTGGACTCCGTGAATAGAAACATTGGCACGTTGTCATAGGTGATGATGTGTTGGATCGGGACATAAAGTGAATTGATTTGGATTAATAATTCTGTCTTGGCAAATCGATTCACTTTAGACAGTCATTTGTATTGTATCTTAATCCTGAGATGAATAGTGGGCCCATTGTCTCGACTTGTGTCTTTTGATGTGCCAAAGGGTGACACCCACATCTCAATAGTGGTATGCATACCGGTACGTTGGAGGCATGACTCTTGATAGCGTAGAGTTGTTATTCATAGATATGGAATCCATAGCTCCTCTTTAGGAGTAATGATATCCTCTTATATGTATTGTCCTGTAATTGGAAAACTGGAGCACTCAACATTTGGATACATAGGTGTAACCGAATGGTATACTATCTTTGGATGGTAAGTTTTCTAATGGTGAGACAATGAAATGTAAGATAAAAATAATCAGGATGGTAAGGCAGAACTTGTCCTTAAGCCGATTATGGATGATCATATGGGGATGCGATACACTATGATATGTCATGGAGACTTAGCTACACGAGCTTCGTAATTCTTTAAAGTTTGAGAGTGCAGCTCCAAGCTTTTAGTGGAGTAGCGTTGGAGTTGATAATTGTGAAATGTATATCTGGGATATTGGGTTTCATAATTATCATGAGCTTGAACTTTATAGGTCCATTTTGGTCCCCTTTGCTAGCTCACAAAATCCTATAACGACACGGCGTGCTTTTCCAATAATTGGTGACTTATGTCGGATTTATCAGATTGGTTTAAAATTTATAAGAATCAAATAATTCATGTCTGTTTATTGGTTGAATTAATTTTGTAATAAAATTAATTTAAAATAAACTTGTTGAATTATTAGATTAGATAATTCTTGTCTGTTTATCGGTTGACTTAATTTTGGACAAATTAGAACAAGATAAACTTATAGAATTATTGTAAATTGATTTATTTTCTTAGAGATTATCTTGATAAAGTTTGTTTTGATCAGATATCTTCTCTATTGGGTTATTTGAATCAAAACTGAGACTTTATCCTTTAGAATCTCGGGTGGAAAATAAAAGATTCGCAGAGATTTTTCTAGGGAGTTCGGCCTGCCGAATGACGTGGCTGGCCTGCCGAACTGGCCTGTTCGGCCTGCTGATCAGCGGGAGATAAGATTACACATTTTCACGTAGATCTTATCAGATATTGATTCGAACTTGATTCTGTTTCGAGTTTTTGAGACCTAATCTGATATGGACTGACCCCAGGACCAATAGCTATAAAAAGGGAGTGAGTCTCATGATTTACTCAGATCAATTGAGAGATTAAGAGTGATACTCTTCTAGTGAGCATCTAAAAACTCCCTAAGAGCTTTTGTTCACAAATCACAAACACTAGCTTTGGGTTCTCTCTATTGGTTGGAAGGAGAGTCACTGGTGGAAGAGCTGTACGTGTGAGCCCACACTCACTCCGGTTGTGGATAGAGAATAGCAAAGAAGACCAGTTGGTTGAGGCTCTTCTGGAACGTTACTTCTCTACACAGGTTGCGGAGGTTCTTCAGCACACTGAGGTTAGTAAGATCTGTCTAATTTATACATATAACATGTCAAACTTGTGTTTTGGAAATTACTCTGATGAAAAATTTTAAAAATTCCGCTGCGCACTTTGTTTCCGACAGTCTTACCCTCTTCTACAAGGGCAGTGATGTTCCTTGCAAGAGGATCTTGTTTTAGTCCTTCCTTGACATGGTTAAGTAAGGGGCAATCAACACGATTAAGAGATGCCAACTCTACTTTGTGGCTTAGAGCATCTACCACAACATTTGCCTTCCCTAGCTTATACTCTAAGGTATAATCAAACTCTGCAAGAAAGGCTTGCCATCGAGCTTGCTTTGGACTCAACTTCTTTTGGGTCTAAAAGTACCTTGTAGCAACATTATCGATCATAATGACAAACCTGAAGCCCAACAAGTAGTGTCACCAAACCCTTAGACAATGGATGATCGCTGTCATCTCCTTCTCTTGGATAGTATAGCGACGTTCCATGTTGTTAAGATTTTGGCTCTCATAAGCAATAGGATGACCATCTTGCATGAGCATGCCACCAATAGCAAAGTCTAAAGCATCGGTGTAGACTTCATAAGGCAAAAGTGGTTGGGTAGGCTAAGAACAGGCGCTTCACAAATAGCCTTCTTCAGATCTTCAAAGGCATGTTGGCATTTTATACTCCACTCCTAAGTCTGGTTCTTCTTAAGGAGGTCCGTCAAAGGTGCTGCTCTCGCTGAATAGCCCTTGATGAAGCGATGATAGTAGTTCATAAGTCCAAGAAAGGACCTTACCTCATGCACCTTTATGGGTGGTTCCCAATCTTGTATAGCTTGCACCTTTGCATCCTCCATCATGAGTTGTCCATCCTTTATCTTATGCCCCAAGAATATCACTTCTTCTTGGGCAAAAGAGCATTTTTCTTTCTTGATATATACCTCATTTTCTCTTAGGAATTGGAATACTTTCCTCAAGTGTTGCAAGTGTTCCTGTAAAGTTTGGCTATATATCACAATATTATCCAAATATACTACTACAAATTGATCAAGATAAGGATGGAAAAGCTTGTTCATTAAGGTGCAAAAAGTGGCAGGTGCATTAGTAAGTCCAAAAGGCATGACCAAGAATTCATAAGAGCCATACCTTATGACACGCGTTGTCTTAGGCTTATCGCCTTGCACGATCGGAACTTGATAGTAACCCAAGCAAAGATCCAAGTTAAAGAAGTACCAAGCATGGCCAAGTTGATCAAAGAGATTTGCTATGAGGGGAATGGGATACTTGTTCTTTATAGTGACTTTGTTAAGAGCCCTATAGTCAATGCACATGCAAAAGGAACCAACTTTCTTCTTCTAAAAAAGAAATGGTGCACCATAAGGAGCTTTGGAAGGCCAAATAAACACTGTATCTAGCAAGTCCTTCAGTTGCTTCCTTAGCTCTACCAATTTAGGTGGTGCCATCCAATATGGGCTCATGGTTGGTGGCTTTGTTCCTGGCTCCAACTTAATTTGATGATCCACCTCTCGCCTTGGTGGCAATCGTTTGGGCAATTCCTCAAGCATGACATCCCTAAATTCATCAAGAACATCCCGTACCTCCCTCACCATGATGGATTGAGTAGATGATTATTTATCATCATACTCCTTGAGAATAGCTAAGTAGCTATCCTCCTCCTTCCTCAAGCCCTTCTTGAATTGCATAGTAGACAACATCTTGGACTATGTCTTAGTAGACCTAATTATAGGTACCATACAAGTCTTTTCGCCATCTAATATGCACATGGTGTTGGAAAATGGAACTGGGAAGCCCTTTACTTGATCGAGAAACTCCATACCAAGAACAACTTTGAAGCCATCCCTAGGTACCCTAGATAAATCCAAATGACCTACCCATGCCCCAAGGGTGGTCTTTACACCTTAGGCTATGCCTTGGATAAGCTTGGCCGATGAGTTGATAGCTTTGATGGAGCCTCCTCCACCAACTACCTTAAGGCTTAACCTTTGGGCTTCTTCAATAAATATAAAGTTATGAGATGCACCTGTGTCAATCAAGGCCTTGGTGCCTTTCTCGTTGATGTTAGCATCCATGAACAGTAATCCCCTGGCTTGAGTCATTGAAGTACTCTTTTTTTTTGTTTTAGAATTTTTTTTTAGGTTGAAAACTTTTTACATCGCTTTGAGTAAAAGACTCTAACGACAAATGAGATATAACACATGATTGAGTGTAATCGAAGACAAATGGGCAGGTGAAGACAAATGAAGACAGATGTGACTCAATTGTAGAACTTTTAAAAATTTTACCGACAAGAACTATTCAACTTTTGAAAAATTAAATGAAACTGTACAACTTTTGATAAAATGGGACAAAACCAAAACGTATACAATACATCAAACACCTACCTAATAATGCGTCTGACAGATAAGATAAAAAAATATTAAAAACAAATAAAAAAATATAATCATTAAACAAACAACTATTGTAACAATCACAAAAACAAAAATCTTTTTTTATATTTATTTTTTTTAATTTTTTCTAATGAAAATTTATTTGAGAATGAATGAAAACTCATGTTTATTGAAACACGTCCCCAAAAATTCTATTATTCAGTCATTTTGATGATTTTTCACTAAAACTAAATTCATATCTCAAATAATTTCTCAACAATTTTTCTTTTTTTTTTAAAGAAAATAAAAACATACAAAATTTAAAAATATTTTACAGATTGTGCTTAGAAACACACAGACCAAATGACTATTTCCCTTCTAACATTCCTACGAACTGAACAATTGAGTCTTTGAATGTCAGATTTCTTAGATGTTCTTTTTCTGTGTGAAACTGAGGCTAAATTTTACAAATGGCTCCTTGAACATAACTACTAGGATGGTCTATGAGAGAATCTTGAAGATCATCTAAGTTTGCTTTTGAAAGCCTTTTTTTATAGAAAAGTATTTCACCCTCCCTATTTACAGACGGAAGACCTTTTGACTTACACGTACGCTAACAATTTTAACGCGAACACTTAGGACACTTTAAAGTTATAGCTCAGGATCTTCTTTTCCTAACACAAAGACTTGCACTCATTTTAGGGAGACCTTTATTTGTGACATCATTAAGACGAATAAGAAATTTTATATACCTTTTTACATTAGTTGGAATTTTTTACTAGAAAGGACCTAAAGACACGTGATTCGAGCTTTGTACTTTTGCCTAATTTCTTTCTAAGAAAAGGAAGGAAAGTATTTCTTCAGGTGATCATATTTAGGATCCAAGATTTGAGAGAGAAAAAGAGATTCTTGAGAGTAAATTGAGAGCTTTGAGAGAGATTTGAGACCTTTAAGTGGATTTGAGAGCTTTTAGGAGAGTATTGAAAAGATTTTGTAGGATTAAGAAAGAAAAGTTAAAGAATTTTTAGGAAAAGTGTTTAAAATCGAAGAACTTTGAAGGTTTTCTAGAAATTTTTTGAGAAATACTTTGAAGATTTAGAGAAAAGGCAGAGAGAAAATGAAAGCTTTGAGAGAGAGAGAATTTCAGAGAGAGGAAAGGCTGAGAATTTTGGGCTTGGATGTACAGTGAATGGTTTTGCAAACAAAGGATGCGATACTATTTAAACATGGGAGAAACTGTTCTAGCTCGTGTGAAGGTTAGTCTGGGTTGGACCAAACAATAGTTGGGCTAAGTGATCTAAAAATCATAAAAAATAACAACACTTATTTACAAAGAAAAAGAAAATATTTTTGTGATTTTAAATTGTTTTTAATTTTTTTTGTTTTAAACTTTTTAAATTTTTTGTGTTTTCAAGAAAAATTCTAAAAATAAAAAAAATTCATTTTAATCATTTCATTAAAATGTGTTTCTAGATACAAATTGATACAAAGTACCAACTAATCAAACTTAATTATATCATCTATAACCTCAACCACTTTAAATGAACTTTTGAAATTATTCTTCTAAACTTTAGGAAAAACACAAAAAATAAAAATACAACACACCAAAGCAAAGTTACAGAAATACAGAAATACAAAAACATAGATATACAAACACAAAAATATAATACAAGCATTAATCTATAATTATAATTTCATCTTCAGAGTCGAAAATATCGAGGTTGATGACTGGTGGAACAGTTGCCCTAAACCTTCCTTGAAGATAACATCCCCAAAAAGTTAAGCTACCAGATACTTCAAAAAATATTTTCTAAAACTCTTCTTCCTCCGTGGGTTCATACATAAGTTCATCCATAGCTTTACCCATAGGTTCATCTTCAGGTTCTTCTTCAAAAACTTCATTTTCAAATTCAGGTTTGAAATTTGAATTTATAGTTTCAAACTTTTAATAGTGAAAACATTTATGAGATGGTTATCAACTTTTGATGGGCATTTGAATCAAAGGAATAAGCCAAGTCAACTAAAGGATTAACAAATGTTTCAGAAGTACTGTCTTAAATAAAGTTCACTTTAAATTTTCTAGAAGGAGATTGTGCCATATTAAATACGTTGAATTCTGAAGTCATATTTCCAAAAGACAATTTTAGAACTCCATTTCTACAATTAATCAAAGCATTAGAAGTTGCAAGAAATGAACGACCTAAAATTACAGAAATTTAAACATTTGAATTGGCAACAGGTTGTGTATTCAAAACAATAAAATCTACTGGATAGTAAAATTAATCAATTTGAAATAATGCATTTTCAACAATAATTCTTGGAATTTTTACCGAACAATCAACTAACTAAAGTGTGATAGATGTTGGCTTAAGTTCACCTAAACCTAACTGTTGGCAAACAAAATAAAGCAAAAGATTGACACTAGCACCAAGATCTAATAATGCATGTTCAATTTGAGTGTTTTCTATGACACAAGAAATTGTGGGACAACTTAGATCTTTGAACTTAAGTGGTGTGTCATATTGAATGATGGAACTAACTCTCTCAGTTAAAAATGCAATCTTAGTTGTGCATAGATCTTTCAAAAATTTAGCAAAAAATGAGACGTGTTTGATTACATCTAAAAGTGAAATATTAATTTTGACTTGTTTGAAAAGTTTAAAATTTTCAACATTTTTATCAGACTTCTCTTTTAAAAGCAAAGCTTGAGGAAATAGAACCTTTGGAACAAATTTTTCTTTTGAAACACCCTTTTCTTTTTTAGAATTTTTTTCATCACTATTATTGTTATCATCACTTTTAAAAGTCGAACTAACCTTTTGATCTTTTGAAAGAACGGTTTTATTAGCAAATTTTCTACTTCAAAGAATTATGAAAAAATTAATAGTTTCTTATTATGATGGTGAACTAGAAGAGGCAACTTCATTAGCAAATGAATAATATGCAGGTTAAGTAGAAAATTTGCCTTTTTGTTAAATGCAAAGTGAAGAAGTGAGCTTAGAAATGTACTCTTTAATTTCATGAATGTCTTGTGAAGTGTGAGTGTTATGAACTTCCTTTTAAACATGCATCCCCTAAGGAGTAAAATGTTGTAATATATTTTTGGAGATATTTTATCAATAAAGAATTTATTTATTATTCATATACTAAATGTTGTCTTCTTTACGTTCATATTTGTTGAATGTATGTTAAGCAAATAAAAGTCTAAGACAGTCCCTCTAAACCTTTAAGGATCAGGCACATGATTCTAAAGGAGATGGTCTAAATCATAAGGTCCACAATCGAAGGAATAAAGTCGGGCGCTTTATTCATACTAAGATTGTTATGTTGTCTTCATCCCTGATGGGAGATGGTTTGTCTTGGCCATCGGAGTTAGACTCCATGGGTAGAAACATTGGTACATTGTCATAGGTGACGATATATTGGATCGGGACATAAAATGGAATTGATTTGGATTAATAATTCCATTTGTGCAAATTAATTCACTTTAGACAATCATATATATTGTATCTTAATCTTGAAATGACTAATGGGCCTCATTATCTTGTCTTATGTATTTTGATGTACCAAAGGGTGACATCCTGACTTTGTGATGGTGCGCATACCGGTATGTTGGAGACACGAATTTTGATAACATAGATGTGTTATTCATAGACATAGAATCCATAGCTCCATAGGTAGAGTCAATGATATTCTCTTATATGCGTTATCCTATAATTAAAAAAGTGAAGCGCTCAACCACTTGGATACATAGGTGTAACCAAATGGCATACTATCCTTAAATGGTAAGTTTTCCAATGGTGAGATAACAGAACATAAGATAAAAATAATCAGGAAGGGAAGATGGAATTTATCCTTAAGTCGATTATGAATATCCCATGGGGATGCCACTTATTATGATATGTCATGGACACTTAGCTAATTTGGGCTTTGCAATTTTATATAGTTTGAAAGTGCATCTCTAAGCTTTTAGTGGAGTAGCATTAGAGTTGATAATTATAAAATATGTATCTAGGATACTATATATTATGATTATCGAAGCTTGAACTATATAGATCCATCAGGTCCCCTTTGCTAGCACATAATAAATCCTATAATGATACAACGTGCTCTTTTAATAATCGGTGACTTACGTTAAATTTTTAAATTGGCTAAAATTCAATAGGATTAAATAATTCATGTCTGTTTATCGATTAAATTAATTTTATAAATTAATTCAAGATAAACTGGTTGCATTATCGAGAATATTTATTTTTCTAGAGATTATCTGGATATGACGTTTTAATTAGATAATTTTTCTATTAGATTATTTGAATTAAAACTAAGGCTCTATCCAATGAATCTTGGGTGGAAAATAAAAGATTCTCAAGGATCACATTATCGTAAGTTTGGCAAGCTGATCAGTTAGTTCGGCCCACCGATGGACCACCAATGGAGCAAGTTCGGCAGGCCGATCCGTTAGTTGATCTAACAATAATTTGGTCATGCATTTTTTACATGATTTATCAGAAGTTGATCTAGATTTGAATTTTTGAGGCCTTTTTTGATAATGACTAACCTTGGGAACGACCTCTATAAATAGGGAGTGAGTTTTCTAAGTTATTTAGATCAGTTGAGAAGTTAAGAGTGAATACCATAGTGTTAGATACTCTGAAACTTCTTGAGAGCTTTTGTTCATAATCACAAACTTTTGCTCTGGGCCTTCTTCATTGGTTGGAAGGAGAGTCACCACGGAAGACCTACACGATGTGTGCCAACACACATTCTGACCGTGGATAGAAAATAGTAAATAAGACTAGTTAGTTGAGGCTCTTTTGGAACATTTTTCTCTTCACAGATTGCAGGAGCTCTACGGCATTTAAAGGTTAGTGAGATCTATTAATTTATGTATATAGCATGTCAAACTTGTGTTTGAAAAATACTCTGATTTAAAATTTTTAAAATTTACTACGTGTAAGTTTTTCCAACAATTAGTATCAAAGCCATGGTTTTTATGTAAATTTATGAGTTTATGATCATGCTATACATATAAATTATGTGATCTTGATCTCTTCTATGCTTGAAGTTAATTTTTTAGAGCGTTGACGCTCTGGGATTTATATATATATATATGTTGTTATGAGATTATATGGTGAATATTTACTAATTAATTATAGTTGATTAAATTATTATTTAATCATTTATTAATTAATTTGTGCCGGTTACGGTTACTTAGAGGTTAGAATGTGTATCTAGGATTTTTATGTATTTAGATGGCAGTCTATCATCACCATCTAGGAATTATTATTTTATTTTATTTTTATAAAAATTTTGTAATTAAATAATGATTCGAAGTGAAGATAGATCTAGAAGATGGATGATAACGATTCCAAAGGTATTTCCTGAGTCTCTAAATTTTTATGTTTTTGCATTGTGGAAAATAAGATTGAAAGACTACAAAAAAACTATTTTTTGGAAAAACATCAAATCTGCTCGGTTAGCAGGCTAAACCCTCAAGATCGACAATCTGATGGTCGTAAACTGATAGGCCGTCCATGAATCAGGATTCAACCAGCTCTAGCAGCAGTCAGGGTGATGGTTTATGACTAGCAGGTCAATCACATAGATTGGCATACTATCAAAGAGCTGGGGTGTTCCAAAATAGTGTGTTTTTTGGTGTAGTTTTGATTTTATTTTTGAGTCAATTCTAAGAAATATGAAATTTTGTGATGACTGAAAAAGTGAAGTGTTTGATCTATATAGCATTGAAGAGTTGAAGATGGATGCCATATGAAGACGAATACAACTTAAAGATTCAAGGATAAAGAATTGATAATATGTTTCAATTGATCTCTTGTAATCTTTAATTTCTTTTCTCTAGGGTGGAACCACAATATTACGGCTGTTTATCATTATTTTGCTTGTGGCTTTGCTTGATTTCTTTGCTTCTCTATATTATAATATAATTTGCCATGTCTGTTGAAAACATGTCATATAGAATAGACAGTGCCACTCATTGAAAACTATTGAATGGGAGAAGTTTTTCGAAGAGAGGACCTACAGCCTCCACCATAAGTCCATAGGTAGCAGATGGTAGTCTTGAACCCTAGAAGGATTTCATCATGTATCGGGTTAGATCTCCAAAAGGATAATTTATTTTAGCATGATCTATTGTTGCACACCAATAGGCAGTGATTATAGATCATGGATAGAATAGTTGAAATGATGGTTATACGCTCATGTTAATTTTATTATTAACCTCCCCTAGGAGCTCTATTAATAAAATTAATGGCCAAAGAAAACAATTATTAATATATGCCAGATCAGATGGGTCCTGGATAGCATATTTAATCAAGAGGGGATTCGTGTTCCCAATTGAATTTGGCAAGTCTCCCCTAGGCGGCTTGTTGAGTTCTAAGTTATGAATTATCATTGTAATGTTGTGATATTTCCAAGGTTTTGACACATAAACACAATTGTTTGTTTATTTGATTATGTTATCTTACTAAACTATTATAAAATGTTTGCTTATATTTGGTATATGAATCTTTATTGTAGATTACAACGTCCAAAAACACTTTATCTTCGATACTTGATAAAAAATAATTAACTGGTGAGAATTACAATGATTAGAAAAAAAACCTCAATATGGTCCTATCCTTTGAGAAACTAAAATTTATACTAAATCACCGTGTCCTCTTGAACCTACCAGGGAATCCACCAATGAGCAAATCCAAGTGTATGATCGTTGGAAAGATGCTAATAATCAAGCCCACTGTTATATTATGGCTAGCATGAATAACATCCTATAGGCTCAACATGAAGATTATGAGACTGCGAAGTAGATCATGGATAATCTTGAAAACATGTTTGGAGGCCAAGCCATAACACAACAGCAAGGGACACTTCAGAAACTTTTGAACTACAAACAAAGACTGGGAACATCAATGAAAGAGCATATAATGTTGGTCATAAGTTACCTTGTTGAGGCCGAGTCACAGATGAATATGGTTTTTTAGACTTTGTCAAAGGAGTTCATCCCGTTTAGAGATTCATACAATTTCGGCAATAGATAGGATGTGCCTTAATGGAGTTAATAAAGTAGTTACAAGAGTTCAAAAATCTAATCAGGGAAACTCCTGTGGGTGGCGAGGCTAACTTGGCAGTTACATCCTATTCCAATCCTAACCTTAGCAATGGAAGGAAGTAGAAGGCTAAGAATGAGAAGTCTTCTATTCTTGTAAATGACAAGAATAAGAAGAACAAAAAGAAGAACCCAAAGAAGCTGAAGTGCTTTTTCTGTGGGAAGATCAAGTGCATCAAGAAGAATTACAAGGACTTCCTTTCCCGAGGAGGTAGGTGTGATCTTCTAGTTGTTGCAACTTGTTTGGTTGAGGAATCAAGTGACAATTAGGTCATAGATTCTAAAGCAACTAATCATATTTGTGTTTCTCTATAAGGGTTCAAAGAAACAAGAAGTCTACTGCATGAAGACTTCATGCTTTGGATGGGTGATAGATCCTTGGTGTTAGCTGAAACAGTGGGATATGTCCGTCTTCACTTTGATATATTAGGATTTAGTTTTGTGACATGGTTTTTATGTTCCTAGACTTAAAAGGAATTTAAAAGGATCCTTGGTGTTAGCTGAAATAGTCTTTTTGATGCAAAACAATCTGTATTTTATGAAACCTAAGAAGGACTTACTACTTAACACTAAGGTTAATGATAATAACTCAAAAAGACTTAAGGCTTCTCACTCTAATAGGACCTATCTTTGGCATTTGCAAATATGTCATCTTAGCCTAAATAAGATTCAAATGTTAGTAAAAAATGGACCTTTAAGTCACCTAAAGGTAGAATCCATATCAAAATGTGAATTTTGCTTGGAGGGAAAAATTACCGAAAGACCATTTGGGTCAAAGGCCAATAGTGCCAAAGGGGTTTTAGAACTTTTGCATAGTGATGTTTGTGGTCCCATGAACATCCACGTACAAGGAGAGTATGAGTACTTCGTCACTTTTATTGATGATTACTCAAGGTATAGGCATGTCTACCTAATGCATCATAAAAGCAAAACTTTTGACAAGTCCAAGGAGTTTTGGGCTAAAGAGAAAAAGCAATTAGGTAAACCTATAAAAGCACTCCAATCCAATCGAGGTGGTGAATTCCTCTTCGATTAGTTCCTAGAACGCTTATTAGAGAATGGGATTTTATCCCAATTGTCTACGCCAGGCACTCCACAGTAGAATGGCGTAACTGAGAGAAGGAATAGGACTCTATTGGACATGGTTAGTCCATGATGAGTTATTCATCATTGCCTTTATCCTTTTAGAGATATGCACTACAAACTGCATGTTATCTTTTGAACAATTTGCCTTCAAAATCAGTTCCTAAAACTCCTCATGAGTTATGGAAGGGGAAGAAGACATCCTTAAACCATATTCGCACATGGGGATGTCTGGCTCATGTCATGTATAAGGAAACGAATAAGTTGGATGCACGTTCAGAAGTTTGTGTGTTTGGAGGATATTCAAAAGGGATTAAAGGGAGTTATTTCTATAGCCTAAAGAAAAATAAAGTCGTGGTTTCAACGAATGCAACTTACCTTGAGGAAAGTTACATGAATGACTTTAAGCCTCGAAGTAAAGTGGTACTCAAGGAGTTAGCAAGTGATTCGATCACTCCGGGGGTTCTAGTAGAAACCAATCTAGTCGATGTAGAAAAACCAATTGAACAACAACCTAAGGGGCTTTAGTGTAGTGGGAGGATTGGGCATTAACCCGGGAGGTATATGTTTAATGGTGTGACCTTTTTGGCTGAACCGGATGAACATGACAAGGATCCTTACACTTACAAAGAAGCTATGGAGGATGTTGATTCAAAACTCTGGACAGAAGCCATGACCATTGAGATAAAGTCTATGGAGACTAATCGGGTCTAAGAACTTGTAGTTATTCCCGAAGGGGTTAAAAACATAGGGTGTAAGTGGATCTATAAGAGAAAGAGAGGAGTAGATGGAAAAGTCACAACCTATAAGGCTAGACTGGTAGCTAAGGGATACATGTAAAAGGAAGGAATCGATTGCGAGGAAACCTTTTCGCCTGTAGCCATGCTTAAATCCATCTACATTCTCTTGTCCATAGCTACCGCTCTCGACTATGAGATTTGGTAGATGGATGTCAAGATGGCCTTTTTGAATGGCTATCTTGATGAGTCTTTATATATGGTACAACCAGAAGGGTTCAAAGTAGAAGGTCAGGAGGGTAAGGTTTGTAAGCTATTAAAGTCAATTTATGGACTTAAACAGGCTTCCCGTTCTTAGAATATAAGATTTGATCAGGTGATCAAGACTTATGGGTTCAAACAAAAAGTAGACAAACCATGTGTTCACAAACACATTAGGATAGGAAGGTAGTTTTTCTACTACTCTATGTAGATGACATTCTGCTAATTGATAATGATGTTGGGGCATTGTCATTGATCAAATAATGGTTGACCAAGTAGTTTGACATAAAATACTTTGGTGAAGCAAATTATGTTCTCGATATCTAGATATTTTAGGATAGGAAGAACATAATGATAGCTTTGTCCCAAGCGAGCTACATAGATAAAATTCTCAAGAGATTTGCAATGCATAATTCTAAGAAAGGTGGGCAACCATTTAAGTTTAGAATTACTCTTTCTAAGAAAGACTTGCCAAAGTCTGATGAAGAAAGAGAATACACGAAGAAGGTGCCTTATGCTTCAACAATGGGTGGTCTCATGTATGCCATGCTTTGAACACGACCAGATATTAGTTATACAGTCGGGATAGTAAGTCGATTTCAGTCGGATCTAGGACCAAACCATTGGGTTGCGGTCAAGCATATTTTCAAGTACCAAAGAAGGACTCAAGGGTATATTCTTGCATATTCGGGTGAGGATTTAACACATTTAGGGTATATTCTTGTATATGGTTTTTGTGTTTACTCTGGACAGTGATGCCATTGTTTAGAAAAGTATCAAGCAAGATTGCACTTTGAATTCAACAATGGAAGACGAGTATGTGACAGCTAGTGTAAGTTTCTTGGGGCTCTTAAGGTAGTTTTTGGCATGGAAAAGGAGGTATCGCTGTATTGTGATAACATTACAGCGATAGCTAATGCTAAGGAACTAAGATTTCACAAGAAGAGTAAGTTGTTGGAAAAATAGTACGCAGTGGAATTTTAAAATTTTTATATTAGAGTATTTTTCAAAACACAAGTTTGTCACACTATATGCATAAATTAACCAGATCATACTAACCTTTGAATGCCGAAGAACTCCCACAATCCGTGAAGAGAAGTAACGTTCTAGAAGAGCCTCAACCAGCTGGTCTTCTTTGCTCTTCTCTATCCACGATCGGAGTGAGTGTGGGCTCACGTCATTTAGCTTTTCCTAGGTGACTCTCCTTCTAACCAATTGAGAAACACCCAAAGCTATAATTTGTGATTTGTGAATAATAGCTCTCCAAGGAGTTTTAGAGTCTCATTAACAAAGTCTCACTCTAGACTTCTCAACTAATCTTAAATAACAAAGAGACTCACTCCCCTTTTATATAGAAGTTGGGCCCATGAGTCAATCCTTATCAAAATAAGGCCTCAAAAATTCAAATCAGAATCAATATCTGATAAAATCTACATGAAAACACATGATCCTTTTATCACTCGGTTGATAGGCCGAGCTGACAGATCAGCTTGCTGAACCTCCTTAATCGGTAGGCTGAACTTACCCGATAAAAGATCCTTGCGAATCTTTATTTCCCATATGAGATTCTAGGAATAGAGCCTCAATTTTAATTCAAAGAACCTAATAGAGAAATTATCTAATTAAAAGTCATATCAAGATAATCTCTAGAAAAATAAATATTCTTGATAATTCAACAAGTTTATTTTGAATTAATTCAAAATTAATCCAACTAATAAATAGACATGAAGTATCTGATCTCGATAATTCAATAAGTTTATTTTGAATTAATTTTATCATAAAATTAATTAAACCGATAAACAAACATGAATTATCTGATTTTACCGAATTTTAGCCAATTTGATAAATCTGACATAAGTCACCAATTATTGAAAAAACACGCCGTATCGTTATAAGATTTTTGTGAGCTAGCAAAGGGGACCAAATAGACCTATATAGTTCAAGCTCTCGATAATTATAAAAACCAATATTCTAGATATAATTTCATAATTATCAACTCCAATGCTACTTCACTAAAAGCTTAGAGCTGGACTCTCGAATTATATAGAATTACAAAGCCCGTGTAGCTAAGTCTCCACTATATATCATAATGTATCATATCCCTATAGGATTATCTATAATCAACTTAAGGATAAGTTCTATCTTACCTTCCTGATTATTTTTATCTTACTTTCTATTATCTCACCATCAGAAAACTTACCATCCAAAGATAGTGTACCATTCGATTACACCTATGTATCTAAATGGTTGAGCGCTCTAGTTTTTCAATTATAGGATAACGCATATAAGAGGATATCAAGTACTCATAAAGAGGAGCTATTGATTCTATATCTATAAATAATAGGTTTACACTATCAAGAGTCATGTCTCCACCGACCGGCATGTGTACCATTATTAAAATATGGATGTCACCCTTTGGTACATCAAAAGACATATGTCAAGGCAATGGGCCCACTATTCATCTCAGGATTAAGATACAATATAAATGATTGTCTAAAGTAAATCGATTTGCTAAAACATAATTATTAATCCAAATCAATTCACTTTATGTCTCGATCCAATATATCATTACCTATGACAATGTGCCAATGTTTCTTTTTGTAGAGTCCACCTCCGATGGCCAAGAAAACCATCTCCGGTTAGGGATAGACAACATAACAATCTTTGCATGAATAAAGTGCCCAACTTTATTCCCTCAATTAGGAATCTTATGATTTAGACTGTCACCTTAAGAATCATGTCTTCTACATAATCTGTCCATCATATGTCTAATTCTTAAAGGTTTAGACTGATAGTTTCAGATTATTGTTTGCTTAACATATATTCAATAAATATAAACGTAAATAGGACAAGATTGGTATATAAATAATAAATAAACTCTTTATTAATAAAAATGTCTCTAAAAACATATTATATTTTTACTCCTTAGGGCATACAAATCTAACAATCTCCCACTTACACTAAATGTGTAAATATGACAAATCTTGCATCCCCATAGCTTCCACATGCCTCTCAAAGACTCTCCATGTAAGTGTTTTCATGAAGGGATTACCTAAATTGTCCTCTGACATGATTTTGCACATTGTGACATGCCCACCCTCGATAAAGTCCTTCATCACATGATACTTTCGATCAATATGCTTACTCTTCTTGTGAAATCTTTGTTCCTTAGCATTAGCTACTGCCGCATTGTTATCACAATACAATGATAATGCCTCATCCATACCAGGAACTACCTCAAGATCCCTAAGGAACTTGCGGAGCCACACTGCTTCTTTCTAAGCATCATTAGCTACCGTATACTCGACCTCTATTGTTGAATCTAAAGTGCAATCTTGCTTCGTACTTCTCTAACTGATGGCACCGCTGACCAGCATAAACACAAAACCCGAAGTCTATCTCCTCAAATCTAAACAAGATTGAAAATCTGAGTTAGTATATCCTAGAGGAGTTAAGTCTTCACCTGAATACACAAGCATATTCCCTCAAGCCCTTCTCAAGTACTTAAAAATATGCTTGATCGCAACCCAATGGTTCGGTCCCTAATTCGCCTGAAATTGACTTACAATCCCGACCGCATAACAAATATCCGATCGTGTGCAAAGCATGGCAAACATGAGACTACCCACTACCAAAGCATAAGGCACCTTCTTCATGTATTCTCTTTCTTCCTCAGACTTTGGAGAGTCTTTCTTGGAAAGAATAATTCAAAACCTAGATGGTTGCCCACCTTTCTTGGAATCTTGCATTACAAACCTCCTAAGAATCTTATCTATGTAGCTAGCCTAGGACACAGCTATCATTCTATTCTTCCTATCCCAAAAAATCTGGATATCGAGAATAAAATTAGCCTCACCCAAGTCCTTCATGTCAAACTGCTTGGTCAACCATAATTTGACCAATGACAATGCTCCTATGTCATTGCCAATTAGCAAAATGTTATCTACATAGAGCAGTAAAAAAATCACCTTTCCATCTTTAATGTGTTTGTAAACACATGGCTCATCTACATTTTGTGAGAACCTATAAGTCCTAATCACCAGATCAAATCTTATGTTTCAAGAACAGGAAGCTTGCTTAAGTCCATATAATGACTTTAGCAGCTTACAAACCTTACCCTTTTGACCCTGAGCCTTGAACCCATCTGGTTGTTTCAAATATGGACTCATCAAGATAGCCATTTAGAAAAGCTGTCTTGACATCCATCTACCAAATCTCGTAATCAAGAGCAGTAGCTATGGACAAGAGAATCTGGATGGACTTAAGCATGGCTACAGGTGAAAAGGTTTCCTCGTAATCGATTCATTCCTTTTGCATGTATCCCTTAGCTACCAGCCTAACCTTAAAGGTTTTTACCTTTCAATCTACTCCTCTTTTTCTCTTGTAGATCCACTTACACCCTATGGGTTTTACCCTTTCAGGAAGATCCACAAGCTCCTAGACCCGATTAGTCTCCATAGACCTCATCCCTGCGTTTATAGCATCTGTCCAGAGTTTCGAATCAACATCCTTCATAGCCTCTACGTAAGTATAAGGATCCCTGTCATGCTTATTCGGTTCAGCCAAGAAGGCCTCACCATTGAATATATACCTCTCGAGTTGACGCCCGATCCCCCTACTACGCTGAAGCCCTTTAAGTTGTTGTTCAGGTTCGTTTGGTTTTTCTACACCGATTGGAGTGGTTTCCACTAGAATCCCTAGAGTGATTAGGTCACTCCTTAACTCCTCGAGCACCACTTTGCTTTAAGGCTTAAAGTCGTCCATGTAACTCTCCTCAAGGAAAGTTGCATGAGTTGAAACCAAGACTTTATTTTCCTTTAGGTTATAAAAATAACCCCCTTTAGTCCCTTTTGGATATCCTACAAACATGCAAACTTTTGAACGTGCTTCCAACTTATTCGCATCCTTAAACAGGACATGAGTCGAACATCCCCATATGCAAATATGTTTTAAGGATGTCTTCTTGCCCATCCGTGAGGAGTTTTAGGGACCGATTTTGAAGGCATATTGTTCAAAAGATAACATGCGGTTTGTAGTGCATATTCCCAAAAAGACAAAGGTAATGATAAATAACTCATAATGGACTTGACCATGTCCAATAAAGTCTTATTTCTTCTCTCCACTATGCCATTTTGTTGCGGAGTGCCCAGTGCAATCAAATAGGATAAAATCTCATTCTCTAATATGTGTCCTAAGAACTCATCTGAAACGTATTCTCCACCTCGATTAGATCAAAGTGCTTTTATGGGTCTACCCAATTGCTTTTCTACTTCACCCTGAAACTCCCTGAATATGTTAAAAGTTTCGCTTTTATGGTGCATCAGGTACACATAACCATACCTTGAGTAATCGTCAATAACAGTGTCAAGTACTCATACCTTTTCGTGCTTGGATGTTCATCAATCCACAAACATCACTATGCACAAGTTCTAGAACCCCTTCGGCCCGATTGCCCTTAGATTCGAATGGTCTTTTGGTCATTTTACCCTCCAAACAAGATTCACATTGAGGTATAGATTCCACCTTTAAATGACTTAAAGGTCCATCCCTTATCAACCTTTGAATCCTATTTAGGTTAAAATGACCAAGGCGCAAATGCCAAAGATAAGTCTCGTTAGAGTGAGAAGTTTTAAGTCTTTTAGAGTTATTATCATTCATCTTAGCATTAAGCAGTAAGTCCATCTTAGGTTTGATAAAATATAGATTATTTTGCATCTATCCAGAAAAGATAAAAGATTTGTTTTTACGAATCACTACTTTATTATTAAAAGAAACCAAATAGGAGTCTTTAAATAAACAAGCTACATAAATTAAATTCCTCTTAAATTTAGGAACATTAAAACAATCTCACAAAATTAAATTCCTATAATTATCAAAATAAAGATGGACGTCTTACACTACTTTAGCAAAGACCAATAATCCATCGCCCATCCAAAGAGTGAAGTCTACACAAAGTAGACTTCTTGTTTTTTTTTAACCCCTATAGAAGACAAACATGATTAGTTGCACTAGAATCTATGACCCAAATGTCACTGGATTCCTCAACTAAACAAGTTTCTAAATACAGAAGATCACACCTACCTACTCGGGAAAGGAAGTCCTTGCAATTCTTCTTGATGTGCACGAACTTCCCGCAGAAGAAGCACTTAAGCTTCTTTAGGTTCTTTTTCTTCTTCTTCTTGCTCTTGTTGTTAGCAGGAATAAAAGACTTCCCATTCCTGGCCCGTTGTTTCTTTCCATTCTCAGGGTTGGGATTGGAACCAGAAGCAGCTGCCAAATTGGCAGCGGGCCTGATCATTTACATCTTTCCAATAATCATATGCTTGGATTTGATCATTGGTGGAATTTCCCGTAGGCTCGATAGGACAAGGGGTTGTCAACATAAATTTTAGTTTCTCAAAAAAGAGGACGATATTTAGGTTCTGTTTCAATCAATATAATTCTCTTTAGTTAATTGGTTTTTATCAAGTATCAATGATAAAGCATTTTTAGACATTTTTAATCTACAATAAAGAATCATATGCCAAACATAAACAAACATAACATAATAATTTAGTAAGACAACACAATTATATAAAAACATACAAATGTGTTTATGTGTCAAAACCTTGAAAATATCACAACCTTACAACGATAATTCCTAACTCAGAATTCAACAAGCTCCAGGGGGAGTCATGCCAAATTTAATTAGGAACACAGATGCCCTCCTGATTAAAATATACCATCTAGGATCGGTATGATCCAACATATATTAATAATCGTTTCTTTGGCCATTAATTTATTAATAAAGCACCTAGGGGAGGTTAGTAATAAAATCAACATGAGTGCATAACCATCATTTCAATATTTTATCCATGATTTATAATCACCACCTAGGGGTGTGCAATCGTAAATCATGCTAAAAGATCTTATCCTCTTGGGGATCCAACCTGGTACATGGTGAAGTCCCTTCCTAAGGGTTGAAACCATCATGTGCTACCTATGGACCAACAATGCAGGCCTTAAGTCCTCTTTCCGAAAACCTTCTCCCACTCAATCTTTTGAAATCAAGGTTTTATTTTAAAAACATGCATAAGCAATTTTAAATGAGTGGTGCTCGCTATTCTATATGTCATGTTATCAATATATGTAGCAAATCATATTATAATGCAGACAAGCAAAGCAATCAAGCAAAGCTACAAGCAAAATAATAAAAAATAACCGTAATATTATGATTCCACCCTAGAGAATAGAAAATAAAGATTACAAAAGAATAATCAAAACATATTATCGATTCTTCATCCTTGAATCCTCAAGCTGTATCCTTCTTCATCTAATGCCCATCTTCAAGTCTTCAATCCCGCATATATCGAATACTCCATATTTCTGGTCATATCTAAATTTTAATGTTTTTCAAAATTGTCCCAAAAATAAAATTAAAACTGTATCAAAAATTGTAACTTTTCTAAAAAATTTCTAGCTCTCTGTCGGCAAGCCAATCTATGTGATCGGCCTGTCGGTCATGACCCACTAGGTTGTCGATCTTGAAAATCGGCCTGTCAGTCATGACATGTTGGCCTGCCGAACTGAAAAGTTCTGCCTGCCACCAAAGCCACCTAATTTCTGCCCCATGAATGGCCTGCTAAACCTGAAGTCCGCCTATCGATTCTGCAACCATCAGTTTACCGAGCTAAGGGGTTCAGCATGTCAACCGAGCAGAGATCACCTCTTTCTAGGAAATCCAATTTTGATGCAATTTATCAATTTTTTTTCAACAATTAAAAATAAATAAAATTAGAGACTTAGGAAATACCTAGGAACACCATCATCTATCTTCTAGATCTGCCTTCTAAATCTGTCTTCTCCAAATGATTATTTAATTACAAAATTCTTACAAATTTAAAATCAAATAATAATTCCTAAATGGAGATGATAGTTTGCCATCTAATTGGATGAAAAACCTAGATACACATTCTAACCTCTAAGAAACCATAACCGATACAAATTAATCAATTAATAAATAATTAAATGATAATTTAATCAACCATAATTAATTAATAAACATTCACCATATAATCCATGACAACTAAAAGTATATTGAAACCCTAGAGTGTCGACTTTCTAAAAATTAAATTCAAGCATAGGAGAGAAAAACATCACATAATTGATTCATATAGCACAATCACAAACTTGCAAATTTACATAAAAACTATGGCTCTGATACCAATTGTTGAAAAAATAGTACGTAGCGGAATTTTAAAATTTTTATATCAGAGTAATTTTTAAAACACAAGTTTGACACGCCATATGCATAATTAACTAGATCTTACTAATCTTGAATATCGAAGAACTCTCGCAATCTGTGAAGAGAAGTAACGTTCCGAAAGAGCCTGAACCAACTGGTCTTCTTTGTTATTCTCTATCCATGATCAGAGTGAGTGTGGGCTCACGTCGTTCAGCTTTTCCCAGGTGACTCTCTTTCCAACCAATTGCGAAACACCCAAAGCTATAATTTGTGATTTGTGAATAATAGCTCTCCAGGGAGTTTCAAAGTCTCACTCTAGATTTCTCAACTAATCTTAAATAATAAAGAGACTCACTCCCTTTTTATATAGAAGTTGGGCCCAAGAGTTAGTCCTTATCAGATAAGGCCTCAAATTTTCAAATCAGAATCAATATCTAACAAAATCTGCATAAAAACGCATGATTCTTTTATCACCTGGTCGGTAGGTGGAACTGGCATATCAGCTTGCCAAACTTTTGATAAAAGATCCCTGCGAATCTTTATTTTCTATCCCAGATTCTAGGGATAAAGCCTCAATTTTAATTCAAATAACCTAATAGAGAAGTTATCTAATTAAAACAGCCATATCAAGATAATCTCTAGGAAAAAATATTCCTGATAATTCAATAAGTTTATCTTGAACTAATTCAAAATTAATTCAACCGATAAACAAACATAAATTATCTGATCCCGATACTTCAACAAGTTTATCTTGAATTAATTTTATCACAAAATTAATTCAATTGATAAAAAAACATAAATTATCTAATTTTACCGAATTTTAGCCAATCTGATAAATTTGACATAAGTCACCAATTATTGGAAAAACATGTCGTATCGTTATAAGATTTTTGTGAGCCAAGAAAGGGGACCAAATGGACCTATATAGTTCAAGCTCCCGATAATTATAAAATACAATATCCCGATATACATTTCATAATTATCAACTCCAACACTACTCCACTAAAAGTTTGGAGCTACAATCTTGAACTATATAGAATTACGAAGCCCGTGTAGCTAAGTCTCTATGATATATCATAATGTATCGTATCCCCATAGGATTATCCATAATAGGCTTAAGGGCAGGTTCTGTCTCACATTCCCGATTATTGTTATCTTATGTTCCATTATCTCACCATCGAAAAACTTACCATCCAAAGATGGTATACCATTCGATTACGCCTATGAATCCAAATAGGTGAGCGCTCCAGTTTTTCAATTACAAGATAACGCATATAAGAGGATATCAACTACTCCTAAAGAGGAGCTATGGATTACATATCTTTGAATAACAGGTCTATGCTATCAAGCGTCATGCCTCGAATGTACCGACATGCGTACCATTATTAAAATGTAGATGTCACCCTTTGGTACATCAAAAGACATAAGTCAAGATAACAATCCTATTATTCATCTCAGGATTAAGATACAATACAAATAATTGTCTAAAGTGAATCGATTTGCCAAGATAGAATTATTAATCCAAATCAATTCACTTCATGTCCCGATCTAACACATCATCACCTATGACAATGTGCCAATGTTTCTATTCGTGGAGTCCACCTCCAATGGCCAAGACAAACCATCTTCCATTAGGGATATAGACAACATAACAATCTTTGCATGAATAAAGCGCCTAACTTTATTCTCTCGATTGCGGATCTTATGATTTCGACCGTCACCTTAAGGATCATGTCTTTCACATAATCTGTCCATCATTTACCTAATTCTTAAAGGTTTAGACGATAGTCTCTGACTATTGTTTGATTAACATACATTTAACAAAGATGAACATAAAGAGGACAAGATTTGGTATATAAATAATAAATAAATTCTTTATTGGTAAAAATGTCTTCAAAAACATATTACATTTTACTCCTTAGAGCATACACGTCTAACATAAGCATACTCATCGAAAGTATCATGTGATAAAGGACTTTGTTGAGGACAGGTATGTTGTTGTATGCAAAATCGCACCTGAGGATAATTTAGCTAATCCATTCACAAAGATACTAACTGTGAGGGTTTTCGAAAGGCATATAGAAGCTATGGGATGTGTGATATGTCATATTTACTCACTTAGTACAAGTGGGAGATTGTTAGACATGTATGCCCTAAGGAATAAAATGTTTTAATATGTTTTTGGAGACATTTTATCAATAAATAATTTATTTATTATTCATATACCAAATGTTGTCCTCTTTACGTTCATGATTGTTGAATATATGTTAAGCAAACAAAAGTTTGAGACTGTCCGTCTAAACCTTTAAGGATCAGGCATATAATGGATAGATTATGCAGAAGACATGATTCTAAAAGAGATGGTCTAAATCATAAGGTCCGCAATCGAAGCAATAAAATTGGGCACTTTATTCATGCTAAGATTGTTATGTTGTCTACATCCCTGATGAGAGATGGTTTGTCTTGGCCTTCGGATTGGACTCCGTAAGTAAAAACATTGGTACATTGTCATAGGTGATGATGTATTGGATCGGGACATAAAGTGAAATTTATTTGGATTAATAATGCCATCTATACAAATCAATTCACTTTAGACAATCATATGTGTTGTATCTTAATCTTGAAATGACTAATGGGCCATGTTATCTTGTCTTATGACTTTTGATGTACCAAAAGGTAACATCCTAACTTTGTGATGGTGTGCATACTGGTATGTTGGAGACATGACTCTCGATAGTGTAGACCTATTATTCATAGATATGGAATCCATAGCTCCATTGGTAGAGTAAATGATATTCTCTTATATGCGTTATCCTGGAATTGAAAAACTGGGGCACTTAACCATTTGGATGCGTACGTGTAAATACAGTCCTTACATGGTAAGTTTTTCAATAGTGAGATAACGAAACATAAGATAAAAATAATCAAGAAGGTAAGATAGAATTTATCCTCAAGCTGATTATGAATATCCTATAGGGATACCACTCATTATGATATGTCATAGACACTTAGCTAATTTGGGCTTCGTAATTTTGTATAGTTCGAGAGTGTAGCTCTAAGCTTTTAGTGGAGTAGCATTAGAGTTGATTATAAATGTGTATCTAGGATATTATATTTTATAGTTATCAGAGCTTGAACTATATAGGTGCATTAGGTACCCTTTGCTAGCTCATAATAAATCCTGAAATAATATGACGTGTTTTTTCAATAAATTGTTGACTTATGTTAACTTATTAGATTGGCTAAAATTCAATAAGATCAGATAATTTATGTCTGCTTATCGGTTGAATTAATTTTGTAAATTAATTCAAGATAAACTTGTTAAATTATCGAGAATATTTATTTTCCTAGAGATTATCTAGATATGACTGTTTTAATCAATTAACTTATCTATTGGATTATTTGAATTAAAACTGAGGCTTTATCAAAAGAATATTGGGTGGAAAATAAAAGATTCTCAGGGATCATATTATCGTAAGTTTGGCAGGCTGATCAATTAGTTTGGCCTACCAATAGAGCAAGTTTGGCTAGCCAATCCGTTAGTCAATCTAATGATAATTTGATCACGCGTTTTTTATGCAATTTTATCAAAAGTTGATTTAGATTTGAATTTTAGAGGCCTTATCTAATAATGACCAACCTTGGGGACGACCTCTATAAATAGAGAGTGAGTTTTTTAAGTTATTTAAATCAGTTGAGAAGTTAAGAGTTAATACTATAGTGTTAGATACTCTAAAACTCACTAAGAGTTTTTGTTCACAATCACGAACCTTGGCTCTGGCTCTTCTCAATTGGTTGGAAGGAGAGTCACAGGGGAAGACCTATACGACGTGTGCCCACACATATTCCGATCATAGATAGAAAATAACAAAGAAGACCGGTTGATTGAGTTCTTCTAGAATGTTCTTCTCTTCACATATTGCAAGAGCTCTTTGGTATTTAAAGGTTAGTAAAATATGGTTAATTTATATATATATATAGCATGTCAAACTTTTGTTTTGGCAAATACTTTGATTTAAAATTTTTAAAATTCCACTATGTACATATTTTTCCAACACTTCTTATTTTTGAATGAATTTTTTTGAGTGTGCATGAATGATTGCAAAGTATCTTCAAGATTTTTGAGTTGAGAATAAAAATTTTTAAGAGGTAGAAAATTTTGAGGAGGCCTTTGAAACTTTTGTGAATTTGATGGAAATTGTGGATTTTGAGATTGTTGTGGTTATGGTGGATGAATTTGAGAATTTTGAGGCAGAAGTGGTGGTGGTGGTGGTTGAAATTGCTATTGTGGTTGATCATTTCTTCAATTGAAATTAGGATGATTTCTCCATTGTGAATTATATGTGTTCGAATATGGAGATGAAAATTGCTTCCTAACTGGGTCCAATTGATTTGTGTAATTTATCTTTTCATGGAACTCTTCTTTAAAAACTGGGCATTCATAAGTTGAGTGTCCTAAAGTTTGGTAAACACTACATAAAGTTTCAATTTTAGTTTCTTGAACATTCCTGCGTTCTATGGCTTCAATCTTTCTAATCAAACATGCAATCCTAGCATCTAGATCATTTTCTTGACTAAGTTGATGGACACCTTTTTGAGCATTAGCAATATTAGACCTAATTGAGCCTTCAGAATTACCATGTTGCCATATTGAAAGTTATCAACTAAATTATCTAGAAAATCTAATGCTTCATCAGGTTCTTTATTAAGGAATTCTCCATTGCACATTGTTTCAATGAATTGACGGGTTTTAGGAGTTAACCCTTCATAAAAGAAACTAATAAAACACCATTTTTCAAAATTGTGATATGGGCAAGAGTTTAACAAATCCTTAAAACATTCCTAATATTGAAAATAGACTTCATTTACATTTTGGGAAAAATTTTGAATTTGTTTCTTCAAATCATTGATTTTATGATTTGGAAAGAAATTCTTCAAAACTCAATTTGTATTTCTTGCCATGTGCCAAATGATCTTGGTTTTAAAGAAGTGAGCCAAGTTTTAGTTTATTCTATTAGAGAACAAGGGAAAAGCTTAAGCTTAGCAACTTCATTTGAAACATTTTGATCAGTGAAAGTAGCACAAACGTCTTCAAACTCTCTAAGATGCAAGTTTAGTTTCTTAGATTCTAAACAATCAAAAGTTAGAAGTAAGTTAATTATGCCTGGCTTAAATCTAAAATTATAAGCATTAAGAGGAAAAACTAGACATGATGGAGCGGATTCATGAGGTGGTTACAAGTAATCATGCATTGAATGAACAACAAGATTAATGATTTGTTGATTTACCATGTTATCATCATTAAAACTTTCATTATCAGCCATTTTGTTTAAATGTGAAAATGCAATAGACAAAACAGGTGGTACAATAGGTCCTAGATTTTTTCTAACAAGACAATAAGATTTTGATGTACGAGACCAAGCACGCATGCAAAACTAAGGTAATTACAAGAAGAAAAAGAAACAAAAATTTTAGTCTACGTGAACACTAATATGAATATTAACATGCAAATTACGTGAACAGAAACCTTTTTTGACTTCTGGCTTTTTTGCTTTTTATATTTTTTTGCTATTTTGTACCTACAAAATAAAGAAAAATTAACAATAACAAAAATATTAACAGAAATATTAATAGTATTGAGTGATACAACAATCCCTTTAAGGTAAAAGAAAAATCAAAAGTGCTAAAAAAATAAAAAGTTAAAAGTTAAAAGTTAGATAGATCGTTAGAAAGTTAGAAGTACTGGAAATATAAAAATTAGAAGTTAGAAAGTTAGAAAGAAAAATAGAATACAGAAAAATAAAAGTACAGAAATATAAATATATATTTATAAGAATAATAATAATAAGGCAGTTTATGCAGCCATGTATATAATATACTAATATACGGTCCTTATATCTTTCTATTCCTTGGCAATGACGCCAAAAAATTATTCTTGTCTAAAAGTGTAAGTCCAATATAGCCTCAATTATAAGGTTTTCTAAGTAATAAAACTCAATGGATCCAAGGTCAATCCCACAAGAAAAAAGTATTTTAAAGGTCCAATATATTAGTTATATTAGTTTTAGTTGAAAATTTTGAGGATTAAAATTAATTATTTACAATTTATTTACAATGTTTACACATTTTTTACTTTTCCATTTTTTGATTTTTTTAAAGATTTTTGGAATTTCAACAACTAGAAATATGACTTAAATTAGAATGGTAAATGGAATTTTAATAAGTGCAAATTAACTTAAAAGAAACAACAATTTTAACAAACTTTGAGGATTAAAGGTTCAATTCTAGCAATTAACTTAAATATATTTTAGTTTTTCTAAAAGTATTTATTAAAATAGTTTAAATATGCAATATGCCATCTTCTGTCCACAATAAATCAAGAGTTACCAAGAATTTAATATGCCAATTCATGTATATAAGGCATCAAAAAGTCATTTTTAGCAAATAAATATGATTTCAAAACTAACTAACTAAAATTGCTAACAAAATTCATAGTTAAGTATTTATCATGTCATTCCTTGTCTATGAATAATGAAAGTATTTCCAAGTATTACCTATGCCAACCTATGTCTACGTTAAATCAAAACTTAATTTTACCAGAGTTTTAGTTAAGTTAACATAAAAATCACAAGTTTTCTAAAAATAATTTCGACATTATAACAACTTAGAAAACTTTGAAAAACTAAAAATATTTACCTTAATTTTGCCAGAATTTCTCCTCTATACTTAGGAAAAATGAAGTTTAGAAAGACATGTTGAAGGTAGAAACACACATATTTTTTCTAAGCATAACTATTTTACAACATAGAAACTAGAAGTATTTTACAAAAACAAAAAACTAAAATTTAGAAGAAAACTAATCTAAGAAGAGAGGAAGAAGAGAATGAACTCTAAAATATGGAGAATGGTGTGTATTACAATGCATGGAAGGGTATTTATAATAGAGGAAAAGCTACTATTTACAAGTTTTTTTTTACATTATTTATTTATTTATTTATTATTTTTATTATTTTATTAGGATATTTTTTGGTTGAAAATAAGTAGGATGCAATTTAAATGATCTAGGATTTTTTTTTTTGCATAATTATTGCCACCCACGTTTTGTTTCAATCATATTTAATCTAATTTTTTAACTTTTTTTCTTCTTTTTTCTTTTTTTCCCTCTCAAGTGAATCTGGAGAGTGTTGATTTTTCTGTAAGATCTAGTGTGGTGCTTGTGTAGGATGAATGAAGTGAAACCATATATCGCATGAACCGTTGACAGATTTGGCGGCTAAAGGACGCTATGGCCGAGAAGCTAAAGGTGACCTTTAGATGAGTCTTCGATACATAGATTAGGGGGAGGGGGTTACGTGCATGGCCTAGATGTGCTAGGCAGTTCTGATCGAATAGTACTGAGATTGCCAGTTAGCACTTCTTTATTTTTATTTTCTTTTTTTGATTTTTGATACACTTGAGGTCCCTCTTTGCCTATTTTCGCATCGTTTTGCTCTTTTCTTCTTCTTGTTCTTCTTTTTTTTTTTTTTGTAGATGTCAAATCTAAGATAAAATAAACAAATCAAAATTAATTATTTATAAACATAATTTTTACAATAATTAAAATATTTATTTCACAATAAAACACACAAAAATTATTAAAAATAGATTAAAACTTCTAAAATTAACAAAACTTAACAGAGATATTATTTAAGACTTGGGAATATTTTTAGAAATTATTAAAAATATAATAGAACATATTTACAAACTTAAAACTTATTTACAAACATTTTATAACTCTAAATAAAATCACAAAATATTATTTTTATAGTTTTTATTATTTACAAACTAATTAAGTGTTAAACACACAGAGATAATTCTAAAAATTACTAAAAATATTATTAAACATAAAAACACATTAAAAAGATATTTTTAATCATATTTTCATATAAGCACACTAAAATACTAATTATCACAAAAATACTATAATTAAGGGATTTAATAAAAAAATTTAATGCAAAATAATTGATTTTAGCCTTAAGAAATATGCTTTTTCATAATCTCATCAATGTTTCATTTTACATTGACCTATGTCCACTGTTGAAAGGAGTTTCTTCACTATCAATTGAATTTGGTACGAACTGCAATATTTGTAAAAATAATGCAAGTATGCTTGTACAAAAAAGAGTAAGAATCTCATAAAGCATTCATATACAGAAGGTGAAGAATCAGAAGAGGAATGTATCTCAAATAGAGGACTCTAGGCCTATTTATAGAGGTCTCATAAGCAAAATTGAGTTCTCGGCAAAAGAGTAGTTGGCTTCTATAGTAGCTGATGGAGTGGAACAAGTGTCAAATAGCCATTGGCCACAAGTTTTGGACCACTTCATCCCAATAACTGCTCGACCGAGTAGATTTCAAGTTCCATCTATCAGTTTCTAGCTTCAAATAGATCACTTCATGACTAGGCAAGCAAATTGACTGCAACGACCATAAATTAACTTATCATATTATGTTGGACTACTTCGAACTGGATCATACGAGACGAGCATGTGAAGTATTTTCACAATTGGAATTGCTCTGCTCGTTGTGTAATTTGGGTTGCATGCTTGTATACTTGAAGTGGACCTTCTGATTAGGGCTTATCAAAATCATACCCTAATAGTAGTCATGGGTTTATGGGTAATATCTCAACAACAACCATGTCCTAGGTTTCATATGTCTTTGCCTAAGGTAACCGTTGTGATAAAACTATGGGCACAAAAAAGAGAGTCTAGACTATCACTAATCTTATTAATGCTATGATCAAGCACTCAGATGCTTTCATAGCCTTTCCTGGTAGTCTAAGAATCTGATAGGAAATATTTATAGTAGCAACCTGGAACTTTTAAGTGTCCACTATAAACTCAGGTCTATTAAATGTTAATGGTATTTAGGATAATTTGATAACTTTCTTGATCATGCTACGGAACACAATTTTATTGTCTAGATAGGGAGGAAAATTTTTTATCTACTTCAACTAGTAAATAACTAATTCATCATATGCATGCCTTTATTTTCAGTTAGGCACTACAACTTCCAAGTTAGATTGAAAGAACGACAGCAAGAAATAGTCTAGATTTGACTGAGTAAGCATCTCCAATTGTGATTTATTTAATCTTTTGGCTTTACTCACAACATTTTATTTTTATTTATTTATTTATATCTTGAATAACTGCTTTTGTACAAACTCTTTCTGCTCTATCTTTTTGTACATTAGAGACAATGTTTGATTTTGGTTAAGGGGAGGGTTGTGTCAAACTTTTCCATATTGGTTGTCTACTTTGTGTGTTATTGTTAAAACTAATAGATTGTTATTTATAAAACTTTAAGATTCATATTCTTTATAGTCGAGATGACTAAGTTAAGGAGTTTACTCTCCAAATACATTCTGTTTTGTTCTGATATTGTAATCTTATGTGTTTGTTTTCTTAGTTACATCTTCTTTTTGTTTGCATAAATGCATGAAGGTGACTTAGTTATGCAATACTTAATACTCTTGAAACACATCCTCCCCTTGTTTGAAATAATTGATTAAAAAACAGATAGCATTCTTAAAACTGTTTCGATCTTCATTGTATTCAAATGACTAATTTTGTCTTAAGAATTAGCAAGTCTAAAAAAAAGGTTTGTAATATATGTATATATAGTAGTTCCTTTCGTGATTAAATTTGTTATTGTTTTGTTTTGATTTTTAAATTTCATATCAATATGTTATCTTTAAACTGTCTAACTTTACGGACTCTCAAAACATCAATTTTATTTAACATAGTTGTGTGTTTATTTAGCAAAGTATTTGTAAGGCACACTTTTCATACATGCGCACGCACACACCCACAACCACACCCACACACACAGAGCATAATGCATGATTATGGTGGTAAGTCTAATACTTTATAATATTTAATTTTTATTATTCTATTTTAATTAATAATTGAAGGTAATAGATGCATTCAAAATTAAGCTAATTAATGATAAATAAAAAAAAAAGAAAATAATATATATAAGTGTATAAAGTAATGAATAAAATGTGGATCAGTTTGTTTTTATAGGCTCTTTTACTCAAGTAAGTAAGTTCTAAGGGTGTTTCAGCACCTAGTACTTTAGGACAATTGGTCTGGAAGTTACTAACCCGAAGCTCATTAAATGGGTTTTAGAGAAAGCTTAATAGGATCAAACATTACACTATCTATAGATTAGTTCGTTTCATTTTTTGTTATACTTATGTTTTATATTATTGTTTTTATTAGTTTTAATGTGTTCGCTACTTGCATGAGTTAATTAAAGTAAAATATTGAAACAATTATATTGTTTCCCTTTACAATGCTTCATGATTATGCATGTCTAGCTTACTAACGTTCTGTTTAAACAACATATAATGTTTTTAGATAAGAATTTTTCTTTTGAGTCTATTTACTTAGACGAGTCAAATTACAGTTAAATGATTTGTATTATGTGTGTATTTAGAAAATCATTTCAAAATCCTATCGCCTTAATTAGTAGAGACTAGTGATAAGCTGGTTAGGGGTGTGATTAACACATAAAAAACACATTTTATAAAGCTAAAATTATTTATTTTGTATTTTTATTTGTCGTTAAATTCTTTAATTATGCATTTTTTTTATGTTTTTATAGTGTTTTTGTTAGTTTGTATAAAAATATGTATAATTACATGTTTTTTGTATGTTTTTATATTTTCTATATAAGCAGTCTTTTTATTTTTATGCATGTTTTTTGTTTTAATTTAGTTTTATGTTTAATAAGTATATAAATATTAATGCAATTTTTTTAATTTTTAGTTTGTAAAATAATTAATTTTTCTGGATTTATTTGTTAAGAACATTGGACTCTAGGGCAAAAATGAATGAAAATGATGCAAGAAACATTGAAATTGGGTTCAAAATGTAATTTTTTGCAAAAGAAGAATCAAATTAGGATATGGACGCCATGTGTCGAAGCATAACTCGTCCAATCTTAAGCCTCTCTATCCAGTTATCCATATGTCGCCACCTCACAGGTGCATTGGCTTGACACGGTCAGTGGGGCCTACTACTTGCACTTAAATCAGAGCAGTGTCAATCCCACGCATCTGTCTCCATCAGAAGCCAGCTGAGCTCGCGATCTTATCCATCTATGCTGAAATCCAATGGTCGTAGCTCTCCTTCCTTTGACAACTATCCCGCGCCAAGTTGCCTCGCTTGTAACCGTTGGATTTGGTCAAATCCGCACGTTTAATGGCTGTTCTATGTCTTTTTTGTGCTATCATGTTCACGTCAAACCAGATAACTCAACTATTCACTATTTTTAGCTGATTTTTACGTATTTAGCCGCTGATGCGTTATCCCACCTGCCCCAAAAACTTTGGTTTCAATTTTATTGCAATATTTGCATTGTTTGTGTTCATGTATACCCTCATTCTTATAATATTAATCGTAAAATAATAATTGAAGACCTGGGGGTCTGCTTATAAAAGGCATTGCAGTTTGTCAATGTAGAGGAGTATGAAGTTAGTTTTAGGTTTTAGTAATATTAAAAAAAAAATTGTTTTCGTTGTGATTTCTATGAGAGGAGGAGTTTGATTGGTGGGCAGAAAGATGTTTGGTAGATCCAAATTGTCACAAACAAGTTCATTCTATTCCCTACTCTTATTTCAAAAATTGTAGTAAATGTCACTTCTTTATAACTTATTGAAGTTAATAGCAAGTCTTAAAAATATTTATAATAAATAGTAGTAAATAGAAAATTTACTCGGTAAAAATTATACCGATAAATTTTTTTAAGTAATTGATACAAATAGTCTCTAAATTATTTAGTAGGTAATAGTTTGATCACCGATCTTTTCATTTTGGCTAAACACTCTCCAATTAATTAGATGCAATCTACAACTTTCCGCTAAATTCCATCAAGTTTCTCACAATTTCTTTCACATGACCCGGCATGTGACGTAACTTTTTCTATGAAAAGACCCAAAAAAAAAAAAAACCTATCAAAAAGCACAATTTGCTACCACCACCTCCACCGACGCCTAGCCATCACCACTTGCAACAACCCATGGCTTCTGCTTTCTTTATCACTTCATTGTAGGGGTCCATCAGCATCACAAAAAAGAACCTAAAAAATAATTATAAAATTAAACAAATAAATCGCTATACATGATAAGGGAATAAAGAAAGGAATAAATAATGCAAATGAAGAACCGATAAATGAAAAAATTTGGTAGTCTAGAAAATCAAAGAAACAATTTAAGGCAAAAAGTCTACAAATTTCCACCAAATTCCTCAAGACAAAATAACACATAAAGATAATTAATTTTCACATCATTTCTCAGTAGCCTGCCGTCGCACCCTCCCCACCATGAACTAGATCTTTCCTTTCCTGGTTATCGCCGTTGTAACCCTCCACGAACCTGATCTCCTCGTTCATCCTTTTCTACCGCTAATGACCCTCCTCACCGCAAAGCAATCCTATGTCCACCTTACCACATCCCAAGATAGCACTACTTTCTCTCCCTCACCTCCCTCTCTCTTGTTCGAACTAACTTTATTTTATTTTCTGTTAACCAAAATACAATTAATCTTTTTTTTACCAAAATATCGTCACATATTAGATCACATGTTTTGCATGTGATGAATTCTGTTAAAAAATTTAACAAAACTTAACAGAAAGGTTTTAATTGCTAGTGATTTAAAGAGTTTAAGGGTCTTTTTGCCAAGATTAAGAGAATAGGGACCAAACTATCACTTATTAAACAATTTAGGGACAATTTATGCCAATTACACCTTTGTTACTGCTATTTACTACAAATATTTTGGAAACATGATATTTACTTAAAAAAGTTTCAAAAATCTATCATTTCCCTCATTCTTCCCTCTTATTTTCTTGTTGTTGCAATGTATGAATTGTTGTTGTTGTTAATTTTATCATAATAAATTGATTTTTGTTTTTGATGGAAATATGACATGGCTCAATTATAAATATTTTATTTAGTTAACTTATGTCATTGTGATTCTCATATTTATGATGAGTATTTGATTCTACACTTAATGCTTTCAAATTATTGGTTAACTTTTCAATGATTTAACGACCAGATTGAAACTAAGAGTAGATATTTATGCCTTAACTCATTGAAATAAATACCATCAATTCTAGGAAAGGATAGAGATATATCATTTTATTTTATATGGTCATTTTTAGAAGTACAAGAAACCTTAATGAACTTAGACATAATTAAACTCATATAGAGATATAGTGCATTTTTTATGCTTAGTTTATAACTTGAGAAATAGTGCATAAAACAAAAGAGAATTTGACCGTTGTCATAGTATGAAAAATCACAATAATATGATTAATTAAATATAATTGGATTAATTTGATAAAATCATAAATTCCAACATTTTTCTAAAATGAAGCTTTGTTCAAAGTAAATTTCCAAACTCATTAACTTTTGTGATTTTTATTCATATTTAATTTTAGAATTTGAACATAAAGTCTTTTAATTTTTCTTGACATTTAAATCTTAATCATTTTCTCAAATAAAAGTGGGATTAATCAATTTTAGTCTTTAATAAATAGATTTTCTTCATAGGAACAATACTCTACTCACACTTTATTACTTGTTACAATATTGTGCACTTGTAGTTTTGAAATTTCACAACATCCATTCCTATTTAGGACAATTTAGTTTATAAATAGGGATATTTATCTTTCTATACCCTCTGATTTAAGTTAATTCAAAAACTAAACCTTCAGTTTTCAATCTCATCAAATATATACCTTTGTGTTAGATTTAATACACAAATATATACCTAACCTCAATTCATAGTTAATTTTGACATTTAAAATGACCAAATTATCCTTAAGCAAAACATAAGGAAACTAAAACTTTCAAAAAATAAGAAGAAAACAAAAATAAAAATGCACAAAACACCTATTTTTGAAGGTATTCTATATTGTTTTGAAGACAAAAACGTTAGCATAAGGTTTTTTTTTTAAGTTTTTGAAGTTATCTTATTTTTTAATTTGAGGGTATTTTGATAATTTCTTAGGTTAAAATTGAAGATTGATGGGGTAAATGTATAAATATGTATATTACATCTAATATGAAGGTATAAATTTGATGAGATCAAAAACTAAAGATATATTATTTGAATAACCTAAAATACAGGGTATAAAAAAGTAAATAACCCTTATAAATATATTAATCTCCTCAAATATAAAGAGGAATAATTTTCATGAATGAAATTAAAGTGTTTACCATTAATCTTGTCTTTCCACTTATCTTGGTATTATGTGGAATTTACGAGTGATTGGTGCTTTTTATTCTAACATTTTAGGCAAATCAACATGTTAATAAAAGTCCTATCGTTTGGTATTTAGAGTGAAACTATAGATTCGTTAGATATGCTAATCATATCAACCTATTTTAAGAATTTATCCCCTTTTATTACTTTTTTTTTTACACTTTTACGACATAAATTGATATTAGAGGCTACTATGTCATTAAGAGTTCGAATTCTCCTACTCTTGAGATAAGAAAATAAATATAAATTGTATTTCTTAAAAATTATAATAAATTTTCCAACTCCTATAAAATCATTTCAGATACCATAATTGAGCACAGTATAACTAGATTTTCAACATATATATATATATATATATATATATGTACACAATGAATCAAATAATTAATATGATAAGGATAATAAAGCAACATATATAGATTGTATGAATTTTTTATTTATTATTTTATTTAAAAAGTTTGTTATTTTTGGCAAGGTAGTTGGGACATATAATTGACAAATTCCATTCATCAATTCCAAATTTATGTCAAGCAAACTCAATCTCACTCTCATTTTAAGATAAAAACAAATTTATACACAAAATATAGGATAGACTCCAATTCTCCACTTCTTATAAGGATAACATGCTAGGAGAGTTCTTAAAACATTTTTATTTTATTGTTTTAAATATCTTCATAAAAGAGTGGCAACATGGATGAAAAGATTGTGGTATTGAAAGGTTGCATACAACTAGGAATGTCAATGAGGTGAGGCCAGACAAGGACAGAGGGAGCTTAGGCCCAGGGGCATGGATCTTTGGTAATTTATGATTTTGCCCATAGTATTTGAAAACTTTTCATATATACCCTTTCTCATTCACAAAATTTTACATATATCGCCATCATTAAAAAAATTTCCTTTAATTTAATTCCTATTATATGTACCTTATATGTACCTTATTTATCTTTTGTCTTTGACTTGCTCCTATTTCAATAATAATGTACCTTATTAATATTTTGTTTCTAACTTGCCTTTGTTTCAATAATGTTTGTCAAATACGCTTAGTATATCTTGCTTTTAGTTCTCTAAAATAATGTTATATTTTAATGAATATGGCTTTCATAAATATATTTTCCTAATTGCCTTATTGAAAAAAAAAATTAGCATGTTTAACTTAAACTTTTTTTTATACATCTCTTTTGCACTCATTGAATAATTTATTATCAATTTTGCTCCATCAAAGTTATTTTCTCATAAGTGTTCTAATCTTTTTTTCCCTTTTTACTAAATTAAACTCAAAAAAAGATAGTAAATCAAGAAGAAATTAAAGTTTAAAGAAAATTTTACGTTTATGTACTAAAAAAAATCAACAAATTGAATATGCATGTCCTACTAATTATTTTATAGTATTGAGAATTAATATACTAATGGTTTCTAGAGTTTTTCATATTCTTAACTTATGCCCTCCTTGAAACAAAATCATGGCTCCACCACTGAGGCCAGAGGTGGGTTTTCTACCGACCCGCACTGCCTCTTTTTTGACCCTCACTGGTATGTTTACTATACGATGCAGGTCAAAGCGCAACGAGTCTATGGGGACCTATCCGCCCCATGACCTGTTTATGTAAATTTAGAAAATAATATAAAAAAGGAAGTGGAAGAAGAGAACATTTTCAAATTTAAACTTAAGATGCAATTTCAACTCAAGAACATAATTTTTTTTGCACACACATACATAAGCGATGAAGAGAAAGAGAAAGCAGAATCAAGATTTTTTTATACATCCTCTCTCCCTTTGTTCCTCTACAGTTGTATATGTTCATTTTCTAATTAAATTGATGCCTTTGTCGCTGCATCTTCAAGTGAACATGACTATTTTGATTTTGGTTTGAAAGAAAGAAACTTTAAAGTTGAAGCAAGTTTAAATGGAGAAAGAAACTTGTTTTCCTTACTAAATATTTTTGAAATGTCTCTAACAAAGACACTTCTTCTCTCTTCCTTACTAGAGAAGATGAACATATAAATACATATATCTACACATACTAGTATATATATACATATTTAAACACATGATATCTTTCATCGGTTTCTATTTTTTTTTTTAAGGAAACCAGCTTTGTTAGGCACCAAATGAGGGAGAAGAAATGTCATATTGCTAGACATAGATTAATTACAATGACTTGTTTTAGAAAAAATAATAATAAAGGAAAGGAGGTGAGTTTGGTGGAACCTGCCTAGCCCCGCAATACCTTGTTGTTTAAACGGTTAGTGACCTGCATCGTACAATACCGTAACCTATAAAGTGTAGGTCAAACCCACCCAATTAGGGAGTACGGTGGGGCTTATTGACAGCTTTATATATTACTCGAGTGTTTTATTTTTGGGAAAACACTCAAAATACCTATATGTTTTGCTTAAATGCTACTTTTGTTATTGTTGTTATGTAAATGCTTAAAACACCTCTTGTGTTTTAAAAATTATACTTAAAATAATCCTAAAATAGTTATTTTTTTTAAAGATTTACCCTTCCTAACCTTTATTAAATACAATTTAAAATACCATTAAACAAAAAACCAAATAAAATCAATTTTAAAAAGTTAAAACACTCAAAATAATTTAAGTATTTGCTTAATTGAATTATTTGTTTAAACATTTTAAATTTTTTATTTAAATTTTTAGTTATAGATTGGGAAGGGTGTTAGGGGGAAATCTTCATGATGAGAAAACCGTCTGAATTCTATACCCTCTTTAAACCAAGCACCCAACTAGGTGGTCGAGAAGACTTATTTGAAAAGGACCAAGATTTGTCCGACCAGGATCCATCTGAGTAAGACCTGTTCAACAAGGACCCATCCGACTAGGATTTGTCCAACTAGGACTAGGATCTGTTTGACTAGGATCCGTTTGAGCAGGACTCGTTCGACTAGGACCAGGATCTATCTAAGCAGGTCTGTTCAAAAGATAGTATGCAGCGGAATTTAAAATTTTTTTATACCAGTGTATTTTATAAAACACAAGTTTAACACGCTATATGCATAAATTTACCAGATCTTACTAAACTAGTAAATGCAAAAAAGCTCCGGCAATCAGTGAAGAGTATATCGATCTAGAAAAGTCTTAACCAACTGGCCTTCTTTGTTATTCTCTATCCACGATCGTTGTGTGTGTGGGCACACTCGTATAGCTCTTCTACTTTCTAACCAATTGAGAAAACCCAAAGCTATAGGTCGTGATTTATAAACAATAGCTCACAACAAGTTTCAGAGTCTCACTAGCAAAGTCTCACTCTTAATCTCTCAATTGATCTAAATAACAATGAGACTCACTCCCCTTTTTATAGAGGTTGTGCCCAGGGGTCAATCCTTCCCAGATAAGGCCGAACTGGTAGATCGGCCAGTTGAACTTACTCCATCAGTAGGCTGAACTTACGATAAATGAACATATACAATTATTCAATCCTAAAATTCAACAATTTTATCTTGAATTAATTTTCACAAAATTAATTTAACCGATAAACAAACATGAATTATCTGATTCTATCGAATTTTCAGCCAATTTGATAATTTTGACTCAAGTCACCAATTATTAGAAAAGCACGTTGTATTATTACAGGATTTGTTATGAGCTAGCAAAGGGGACCTGATGGACCTCTATAGTTCAAGCTCCCGATAATTATGAAACCCAATATCCTAGAAATAGATTTAACAATTATCAACTCTAACGCTACTCCACTAAAAGCTTAGAGCTGCACTCTCGAACTATATAGAATTATAAAGCCCGTATAACTAAGTCTCCATGATATATCATAGTATATTGTATCCCCATAAGATTATCCATAATCGGCTTAAGAATAAATTCTTTCTCACCTTCCCGATTATTTTTATCTTACGTTCCATTATCTCGCCATTGAAAAACTTACTATCCAAAGACGGTATACCATTCGGTTACACCTATGTATCCAAATGGTTGAGTGCTCTAATTTTTTCAATTACAGAATAACGTATATAAGAGGTATCAACTACTCCTAAAGAGGAGCTATGGATTCCATATCTATGAATAACAGGTCTACACTATGAAGAGTCATGCCTCCAACGTATCGTCATGCATACCAACATAAAATGTGGATGTCACCCTTTGGTACATCAAAAGACATAAGTCAAGACAACATGGCCACTATTCATCTTAGGATTAAGATACAATCCATATCATTGTCTAAAGTGAATCAATTTGCAGGACACGGAGTCCACCTCCGATGGGCAAAACAAACTATCTTCCATTAGGGATATAGACAAACCATAAAATGTGGATGTCACTCTTTGGTACATCAAAAGACATAAGTCAAGACAACGGGCCCACTATTCATCTCAGGATTAAGATACAATCCATATCATTGCCTAAAGTGAATCAATTTGCCGAGACAGAATTATTAATCCAAATCAATTCACTTTATGTCCCGATCCAACATATCGTTACCTATGACAATGTGCCAATGTTTTTATTCACGGAGTCCACCTCCGATGGCTAAGACAAACTATCTTCCATTAGGGATATAGACAACGTAACAATCTTTGCATGAATAAAGCGCCTAACTTTATTCTTCCGATTACAGATCTTATAATTTAGACTATCACTTTAAGAATCGTGTCTTTTGCATAATCTATCCATCATATGCCTAATTCTTAAGGTTTAGACCGACAGTCTCAGACTTTTGTTTGCTTAACATACTTGCAACAATTATGAACGTAAAAAGGACAAGATTTTATCATAGTGCAGCGATACCGCCTTATCCATACTAGGAACTACCTCAAGATCCCTAAGGAACTTGTAGAGCCACACTATTTCTTTCGAAGCATCACTAGCTGCCACATATTCGGCCTCCATCGTTGAATCTGAAGTGCAATCTTGCTTCACACTTCTCCAACTAATGGCACCGCCGCCTCGAGTAAACACAAAACCAAAAGTCAACCTCCCAGGATCCAGACAGGATTGAAAATCTAAATCAGTCTATCCTAGAGGAGTTAAGTCCTCACCCAAATACACAAGTATATACTCTCGAGTCCTTCTCATGTACTTGAAAATATGCTTGACCGCAACCTAATGGTTTGGTCCTAGATCTGCCTGAAATCGATTACAATCCCAACCGTATAGCAAATATCTGGTCACGTGTAAAGCATGGCATACATGAGACTACTCACTGTCGAAGCACAAGGCACCTTCTTCATGTATTCTCTTTCTTCCTCAAACTTTGGAAAGTTTTTTTTAGAAAGAGTAATTCCAGTCCTAGATGGTTGCCCACATTTCTTGGAATCCTACTTTACAAACCTCTTGAGAATTTTATCTATGTAGTTAGCTTGGGACAAAGCTATCATTATGTTCTTCTTATCTCGAAAGATTGGGATACCAAAAACAAAATTATCTTCACCCAAGTCCTTCATGTCAAACTACTTGGTCAACCATAATTTGATCAATGACAACGCCCCAACGTCATCGCCAATTAGCAGAATGTTATCTACATAAAGCAGTAGAAAAACCACATTCCCATCCTTAATATGTTTGTACACACATGGTGTGACAACCCGCCTTTTCGAGCAGTCACTTAACTTTCTTAAATATCATTCTTAAACATTAATCTTACTTACTTAGTAAGAAAAATACTGAATTAAATTTTTTTTTCTTTTCCTTTCAACATCCTTAAAAAACATACTTAAAAACTGTTGCAACCTCTATCACCATTCAAGTTGAGACCCCGCTCAACACTTGCCTTCAAACAACTTCAAATCGTTTCTTAAAACTTAATAAGAAACATTTATTAAAACATACCTTAAAACTTTACTTTATAATTATATAAAGCAGTTCGTAAAATGCATCTTAAAACTTTGAAAACATTTCTTAATACTTTGTCTTTATCAAAACTTTAACTTTTTTGAACTTTAAAAACATTGTATCAAATAGTAGGAAAACATTTTCTCTGTACAGTGGTGGTATCTATACCCAAATCTTTGCAACTATCTTCCGTAGCACCAAGCTCATCACCAACATCCTATTGGTCACCCTTAGGACTACCTATAGCATGAAAGAACTTTTTATAAGCTTCTGCTCAACAAGTTCAAACGTAATCTCACAAATAATTTAAACATGCTTTAAAAACTTTTCTCATGAAAACCTTTCTCTTAAAACGTTTTTCATAAACATTTCAAAAAATGTTGTTTTTCATAAACGTTTTTCATAAAACTTCTCTGAAATGTTTTGCATAAACAATTTTTGTAAAACATTTCTTGCACGTTTTTCTGCAAATGTCGTTCATAAACCTTTTCTTGAAAACATGAAAATGTTTTTCATAAACATTTAACTTAAAACATTTCTCAAAATGTTTTCCATAGAATATAAATATTCCGTAACAAGGAAAACAAGCAAAATCAAAATGCATGTTTCCATTTATGCTCAATTATGAACTTTTAGTTATGAGCATTTTATGAACATTTATTTCTTACTTTAACTTTTATCTTTGTTCCTTAACTTTTTTTATCTTGCCCTAGTGTTCGTACCAACATCATTAATCATGAGATCATAAACATGATGCTTCCCTTGCAAAAAACTTGAGACCATTGAACACCGAGGTCATGTACCTCACATCTAGGAGGTCAAACTTTAACTTTACTTGTGTACCTCATATCTACGAGGTGACTACTTTAACTTTACTTTCAGTACCTCACAACAAGGAGGTTGGTATGACACTTTTTTTTTATTATCTTTACTTTACCTTCTTTTTAACGTTAGTGAGCATATCAAATGCTAACACACTATATGCAAACACATTTGCAAATCATAATTGTTCTTTTTAAAATTCATTGCATAACATATGCAATCCATAAACTTATAACTTAAACTATAAAACATTATTAAACTGTAAAACATTATGCATTAACAAAATGCAAAACATATTTTAAACATAATTTTTTGCAAATACATTGCTAACTTTTACTTGATCTTTTAAAACTTTATGCACATCCAATGCAATCATGCTTTAACATAATAGTTGCAAATACATTGCAAATCTTGCTTTAAACTATAAAACTTTTTGCATAAAAGATGCAAACATACTTTTAAAAACAACTTGTATAACAATTGCAAACACATTTGCAAACATATATATAAATATAAACATTTGAAAATTATTTACTTCATACTATAGGTGAGGTCTGAACTTACCTAGACTACGCTCTAGTGTTCTCTATTCCATCTCTTTTTCCTTCTATTAGTCAGCTCTATGTCCTGATCATATGACACCTGACCAATTAATTAACTTTCTCTTTATCAATCTACTCGATTGATAATAAAACTTAAACGTTAAACATTAATTGTTCTTTCCATTGTTCTTTCCTCTTAACTTAACTTGTATACTATCAGTTTACCCTTCTCTTGACTTTGTACCTCGTTGTTTTTAACTTCGTAACCCACTAGGTTATCGTACATTTTACTTGACTCCCTAACCTATCAGGTTGTCATTCTTTTTACTCAACTCTGCAACCCATCAGGTTACCTTTCCTTCTTTATTTAACTTTGTAACCTACTAGGTTACTTTTATTCTTAAGCGTCCCTTAGTTAAATTTCCCATCTCACTGGCGGTTTCATTACTTAATGTATTACGGAACTTTTTCATCTGAGAACTTTTTGCTAGTGTTCAACTCTGTTCTAGTCGTTTTCTTAAAAATGATGATTTTACCCCTAACAGATTTTTCGTCAATTTTGTAACTTCATAAAACTCTCTACTTTACTGCTCCATTACCTATATATTATAGAAAAATTCCCATTAAGGAACGTTTCCCAACATAGGGCGTTTCAGGTCCGTTTTGATCATTTTCATAAAATGATCATTTTGCCCCTAATATTTTTCTTTCATTCTTTTCTTTGACTAAATTTTGAATCCTTTAAAAACATAATCTCTGTGGTTACTTACTGCCCACAGAAGTATAGGAACCTATATTGTCCCTTACTGAAAACCTAGTTTTCACACAATTTGATAGTTTTGGCCCAAAACACAAAGATATTTACATTTTTACCCCCAGAACAAAAAATGACCACTTTATACCAAAACGTTTAGTTTTTTGTAGGGAATAAAACTTACAAAGGCACCATGGTCGAATTCAATACATTTCATAACATTTCCATTTCTTGAAAATTTGTGGTCAAAATTTTGTAAAATTATAGCTCCTAAGCCGAGTAGAATTTTTAAAAACTGTCTATATTGACTTAACAGTTTTGATGCATTCTACACTTTTTATGTTTTAACTTCCTTGAAATTCCATTGTTTAGAGGGACATTTTGGCTGATTTTCAAATCTTTCGAGAATACACTTTTCTTTACAATTTAGTCCCTTTTGAAATTTCACAAAACTCTTACTTTCTTCTTTCCATCATCGCCATTATCATAAAGCATAAAACAATCATGCCATAAGGTCCATTTACATGTCATAGCTCAAAACATATAATCAAACACTTGGAATGAATAAAAAACATAAACTTTAACTTAAATAAAAAGACTAGGATTTTACCTAATCCATGCAAAGGGATTGTCCTCTCTTGATCACTTGTAAGCATCTCAAAACCCCTAGAAAACCATCCACAACACAACCCATGAAAATCACATCCAAATCATGAATAAAACCCTTAAACATAATAGGAAAAGCTTAGGTTTTACCTTGAAAACTCTTAAATTCTCATCTCCTTCACTTATTGTTATTTCCTCACATGATTTGGAGCTTGGGATTCATCAAAACTTGGAGAGGAAAGAGCATAGGGGGGACGGTTTTTGAAGGAAGAAAATGGAGCCTTTTTTTTGTTTCTTTTCTTTCTTTCTTTCTTTCTTTCCTTCCTTTCCTTTTCATGTTTCACTCTTTTCTCTTTTTTTTTTCTTCCACTGTGGAGACCAAATTGTGGTCTCTTATATTATGAAATCATTCAACTTTTTTTCTTTTTCTTTTCTTTTCTTTTTTTTTAAATAAAAAGGTGATGAGTCACCTTGGTAATCAATTTGGTTCCTTTGGGTCACCAAATGTGATTGGGCCACATTAGTGGATGTGATGGCCCAATCAAAACTCTCAAGGTGTCCCACTAAACTTTTTACGCAGTCCAAGTTTATACTGATAGTATTTTTTTCTATACTATCGGTATTCTTTTTCATATAATTCATGAGGCCCCATAACCTCCAATACTTATCCACATTCATCACATAACGTAATTCCAATATTATCTAGCTTTGTATAGTCTAAATTTACACTGACATTATTTTTCTTATACTATTGGTATATTTAATATACTACTACAGCATTTCCTATTCATCTATATTCTCTAAACAGTGTTATTCTTACACTGCTTTAACTTAAACAATCTACTTTGTGTACTACTTAACCTTAAACAGTCTAATTCTTACACTGCATTACTTTTGTAGTGTAATTTTTATATTACATCACTTTATCGGTGTACTTCCTTACACTACATTATTCTAATACTGTATAATTTTCTATGTTATTATACAATATTTTTCTTCCTAAACTGCATTTCTGTTTTAACATTTATTGCAATACATTTTGCAATAATTGAGTTTTCTAGCTCATTTTCAAATCCTTCCTTTATCATATAAGACTATGGCATGATTTTTACCTTTAAAATCCTTTTTTTTTTGCTTTTATGGACCTTATCATAAGAATTGGATTAAACAGTAATCCTTAAATTATTGCATTTTTAACACACCAAAAATGCTTGGGTGTTGCAATCTACCCTCCTTAAAAAATTTCATCCTCGAAAATTAGAACCTTCATGGGTAGTTCATTTCCTTATCACCCTTTCTGTTATTAACATACTATCCTTTATCATTACTTTCTTAATAAAATCTAAGTCTCCAACTTAGAACCACATAAACTTTCATCATTTCATTGATATATTCCTTTAAATTGTACACTACACTTCTACTGCACCACTTTGATCTTTTAATGTTCAAACGCAGTTTCCCTTCATTTAAAAGTTTAGTATTCTACCAGTGAATGCTATTCTTGAAAATAGGTTCATTTTTATTTAGATTGCATCATGACTATCAAAAGATCAGGGTCATCTGACCATAAATCTATAATCTTTCGATCCTATACCCATTCTAAAATTACATTTTTTTATAATTTTCCTCATAATGTATAAATCTCTAGCTTCCATCCTCCAATCCGTGAGGTTTTTGCTGACAGATTTGGTATCATTGTCTTAATTGTGATTCCCATCCGGGCAATTACAAGCTCGCTAGCATGTCTCTGCTCAGCTATGGAATGCTTAAGCTCGGAAAGATCGCATAGTTAGTCACCTAACATTTGGTTGCTCTCAGACACTCTTGTTTCATAGGACATCGAAAATCACTTTCAGACCTCCATTATTCCATTATCTTGATCTACTCTCCTTGTTCTGTGTATAATCAATACTGAACGACTTCTAACAGAGCAAGATTTGCTCATACAGAGACACCATTGTGTGCATGAACATCACAATGTGTCATGAGCTCATATTCTTGATTTTTGAGCCATCGGCCATCTATTGGCCATCATCGACCATGTTTGATCATCATTGACTTAATAACGCTAATGGATGATAACCACCATCGACTTGCGGGGACATTATAACATCTAACATTACATTCATCCTTAGACCTTTGCCTTTTCGTTGCTTATCCAAAAGTGCTGACACTAAAGGTTATATCCGGCATAGCATGTAACCATTAAATACTAACTTTTCTTCCTACTTAACTTAACTTACTTACTTAAGCAATGGTGTAGTGAACATATGATAGCGCAAGATGGGATTGCAGGATATCGCTCTGATACCACCTGTGACGACCCGCCTTTTTAGGCAGTCACTTAACTTTTTTAAACATCATTCTTAAACATTAATTGTACTTACTTAGTAAGAAAAATACTGAATTAAATTTTTTTTTTCTTTTCCTTTTAACATCCTTGAAAAACATAATTAAATACTGTTGCGACCTCTATTGCCATTTAAGTTGAGACCCCGCTCAACACTTGCCATTAAAACCATTTCAAATCGTTTCTTAAAACTTAATAAGAAACATTTATTAAATCATAGCTTAAAACTTCACTTTATAATTATATAAAATAGTTCGTAAAATGTATCTTAAAACTTTGAAAACATTTCTTAATACTTTGTCTTTATCAAAACTTTGACTTTTTTGAACTTTAAAAACATTGTATCAAATAGTGAGAAAACATTTTCTCTGCACAGCGAAAACTTATTGTGGTGGTATCCATACCAAAATCTTCACAGCTATTTTCTGCAGCACCAAGCTCTTCACCCACGTCCTATTGGCCACCCTTAGGACTACCTGCAACATGAAGGAACTTTTTATGAGCTTACACTCAACAAGTTCAAACGTAATCTCATAAATCATTTAAACATGCTTTAAAAACTTTTATCATAAAAACCTTTCTCTTAAAACGTTTTTTATAAACATTTAAAACGTTGTTTTTCATAAACGTTTTTCATAAAACTTCTCTAAAATGTTTTGCATAAACAATTTTTGTAAAACATTTCTTAAACGTTTTTCTACAAATGTCGTTCATAAACCTTTTCTTGAAAACATGAAAATGTTTTTCATAAACATTTAACTTAAAACATTTCTCAAAATGTTTTCCATAGAATATAAATATTCCGTAACAAGGAAAACAAGCAAAATCAAAATGCATGTTTCCATTTATGCTCAATTATGAACTTTCAGTTATGAGCATTTTATGAAAATTTATTTCTTACTTTAACTTTTATCTTTGTTCCTTAACTTTCTTTATCTTGCCCTAGTGTTCGTACCAACATCATTAATCATGAGATCATAAACATGATGCTTCCCTTGCAAAAAACTTGAGACCATCGAACACCGAGGTCATGTACCTCACATCTAGGAGGACAAACTTTAACTTTACTTGGGTACCTCACATCTACGAGGCCACAACTTTAACTTTACTTTTAGTACCTCAAAACAAGGAGGCTGGTATGATACTTTCTTTTTATTATCTTTACTTTACCTTCTTTTTAATGTTAGTAAGCATATCAAATGCTAACACATTATATGCAAACACATTTGCAAATCATAATTGTTCTTTTTAAAATTCATTGCATAACATATGCAATCAATAAGCTTATAACTTAAACTGTAAAACATTATTAAACTGTAAAATATTATACATTAACAAAATGCAAAACATATTTTAAATATAATTTTTGCAAATACATTGCAAACTTTACTTGATCTTTTAAAACTTTATGGATATCAAATGCAATCATGCTTCAACATAATAGTTGCAAATACATTATAAATCTTGCTTTAAACTATAAAACTTTTTGCATAAAAGATGCAAACATACTTTTAAAAACAACTTGTATAACAATTGCAAGCACATTTGCAAACTATATAGAAATATAAACATTTGAAAATTATTTACTTCATGCTGTAGGTGAGGTCTTAAATTACTCGGACTACACTCTAGCATTCTCTATTCTGTCCCTTTTCCTTCTATTAGTTAGCTTTTGTGTCTTGATCATATGACACCTGACTAATTAGTTAACTTTCTCTTTATCAATCCACTCGATTGATAATAAAACTTAAACATTAAACATTAATCATTCTTTCCTTTTAACTTAACTTGTATACTATCGGTTTACCCTTCTCTTGACTTTGTACCACGTTGCCTTTAACTTTGTAACCCACTAGGTTATCGTACCTTTTACTTGACTCCATAACCTATCGGGTCATTATTCTTTTTACTTAGCTCTATAACCCATCGGATTGCCTTTCTTTCTTTACTTGACTTTGTAACCTACTATGTTACTTTTATTCTTAAGCGTCCCTTAGTTAAATTTCCTATCTCACTGGCAGTTTCATTACTTAACATATTACGAAACATTTTCCATCTAAGAACGTTTTGCTATTTTAGAGTGTTTGACTCTGTTCTAGCCTTTTTCTTAAAAATAACGATTTTACCCCTAATGGGTTTTCGTCTATTTTGTAACTTTATAAAGCTCAATGATTCACTTTACCATTCGATTGCCTACATAATTCCCACTAAGGAACATTTCCCAACATCGATCGTTTCGGGTCCGTTTTGACCATTTTCATAAAATGACCAATTTACCCCTAACGTTTTTCTTTCATTTTTTTCTCTGACTAAATTTTGAATACCTTTAAAACATAATCCCTGTGGTTATTTATTGCCCACAGAAATGCAGAAACCTATTGTTCCTTGGTGAAAACTTAGGTCCACACAATTTTATAATTTTAGCCTGAAACACAAAAATATTTACATTTTTGCCCCCGAAACCAAAAACAACCACTTTATACCAAAACATTCAGTTTTTTGCAGGGAATAAAACTTACAAAGACATCATGGTTGAGTTCAATACATTTCATATCTAGTTTCTTGAAATTTTATGCTCAAAAATTTGTAAATTTCATAGCTCCTAAATCGAGCAGAATTTTAGAAAATTGCTCACATTATCCTAATAGTTTCGATGTGTTCTAAAACTTTCATGTTTTAACTTTCTTGAAATTCCATCGTTTAGAGAAACTTTTTGGCTGATTTTTAAATCCGTCGAGAATACACTTTTCTTTACTATTTAGTCCCTTTTAGAATTTCACCAAAACCCTTACTTTCTTTTTTCCATCATCTCCATCATCATAAAGCAAAAAACAATCATGCCATAAGGTCCATTTACATGCCATAGCTCAAAACATATAATCAAACACTTGGCATGCATAAAAAACATAAACTTTAACTTAAATAAAAAGACTAGGATTTTACCTAATCCATGCAAAGGGATTGTCCTTTCTTGATTAGTTGTAAGCATCTCAAAACCTCTTGAAAACCATCCACAACACAACCCATGAAAATCCCATCCAAATCTTGAATAAAATCCTTAAACATAATAGGAAAAGCTTAGGTTTTACCTTAAAAACTTTTAAATCCTCATCTTCTTCACTTGTTCTTATTTCCTCACATGATTTGGGGCTTGGGATTCATAAAAACTTTGAGAGGAAAGAGCATAGGGGGGGCGGTTTTTTGAAGGAGGAAAATGGAGCCTTTTTTGTTTCTTTTCTTTCTTTCTTTCTTTCTTTCTTTTCCTTTCTTTCTTTCTTTCCTTCCTCTCCTTTTCACATTTCACTCTTTTCTCTCTTTTTTCTTCCACTGTGGAGACCAAATTGTGGTCTCTTATATTATGAAATCATTCAACTTTTTTTTCTTTTTCTTTTTCTTTTCTTTTCTTTTTTTTAAATAAAAAGGTGATGAGTCACCTTGTTAATCAATTTGGTTCCTTTGGGTGGCCAAATGTGATTGGGCCACATTAGTGGATGTGGTGGCCCAATCAAAACTCTCAAGGTGTCCCACTAAACTTTTTATGCAATCCAAGTTTATACTGACAGTATTTTTTCTTATACTATCGGTATTCTTTTCCATATAATTTATGAGGTCCTATAACCTCCAATACTTATCCACATCCATGAAATCATGTAATTCCAATATTATTTAACTTTGTATAGTCCAAATTTACACTAACAATATTTTTCTTATATTGTCGGTATATTTTTTATACTGTTACAACATTCCTTATTCATTTATATACTCTAAACAGTATTATTCCTACACTGCTTTAACTTAAACAATCCAATTTGTGTAATGCTTAACCTTAAATAGTCCAATTCTTACACTATATTACTTTGTAGTGTAATTTTCATACTGCATAACTTTATCAGTGTACTTCCTTACACTGCATTATTCTAATGCTATATGATTTTTCATGTTATTATATAGTTTTTTTATCCTTAAACTGTATTCTCGTCTTAACATTTATTGCAATACATTTTGCAATAATTGAGTTTTCTAGCTTATTTTCAAATCATTTCTTTCTCATATAAGACTATAGCATGATTTTTATCTTTAAAATCCTTTTGTTTTTTTGCTTTTATGGACCTTATTATAAGAATTGGATTAAACAGTAATCCTTAAATTATTGCATTTTTAACGCACCAAAAATGCTTGGGTGTTACACATGGTTTGTCCACATTTTGTGCGAACCCATAAGTCTTGATCACTTGATCAAATCTTATGTTTCATGAGCGGGAAGCCTGCTTAAGTCCATAAATTCACTTTTGCAGCTTACAAACCTTACCCTCCTTACCCTTGATCTTGAACCCATCTGATTGTTCCATAGAAATGGACTCATCAAGATAGCCATTTAGAAAGGCCGTTTTGACATCCATCTGTCAAATCTCGTAGTCGAGAGCGATAGCTATGGACAAGAGAATGCGGATGGATTTAAGCATGGCTACAGGCGAAAAGGTTCCTCGTAATTGATTCCTTCCTTTTGCGTGTATCCCTTAGCTACCAGTATGGCCTTAAAGGTTTTTACCTTTCCATCCACTCCTCTTTTCCTTTTGTAGATCCACTTATACCCATTGGGTTTTACCCCTTCGGGAAGATCCACAAGTTCCTAGACCTGATTAGTCTCCATAGACTTCATCTTTGTGTTTATGGCCTCTGTCTAGAGTTTTGAATCAATATCCTCCATAGCCTCTTTGTAAGTGCAAGGATCCCTGTCATGTTCATGTGGTTCAGCCAACTAGGCCTTACCATTAAACTTATACCTCTCGGGTTGACGCCTAATCCTCCCACTATGCCGAAGCCCCTTTCCCACTATGCCGAAGCCCCTTAGGTTGTTGTTCAGGTTCATTTGGGTTTTCTACACCGATTGGAGTGGTTTCTATCAGAACCTCTGGAGTGCCCGAATCACTCCTCAACTCCTCGAGCACTATTTTGCTTCAAGACTTAAAGTCGTCCATGTGACTTTCCTTAAGGAAAGTTGCATTAGTTAAAACCACGACTTTATTTTCCTTTGGGTTATAGAAATAACCCCCTTTACTCCCTTTGGGATATCCTACAAACATGTAAACCTCCAAATGTGCTTCTAACTTATTCATAACCTTAAACAGGACATGAGCTAGACATCCCCATATGCCAATATGGTTTGGTTTAAAGATGTCTTCCTACCCATCCATAACTCGTGAGGAGTTTTAAAAACCAATTTTGAAGGCACATTGTTCAAAAGATAACATACGGTTTGTAGTGCATATCCCCAAAAGGACAAAGGCAATGATGAATAACTCATCATGGACCGGACCATGTCCAACAAAGTCCTACTTCTTCTCTTCGCCATGCCATTTTGCTACGGAGTGCTCAGCACAGTCAAATGGGATAAAATCCCATTCTCTAATAAGTGTCCTGCAAACTCATCAAATCAAAGCGCCTTTATGGGTCTACCCAATTGCTTTTCTCCCTGAACTTGTCATAAGTTTCGTTTTTGTGGTGCATTAGGTACACGTACCCATATCTTGAGTAATCATCAATAAAAGTGACAAAATACTCATACCCTCCTCGTGCTTGGATGTTCATTAATCTGTAAACATCACGATGCACAAGTTCCAGAACCCTTTTGTCCCTGTTGCCCTTCGACCCAAATGGTCTTTTGGTCATTTTACCCTCCAGACAAGATTCACATTGTGGTATAGATTCCACCTTTAAGTGACTTAAAGGTCCATCCCTTACCTACCTTTGAATCCTATTCAGGTTAATATAACCAAGTCACAAATGCCAAAGATAAGTCTTTTTAGAGTGAGAAGTCTTAAGTCTTTTAGAGTTATTATCATTTATCTTAGCATTAAGCAGTAAGTCCATCTTAGGTTTGATAAAATATAGATTATTTGCATCCATCCAGAATAGATAAAAGACTTGTTTTTACGAATCACCACTTTATTATTAAAAGAAACCAAATAAATAAGCTGAAATTAAATTCCTTTTAAATCTAAGAACATAAAAACAATCTCGCAAAATTAAAAGCCTATAATTATCAAAATACAGATGGACGTCTCCCACTGCTTCAGCTAATACTAAGGATCCATCACCCATCCAAAGCATGAAGTCTTCATACAGCAGACTTCTTATTTCTTTGAACCCCTAAAAAGAAACACAAACATGATTAGTTGCTCCGGAATCTATGACCTAAACGTCACTAGATTCCTCAACCAAATCTAAGTATAGAATATCACACCTACCTCCTCGAGAAAGGAAGTCCTTGCAATTCTTCTTCATGTGCCTGACTTTCTCGTAGAAAAGCACTTGAGCTTCTTTAGGTTCTTCTTTTTCTTCTTCTTATTCTTGCCATTTACAGGAATAGAAGACTTCTCATTCTTGGCCCGTTGCTTCTTTCTATTGCTTGGGTTAGGATTGGAACCAGAAGCAGCCGCCAAGTTGGCCTCACCACCAGCAGGAATCTTCTTGATTAGCAGTTCGAACTCCTGTAACTATTTCATAAACTCTATCAAGGTCATATCCTGTCTATTGCTCAAATTAAATCTAGTTCTAAATGGAATGAATTCCTTAGACAGAGTCTCAAAGGCCACAGTTATCTTAGTTTCAGCATCGATGTCAGCTCCATTAGTTTGAGCCTCAGCAGGGTAACACATGACGAACATCATATGCTCCTTTACAGGCGTCCCCTGTCTCTGCTTATAATTCAAGAATTTCCAAAGTGCCCCTTGCAGCCTTGTTAAGGCTTGGCCTCCAATCATGTCTTTCAGACTATCCATGATTTGCCTAGCAGTCTAATGATCCTCATGTTGAACTTGCAACACGTTATTCATGCTAGCCATAACATAGTGGTGGGCCTGATCATTGGCATCTTTACAGCAATCATACGCTTGGATTTGCTCATTAGTGGAATCTCCCACAGGCTCAGGAGAACACGAAGCTGTCAACACAAATTTGAGTTTCACAAAGGAAAGGACGATGTTTAGGTTTTGTTTCCAATCATTATCATTCTCTCCGGTTAATTGGTTTTTGTCAAGTGTCGATGATAAAGCATTTTTAGACATTTTTAATCTACAATAAAGAATCATATACCAAACATAACCAAACATGTCATAGTAATTTAGTAAGATAACACAATCATGAAAAACATACAAATGTGTTTATGTGTCAAAACCTTAAAAATATTATAACCTTACAATGATAATTCCTAACTCAGAATTCAACAAGCTCCTAGGGGAGTCTTGCTAAATTCAATCAGGAACACGAATCCCCTCCTAATTAATATATGCCATCCAAGACCCGTATGATCCAGCATATATTAATAATCATTTCTTTGGCCATTAATTTTATTAACAGAGCTCCTAGGGGAGGTTAATAATAAAATTAACATGAGTGTATAACCATCATTTCAATATTTTATCCATGATTTATAATCACCACCTAGGGGTATGCAACTATAAGTCATGCTAAAATACCTTATCCTCTGGGAAATCCAACCCGGTACATGATGAAGTCCCTTCCAAAGGGTCGGAACCACCATGCGCTACCTATGGACCAACGATAGAGGCCGTAGGTCCTCTCTTTGAAAACCTTCTCTTACTCAATGTTTTGAAATCAAGGTTTATTTTGTAAACATTCATGAACAATTTTTAATGAGCGGCACTCCCTATTCAATATGACATTTTATCAATATATATGGCAAATCATATTATAATGTAGACAAGCAAAGCTACAAGCAAAATAATAATAAATAACTATAATATTATGGTTCCACCCTAGAGAAAAGAAAACAAAGATTACAAGAGAATAATCAAAACATATTATCGATTCTTCATCCTTGAATCTTCAAATTGTATCCTTCTTCATGTAATGTCCATCTTCAAGTCTTAAATCCCGCATAGATCAAAAACTCCATATTTCTAGTCATATCTAAATTTAATGTTTCTCAGAATTGTCCTAAAAAATAAAATCAAAATTGCACCAAAAAATGTACCTTTTCTAAAAAATTACAGCTCTCTATCGACATGTCGATCTATGTAATCGACCTGCCCATCATAATCCATCGGCCTGCCGATCTTTTTAGGTTGGCCTGTCGATCATGACAATTCGACCTACAGAATTGGAAAGTTTAGCTTACCGCCAGAGCCATTAGATTTTTGCCTCGCTGACAGCCTGCTGAACCTGAAGTCCACCCTGCCAATCTATGACCATCGGCCTACTGGACCTGAGGGTATGGCATGCCAACCAAGCAGAAGTCATGCCTTTTAAAAAATACAGTTTTTTAATGTAATTTATCAATTTTATTTTTAAAAATTCAAAAACATAAAATTAGAGACTCAGGAAATACCTAAGGAACGTTATCATCCATCTTCTAGATCTGTCTTCTCCGAATGATTATTTAATTACAAAATTCTTACAAATCCAAAATTAAATAATAATTCCTAAACAGAGATGATAGTCCACCATCTAATTACATAAAAAACCTAGATACACGTTCTAACCTCTAAGGAACCATAACCGGTAAAAATTAATTAATTAATTAATAATTGAATAATAATTTAATCAACCATAATTAATTAATAAACATTCACCATATAATCCATGACAACATATAAATATATAGAAACCTTAGAGTGCCAACTCTCTTAAAAATCAATATTCAAGCATAGGAGAGATCAAGATCACATAATTTATATGTATAGCATGATCACAAACTTGTAAATTTATGTAAAAACTATGGCTTTAATACCAATTATTGGAAAAATAGTACATAGCGGAATCTAAAAAATTTTTATACTAGAGTATTTTCTAAAACACATGTTTAGCATGCTATATGTATAAATTAACCAGATCTTACTAACCTCATAAATGTTAAAAAGCTCCAGCAATCTGTGAAGAGTATAACGTTCTAGAAGAGACTCAACCAACTGGTCTTCTTTGCTATTCTCTGTCCACGATAGGTGTGTTTGTGGGCACACTCGTGCATCTCTTCCACCAAGCAACTCTCTTTCCAACCAATTGAGAAAACCAAAAGCTATAGTTCGTGATTACAATGAGTTTCAAAGTCTCACTAGCAGAGTCTCACTCTTAATCTCTCAATTGATCTAAATAACAATGATACTCACTCCCTTTTTATAGAGGTTGGGCTCAGGGGTCAGTCCTTATTAGATCAGGCCTCAAAAATTTGAATCAAAATCAAATCAGGATCAAATCTGCGTGAAAACGTGTGATCTATTCATCACTCGATCGGTAGGCCAAATTGGCAGATCGACCTACCAAAGTTACTCCATCGGTAGGCTGAACTTACGATAAATGATCTTTGCGAATCTTTTATTTCCCACCCGATATTCTTGGAATGAGCCTTAGTTTTAATTCAAATAACCCAATATAGAAGTTATATGATTAAAACAGTCATATATAGATAATCTTTAGGAAAATAAATATTCTTGATAATTCAACAAGTTTATCTTGAATTAATTTATTTAAATTAATCCAACCAATAAACAAACATTAATTTTTCAATCTCGATAATTCAACAAGTTTATATTGAATTAATTTTCACAAAATTAATTCAATCGATAAACAAATATGAATTATCTAATTCTATTGAACTTTCAGCCAATCTAATAATTTTGACATAAGTCACCAATTATTAAAAAAGCACGCCATATCGTTACATGATTTATTATAAGCTAGCAAAAGGGACTTGATGGACCTATATAGTTCAAGCTCCTGATAATTATGAAACCCGATATCCCAAATATACATTTCATAATTATCAACTCTAACGCTACTTTACTAAAAGCTTAGAGCCACACTCTCGAACTATATACAATTACGAAGCCCGTATAACTAAGTCTTCATGATATATTATAATGTATCGTATCTCCATAGGTTATCCATAATCGACTTAAGGATAAATTCTGTCTCATCTTCTTGATTATTTTTATCTTACATTCCATTATCTCACCATTGAAAAACTTACTATCCAAAGACGATATACCATTTGGTTACACCTATGTATCCAAATGGTTGAGCACTCCAGTTTTTCAATTACAAGATAATGTTGGAAACAAAGTGCGCAGCGGAATTTTTTAAAATATTTCATCAGAGTAATTTCCAAAACACAAGTTTGACATGTTATATGTATAAATTAGACAGATCTTACTAACCTCAGTGTACCGAAGAACCTCTGCAACCTATGTAGAGAAGTAACGTTTCAGAAGAGCCTCAACCCACTGGTCTTCTTTGCTATTCTCTGTCCACAACCGGAGTGAGTGTGGGCTCACACATTCAGCTCTTCCACCGGTGACTCTCCTTCCAACCAATAGAGAGAACCCAAAGCTAGTGTTCGTGATTTGTGAACAAAAGCTCTCAAGGATTTTTTCAGATGCTCACTAGAAGAGTATCACTCTTAATCTCTCAAATTGATCTGAGTAAATCATAAGACTCACTCCCTTTTTATAGCTATTGGTCCTGGGGTCAGTCCGTATCAGATTAGGTCTCAAAAACTCGAAACAAAATCAAGTTCGGATCAATATCTGATAAGATCCGTGTAAAAATGCGTAATCTTATCTCTCGCTGATCGGCAGGCTGAACATTCTGATCGGCAAGCCGAACAAGCCAATTTGGCAGGCTGACCACGTCATTCGACAGGCCAAACTCCCGAGAAAAAATCTTCGCGAATCTTTTATTTTCCACCCGAGATTCTAAAGGATAAAGTCTCAATTTTGATTCAAATAACCCAATAGAGAAGTTATCTAATCAAAACAAACTTTATCAAGATAATCTCTAAGAAAATAAATCAATTCACAATAATTCTACAAGTTTATCTTGTTCTAATTTGTCCAAAATTAAAACAACCGATAAACAGACAAGAATTATCTAATCGCAATAATTCAACAAGTTTATCTTGAACTAATTTCTTACAAAATTAATTCAACCGATAAACAGACATGAATTATTTGATTCTTACAAATTTTAAACCAATCTGATAAATCCGACATAAGTTACCAATTATTGGAAAGGCATGCCGTGTCATTACAGGATTTTGTGAGCTAGCAAAGGGGACCAAAATGGACCTATAAAGTTCAAGCTCATGATAATTATGAAACCCAATATCCCAGATATACATTTCACAATTATCAACTCCAACGCTACTCCACTAAAAGTTGGAGCTGCACTCTCGAACTTTATAGAATTACGAAGCTCGTGTAGCTAAGTCTCCATGACATATCATAGTGTATCGTATCCCCATATGATCATCCATAATCGGCTTAAGGACAAGTTCTATCTTACCTTCCCGATTATTTTTATCTTACATTCTATTGTCTCACCATTAGAAAACTTACCATCTAAAGATGGTATACCATTTGGTTACACCTATGTATCCAAATGGTTGAGCGCTCTAGTTTTTCAATTACAGGACAACGCATATAAGAGGATATCATTGCTCCTAAAGAGGAGCTATAGATTCCATATCTATGAATAACAAGTCTACGCTATCAAGAGTCATGCCTCCAATGTACCGGTAAGCATACCACTATGGAGATGTGGGTGTCACCCTTTGGCACATCAAAAGACACAAGTCGAGACAACGGGCCCACTATTCATCTCAGGATTAAGATACAATACAAATGACTATCTAAAGTGAATCGATTTGCCGAGACAGGATTATTAATCCAAATCAATTCACTTTATGTCCCAATCCAACACATTATCACCTATGACAACGTGCCAATGTTTCTATTCACGGAGTCCAACTCCGATGGTCAAAACAAACCATCTCCCAAAAGGGATATAGACAACATAAAAATCTTTACATGAATAAAGCGCCCAACTTTATTCCCTCGATTGCGGATCATATGTTTTAGACCGTCACCTTAAGAATCGTGTCTTCCGCATAATCAGTCCATCATATGCCCAATTCTTAAGGTTTAGACTGACAGTCTTAGACTACTATTTGCTTATCATACATTCAACAAATATGAACGTAAAGAGGACAAGATTTGGTATATATAAAAGAATAAATTCTTTATTGATAAAAATGTCTCCAAAAATGTATTACATTTTTACTCCTTAGGGCATACATGTCTAACAATCTCCCACTTGCACTAAGTGAGTAAATACAGCAAATTTTGCATCCTCATAGCTTCCACATGCCTCTCGAAGACTCTCCCAGTAAGTGTCTTCATAAATGGATCAGCTAAATTGTCCTCTGACGCGATCTTGCACACCGTGACATGCCCGCCCTCAACGAAGTCCTTTGTCACATGATACTTCCGATCAATATGCTTACTCTTCTTGCAAAATCTTGGTTCCTTAGCATTAGCTACCGCCACACTGTTATCACAATACATTGATACCACTTTATCCATACTCGGAACTACCTCAAGATCCCCAAGGAACTTGCGGAGCCACACTGCTTCTTTCGAAGCATCACTAGCCGCCACATACTCGGCCTCCATCGTCGAATCCGAAGTGCAATCTTGCTTCGCACTTCTCCAACTGATGGCACCTCCACCCAGAGTAAACACAAACCCCGAAGTCGATTTCCTAGAATCCAGATAGGATTGAAAATCTGAATCAGTGTATCCTAGAGGAGTTAAATCCTCACCCGAATACACAAGCATATACCCTCGAGTCCTTCTCAATTACTTGAAAATATGCTTTACCGCAACCCAATGGTTGGGTCCTGGATCCGCCTGAAATCGACTTACAATCTCGACCGCATAGCTAATATCCGGTCGTGTACAAAGCATGGCATACATAAGACTACCCACTGCCAAAGCATAAGGCACCTTCTTCATGTATTCTCTTTCTTCATAAGACTTTGGAGAGTCTTTCTTAGAAAGAGTAATTCCAGACCTAGATGGTTGCCCACCTTTCTTGGAATCCTGCATTGCAAACCTCCTGAGATATCTATGTAGCCGGCTTGAGACAAAGCTATCATTTTGTTCTACCTATCCCGAAAGATCTGGATACCGAGAACAAAATTAGCCTCACCTAAGTCCTTCATGTCAAACTGCTTGATCAACCATAATTTGACCAATGACAACGCCCCAACGTCATTGCCAATTAGCAAAATGTCATCTACATGGAGCAGTAGAAAAACCACCTTCCCATCCTTGATGTGTTTGTAAACACATGGTTCATCCACGTTTTGTGAGAACCCATAAGTCTTGAACACTTGATCAAATCTTATGTTCCAAGAGCGAGAAGCCTGCTTAAGTCCATAAATAGACTTTAGCAGCTTACAAACCTTACCCTCTTGACCCACGACCTTGAACCCATCTGGTTGTTCCATATAAATGGACTCATCAAGATAGCCATTCAAAAAAGCCGTCTTGACATCCATCTATCAAATCTCGTAGTCGAGAGCGGCATCCATCTATCAAATCTCGTAGTCGAGAGCGGCAGCTATGGACAAGAGAATCCGGATGGACTTAAGCATGGCTACAGGCGAAAAGGTTTCCTCATAATCGATTCCTTCCTTTTGTGTATAACCGTTAGCTATCAATCTAGCCTTAAAGGTTTTGACCTTTCCATCCCCTCATCTTTTCCTCTTGTAGATCCACTTACACCCTATAGGTTTTACCCCTTCGACAAGATCCACAAGCTCCCAGACCCGATTAGTCTCCATAGACTTCATCTTTATGTTCATGGCCTCTGTCCAGAGTCTTGAATCAACATCCTCCATAGCTTCTGCGTAAGTATAAGGATCCCTGTCATGTTCATCCGGTTCAGCCAAGAAGACCTCCCCATTGAACATATACCTCTCAGGTTGACACACGATCCTCCCACTATGCCGAAGCCCCTGAGGTTGTTGTTTCGGTTTGTTCGGTTTTTCTACACCGATCGGAATGGTTTCGTTCGGAACCTCCGAAGTGAATGGATCACCCCTTAACCCCTCAAGCACCACTTTGCTTCGAGGTTTAAAATCGTTCATGTAACTCTCCTCAAGGAAAGTTGCATTAGTTAAAACCACGACTTTATTTTCCTTTGGGTTATAAAAATAACCCCCTTTAGTCCCTTTTGGATATCCTACAAACACGCAAACTTCCGAACGGGCTTCCAACTTATTCGGATCCTTAAACAGGACATGAGCTGGACATCCCCATATGCGAATATGGTTTAAGGAGTTTTAGGGACCGATTTTGAAGGCACATTGTTCAAAAGATAACATGCGGTTTGTAGTGCATATCCCCAAAAGGATAAAGGCAATGATGAATAACTCATCATGGGCCTAATCATGTCCAACAAAGTCCTATTCCTTCTCTCCGCTACGCCATTCTACTGCAGAGTGCCCGGCGCAGTCAAATGGGATAAAATCCCATTCTCCAACAAGTGTCCCAAGAACTCATCAGAAAGGTATTCCCCACCTTTATCAGATCGAACTGTCTTTATGGGTCTACCCAATTGCTTTTCCACTTCAGCCCGAAACTCCCTGAACTTATCATAAGTTTCGCTTTTGTGGTGCATCAGGTACACATACCGATATCTTGAGTAATTGTCAATAAAAGTGACGAAATACTCATACCCTCCTCGTGCCCGTATGTTCATTGGTCCGCAAACATCACTATGCACAAGTTCTAGAACCCCTTCGACCCTATTGCCCTTAGACCCCTATGGTCTTTTGGTCATTTTACCCTCCAAACAAGACTCACATTGAGGTATAGATTCCACCTTTAAGTGACTTAAAGGTCCATCCCTTACCAACCTTTGTATCCTATTCAGGTTAATATGGCCAAGTCGCAAATGCCAAAGATAAGTCTTATTAGAGTGAGAAGTTTTAAGTCTTTTTGAGTCATTATCATTTATCTCAGCATTAAGCTATAAGTCCATCTTAGATTTGATAAATTATAGATTATTTTGCATCCATCCAGAACAGATAAAAGATTTATTTTTACGAATCATCACTTTTTCATTAAAAGATACAACGTAGGAGTCTTTAAATAAAGAAGATACAAAAATTAAATTCCTTTTAAATTTAGGAACATAAAAACAATCTCGCAAAATTAAATTCCTATAATTATCAAAGTAAAGATGGACATCTCCCACTGCTTCCGCTGAGACCAAGGATCCATCGCCCATCCGAAGCGTTAAGTCTTCACGTAGTAGACTTCTTGTTTCTTTGAATCCCTGCAGAGAAACACAAACATGATTAGTTGCTCCGGAATCTATGACCCAGATGTCACTGGATTCCTCAACCAAACAAGTTTCTAGATATAGAAGATCACACCTACCTCCCTTGGAAAGGAAGTCCTTGCAATGCTTCTTTATATGCCCGACCTTACCACAGAAGAAGCACTTAAGCTTCTTTGGGTTCTTTTTCTTCTTCTTCTTGCTCTTGGTAGTAGCAGGAATAGAATACTTCCCGTTCTTGGCCCATTGCTTCTTTCCATTCCCTGAGTTAGGATTGGAACCAGAAGCAGCTACCATGTTGGCCTCACCACCAGCAGGAGACTCCCTGATCAGCAGTTCAAACTCTTGTAACTGTTTCATCAGTTCTATCAAGGTCATATCCCGTCTATTGCTTAAATTAAAAGTAGCTCTAAACGGAATAAATTCCTTAGACAGAGTCTCAAAGACCATAGTCATCTGAGTTTCAGCATCGATGTTGGCTCCATTGGTTTGAGCCTCAGCGAGGTAACCTATGACCAACATCATGTGCTCCTTTATAGATGTCGCCGGTCTTAGTCTACAGTTTAAGAGTTTCCGAAGCGCCCCTTGCCGCTTTGTTATGGCCTGGCCTCCAAACATGTCCTCAAGATTATCCAAGATCTGCTTCGCAGTCTCATAATCCTGATGTTGAGCCTGCAGCACATTGTTCATGCTAGCCATAACATAGCAGTGGGCCTGGTCATTAGCATCTTTCCAGCCGTCGTACGCTTGGAATTGCTCATTACTTGAGTCTCCCGTAGGCTCGGGAGGACAAGGGGTTGTCAGTACATATTTCAGTTCTCAAAGGATAGGACGATGTCTAGGTTTCGTTTTCAATCGTTATAATTCTCGCTGGTTAATTGGTTTTTGTCAAGTATCGATGATAAAGCATTTTTAGACATTTTCAATCTACAATAAAGAATCATATATCAAATATAAGCAAACATATAATAATAGTTTAGTAAGATAACACAATCATGTAAAATCATACAAATGTGTTTATGTGTAAAAATCTTGAAAATATCACAACCTTACAACGATAATTCCCAACTCAAAATTCAACAAGGTCCTAGGGGAGTCATGTCAAATTCAATCAGGAACACGGATCCCCTCCTGATTAATATATGCCATTCAAGACCCGTATGATCCAGCATATACTAATAATCGTTTCTTTGGCCACTAATTTTATTAACAGAGCTCCTAGGGGAGGTTAATAATAAAATTAACGTGAGTGTATAACCATCATTTCAATATTTTATCCATGATTTATAATCACCGCCTAGGGGTATGCAGCCATAAATCATACTAAAATACCTTATCCTTTCAGAGATCCAATCTGGTACATGATAGAAATCCCTTACTAGGGGTCGGGACCACCATGTTCTTCCTATGGACCAACGATGGAGGCCTTAGGTCCTCTCTTCGAAAACCTTCTCCCACTCAGTCTTTTGAAGTCAAGGTTTTATTTTAAAATTATGCATGAACAATTTTAATATGAGCGGCACTCCCTATTCTATATGACATGTTATCAATATACATGGCAAATCATATTATAATGCAGACAAGCAAAGCATTCAAGCAAAGCTACAAGCAAAATAATAATAACCGTAATATTATGGTTCCACCCTAGAGAATAGAAAACTAAGATCACAAGAGAATAATCGAGACATTTATCGATTCTTCATCCTTGAATCCTCAAACTGTATCCTTATTCATGCAATATCCATCTTCAAGTCTTCAATCCCATATGAATCGAATATATCATATTTCCGATCATATCCAAATTTAATGTTTCTCAGAATCGTCCCAAAAATAAAATTAAAAATGCACCAAAAAAATTACACCTTTGTTGGACACTTGGCAGCTCTTGGTCGGCTGGCCGATCTGGGTGATCGGCTGGCCGATCTGGGTGATCGGCCTGCCGATCATGAAGGTTCGGCCTACCGGCAGAGCACCCAAATTTCAGCCCCACTGTCGGCCTACCGGACCACACGTTTGGCCTGCCGATCTGTGACCTTTGGCCTACCGAACTGTGAGGTCCGGCATGCCGACCGAGCAGAAAACCCTCTTTCTAGAAAATACAATTTTAATGCAATTCATCAATTTTATTTTCAACAATTCAAAAACATAAAATTAGAGACTCAGGAAATACCTGGAGATGCCATCATCAATCTTCTAGATCTGTCTTCTAGATTCGTCTTCTTTGAATAATTATTTAATTACAAAATTCTTACAAATTAAAAATTAAATAACAATTCCTAGACGGAGATGATAGTCCGCCATCTAATTATATGAAAAACTTAGATACACATTCTAACCTCTAAGGAACCATAACCTGTATGAATTAATTAATTAATAAATAATTAAACAAAGATTTAATCAACCATAATTAATTAATAAACATTGACCACATAATCCATGACAACATATATATTATATAGAAACCTAGAGTGCCATCTCTCTATAAAATTCAACTCAAGCATAGGAGAGATTAAGATCATTAAATTTATGCATATAACATGATTACAAACTCGTAAATTTATGTAAAACCTATGGCTCTGATACCAATTGTTGGAAACAAAGTGCACAGCATAATTTTTTAAAATATTTCATCAGAGTAATTTCTGAAACACAAGTTTGACATGTTATATGTATAAATTAGATAGATCTTACTAACCTCAGTGTGCCGAAGAACCTCCGCAACCTGTGTAGAGAAGTAACATTCCAGAAGAGCCTCAACTAACTGGTCTTCTTTGCTATTCTCTATCCACAACCGAAGTGAGTGTGAGCTCACACGTTCAGCACTTCCACCGGTGACTCTCCTTCCAACCAATAGAGAGAACCTAAAGCTAGTGTTCGTGATTTGTGAACAAAAGTTCTCAGGGAGTTTTTCAGATGTTCACTAGAAGATTATCACTCTTAATCTCTCAAATTGATCTGAGTAAATCATAAGACTCACTCCCTTTTTATAGCTATTGGTCCTGGGGTCAGTCCGTATCAGATTAGGTCTCAAAAACTCGAAACAGAATCAAGTTCGGATCAATATCTGATAAGATCCGCGTAAAAATGTGTAATCTTATCTCTCACTGATCGGCAGGCGGAACATTCTAATCGGCAGGCCAAACAGGCCAGTTCGGTAGGCCAACCATGTCATTCGACAGGCCAAACTCCGGAGAAAAAATCTCCGTGAATCTTTTATTTTCCACCCGAGATTCTAAAGGAGAAAGTCTCAATTTTGATTCAAATAACCCAATAGAGAAGTTATCTAATCAAAACAAACTTTATCAAGATAATCTCTAAGAAAATAAATCAATTCACAATAATTCCACAAGTTTATCTTGTTCTAATTTGTCCAAAATTAAAATAACCGATAAACAGACAAGAATTATCTGATCGTAATAATTTAACAAGTTTATCTTGAACTAATTTCTTACAAAATTGATTCAACCGATAAACAGACATGAATTATTTGATTCTTACAAATTTTAAACCAATCTGATAAATCTGACATAAGTTACCAATTATTGGAAAGGCACGCCGTGTCGTTACAGGATTTTGTGAACTAGCAAAGGGGACCAAAATGGACCTATAAAGTTCAAGCTCATGATAATTATGAAACCCAATATCCCAGATATACATTTCACAATTATCAACTCCAACGCTACTCCACTAAAAGCTTGGAGCTGCACTCTCAAACTTTATAGAATTACGAAGCTTGTGTAGCTAAGTCTCCATGACATATCACAGTGTATCGTATCCCCATATGATCATCCATAATCGGCTTAAGGACAAGTTATGTCTTACCTTCCCGATTATTTTTATCTTACGTTCCATTGTCTCACCATTAGAAAACTTACCATCCAAAGATGGTATACCATTCGATTACACCTATGTATCCAAATGGTTGAGCGCTCCAGTTTTTCAATTATAAGACAAAGCATATAAGAGGATATCATTGCTTCTAAAGAGGAGCTATGGATTCCATATCTATAAATAACAAGTCTACGCTATCAAGAGTCATGCCTCTAATGTACCGGTATGCATACCACTATTGAGATGTTGGTGTCACCCTTTGGCGCATCAAAAGACACAAGTCGAGACAACGGGCCTACTATTCATCTCAGGATTAAGATACAGTACAAATGACTGTCTAAAGTGAATCAATTTGCCGAGATAAAATTATTAATCCAAATCAATTCACTTTATGTCCTGATCCAAAACATCGTCACCTATGACAACATGCCAACGTTTCTATTCACGGAGTCCAACTCCGATGGTCGAGACAAACCATTTCCGAAAAGTGATATAAACAACATAACAATCTTTTCATGAATAAAGTGCCCAACTTTATTCCCTCGATTGTGGATCATATGTTTTAGACACTCACCTTAAGAATCGTGTCTTCCGCATAATCAGTTCATCGTATGCCCAATTCTAAAGGTTTAGACTAATAGTCTTAGACTACTGTTTGCTTATCATACATTCAACAAATATGAACGTAAAGAGGACAAGATTTGGTATATATAAAAGAATAAATTATTTATTGATAAAAATGTCTCCAAAAACGTATTACATTTTAACTCCTTAGGGCATACATGTCTAACAGATAACACATATAAGAGGATATCAATTGCTCCTATAGAGGAGCTATGAATTCTACATCTATGAATAACAGGTCTACGCTATCAAGATTCATGCCTCCAATGTACCCGCATGCGTACCAACATAAAATGTGGATGTTACCCTTTGGTACATCAAAAGACATAAGTCAAGACAACGGGCCCACTATTCATCTCAAGATTAAGATACAATACATATGATTGTCCAAAATGAATTGATTTATCGAGACAGAATTATTAATCCAAATCAATTCACTTTATGTCCTGATCCAACACATCGTCACTTATGACAATATGCCAATGTTTCTATTCATAGAGTCCACTTTCGATGGCCAAGACAAACCACCTCATATTAGGGATATAGACAACATAACAATTTTTGCATGAATAAAGTGCCCAACTTTATTCCCTTAATTGCAGATCTTATGATTTAGACTATCAACTTAAGAATCGTGTTTTCTGCATAATTTGTCCATCATATGCCTAATTCTTAAGGTTTAGACTGACAGTCTCGGACTTTTGTTTGCTTAACATATATTTAACAAATATAAACACAAAGAGGACAAGATTTGGTATATGAATAATAATTAAATTCTTTATTAATAAAAATGTTTCCAAAAAAAATTACATTTTTACTCTTTAAGGCATACACGCGTAACAGGGTATGTCTAACCAAAATCAGTCTGACTAGGTCTATCTGACTTGGCCAAAGCAACCATGAAGAACAACCTCGACTGGCAAGATGGTCGGATCCTGACTAGATCACATAATAGTGGATCATACACAAACACTACCACATGGCACTATCTCAGCCCTCCGTTGGGCAATCCTCCTTCTTTGGAGATTATGACACCTGTCACTAGACACCCGGGTCAAGGGCCAAACTCGATCCATATCCGGATCTAAGCTAAACTCTATAAATAGGAGCATTAGCTCCCCCACAAAGGTACGAGCATTCTTCTCATGCCTACTCTGCCTTTCCCTTTGCTCTTCTTAGTCAGAACACTAACTTGAGCGTTGGAGTGCCCTTGACAGACACCAAACTGTTAGACATGTATACCCTAAGGAGTAAAAATATAATAAGTTTTTGGAGACATTTTTATCAATAAAGAATTTATATATTTATTATATACTCAATCTTGTCCTTTTTACGTTCATATTTGTTGAATGTATATTAAGCAAACAATAGTTTGAGACTGTCGGTCTAAACCTTTAAGAATTGAGCATATGATGGACAGATTATGTGGAAGACACGATTCTTAAGATAACAGTCTAAATCATAAGATCCGCAATCGAGGGAATAAAGTTGGGCACTTTATTCATGTAAAGATTGTAATGTTATCTATATCCCAATAGGGAGATAGTTTGTCTTGGCCATCAGAGATGGATTCCATGAATAGAAACATTGGCACGTTGCCATAGGTGACGATATGCTGGATCGAGACATAAAGTGAATTAATTTGGATTAATAATTCTGTCTCGACAAATCGATTCACTTTAGACAATCATTTGTATTGTATCTTAATCTTGAGATGAATAGTGGGCCCGTTGTCTTGACTTGTGTCTTTTGATGTACCAAAGGGTGACACCCACATCTTAATAGTGGTATGCATGCGAGTACGTTGGAAGCATAACTCTTGATAGCATAGACCTGTTATTCATAGATATAGAATCGATAGCTCCTCTTTAGGTGTAGTGATATCCTCTCATATGCATTATCTTATAATTGAAAAATTAAAGCGCTCAACCATTTGGATACATAGGTGTAACCAAATGGTATACTGTCTTTGGATAGTAAGTTTTCCGATAGTGAGATAATAAAACGTAAGATAAAAATAATTAGGAAGGTAAGACAGAACTTGTCCTTAAGCCACTTGTGGATAATCATATGGGGATACGATACACTATGATATGTCATGGAGAATTAGCTATACGGGCTTCGTAATTCTATGTAGTTCGAGAGTGCAGCTCCAAGCTTTTAGTGGAGTAGCGTTCGAATTGATAATTATGAAATGTATATCTAGGATATTGGATTTCATAATTATCGGGAGCTTGAACTATATAGGTCCATTTGGTCCCCTTTGCTAGTTCACAACATCCTGTAATGATACGGCGTACTTTTTTGATAATTGGTGACTTATGTAGGATTTATTAGATTGGTTAAAATTTGGAAAAATCAGATAATTCATGTCTGTTTATCGGTTGAATTAATTTTGTGATAAAATTAATTCAAGATAAACTTGTTGAATTATTGGGATCGGATAATTCTTGTCTGTTTATCGGTTGATTTAATTTTTGGATAAATTGGACAAGATAAACTTTTAGAATTATTAGGAATTCATTTATTTTTCTATAGATTATCTAGATAAAGTTGTTTTAATCAGATAACTTTTCTATTGGGTTATTTGAATTAAAACTGAGACTTTATCCTATACAATCTTGGGTGGAAAATAAAAGATTCACGGAGATATTTTTTTGGCAGTTTGGCCTTCCGATGGGCGTGTTCAGCCTACCGATTATGCTGTTCAGCCTACCGATGAGCGAAGGATAAGATTACCCATTTTTACGCAGATCTTATCAAATATTGATCCAAATTTGATTCTGATTCGAATTTTGAGACCTAATCTGATAAGGACTGACCCAAGACCCAACCTCTATAAATAGAGAGTAAGTCACATAAGTTATTTAGATCAACTAAGAGATTAAGAGTGATACTCTGCTAATGAGAATCTAAAAACTCCATGAGAGCTCTTGTTCACAAATCACGAACACTAGCTTTAGGTTTCCTCGATTGGTTGGAAGTAGAGTCATCTCGTGGAAGAACTGTACGTGTGAGCCCGCACTCACTCCAGTCGTGGATAGAGAATAGCAAAGAAGACCAGTTGGTTGAGGCTCTTCTAGAATGTTACTTCTCTTCACGGATTGTGGAAGCTTTTCAGCACACAGAGGTTTGTAGGATCTGGTTAATTTATGCATATAGCGTGTCAAACTTGTGTTTTGAAAAATACTCTGATATAAAATTTTTAAAATTTTGTTGCGCACTATTTTTCCAACGCAAACGAGTGTCCTTTTAAACCGAGGCATTCCCTCCTCTTGTAGATCCGACCAAACCAGGCAGAACAGGAAACCCGACCATCATGCACCCCCGCATGTGGTGTTGTGCCTATCTTAGGCATCAACATTTGGCACTAGAAGGAGGACCCTGCACCATTCTAGCAACCTCATCTCTCCCCCCGACCATTCCTGAGATGATTGTAATGAGACCTCAGGTCCAGGACGAAGAGTCCAACCAAGTCCAAAGAGGTTACGTCCAACCAGAGAAGACCAAGTCCAAGCCATGGCCAACCAAGTCTCAAACAAAGAGTCCAATAAGGCTACGATTGACAAAGAGACCTTAGGTCCAAGATGAAGAGTCCGACCAGGTCCAAGGAGGTTACGCCTGACTAGAGAAGACTAGGTCTACGCTAGGGTCAACCAAGTCCTGGAGAAAGAGTCCAAGAAGGCTACGATCGACAAAGAGACCTCAGGTCCAAGACAAAGAGTCTGACTAGGTCCAAGGAGGTTACGCCAGACTAGAGAAGACTAGGTCTAGGCTACGGCCGACCAGGTTCTAGAAAAAGAGTCCATGAAAGCTATGACCGGCAAAGAGACCTCAAGTCTAAGATGAAAAGTCTGACTAGATCCAAGGAGGTTATGCCCGACCAGAGAAGGCCAGGTGCAAGCTACAGCCGACCAGGTCCCAAATGAAGATTCTAAGAAAGCTATGACCAACAAAGAGACCTCAGGTCCAAGATGAAGAGTTCGACTAGGTCCAAGGACGTTACGCCTGACCAGAGAAGACCAAGTCCAAGCTACGACTGAACAGGTCCCAGACGAAGAGTCCAAGACAGCTACGACTAACAAAGAGACCTTAGGTCTAAGACGAAGAGTCTGACCAAGCCCAAGGAGGTTTCATGTAATGGCCAAGGGAAATGCATTAATAAAATCTAATATTTAATTGGATTTAATTAATAAATTTACCTCTATAAATCTGATTTTATAAAAATTACAATAACGTATAACAAACAATATTAACTGAAAATTGCCCTATGAACGTGATGCACTGTTGGATATTGTTAATACAGATTTTATGAGTATAAATACTCAAGAATTTGTAAATAATATCCATAAAATGAATTTTATATCATAATTAATTGTAAAATTGTGATATAAATAGATGGATGATTAGGGTATAAATAAGATATAGAGTTCACCAAAACCCTAAACCAGTATAAAAAGGAGGCCGAAGCAGTATAGGTATACTGCTAAATGAAAACACAGATATGGAAAATGTTATATTTGGCCTCCAAAAATGCACCAAAGGCAAGTAAAATATTTTATACAGTCTAAGGATATGTTTTCCCTTGATTTTACTATGGTAGTATAAGAAAAATACTGTTTGGTAAAAAATTACAAAGTGTAAATTTTTTGGGCCTACCAAGTGGACACCCATTAGAGTTTCATTGGGCCACATGCCATGAAAGGTGGCCCAATCACATTATGCCACATTAGGTAGACTCATGGATTACTTAGTGAGTCACCCCATTGGATAAGCATGCATTAAATGTGATTTTAGCCAAAAAAAAGTTTTCATTTTCTTCTTCCTCTAGCCCACGGCAGCCATTAAAGAGCTTTCCCAAAAATTTTCTCAAATCCAACTCTTTGCAATATTAACCCTAATCAAGTTCACAAGGCAAAATTCAAGGAATTTTATCAAAGTTTAAGGTAAAAACCTAAACTTTTTTCAAGATTTCTTGGATTTTTCTTGGGTTTATGAAGGAAAGTTAATTCAAGGTGTTTTTGCATGAAAATAATGTCTAGGAAAGAGTTTCAAAGGAGCCTTGGAAGACTAGAAGCACAAAGTGTTATTTGGAGTAAGTTTTGATTTCTTAAAATTTTGAAATTATGTGGTTTTTATTTTGATTTTTATTCTTTCAAAGGTATGTAGGTTTTCAAGTAAATTTTTTGTTAAATAACATAGATATATGATTTATGGTATGTTGGTATTGTGGAAATTTATGTTTTATTGTGCAAAATGGTAGTTTATGCAAAATAGGTTATTTTTGTAATTTTAGTACTGGTTTTGCAAAAATGATGAGTAGGCATGAAAATGGTTTGGACAAGGGTTAGAACTGCCTTCATAAGGGGTAGATATGTTGTTTAAAAACAAATTTTTATAAAAATGCCCCAAGGACTAAATTGTAAGAAAAAGTTTTCCCTCGGTAGATTTAAAAAATGCCCAAAGACACCCTTGTGCAGTTAGAATTTTAAAAAAGTTAAAACAAGAAAGTTGTAGATCTCGACGAAACTGTCAGGCACTACAAACAATTCGTCGAAAATCTCAACCGTTTGTGAGATTTTAATTTTTCAAAAATTTGTTAAAATTGGAAAAAAAAATTAAAGGATAGAAACATCATTCTTCAAAAGGATTTTGAATATGGTACTTTGAGCAAAAATGATCCTTGTGGAAAATGGAAAATTACGGTTTAAAAATTTTAATTTCAATCTAGGGGTTAAAATTGTCAGAATTTTCAAATAAGGGGCATAATTGCAAAGTTCTATTAAAATGGGCTTAGGAGACCCGACACCCTAGGGTATTATTCTAAGATTAAAACACAGCTATTTTCACTAGAATAGTGAAGTCGAGCTTGGAAAGTTAGTAGGCCCACTAGGGGCAAAATCATCATTTTTGCCCGAGTAACCTAAATTGCTCCAGAACGTTCCAAAAAGGGGAAAAGGAATGATTAAGAAGATTTCTACTCTACATTAGAGACAATAGGGAAGAATAAAAAAACAGTGGGTTTTGGAGTTGTATTTAGTTATGCAACTCAAGTAATTAATTAACGATCATTTTGTAATGATACATAGAGCCTTGAAGAAGTAGTGAACATTTGGCTAATAGCTTTGTAATTTGCCAACAGGATCCTAGAAGTCTAGGAGAGAAGGAACTGAAGTCAAAGTGCACGAAAACCTAAACCAAGTAAGTACCCATCCCACCTACAATATGGAATGTAGGTATAGAATGTGAAATATGTATATGTATACATGTGTGTTTATCAAGGTGTATACCTGTATGTATGCTGTAATACGAATACCTATAAGTATATTAATGTGTACCTGTGAGTATACAATTAAATACCTATGTGTATATTATGTCATACACCTGTGTGTATATAAAGTATGTACCTGTGTGTACTATGCCGTACAAGAGTATTTATGTTTCGTGTATAACATGTGATTATCATGTCATGCATGGTATGACAACCATAATAATTGGACTGGTAAATATATCACCAAAAATTAAGAAAAGTGTCATACCGACTCTTGACTGAAGGGGAGTTTAAAGATATAGTATAGTCACGGTGGCACGTAGACCTATGTGCGCAATGGTATGAGCACTTAGGCCCTAGCAAGAGATAAGATACGAAAAGGATAAAGAATGTTCATAAGAAAGCATAACCGATTCATGCATTGTATTGAATGTGCATGTGGGCTATATTGGGACTTACTAGGCGTAAGCTCATTAAGTGTTTCATGCTATAGGTATTCCCACAAGAAGGTCATAATGATTTCATTGATGAGCTCGCGGATAAATGATTGGTGTGTAGAATGGGTATGGATTCTGCTACAATTATGTTTCCGCTCTATAATATTTTAAGTTATTTTGAAACATGTGTAAAAAAGTTGTAACATAGTTAAGTATGACAAAACCTCTCTCGAGAGTATTTGGCAAATGGTGTTGCAAAAGAAAATGTGTTTATGTAAATATATGTATATGTTTGTGTTGGAAAAATAGTACGCAGCGGAATTTTAAAATTTTACATCAGAGTATTTTCCAAAACATAAGTTTGACATGCTATATGCATAAATTAACCAAATCTTACTAACCTTTGTGTGCCAAAGAACCCTCACAAAATGTGAAGAGAAGTAACGTTCTGGAAGAGCCTCAACCAACTGGTCTTCTTTCCTATTCTCTATCCACCACCGGAGTGAGTGCAGGCTCACACATACAGCTCTTCCTCTAGGTGACTCTCCTTCCAACCAATCGAGAGAACCCAAAGCTAGTGTTCGTGATTTGTGAACAAAAGCTCTCAGGGAGTTTTCAGATTCTCACCAGCAGAGTATCACTCTTAATCTCTCAATTGATCTAAATAACTTATGTGACTTACTCCCTATTTATAGAGGTTGGGCCTAGGGTCAGTCCTCATCAGATTAGGTCTCAAAAACTCAAAACAGAATCAATTTTGGATCAATGTCTAATAAGATCTGCATAAAAACGCGAAATCTTATCCTTCGCTCATCGGCAGGCCGATCAGGATGATCAGTAGGCCGAACAGGCCCATCGACAAGCCGAACTGCCAAATAAATATCTCCGTAAATCTTTTATATTCCACCCGAGATTCTATAGGATAAAGTCTCAGTTTTAATTCAAATAACCCAATAGAGAAGTTATTTGATCAAAACAACTTTATCTAGATAATCTCTAAGAAAATAAATGAATTTCCAATAATTCTACAAGTTTATCTTGATCTAATTTATCCAAAATTAAATCAACCGATAAACAGACAAGAATTATCTGATCCCAATAATTCAATAAGTTTATCTTGAATTAATTTTATCACAAAATTAATTCAATCGATAAACAGACATGAATTATTTGATTCTTATTAATTTTAATTAATCTGATAAATCCGACATAAGTCACCAATTATTGGAAAAGCACGCCGTTTGTTATAGGATTTTGTGAGCTAGCAAAGGGGACCAAATGGACCTATATAGTTCAAGCTCCTGATAATTATGAAACCCAATATCCCAGATATACATTTCACAATTATCAACTCCAATGCTACTCCACTAAAAGCTTGGAGCTGCACTCTTGAACTACATAGAATTACGAAGCACGTATAGCTAAGTCTCATTGACATATCATAGTGTATCGTATCCCCGTATGATAATTCATAATCGGTTTAAGGAAAAGTTCTGTCTTACATTCCTAATTATTTTTATCTTACGTTCCATTATCTTACCATCAGAAAACTTACCATTCAAAGACAGTATATCATTCGGTTACACCTACGTATCCAAATGATTGAGCGCTCTAGTTTTTTAATTGCAGGATAATGCATATAAGAGGATATCATTACTCCTAAAGAGGAGCTATGGATTCCATATCTATGAATAACAAGTCTACGCTATCAAGAGTCATGCCTCCAATGTACTGGCATGCATACCACTATTAAGATGTGGGTGTCACCCTTTGGTACATCAAAAGACACAAGTCAAGACAACGGGCCCACTGTCCATCTCCGGATTAAGATACAACACAAATGATTGTCTAAAGTAAAGCGATTTGCCGAGATAGAATTATTAATCCAAACCAATTCACTTTATGTCCCGATCCAACACATCGTCACCTATGACAACGTGCCAATGTTTCTATTCGTGGAGTCCACCTCCGATGGCCAAGACAAACTGTCTCCTAATAGGGATATAGACAACATAACAATCTTTGCATGAATAAAGCGCCCAACTTTATTCATCGATTGCGGATCTTATGATTTAAACCATCACCTTAAGAATCGTGTCTTCCACATAATATGTCCATCATATGCCCAATTCTTAAGGTTTAGACCGATAGCCTTAGACTATTGTTTGCTTAACATACATTCAACAATTATGAATGTAAAGAGGACAAGATTTGGTATATAAACTATAAATAAATTCTTTATTGATAAAACTGTCTTCAAAAACTTATTACATTTTTACTCCTTAGGGCATACATGTCTAACAATCTCCCACTTGCACTAAGTGAGTAAATATGACAAATCCTGCATCCCCATAGCTTCCACATGCCTTTTGAAGACTCTCCCAGTAAATGTCTTCGTAAATGGATCAACTAAATTGTCCTCTGACGCGATCTTGCACACCGTGACATGCCCGCCCTCAACGAAGTCCGTTATTACATGATACTTCCGATCAATATGCTTACTCTTCTTGTGAAATCTTGGTTTCTTAGCATTAGCTACCACCGCACTGTTATCACAGTAGAATGATACCGCCTTATCCATACTAGGAACTACCTCAAGATCCCCAAGGAACTTACGGAGCCACACTGCTTCTTTAGAAGCATCACTAGCTGCCACATACTCGGCCTCCATCGTTGAATCTAAAGTACATTCTTGCTTCACACTTCTCCAATTGATGGCACCTCTGCCCAAAGTAAACACAAAACTCAAAGTCAATTTCCTAGAATCTAGACAGGATTGAAAATTCGAGTTAGTATATCCCAGATGAGTCAAGTCCTCACCCGAATATACAAGCATATACCCTCGAGTCCTTCTTAGGTACTTGAAAATATGCGTTACCGCAACCCAATGGTTCGGTCCTAGATCCGCCTGAAATCGACTCACAATCTCGACCACATAACAAATATCCGGTCGTGTACAAAGCATGGCATACATGAGACTACCCACTGCCGAAGCATAAGGCACCTTCTTCATGTATTCTCTTTCTTTATAAGACTTTAGAGAGTCTTTCTTAGAAAGAGTAATTCCAGACCTAGATGGTTGCCCACCTTTCTTGGAATCCTGCATTGCAAACCTCCTAAGAATTTTATCTGTGTAGCCGGCCTAGGATAAAGCTATCATTTTGTTCTTCCTATCCCGAAAGATCTGGATACCGAGAACAAAATTAGCCTTACCCAAGTCCATCATGTCAAACTGCTTGGTCAACCATAATTTGACCGATGACAATACCCCAATGTCATTGCCAATTAGCATAATGTCATCTACATAAAGCAGTAGAAAAATCACCTTCCCATCCTTAATGTGTTTGTAAACACATGGCTTTTCCACATTTTGTAAGAACCCATAAGTCTTGATCACTTGATCAAATCTTATGTTCCAAGAACGAGAAGCCTACGTAAGTCCATAAATTGACTTTAGCAGCCTACAAACCTTTCGCTCTTGACCCGTGACCTTGAACCCGTCTAGTTGTTTCATATAAATGGACTCATCAAGATAGCCATTCAGAAAAGCCATCTTGACATCCATCTGCTAAATCTCATAGTCGAGAGCGACAGCTATAGACAAGAGAATCTGAATGGACTTAAACATGGCTACAGGTGAAAGGGTTTCCTCATAATAGATTCCTTCCTTTATAACCCTTAGCTACTAGTCTAGCCTTAAAGGTTTCGACCTTTCCATCCACTCCTCTTTTCCTCTTGTAGATCCACTTACACCCTATGGGTTTTACCCCTTCGGGAAGATCCACAAGCTCCCAAACCTGATTAGTCTTCATAGACTTCATCCCAACGTTCATGGCCTCTGTCCAGAGTTTTGAATCAACATCCTCCATAGCCTCTGTGTAAGTATTAGGATCCCAGTCATGTTCATCCAATTCAGCCAAAAAACTTCCTCATTGAACATATACCTCTTAGGTTGACACCCGATCCTCCCACTACGCCAAAGCCCCTCAAGTTGTTGTCTAGGTTTGTTTGATTTTTTTACACTGATTGGAACAGTTTCATTCGAAACCTCTAAAGTGATTAGATAACTCCTTAACTCCTCAAGCACAATTTTGCTTCGAGGTTTAAAGTTGTCCGTGTAACTCTCCTCAAGGAAAGTTGCATTAGTTGAAACCACTACTTTATTTTCCTTTGGGTTATAGAAATAACCCCCTTTAGTCCCTTTTTGGATATCCTACAAACACGGAAACTTCCGAAAGTGCTTCCAACTTATTTGAATCCTTAAACAGGACATGAGCTGGACATCCCTATATTCGAATATGGTTTAAGGATGTCTTCCTACCCGTCCTCAACTCGTGAGGAGTTTTAGAGACTGATTTTGAAGGCACATTATTCAAAAGATAACATACGGTTTGTAGTGTATATCCCCAAAAGGATAAAGGCAATAATGAATAACTCATTATGGACCTAATCATGTCCAACAAAGTCATTTCTTCTCTCCGCTATGCCATTCTGCTACGGAGTGCCTGGCGTAGTCAAATGGGATAAAATCCCATTCTCTAATAAGTGTTGCAAGAACTCATCAGAAATGTATTCCCCACCTCGATCAGATCGAAGTGCCTTTATGGGTCTACCCAATTGCTTTGCCACTTCAGTCCAAAACTCTCTGAACTTGTCAAAAGTTTCGCTTTTCTGGTGCATCGGATACACATACCCATACCTTGAGTAATCGTCAATAAAACTGACAAAGTACTCATACCCTCCTCGTGCCTGGATGTTCATCGATCCGCAAACATCGCTATGCATAAGTTCTAGAACCATTTCAGCCCTATTGCCCTTAGACCCAAATGGTCTTTTGGTCATTTTTGCCTCCAAACAAGATTCACATTGAGGTATAGATTCCACCTTTAAGTGAATTAAAGTCTATCCCTTACCAACCTTTGAATCTTATTCAGGTTAATATGACCAAGGCGTAAATGCCAAAGATAAGTTTTATTAGAGTGAGAAGTTTTAAGTCTTTTAGAGTTATTATCATTCATCTCAGCATTAAACAATGAGTCCATCTTAGGTTTAATAAAATATAGATTATTTTGCATCCATCCAGAGCAGATAAAAGACTTATTTTTACGAATCACCACTTTATCATTAAAAGAAACCAAATAGGAGTCTTTAAACAAATAAGCTACAGAAATTAAATTCCTTTTAAATTCAGGAACATAAAAATAATCTTGCAAAAATAAATTCTTATAATTATCAAAATAAAGATGGACATCTCCCACTGCTTCCACTGAGACCAAGGATCCATCGCCCATTCGAAGCATGAAGTCTTCATACAGCAGACTTCTCGTTTCTTTGAACCTTTGTAGAGAAACACAAACATGATTAGTTGCACTTGAATCTATGACCCAAATGTCACAGGATTCCTCAACCAAATAAGTTTCTAAATACAGAAGATCACACTTACCTCCTTTAGAAAGGAAGTCCTTGCAATGCTTCTTTATGTGCCCGACCTTCCCACAAAAGAAGCACTTAAGCTTCTTTGGGTTCTTCTTCTTGTTCTTGGTGCTAGCAGGAATAGAAGACTTCCTGTTCTTGGCCCGTTGCTTCTTTCCATTCCCAGGGTTGGAATTGGAACCAGAAGTAGCTACCATGTTGGCCTCTCCACTCATAGGAGATTCCCCGATCAGTAGTTCAAACTCCTGTAACTGTTTCATTAATTTCGTCAAGGTCATATCTCGTCTATTGCTTAAATTAAATGTAGTTCTAAACGGAATAAATCCCTTAGACAGAGTCTCAAAGACTATAGTCATTTGAGTTTCAGCATCGATGTCGGCTCCATTGGTTTGTGCTTCAGCAAGGTAAACCATGACCAACATCATGTGCTCCTTCATAGATGTCCCCAGTTTTCGCTTACAGTTTAAGAGTTTCTGAAGTGCCCCTGGTCGCTTTGTTATGGTTTGGCCTCCAAACATATCCTCAAGATTATCCAAGATATGTTTCATAGTCTCATGATCCTGATGTTGAGCCTACAGCACGTTATTCATCCTAGCCATAACATAGCAGCGGGCTTGATCATTAGCATCTTTCCAGCGATCATACGCTTGGAGTTGCTCATTAGATGAGTCTCCTATAGGCTCGGGAGGACAAGGGGTTGTCGGTACATATTTTAGTTTCTCAAAGGAGAGGACGATATCCAGGTTCCGTTTTCAATCATTATAATTCTCTCCGGTTAATATGTTTTTTTCATGTATCGATAATAAAGCATTTTTAGACATTTTTAATCTACAATAAAGAATCATATACCAAACATAAGCAAACATATAATAACAATTTAGTAAGATAACACAATCATGTAAAAAATATACAAATGTGTTTATGTGTCAAAACCTTGAAAATATCATAACCTTACAATGATAATTCCCAACTCAGAATTCAACAAGCTTCTAGGGGAGTCATGCCAAATTCAATCAGGAACATGGATCCTCTCCTGATTAATATATGCCATCCAGGACCCGTATGATCTAGCATATATTAATAATCATTTCTTTTGCCATTATTTTTATTAACAGAGCTCCTAGAGGAGGTTAATAATAAAATTAACGTGAGTGTATAACTATCATTTTAATATTTTATCCATAATTTATAATCACCACCTAGGGGTGTGTAACCATAAATCATGCTAAAATACCTTATCCTCTCATAGATCCAATCTGGTACGTGATAGAAATCCCTTCTTAGGGGTCGGGACCAACGATGGAGGCCTTAGGTCCTCTCTTCGAAAATATTCTCCTACTCAATCTTTTGAAATCAAAGTTTTATTTTAAGAATATGCATGAACAATTTTAATATGAGCGGCACTCCCTATTCTATATGACATGTTATTAATATACATGGCAAATCATATTATAATGCAGACAAGCAAAGCTACAAGCAAAATAATAAATAACCGTAATATTATGGCTCCACCCTGGATAATAGAAAACTAAGATTACAAGAGAATAATTGAGACATCTTATCGATTTTTCATCCTTGAATCCTCAAGCTGTATCCTTTTTCATGTAATGCTCATCTTCAAGTCTTCAATCCTGTATGAATTAAATACTTCATATTTCTAGTCATATCCAAATTTAATGTTTCTTAGAATTGTCCCAAAAATAAAATTAAAACTCCACCGGAAAAGCTGCACCTTTTCTAGAAATTTTTCAGCTCACGGTCGGCAGGCCGACCTGGTGATCGGCCTGTAGGTCATGCTCCATCGGCCTACCGATTCATGAAAGATCGGCCTGTCGAACCAAAAGTTCTACCTACCGCCAGAGCCTCCCGATTTCTGCCCCACTGATAGCTTACCGAACCTCACGTCCGGCCAGCCGATCTGCGACCATCGGCCTGCCAAACTATGAGGTTTAGCATACCAACTGAGCAGAAATCTCTCATTCTAGAAAATATAATTTTTAATGCAATTCATCAATTTTATTTTCAACAATTCAAAAACATAAAATTAGAGACTCAGGAAATACCTGGGTGCACCATCATCATTATTCTAGATCTGTCTTCTCTAAATAATTATTTAATTACAAAATTCTTACAAATTTAAAAATAAATAATAATTCCTAGACGGAGATGATAGTCCGCCATCTAATTACATGAAAGACCTAGATACACATTCTAACCTCTAAGGAACCATAACCGGTATAGATTAATTAATTAAATAACGATTTAATCAACCATAATTAATTAATGAACATTCACCACATAATCCAACACAACATATATAATATATAGAAACCTAGAGTGCTAACTCTCTATAAAATTAAATTAAGCATAGGAGAGATTAAAATCACAAAAATTTATACATATAGCATGATCACAAACTCGTAAATTTATGTAAAAACCATGGCTCCAATACCGATTGTTAAAAAAATAGTACGCAACGGAATTTTAAAATTTTACATCAGAGTATTTTCCAAAACATAAGTTTGATATGCTATATGCATAAATTAACCAGATCTTACTAACCTTTGTGTGCCGAAGAACCCTCGCAAAACGTGAAGAGAAGTAACATTCCAGAAGTGCCTCAACCAACTAGTCTTCTTTGCCATTCACAATCCACGATCGGAGTGAGTGTGGGCTCACACATACAGCTCTTCCTCTAGGTGACTCTCCTTCCAACCAATTGAGAGAACCCAAAGCTAGTGTTTGTGATCTATGAACAAAAGCTCTCAGGGAGTTTTTAGATTCTCACCAGCAGAGTATCACTCTTAATCTCTCAATTGATCTAAATAACTTATGTGACTTACTCCCTATTTATAGAGGTTGGGTCTAGGGTCAGTCCTTATCGGATTAGGTCTCAAAAACTCAAAACAGAATCAAGTTGGGATCAATATTTGATAAGATCCGCTTAAAAACGCGTAATCTTATCCTTCGCTCATCGGCAGGCCAAACACGTAGATCGACAGGCCAAACTGCCAAATAAATATCTCCACGAATCTTTTATTTTTCACCCGAGATTCTATAGGATAAAGTCTCAATTTTAATTAAAATAGCCTAATAGAGAAGTTATCTGATCAAAACAACTTTATCTAGATAATCTCTAAGAAAATAAATGAATTCCCAATAATTCTACAAGTTTTTCTTGATCTAATTTATCCAAAATTAAATCAACCGATAAACAAACAATAATTATCCGATCCTAATAATTCAACAAGTTTATCTTGAATTAATTTTATCACAAAATTAATTCAACCGATAAACAGACATGAATTATTTGATTCTTCTAAATTTTAACAAATCTAATAAATCCAACATAAGTCACCAATTATTAGAGAAGTACGTTGTATCGTTACAAGATGTTGTGAGCTAGCAAAGGGGACCAAATAGACCTATATAGTTCAAGCTTCTGATAATTATAAAACCCAATATCCTAGATATATATTTCATAATTATCAACTCCAACGCTACTCCACTAAGAGCTTGGAGCTGCACTCTAGAACTGCATAGAATTACGAAGCACGTATAGCTAAGTCTCCATGACATATCATAGTGTATCGTATCCCCATATGATAATCCATAATCGGCTTAAGGACAAGTTCTGTCTTACGTTCCCAATTATTTTTATCTTATGTTCCATTATCCCACCATTCAAAAACTTACCTTTCAAAGACAATATACCATTCGATTACACCTATGTATCTAAATGATTGAGCATTCTAGTCTTCCGCATAATCTGTCCATCATATGCCCAATTCTTAAGGTTTAGACCGACAGTCTTAGACTATTATTTGGTTAACATACATTCAACAAATATGAACGTAAAGAGGACAAGATTTGGTATATAAACAATAAATAAATTCTCTATTGATAAAAATGTCTCCAAAAACTTATTACATTTTTACTCCTTAGGGCATACATGTGTAACAGTTTGTATTTTGAAAGTTGCTAAAACTAGTATATGTAAAATATTTACAAAAAAAAAATTCCTAAGTTTTCGCCTATATGTAAGTAAGAAAAAAGTTTATCACAACCCAAAAAGGCGGGTTGTGATAGTTGGTATTAGAGTGAAAATCCTACCACCATACTGCATATTGCCGTCTACTCCACCGTCATAGCTCAAGTAAGATAGTTTAATTTTTAACATAGGAATACTGAATTATGATTCTATGTGAGAATGTGATGCTAATTGAGATAATAAATATAGTATATGGTGGAGCCGCGCAATAACCATGACATGGAGGTAGACCGGAGAGCGAGTATTGCCTTCAGAGAGACGATACCTCTGTGCTACTATGGTAGTCAACGACCAATGATCTTGATGGAATGGTTTCACAAGATAGAAGTAATTTTTGAGACTTGCCATACCTTACTGCATCTACAGGTTCCATTAGCCTCAGGGCGACTGACAGGAGTAGCACTGGAATGGTCGATGGGCCTTGGACCAGAAGAGCAGCAACATAACTAGGAAGGATTTAAAGTGCAGATCTCATAAGCATTCACGCCATTCCTACCTGTTAATAACATGCAAGTTCAAGTGATTCCAATGTTGTGGGCAGATTGGCGTCGTCGGTTATATCTGCGTGTAGAATCGTTATGGGGTAGATATGTAGGAGAGTCAATAAACCACTATATCTTAAGGTTTCATCGTACTATGATGCCGTTGATCCCGCTGGAAATACCACTAAGATGAATTTCTGACCTTATCTAGAAAGATCTTTCTGAAGCAGTCCAGCATCAGATACAGTACCCTAGAGATTTTTCTTAATCTCAATGATTTCATTATGGAACTATTGCATGCAGAGCAAAATGTGGATGTGCCCTTAGAGGATCCCAAGTAGAAATGGAAGAAGATGATGAAGATGACAATGATGATGATGATGAGCTTAAATTTGTTCCAGTATCTCCTGAACCTATAATTGCAAGTGACGACGAGTCTACCAATTTGGATGAAGAGGAGGAGGAGGACCCTGAGGAGGATCCTGAAAATAGCGATATGTCTGGTGTAGAGTCAGATTAGAAAGAAATGGGTATATAAAGATTTATATGTATTAAGATGAACGTAGATGTGTGATTAGCATAGTTTTGGCTTGTTGCTTTTGTATACGAGTGTACTCTGACAAGTGGTATCCTTCGCGGTGATAGGGTATATGTAGCCGAAAGAGATAACTTCTCCCAGAAATGATATGAATAGTTTATGTAAGAAAGGAAAGTAAGTATTTATGTTAGTCACTCATGTAATGTAAAAGAAAGAAGTTAATGAAATGAAATGTGCAAAATGAGATATTAAGTTTATGTTATTGTTCATGTTTGTATATATTTATATTATTCAAAAATTTGTTATACTATTAAGTTAATAATATATACTGATGTAATAACAAAACTGTCTGGTAGACATATAAGATTATTAATGGTGGCTGATGCACTTGGAAGACCTATGAACCCGGACCTGATGGCCATGATCATGAAATTATAACAGAAACTACAAGCTCAGGAGTTAGAAATGCAAGAATAAAGAGAGCGATTAGCAAATAAGAATCCTGTACCTTAGGCACGCGTAAACTCGCCACCCCTAATACAACTGCCTCAGTAGGTAGAACCAGCTACACCAGTTGTTCTAGTAGCATTTGCTATTAAATTTTATGAAAGATTCCAATGGATGAAATGTTAGACATGTATGCCCTAAGGAGTAAAAATGTAATACGTTTTTTGAGACATTTTTATCAGTAAAGAATTTATTCATTTATATATACCAAATCTTTTCCTCTTTACGTTCATATTTGTTGAATGTATGATAAGCAAACAGTAGCCTGAGACTGTCAGTCTAAACCTTAAGAATTGGGCATATGATGGACTGATTATGCGAAAGACACGATTCTTAAGGTGACGGCCTAAAACATATGATCCGCAATCGAGGGAATAAAGTTGGGCACTTTATTCATGTAAAGATTGTTATGTTGTCTATATCCCTCATGGGAGATGGTTTGTCTTGACTATCGGAGTTGGACTCCGTGAATAGAAACATTGGCACGTTGTCATAGGTGACGATGTGTTGGATTGGGACATAAAGTGAATTGATTTGGATTAATAATTCTGTCTCGGCAAACCGATTCACTTTAGACAATCATTTGTATTGTATCTTAATCCTGAGATGAATAGCGGGCCCGTTGTCTCGACGTGTGTCTTTTGATGTGACAAAGTGTGACACCCACATCTCAATAGTGGTATGCATGCCGGTACATTGGAGGCATGACTCTTGATAGCGTAGACTTGTTATTCATAGATATGGAATCCATAGCTCTTCTTTAGGAGTAATGATATCCTCTTATATGCATTGTCTTGTAATTGAAAAACTGAAGTGCTCAACCATTTGGATACATATGTGTAACCGAATGGTATACTATCTTTAGATGGTAAGTTTTCTAATGGTGAGACAATGGAATGTAAGATAAAAATAATCGGGAAGGTAAGACAGAACTTGTTCTTAAGCCGATTATGGATTATCACACGGGGATACGATACACAATGATATTTCATGGAGACTTAGCTATACGAGCTTCGTAATTCTATAAAGTTCGAGAGTGCAACTCCAAGCTTTTAGTGGAGTAGCGTTGGAGTTGATAATTGTGAAATGTATATCTGGGATATTGGGTTTCATAATTATCATGATCTTGAACTTTATAGGTCCATTTTGGTCCCCTTTGCTAGCTCACAAAATCCTGTAATGACACGGCGTGCTTTTCCAATAATTGGTGACTTATGTCGGATTTATCAGATTGGTTTAAAATTTGTAAGAATCAAATAATTCATGTCTATTTATTAGTTGAATTAATTTTGTAAGAAATCAGTTCAAGATAAACTTGTTGAATTATTACGTTCAGATAATTCTTGTCTGTTTATCGGTTGTTTTAATTTTGGATAAATTAGATCAAGATAAACTTGTAGAATTATTGTGAATTGATTTATTTTCTTAGAGATTATCTTGATAAAGTTTTTTTTGATCAGATAACTTCTCTATTGGGTTATTTGAATCAAAACTGAGACTTTATCCTTTAGAATCTCTGGTGGAAAATAAAAGATTCGTGAAGATTTTTTCTCCAGAGTTCGGCCTACCGAATGACGTGTTTGGCCTGTCGATGGGGCCTGTTCGGCCTGCCGATCACGCTGTTCGGCCTCCCGATCAACGAGAGATAAGATTATGCAGTTTCACGTGAATCTTATCAGATATTGATCCAAACTTGATTCTGTTTCGAGTTTTTGAGGCCTAATCTGATGAGGACTGACCTCAGGACCAATAGCTATATAAAGGGAGTAAGTCTCATGATTTACTCAGAGATCAATACAGATCAATAGAGATCGATTGAGAGATTAAGGGTGATACTCTTCTAGTGAGCATCTGAAAACTCCCTGAGAGCTTTTATTCACAAATCACGAACACTAGCTTTGGGTTCTCTCTATTGGTTGGAAGGAGAGTCACCGGTGGAAGAGCTGTACGTGTGAGCCCACACTCACTCCGGTTGTGGATAGAGAATAGCAAAGAAAACTAGTTGGTTGAGGCTCTTCTAGAACGTTGCTTCTCTACACAGGTTGCGGAGGTTCTTCGGCACACAAAGGTTAGTAAGATCTATCTAATTTATACATATAACATGTCAAACTTGTGTTTTGGAAATTACTCTGATGAAAAAAATTTTTAAAATTCCATTGCGCACTTTGTTTCCAACTTGAAAGCCCCAAAATTTGATGGATCTACTGATCCACTAGAAGCTGATGATTGGCTTACTAGCATAGAGAGGGTTTTGAAATTTATGGGGCTCAGTGACTGTGAGAAAGTTTTATGTGCCTCATTTTCTCTCACTAAGGATGCTAAAAGATGGTGGGAGTCAGTAGAACGTAGACGAAATGTCGTGGTCAGATTTTGTGGAAGAATTTGGAAGGGCTTACTTTAATGTGGAAATAATGGCAGCCCAACAAGAAGAATTCAACAGCTTTAAATAAGGCAACATGTCAGTGGCTGAAGCTGTAAAGAGATTTCATCAGTTGGCGCGTTTATGTCCTGAATTAGTACCTACTGATCGAGAGTAGATAAGAAGATTAATGCAGATGTTCAAAACAGACATAGCCCTTGTAGTAGATAATGGAGGGCAAGCCCCTAAAGATGTAGAAGATTGTATTGAACGGGCTACTAGGGCTAAGTTTAGAATTGCCTGTGATAAGGAGGAGAAAGCAAGAATTTTTAAAGCTCAAAAGGAGGAGAAAGCTTTAGCCAAGCAGAGTCAAGCCGTACAAGCAAAAGGACAAGAAAGCGTTCCGAATCAAGGGCAGTCCTAGAGTCATCCAACTGGACGTAATTGCAACACCAATAATAAGGGGAAATGGAACGTGATTAATCCAAAGAATCAAAAGGGACAACCCCAAAAGAGGATCAATGATGGAGGGAATAACAAACCACTCTGTGGTCAATGCGGGAAAAGACATGCGTGAGAGTGTAAAGCTGGCACCAACAAGTGCTTCCTCTGTGGCAAAGAAAGACACTATGCAAGAAATTGTTTTTCCAATCCCTAGAATCAGAATACACAGAGTCAGCAAAGGCCCTAGGGAACTCAACTTCATGTCGTCCAAGTACAGATTGAAGGCCCTAGCATCAGTCAGGGACGCTTGAAAGCTCCAGAACCTAATGGATGGATTTATGCCTACACAAAGAAAGAGAATGATGCGGGAACCCCAATAGTGGTGACAGGTCAGTTTTCTATTGCCAATACTGATGCTTATGTTTTATTTGATTCTGGAGCAACTCATTCATTTACATCACTTAAGTTTGCTAAACGGATAGGATATGAATGGAATAGGATAGAATAGACTTTTAGGACTGCACTTCCCTCTAGGGAGGTGTTAAGTTCTGATTTTTGGTTACGTCACGTACCCATCATCATTTGTGGAAGAGAATTGTATATCAATTTAACAATAATTGATATACAAGATTATGATGTTATCTTAGGAATGGATTTCTTAGGAAAGTACACTACCAAGATTAACTGCCGACATTACAAGGTTACGTTTCGACCTTCTGAAAGTGAGAAATTCGTGCTTTCGGGGAAGATTCCTAAGGCTCTGAAGGCGCTAATTTTGGTGCTGAAAGCAAGAAATATGTTGGAAAGTGGATGCACCGATTATCTGGTAAATTTCGTAAACAAAGATCTAGAGGCTCAGTTAGGACCAGAGAATGTCCCCATAGTAAAAGAATTCATTGATGTGTTTTCGAATGAGTTACCAGGTTTACTATCGAAGCGAGAGATTTCATTCGAAATTGAATTGACGCCAAGTACAGCCCTGATTTCAAAAGCACCGTATCGTATGGCTCTAGGGGAACTCAAAGAGCTTCAGGTGTAATTACAAGAATTGTTGGACAAAGGGTTTATTTGGCCGAGCCATTCCCCGTGGGGAGCGCCTGTATTATTCGTCAAGAAGAAAAATGGAACGTTACGGATGTGCATCGATTATCGAGAATTAAATAAAGTCACGATTAAGAATAAGTATCTACTTTTGAGAATTGATGATCTATTTGATCAATTGAAGAGAGCAGCAGTATTTTCAAAGATCGATTTACGTTCTGGGTATCATCAACTTTGGGTTAAAGAGGAGGACATCCCGAAGATGGTGTTTCGAACGCGGTATGGGCATTATGAGTTTTGTGTCATGCCATTTGGACTAACTAATGCCCCCGCAGCATTTATGGACCTTATGAACTGGATTTTCAAGGACTACCTCGACAAGTTCGTTATCGTTTTCATCGACAATATCTTGATTTACTCAAGAACATCAGAAGAGCATGAGGAACATTTGAAGCTCGCACTACAGTTGCTGAGGAAGCATCAATTGTATGCCAAGTTCTCAAAATGTGAATTTTGGCTGGAAAAAGTTCATTTCTTAGGACATGTGGTCTCACAAGATGGAGTCTCTGTTGACCCTTCAAAGGTAGAAGCAGTAAATAAGTGGCCCACGTTGAAAGTGTTACCAAGATTAGGAGTTTCCTCGGTTTAACGGGATATTATTGACGTTATGTGGAAGGGTTCTCTAGACTCACAACAACACTCATGGCCCTTACACGAAAAGCAGCTAAATATGAATGAACCAAGAAATGCGATGAGAGTTTTCAGCAACTGAAAAGACAACTCACGAGTGCCCCGGTACTGACCATACCGGATCCGAACCTAGGAAACTTCGTGATTTATAGCAATGCATCAAAAAGAGGCTTGGGAGCCATACTCATGCAAAACAAAAAGGTGATTGCATACGCGTCCCAACAGCTGAAGGATCATGAAAGGAACTACCCAACGCACGACTTGGAATTAGCAATGGTCGTATTTGTATTGAAGATTTGGCGTCACTATCTGTATAGAGCTAAATGCGAGATTTAACAGACCACCAGAGTCTAAAATATATCTTCACATATAAGGAGCTTAACATGAGACACCGAAGATGGCTTAAGCTAGTTAAGGACTACGATTATGAAATTTTATATCACCCTAGAAAGGCTAACCGAGTAGCTGATGCACTCAGTCGTAGAACGACATCCTTGCTTGCAATGGTGCAACTGATACCAAGATCAAAAAGACTTTGTAGAAGCGGGAATAGAGATAATCACTGGAGGACTAGCCAATCTATCCTTCCGACCAGCTATCTGGGAGAATTTAAGGGAGCGATAAGAAGTAGATCCATCGCTGCTCAGATATAGGAATGAGGTCCTTGAGAACAAAGAAGCAGAATTTAGCATCTTGGAAGATGGCATTCTCCATTATAAAGGTAGATTATGCATTCCCAACGATGAGGAGTTAAAGAGGTAGATATTGAAAGAAGCTCATGAGGCACCATATGTTGCTCATCCAAGAGCTACAAAAATGTACCAAGATTTGAAAGAGCACTACTGGTGGCATGGAATGAAGAATAACGTTGCGAGATTTGTCAGTAAATGTCTCACTTGTCAAAGGGTGAAAGCTGAACACCAGCAACCGGCAGGTGAACTGCAAAGGATAGATATTCCAAAGTGGAAATAGGACCAAATAACTATGGACCTGGCGACCGAACTACCCAAAACTACAAGAGGACATGATACTATATGGGTAATTGTAGATAGATTGACCAAATCTACGCACTTTTTACCCATTAAACTTAGTAGTTCTATTGAACGACTAGCTGAATTATATGTCACACAAATAGTTAGATACCATGGAGTCTCGAAATCCATCATCTCTGATCATGATGGCCGGTTCACTTCCAAGTTCTAGAGGAGCGTTCATCAAACAATGGGAACAAAGCTGACTTTCAGCACAACTTTTCACCCTCAAATGGATGGTCAGTCGAAAAGGACCATCCAGACTTTGGAGGATATGTTAAGAACATGTGTGCTAGATTTCAAAGGAGGATGGGATAAAAAGCTTCCTCTGATTGAATTTGCATACAACAACAGTCATTAAACCTCCATAGGTATGGCTCCATATGAAGCTCTATATGGAAGAAGATGTAGATCACCTTTACATTGGTATGAAACTAGAGAAAAGGCATTGTCGACCACAAATTTTGTTCAAAGAACAACAAAAGATATAAAATTAATCTGTTAATAGATGGAAACGAGTTTTAGTCGACAAAAGAGTTATGTTGACCGACGATGGAGACCTTTAGAGTTTCAAGTGGGGGACTTGGTCTTTTTGAAGATAACACCAATGAAAGGAGTAGCAAGATTTAGGAAGAAAGGAAAACTTAGTCCAAGGTATGTTGGACCATTTGAAATCTTAGAAAGAGTACGCAACGTAACTTACAAGTTAGCCTTACCCACTGAAATGGCAGCGGTAGATAATGTATTCCATGTATCGATGCTAAAAGAATAGGTACCTGATTCCTCGCATATACTTTAGCATGAGCCTATTGAAGAGCAAGAGAACTGTCCTATGAGGAGAAACCAGTTCAAATCTTGGCTCGAGAAGAGAAGGAGTTACGAAATAAAAAGATACCACTTATCAAAGTTTTATGGCATAATCAACAAGTGGAAGAAGCAACTTGGGAATGAGAAAATGAAATGAGAAGAGTCTACCTGGAATTGTTCTAATTTTCGGGCACGAAAATTTTTAAGGAGGGTAGGTTGTAATGGCCAAGGGAAATGCATTAATAAAATCCAATATTTAATTGGATTTAATTAATGAATTTACCCCTATAAATCAGATTTTTGTAAAAATTATGATAACGTATAATAAACAATATTAATTGGAAATTGCACTGCGAACGTGATGCAATGTTGGATATTATTAATACAGATTTTATGAGTATAAATACTCAAGAATTTGTAAATAATATCCATAAAATGAATTTATAGCACAATTAATTATAAAATTGTGATATAAACGGATGGATGATTAGGGTATAAATAAGATATAGAGTTCACCAAAACCCTAAACCAATGTAAAAAGAGGGCTGAAGTAGTATAGGTATACCGCTAAGTGAAAACACAGATATGAAAAATGTTATATTTGGCCTCCAAAAATGCACCAAAGGCAAATAAAATATTTTATATAGTCTAAGGATATGTTTTGCACTGATTTTACTATGGCAGTATAAGAAAATACTGTTTGATAAAAAATTACATAGTATAAATTTTTAGGACCCACCAAGTAGACACCCATTAGAGTTTCATTGGGCCACATGCTATGAGAGGTGGCCCAATCACATTATGCCACATTAGGTAGACTCATGGATTACTTAGTGAGTCACCCCGTTGGATAAGCATTCATTAAATGTGATTTTAGCCCAAAAAACATTTCATTTTCTTCTTCCTCTAGCCCACGGCAGCCATTGAAGAGCTTTCCCAAAAATTTTCTCAAATCCAACTGTTTACAATATTAGCCCCAATCAAGTTCACAAGGCAAAATTCAAGGAATTTTATCAAATTTTAAGGTAAAAACCTAAACTTTTTTTAAGGTTTCTTGGATTTTTTCTTGGGTTTAGGAAGGAAAGTTAATTCAAGGTGTTTTTGCATGAAAATAATGTCTAGGAAAGAGTTTCAAAGGAGCCTTGGAAGGCAAGAAGCACAAAGTATTATTTGGAGTAAGTTTTGATTTCTTAAAGTTTTGAAATTATGTGGTTTTTATTTTGATTTTTATTCTTTCAAAGGTATGTAGGTTTTCAAGTAAATTTTTGGTTAAATCCCATAGATATATGATTTATGGTATGTTGATATTGTTGAAATTTATGGTTTATTGTGCAAAATAGTGGTTTATGCAAAATAGGTTATTTTTGTAATTTTAGTACTAGTTTTGCAAAAATGATGAGTGGGCATGAAAATGGTTTGGACAAGGGTTAGAACTGCCTTCACAAGGGTAGATATGCTGTTTATAAATGAATTTTTACAAAAATGCCCCAAGGACTAAATTGTAAGAAAAAGTTTTCCCTTGGTAGATTTGAAAAATGCCCAAAAACACCCCTGTGCAGTTAGAATTTTGAAAAAGTTAAAACATGAAAGTTGTAAATCTCGACGAAACTGTAAAACATCATAAACAGTTCGACAAAAATCTCAACCGTTTGTGAGATTTTTATTTTTCAAGAATTTGTTAAAATTGGAAAAAAAATTTAAAGGACAAAAACGTCATTCTCCAAAAGGATTTTGAATATGGCACTTTGAGCAAAAATGATCCTTATGAAAAATGAAAAATTATGGTTTAAAAAGATTAATTTTAGTCTCAAGGTTAAAATTGTTAGAATTTTCAAATAAGGGCATAATTGCAAAGTTCTATTAAAATGGGGTTTAGATTAAAATAAGGAGACCCGACACTCTAGGGTATTATTCTAAGATTAAAATGCAGCTATTTTCGCTAGAATAGTGAAGTCAAGCTAAGGAAGTTAGTAGGCCCACTAGGGGCAAAATCGTCATTTTTGCCCGAGTGACCTGAACTACTCCGGAACATTCCAAAAAGGGGAAAATGAATGATTAGGAAGATTTTTGCAGGGAAGAATAAGAAAACCAGTGGGTTTCGAAGTTGTGTATAATTATGCAACTCGAGTTATTTATTAATGATCATTTTGTAATGATACATAGAGCCTTAAAGAAATAGTGAACATTTGGCTAATAGCTTTGTAATTGGCCAACAGGATCCTAGAAGTTTAGAAGAGAGGGAATTGAAGTCAAAGTGCACAGAAACCTAAACCAAGTAAGTACCCATCCCATCTACAGTATGGAATATAGGTATAGAATGTGAAATATGTATATGTATACCTGTGTGTATATCAAGGTGTATACCTGTGTGTATGCTATGATACGAATACCTATAAGTATATTAATGTGTAGCTGTGAGTATACAATTAAATACTTGTGTGTATATTAATGTGTACCTGTGTATATATAAAGTACGTATTTGTGTGTACTATGCCATACAAGAGTATTTATGTTTTGTGTATAACATGTGATTATCACGTTATGCATGGTATGACAACCATAATAATTGGACTAGTAAATATATCACCAAAAATTAAGAAAAGTGTCATATCGACTCTTGACTGAAGGGGAGTTTAAAGATATAGTTGTTAGACATGTATGCCTTAAGGAGTAAAAATGTAATAAGTTTTTGGAGACATTTTTATCAATAAAGAATTTATTTATTATTTTTATACCAAATCTTGTCCTCTTGACGTTCATATTTGTTGAATGTATGTCAAGCAAACAAAAGTCTGAGACAGTCGGTCTAAACCTTAAGAATTGGGCATATGATGGACGGATTATGCAGAAGACATGATTCTTAAGGTGATGGTCTAAATCATACGATCCGCAATTGAGGGAATAAAGTTGGGTGCTTTATTCATGCAAAGATTGTTATGTTGTCTATATCCCTTTTGGGAGATGGTTTGTCTTGACCATCGGAGGTGGACTCCGTGAATAGAAACATTGGCACGTTGTCATAGGTGACGATGTGTTGGATCGGGACATAAAGTGAATTGATTTGGATTAATAATTTTGTCTCGGTAAATCGATTCACTTTAGACAATCATTTGTGTTGTATCTTAATCTTGAGATGAATAGTGGGCCCGTTGTCTTGGCTTGTGTCTTTTGATGTACCAAAGGGTGACACCCACATCTTAAAAGTGGTATGCATGCAGGTACGTTGGAGGTATGACTCTTGATAGCGTAGACTTGTTATTCATAGATATGGAATCCATAGCTCCTCTTTAGGAGTAATGATATCCTCTTATATGTGTTACCCTGTAATTGAAAAATTAGAGCGCTCAACCATTTGGATACATAGGTGTAACCTAATGGTATATTGTCTTTAGATAGTAAGTTTTCTGATGGTGAGATAATGGAACGTACGATAAAAATAATCAGGAAGGTAAGACAGGACTAGTCCTTAAGCCAATTATGGATTATCATATGCGGATACAATACACTATGATATGTCATGGAGACTTAGCTATACGAGTTTCGTAATTCTATGTAGTTCGAGAGTGCAGCTCCAAGCTTTTAGTGGAGTAGTGTAGGAGTTGATAATTATGAAATGTATATCTGGGATATTGGGTTTCGTAATGATTGGGAGCTTGAACTATATAGGTCCATTTGGTCCCCTTTGTTAGCTCACAACATCTTGTAACAACACGGCATGCTTTTCCAATAATTAGTAACTTATGTCAGATTTATTAGATTTGTTGAAATTTGGAAGAATCATATAATTCATATCTGTTTATCGGTTGAATTAATTTTGTGATAAAAATTAATTCAAGATAAACTTGTTGAATTATAAGGATCGGATAATTCTTGTCTGTTTATCGGTTGATTTAATTTTTGGATAAATTAGATCAAGATAAACTTGTAGAATTATTGGGAATTGATTTATTTTCTTAGAGATTATCTAGATAAAGTTGTTTTGATCAAATAACTTCTCTATTGGATTATTTGAATTAAAATTGAGACTTTATCCTATAGAATCTCAGGTGAAAAATAAAAAATTCGCTAGATTTTTATTCGGCAGTTCGATCTACCGATGGACGTGTTTGGCCTGTCAATCAGGTGGTTTGGCCTACCGATCAACGAAGGATAAGATCACGTGTTTCCACACAGATCTTATCAGATATTGATCCAAACTTGATTCTATTTCGAGTTTTTGAGACCTAATCTGATAAGGGCTGACCCCAAGACCAATCTCTATATAAAGAGAGTAAGTCTTAAGAGTCATTAAGAAAGATCAATTCAGAGATTAAGAGTGATACTCTGCAAGTGAGAATCTGAAAACTCCCTGAGAGCTTTTGTTCACAAATCACGAACACTTGCTTTGGGTTCTCTCGATTGGTTGGAAAGGGAGTCACCTGGTGGAAGAGCTGTATGTGTGAGCCCACACTCACTCCGGTCGTGGAGAGAGAATAGCAAAGAAGACCAGTTGTTTGTGTTGGAAAGACGGTGCACAGCGGAATTTTAAAAAATTTTCATCAGAGTAATTTCTAAAACACAAGTTTGACATGCTATATGTATAAATTTGACAGATCTTACTAACCTTCGTGTGAAGAACCTCTGCAACCTGTGTAGAGAAGTAACGTTCCAGAAGAGCCTCAACCAACTGGTCTTCTTTGCTATTCTCTATCCACAACCGGAGTGAGTGTGGGCTCACATGTACAGCTCTTCCACCGATGACTCTCCTTCCAACCAAGAGAGAGAACCCAAAGCTAGTGTTCGTGATTTGTGAACAAAAGCTCTCAAGGAGTTTTTAGATACTCACTAGAAGAGTATCACTCCTAATCTCTCAATTAATCTGTATATTGATCATAGTAATGTTAGACATGTATGCCCTAAGGAGTAAAAATGTAATACGCTTTTGGAGACATTTTTATCAATAAAGAATTTATTCATTTATATATACCAAATCTTGTCCTCTTTACGTTCATATTTGTTGAATGTATGATAAGCAAACAGTAGTCTGAGACTGTCAGTCTAAACCTTAAGAGTTGGGCATATGATGGACTGATTATGCGAAAGACACGATTCTTAAGGTGATGGTATAAAACGTATGATCCACAATCGTGGGAATAAAGTTGGGCGCTTTATTCATGTAAAGATTGTTATGTTGTCTATATCCCTTTTGGGAGATGGTTTGTCTTGGCCATCGGAGTTGGACTCCGTGAATAGAAACATTGGCACGTTGTCATAGGTGACGATGTGTTGGATCGGGACATAAAGTGAATTGATTTGGATTAATAATTCTGTCTTGGCAAATCGATTCACTTTAGACAGTCATTTGTATTGTATCTTAATCCTGAGATGAATAGTGGGCCGGTTATCTCGACTTGTGTCTTTTGATGTACCAATGGGTGACTCCCACATCTCTATAGTGGTATGCATGCCGGTACGTTGGAGGCATGACTCTTGATAGCGTAGACTTGTTATTCATGGATATGGAATCCATAGCTCCTCTTTAGGAGTAATGATATCCTCTTATATGCGTTGTCCTGTAATTGGAAAACTGGAGCGCTCAACCATTTGGATACATAAGTGTAACCGAATGGTATACTATCTTTGGATGGTAAGTTTTCTAATGGTGAGACAATGGAACGTAAGATAAAAATAATCGAGAAGGTAAGACAGAACTTGTCCTTAAGCCGATTATGGATGATCATATGGGGATACGATACACTATGATATGTCATGGAGACTTAGCTACACGAGCTTCGTAATTCTATAAAGTTTGAGAGTGTAGCTCCAAGCTTTTAGTGGAGTAGCGTTGGAGTTGATAATTGTGAAATGTATAACTGGGATATTGGGTTTCATAATTATCATGAGCTTGAACTTTATAGGTCCATTTTGGTCCCTTTTGCTAGCTCACAAAGTCCTGTAACGACACGGCGTGCTTTTCCAATAATTGGTGACTTATGTCGGATTTATCAGATTGGTTTAAAATTTGTAAGAATCAAATAATTCATGTCTATTTATCGGTTGAATTAATTTTGTAAGAAATTAGTTCAAGATAAACTTGTTGAATTATTGCGATCAGATAATTCTTGTCTGTTTATCAGTTGTTTTACTTTTGGACAAAATTAGAACAAGATAAACTTGTAGAATTATTGTGAATTGATTTATTTTCTTAGAGATTATCTTGATAAAGTTTGTTTTGATCAGATAACTTCTCTATTTGGTTATTTGAATCAAAACTGAGACTTTATCCTTTAGAATCTCAGGTGGAAAATAAAAGATTCACAAAGATTTTTTCTCGAGAGTTTGGCCTGCCGGATGACGTGGTCGGCCTGCCAAACTGGCCTGTTCGGCCTGCCGATCATAATGTTCGGCCTGCCGATCAGCGGAGATAAGATTACGCGTTTTCACGCGGATCTTATCAGATATTGATCCGAACTTGATTCTGTTACGAGTTTTTGAGACCTAATCTGATATGGAGTGACCCCAGGACCAATAGGTATAAAAAGGGAGTGAGTCTCATGATTTACTCAGATCAATAAAGATCAATTTGAGAGGTTAAGAGTGATACTCTTCTAGTGAGCATCCGAAAACTCCCTGAGAGCTTTTGTTCACAAATCACGTGCACTAGCTTTGGGTTCTCTCTGTTGGTTGGAAGGAGAGTCTCCGGTGGAAGAGCTGTACGTATGAGCCCACACTCACTCTGGTTGTGGATAGAGAATAGCAAAGAAGACCTGTTGGTTGAGGCTCTTCTGGAACGTTACTTCTCTTCACAGGCTGCGGAGGATCTTCACACTGAGGTTAGTAAGATCTGTTTAATTTATACATATAACATGTCAAACTTGTGTTTTGGAAATTACTCTGATGAAAAATTTTCAAAAATTCTGCTGCGCACTTTGTTTCCAACAATTGGTATCAAAGTCGAGGTTTTTACATAAATTTGCAAGTTTGTGATCATGTTATATGCATAAATTTTGTGATCTTAATCTCTCCTATGCTTGAATTGAATTTTATAGAAAGATGGCACTCTAGGTTTCTGTATAATATATATGTTGTCATGGATTATGTGGTGAATGTTTATTAATTAATTATGGTTGATTAAATCGCTGTTTAATTATTTATTATTTAATTAATACCGGTTATGGTTCCTTAGAGGTTAGAATTCGTATCTAGGTTTTTCATGTAATTAGATGGGGGACTATCATCTCCGTCTAGGAATTATTATTTAATTTTTAATTTGTAAGAATTTTGTAATTAAATAATTATTCGGAGAAGACGGATCTAGAAGTCGGATCTAGAAGATTGATGATGGCGCCTCCAGGTATTTCCTGAGTCTCTAATTTTATGTTTTTGAATTGTTGAAAATAAAATTGATGAATTGCATTAAAATTGTATTTTCTAGATTGAGGATTTTCTGCTCGGTCGGTATGCCAGACCTCACAGTTCGGCAGGCCGAAGGTCACAGATCGGCAGGCCGGACGTGTGGTCCGGTAGGCCGACAGTGGGGCAGAAATTTTGGTGCTCTGCCGGCCGGCCGAACCTTCATGTTCGGCAGGCCAAACCTTCATAATCGGCAAGCCGATCACCCAGATCAGCTTGCCGACTGAGAGCTGCCGGGTGTCTAGAAAAGGTGCAATTTTTTCGGTGCAGTTTTAATTTTATTTTTCGGACGATTCTGAGAAACATTAAATTTAGATATGACCAGAAATATGAAGTATTCGATTCATACGGGATTGAAGACTTAAAGATGGATATTACATGAAGAAGGATACAGCTTGAGGATTCAAGGATGAAGAATCGATAAATGTCTCGATTATTCTCTTGTAATCTTAGTTTTCTATTCTCTAGGGTGGAACCATAATATTACGGTTATTATTATTTTGCTTGTAGCTTTGCTTGATTGCTTTGCTTGTCTGCATTATAATATGATTTATCATGTATATTGATAACATGTCATATAGAATAGGGAGTGCCGCTCATATTAAAATTGTTCATGCATAATTTTAAAATAAAACCTTGACTTCAAAAGATTGAGTGGGAGAAGGTTTTCGAAGAGAGGACCTAAGGCCTCCATTGTTGGTCCATAGGAAGAACATGGTGGTCCCAACCCCTAGGAAGGGATTTCTATCATGTACCAGATTGGATCTCTGAAAGGATAAGGTATTTTAGTATGATTTATGGTTGCACACCCCTAGGTGATGATTATAAATCATGGATAAAATATTGAAACGGTGGTTATACACTCACGTTAATTTTATTATTAACGTCCCCTAGGAGCTCTGTTAATAAAATTAATGGCCAAAGAAACGATTATTAGTATATGCTGGATCATACGGGTCCTGGATGGCATATATTAATCAAGAGGGGATCCGTGTTCCTGATTGAATTTGGCATGACTCCCCTAGGAGCTTGTTGAATTCTGAGTTGGGAATTATCATTGTAAGGTTGTGATATTTTCAAGGTTTTTGACACATAAACGCATTTATATTATTTTACATGATTGTGTTATCTTACTAAATTATTATATATGTTTGCTTATGTTTGGCATATGATTCTTTATTGTAGATTGAAAATGTCTAAAAACGCTTTATCATCGATACTTGACAAAAACCAATTAACCGGTGAGAAATATAATGATTGGAAACGGAACCTGGACATCTTCCTTTCCTTTGAGAAACTAAAATATGTTCTTACAACTCCTTGTCCTCCCGAGCCTATGGCAGACTCAAGTAATGAGCAATTCCAAGCATACGACAGCAGGAAAGATGCTAATGATCAGGCCCGCTGCTACGTTATGGCCAGCATGAACAACGTGCTGCTGGCTCAACATCAGGATTATGAGACTGCGAAGCTGATCTTGGATAATCTTGAGGATATGTTTGGAGGCCAGGCCATAACGAAGCGGCAAGGGGCGCTTCGAAAACTCTTAAACTGTAGACAGAGACCAGGGACATCTGTAAAGTTGCACATGATGTTGGTCATGGGTTACCTCGCTGAGGCTCAAACCAATGGAGCCGACATCGATGTTGAAATTCAGATGACTATGGTCTTTGAAACTCTGTCTAAGGAATTTATTCTGTTTAGAGCTACTTTTAATTTAAGCAATAGACGGGATATGACCTTGATAGAACTGATGAAACAGTTACAGGAGTTTGAACTACTGATCAGGGAGTCTCCTGTTGGTGGTGAGGCCAATATGGTAGCTGCTTCTGGTTCCAATCCTAACTCTGGGAATGGAAAGAAGCAACGGGCCAAGAGCGGGAAGTCTTCTATTCCTCCTACAACCAAGAGCAAGAAGAAGAAGAAGAAGAACCCAAAGAAGCTTAAGTGCTTCTTCTGTGGTAAGGTCGGGCATATAAAGAAGCATTGCAAGGACTTCCTTTCCAAGGGAGGTAGGTGTGATCTTCTATATTTAGAAACTTGTTTGGTTGAGGAATCTAGTGACATCTGGGTCATAGATTCCGATGCAACTAATCATGTTTGTGTTTCTCTGCTGGGATTCAAAGAAATGAGAAGTCTACTTCGTGAAGACTTAACGCTTCGGATGGGCGATGGATCCTTGGTCTCAGCGAAAGGAGTGAGAGATGTCCATCTTTATTTTGATAATTATAGGAGTTTAATTTTGCGAGACTGTTTTTATGTTCCTAAATCTAAAAGGAATTTAATTTCTGTATCTTCTTTATTTAAAGACTCCTACGTGGTATCTTTTAATGAAAAAGTGGTGATTCGTAAAAACAAATCTTTTATCTGTTCTAGATGGATGCAAAATAATCTATCTTTTATCAAACCTAAGATGGACTTATTGCTTAATGCTGAGATAAATGATAATGACTCAAAAAGGCTTAAAACTTCTCACTCTAATAAGACTTATCTTTGGCATTTGCGCCTTGGCCATATTAACCTGAATAGGATTCAAAGGTTGGTAAGGGATGGACCTTTAAGTCACTTAAAGGTGGAATCTATACCTCAATGTGAATCTTGTTTGGAGGGTAAAATGACCAAAAGACCATACGGGTCTAAGGGCAATAGGGCCGAAGGGTTCTAGAACTTGTGCATAGTGATGTTTGCGGACCGATGAACATCCGGTCACGAGGAGGGTATGAGTACTTCGTCACTTTTATTGACGATTACTCAAGATATGGGTATGTGTACCTAATGCACCACAAAAGCGAAACTTATGATAAGTTCAGGGAGTTTCGGGCTGAAGTGGAAAAGCAATTGGGTAGACCCATAAAGGCACTTCGATCTGATCGAGGTGGGGAATACCTTTCTGATGAGTTCTTGGGACACTTGTTAGAGAATGGGATTTTATCCCATTTGACTGCGCCGGGCACTCCACAGCAGAATGGCGTAGCGGAGAGAAGGAATAGGACTTTGTTGGACATGATTAGGTCCATGATGAGTTATTCATCATTGCCTTTATCCTTTTGGGGATATGCACTAGAAACCGCATGTTATCTTTTGAACAATGTGCCTTCAAAATCAGTCCCTAAAACTCCTCACGAGTTGTGGACAAGACAGAAGACATCTTTAAACCATATTCGCATATGGGGATGTCCAGCTCATGTCCTGTTTAAGGATCCGAATAAGTTGGAAGCACGTTCTAAAGTTTGCGTATTTGTAGGATATCCAAAAGGGATTAAAGGGGGTTATTTTTATAACCCAAAGGAAAATAAAGTCGTGGTTTCAACTAATGCAACTTTCCTTGAGGAAAGTTACATGGACGACTTTAAACCTCGAAGCAAAGTGGTGCTTGAGGAGTTAAGGGGTGATCAGTTCGCTCCAGAGGTTCCGAATGAAACCATTCCGATCGGTGTAGAAAAACCAAACAAACCTGAAAAACAACCTCAGGGGCTTCAGCGTAGTGGGAGGATCGGGCGTCAACCTGAGAGGTATATGTGCAATGGGGAGGTCTTCTTGGCTGAACCGGATGAACCTGACAGGGATCCTTATGCTTACGCAGAAGTTATGGAGGATGTTGATTCAAAACTCTGGACAGAGGCCATGAACATAGAGATGAAGTCTATGGAGACTAATCGGGTCTAGGAGCTTGTGGATCTTCCCGAAGGGGTAAAACCCATAGGGTGTAAGTGGATCTATAAGAGGAAAAGAGGAGTGGATGGAAAGGTCGAAACCTTTAAGGCTAGACTGGTAGCTAAGGGTTATACGTAAAAGGAAGGAATCGATTATGAGGAAACCTTTTCGCCTGTGGCCATGCTTAAGTCATCCGAATTCTCTTGTCCATAGCTGCCGCTCTCGACTACGAGATTTGGCAGATGGATGTCAAGACGGCTTTTCTTAATGGCTATCTTGATGAATCCATTTATATGGAACAACCAGACGGGTTCAAGGTCGCGGGTCAAGAGGGTAAGGTTTGTAAGCTGCTAAAGTCTATTTATGGACTTAAGCATGCTTCTCGTTCTTGGAACATAAGATTTGATCAAGTGATCAAGACTTATGGGTTCTCACAAAACGTGGATGAACCAAGTGTTTACAAACACATTAAGGATGGGAAGGTGGTTTTTCTACTTCTCTATGTAGATGACATTCTGCTTATTGGCAATGACGTTGGGGCGCTGTCATCGGTCAAATTATGGTTGACCAAGCAGTTTGACATGAAGGACTTAGGTGAGGCTAATTTTGTTCTCGGTGTCTAGATCTTTCGGGATAGGAAGAACAAAATGATAGCTTTGTCTCAGGCCGGCTACATAGATAAAATTCTCAGGAGGTTTGCAATGCAGGATTCCAAGAAAGGTGGGCAACCATCTAGGTCTGGAATTACTCTTTCTAAGAAAGACTCTCCAAAGTCTTATGAAGAAAGAGAATACATGAAGAAGGTGCCTTATGCTTCGGCAGTAGGTAGTCTCATGTATGCCATGCTTTGCACACGACCGGATATTAGCTATGCGGTCGGGATTGTAAGTCGATTTCAGGCGGATCCAGGACTGAACCATTAGGTTGCGGTAAAGCATATTTTCAAGTACCTAAGAAGGACTCGAGGGTATATGCTTGTGTATTCGGGTGAGGATTTAACTCCTCTAGGATACACTGATTCAGATTTTCAATCCTGTCTGGATTCTAGGAAATCGACTTCGGGGTTTGTGTTTACTCTGGGTGGCGGTGCCATCAGTTGGAGAAGTGCGAAGCAAGATTGCACTTCAGATTCAACGATGGAGGCCGAGTATGTGGTGGCTAGTGATGCTTCGAAAGAAGCAGTGTGGCTCTGCAAGTTCCTTGGGGATCTTGAGGTAGTTCCTGGTATGGATAAGGCGGTATCACTGTACTGTGATAACAGTGCGGCGGTAGCTAATGCTAAGGAACCAAGATTCCACAAGAAGAGTAAGCATATTGATTGGAAGTATCATGTGATAAAGGACTTCGTTGAGGGCGGGCATGTCACGGTGTGCAAGATCGCGTCAGAGGACAATTTAGCTGATCCATTAACGAAGACACTTACTAGGAGAGTCTTCGAGAGGCATGTGGAAGCTATGGGCATGCGAAATTTGCTGTATTTACTCACTTAGTGCAAGTGGGAGATTGTTAGACATGTATGCCCTAAGGAGTAAAAATGTAATACGTTTTTGGAGACATTTTTATCAATAAAGAATTTATTCACTTATATATACCAAATCTTGTCCTCTTTACGTTCATATTTGTTGAATGTATGATAAGCAAACAGTAGTCTGAGACAGTCAGTCTAAACCTTAAGAATTGGGCATATGATGGACTGATTAAGCGAAAGACACGATTCTTAAGGTTACGGTCTAAAACATATGATCAGCAATCGAGGGAATAAATTTGGGAGCTTTATTCATGTAAAGATTGTTATGTTGTCTATATCCCTTTTGGGAGATGGTTTGTCTTGGCCATCGGAGTTGGACACCGGGAATAAAAACATTGGCACGTTGTCATGGGTGACGATGTGTTGGATAGGGACAAAAAGTGAATTGATTTGGATTAATAATTCTGTCTTGGCAAATTGATTCACTTTAGACAGTCATTTGTATTGTATCTTAATCCTGAGATGAATAGTGGGCCCGTTGTCTCGACTTGTGTCTTTTGATGTACCAATGGGTGACTCCCACATCTCTATAGTGGTATGCATGCCGGTACGTTGGAGGCATGACTCTTGATAGCGTAGACTTGTTATTCATAGATATGGAATCCATAGCTCTTCTTTAGGAGTAATGATATCCACTTATATGCGTTGTCCTGTAATTGAAAAATTGGAGCGCTCAACCATTTGGATACATAGGTGTAAACGAATGGTATACTATCTTTGGATGGTAAGTTTTCTAATGGTAAGACAATGGAACGTAAGATAAAAATAATCGGGAAGGTAAGACAGAACTTGTCCTTAAGCCGATTATGGATGATCATATGGGGATAAGATACACTTTGATATGTCATGGAGACTTAGCTACATGAGCTTTGTAATTCTATAAAGTTCAAGAGTGCAGCTCGAAGCTTTTAGTGGAGTAGCGTTGGAGTTGATAATTGTGAAATGTATATCTGGGATATTGGGTTTTATAATTATCACGAGCTTGAACTTTATAGGTCCATTTTGGTCCCCTTTGCTAGCTCACAAAGTCCTGTAACGACACGACGTGCTTTTTCAATAATTGGTGACTTATGTCAGATTTATCATATTGGTTTAAAATTTGTAAGAATCAAATAATTCATGTCTGTTTATCGGTTGAATTAATTTTGTAAGAAATTAGTTTAAGATAAACTTGTTGAATTATTGCGATCAGATAATTCTTGTCTGTTTATCGGTTGTTTTAATTTTGGACAAATTAGAACAAGATAAACTTGTAGAATTATTGTGAATTGATTTATTTTCTTAGAGATTATCTTGATAAAGTTTGTTTTGATCAGATAACTTCTCTATTGGGTTATTTGAATCAAAACTGAGACTTTATCCTTTAGAATCTCGGGTGGAAAATAAAAGTTTCACGGAGATTTTTTCTCGGGAGTTTGGCCTACTGAATGACGTGGTCGGGCGGCCGAACTGGCCTGTTTGGCCTACCGATCAGAATGTTCAGCCTGTCGATCAGCGGGAGATAAGATTACGTGTTTTCATGCGGATCTTATCAGATATTGATCCAAACTTGATTCTGTTTCGAGTTTTTGAGACCTAATCTGATATGGACTGACCCAAGGACCAATAGCTATAAAAGGGAGTGAGTCTTATGATTTACTCAGATCAATTTGAGAGATTAAGAGTATACTCTTCTAGTGAGCATCTGAAAAACTCCCTGAGAGCTTTTGTTTACAAATCACGAACACTAGCTTTGGGTTCTCTCTATTGGTTGGAAGGAGAGTCACCGGTGGAATAGTTGTACGTGTGAGCCCACACTCACTCTGGTTGTGGATAGAGAGTAGCAAAGAAGACTAGTTGGTTGAGGCTCTTCTAGAATGTTACTTCTCTACACAGGTTGCGGAGGTTCTTCGGTACACTGAGGTTAGTAAGATCTGTTTAATTTATACATATAACATGTCAAACTTGTGTTTTGGAAATTACTCTGATGAAAATTTTTAAAATTTCGCTGCGCACTTTGTTTCCAACAATTGGTATCAAAACCGAGGTTTTTACATAAATTTGCAAGTTTGTGATCATGTTATATGCATAAATTTTGTGATCTTAATCCCTCCTACGCTTGAATTAAATTTTATAGAGACATGGCACTCTAGGTTTCTATATAATATATATGTTGTTATGGATTATGTGGTGAACGTTTATTAATTAATTATGATTGATTAAATCATTGTTTAATTATTTATTAATTAATTAAGACCAGTTATGGTTCCTTAGAGGTTAGAATGTGTATCTAGGTTTTTCATGTAATTAGATGGCGGACTATCATCTCCATCTAGGAATTGTTATTTAATTTTTTAATTTGTAAGAATTTTGTAATTAAATAATTATTCGGAGAAGACGGATCGAGAAGTCGGATCTAGAAGATTGATGATGGCGCCTCCAGGTATTTCCTAAGTCTCTAATTTTATGTTTTTGAATTGTTGAAGATAAAATTGATGAATTGCATTAAAATTGTTTTTTCTGGAATGAGGGTTTTCTGCTCGTTCGGCAGGCCGAAGATCACAAATCGGCAAGCCAGTCGTGTGGTCCGGCAGGCCGACAGTGGGGCAGAAATTTTGGTGCTCTACCGGCAGGCCGATCACCCAGATCGGCCTGCCGACCGAGAGCTGTCAAGTGTCCAGAAAAGATGCAATTTTTCCGGTGCAGTTTTAATTTTATTTTTGGGATGATTATGAGAAATATTAAATTTGGATATGACCGGAAATATGAAGTATTCGATTCATACAGGATTGAAGACTTGAAGATGGATATCACATGAAGAAGGATACAGCTTGAGGATTCAAGGATGAAGAATCGATAAATGTCTCGATTATTCTCTTGTAATCTTAGTTTTCTATTCTCTAGGGTGGAACCATAATATTACGGTTATTATTATTTTGCTTGTAGCTTTGCTTGATTGCTTTGTTTGTCTGCATTATAATATGATTTACCATGTATATTGATAACATGTCATATAGGATAGGGAGTGCCGCTCATATTAAAATTGTTCATGCATGATTTTAAAATAAAACCTTGACTTCAAAAGATTGAGTGGGAGAAGGTTTTCGAAGAGGGGACCTAAGGCCTCCATCGTTGGTCCATAGGAAGAACATGGTGGTCCCGACTCCTAGGAAGGGATTTCTATCATGTACCAGATTGGATCTCTGAAAGGATAAGCTATTTTAGTATGATTTATGGTTGCACACCCCTAGGTGGTGATTATAAATCATGGATAAAATATTGAAACGGTGGTTATACACTCACGTTAATTTTATTATTAACCCCCCCTAGGAGCTCTGTTAATGAAATTAATGGCCAAAGAAACGATTATTAGTATATGCTGGATCATATGGGTCCTGGATGGCATATATTAATCAGGAGGGGATCCGTGTTCCTAATTGAATTTGACATGACTCTCCTAGGAGCTTGTTAAATTCTGAATTGGGAATTATCGTTGTAAGGTTGTGATATTTTCAAGGTTTTGACACATAAACACATTTGTATGATTTTACATGATTGTATTATCTTACTAAATTATTATATATGTTTGCTTATGTTTGGTATATGATTCTTTATTGTAGATTGAAAATGTCTAAAAATGCTTTATCATCGATACTTGACAAAAACCAATTAACTGGTGAGAATTATAACGATTGGAAACGAAACCTGGACATCGTCCTATCCTTTGAGAAACTGAAATATGTACTGACAACACCTTGTCCTCCCGAGCCTACGGGAGACTAAAGTAATGAGCAATTCCAAGCATACGACCGCTGGAAAGATGCTAATGATTAGGCCCGCTGCTATGTTATGGCTAAGCATGAATAACGTACTGCAGACTCAACATCAGGATTATGAGACTGCGAAGCAGATCTTGGATAATCTTGAGGACATGTTTGGTGGCCAGGCCATAACAAAGCAGCAAGGGGCGCTTCAGAAACTCTTAAACTGTAGACAGAGACCGGGGACATCTGTAAAGGAGCACATGATGTTGGTCATGGGTTACCTCGCTGAGGCTCAAACCAATGGAGCCGACATCGATGCTGAAACTCAGATGATTATGGTCTTTGAGACTTTGTCTAAGGAATTTATTCCTTTTAGAGCTACTTTTAATTTAAGCAATAGACAGGATATGACCTTGACAGAACTGATGAAACAGTTACAGAAGTTTGAACTGCTAATCAGGGAGTCTCCTGCTGGTGGTGAGGCCAACATGGTAGCTGCTTCTAGTTCCTATCCTAACTCTAGGAATGGAAAGAAGCAACTGGCCAAAAGTGGGAAGTCTTCTATTTCTGCTGCTACCAAGAGCAAGAAGAAGAAGAAGAAGAAGAAGAACAACCCAAAGAAGCTTAAGTGCTTCTTCTGTGGAAAGGTCAGGCATATAAAGAAGCATTGCAAGGACTTCCTTTCCAAGGGAGGTAGGTGTGATCTTCTATATTTAGAAACTTGTTTGGTTAAGGAATCCAGTGACATTTGGGTTATAGATTTTGGTGCAACTAATCATGTTTGTGTTTCTCTGCAGGGATTCAAAGAAACGAGAAGTCTGCTGTGTGAAGACTTAGCGCTTCAGATGGGCGATGAATCCTTGGTCTCAGCGGAAGCAGTGGGAGATGTCCATCTTTACTTTGATAATTATAGGAATTTAATTTTGCGAGATTGTTTTTATGTTCCTAAATTTAAAAGGAATTTAATTTCTGTATCTTCTTTATTTAAAGACTCCTACGTGGTATCTTTTAATGAAAAAGTGGTGATTCGTAAAAACGAATCTTTTATCTGTTCTGGATGGATGCAAAATAATCTATATTTTATCAAACCTAAGATGGACTTATTGCTTAATGCTGAGATAAATGATAATGACTCAAAAAGACTTAAAACTTCTCACTCTAATAAGACTTATCTTTGGTATTTACGCCTTGGCCATATTAACCTGAAAAGGCGGGTTATGACAATATGCCTGACTAGAGAAGACTAGGTCTAGGCTACAACCGACTAGGTCCCAAACAAAGTGTCCAAGAAGGCTGCGACCGACAAAGAGACCTCAGGTCTAGGACGAAGAGTCCAAGCAAGTCTAAGGAGGTTACACCCAACTAGAGAATATTAGACATGTATGCCCTAAGGAGTAAAAATGTAATATATTTTTAGAGACATTTTTATCAATAAAGAATTTATTCATTTATATATATACCAAATCTTGTCCTCTTTACGTTCATATTTGTTGAATGTATGATAAGCAAACAGTAGTCTGAGACTGTCAGTCTAAACTTTAAGAATTGGGCATATGATGGACTAATTATGCGGAAGACACGATTCTTAAGGTGACGGTCTAAAACATATGATCCGCAATCGAGGGAATAAAGTTGGGCGCTTTATTCATGTAAAGATTGTTATGTTGTGTATATCCCTTTTGGGAGATGGTTTGTCTTGGCCATCGGAGTTGGACTCCGTGAATAGAAACATTGGCACGTTGTCATAGGTGATGATGTGTTGGCTCGGGACATAAAGTGAATTGATTTGGATTAATAATTCTGTCTTGGCAAATCGATTCACTTTAGACAGTCATTTGTATTGTATCTTAATCCTGAGATGAATAGTGAGCCCGTTGTCTCGACTTGTGTCTTTTGATGTACCAATGGGTGACTCCCACATCTCTATAGTGGTATGCATGCCGGTACATTAGAGGCATGACTCTTGATAGCGTAGACTTGTTATTCGTAGATATGGAATCCATAGCTCTTCTTTAGGAGTAATGATATCTCTTATATGCGTTGTCCTGTAATTGGAAAACTGGAGTGCTCAACTATTTGGATACATAGGTGTAACCAAATGGTATACTATCTTTGGATAGTAAGTTTTCTAATGGTAAGATAATGGAACGTAAGATAAAAATAATTAGGAAGGTAAGACAGAACTTGTCCTTAAGCCGATTATGGATGATCATATGGGGATATGATACACTTTGATATATCATGGAGACTTAGCTACACGAGCTTCGTAATTCTATAAAGTTTGAGAGTGCAGCTCCAAGCTTTTAGTGGAGTAGCGTTGGAGTTGATAATTGTGAAATGTATATCTGGGATATTGGGTTTCATAATTATCACGAGCTTGAACTTTATAGGTCCATTTTGGTCCCCTTTGCTAGCTCACAAAGTCCTGTAACGACACAACGTGCTTTTCCAATAATTGGTGACTTATGTCAGATTTATCATATTGGTTTAAAATTTGTAAGAATCAAATAATTCATGTCTGTTTATCGGTTGAATTAATTTTGTAAGAAATTAGTTCAAGATAAACTTGTTGTATTATTGCGATCAGATAATTCTTGTCTGTTTATCGGTTATTTTAATTTTGGACAAATTAATACAAGATAAACTTATAGAATTATTGTGAATTGATTTATTTTCTTAGAGATTATCTTGATAAAGTTTGTTTTGATCATATAACTTCTCTATTGGGTTATTTGAATCAAAATTGAGACTTTATCCTTTAGAATCTCGGGTGAAAAATAAAAGATTCGCGGAGATTTTTTCTCGGGAGTTTGGCCTGCTGAATGACGTGGTCGGCCTGCCGATCTGGCCTGCTCGGCCTGTCGATCAGCGTGAGATAAGATTACGCATTTTCATGCAGATCTTATCAGATATTGATCCAAACTTGATTCTGTTTCGAGTTTTTGAAACCTAATCTGATATGGACTGACCCCAAGACCAATAGCTATAAAAGGGAGTGAGTCTTATGATTTACTCATATCAATTTGAGAGATTAAGAGTGATACTCTTCTAGTGAGCATCTGAAAACTCCCTGAGAGCTTTTGTTCACAAATCACGAACACTGGCTTTGGGTTCTCTCTATTGGTTGGAAGGAGAGTCACCGGTGGAATAGCTGTACGTGTGAGCCCACACTCACTCCGGTTGTGGGTAGAGAATAGCAAAGAAGTCCAGTTGGTTGAGGCTCTTCTGGAACGTTACTTCTCTACACAGGTTGCAGAGGTTCTTCGGTATACTGAGGTTAGTAAGATCTGTTTAATTTATACATATAACATGTCAAACTTGTGTTTTGGAAATTACTCTGATGAAAATTTTTAAAATTCCGCTGCGCACTTTGTTTCCAACAGAGAAGACCAAGTCTAGACTACGGCCGATTAGGTCCAAGATAAAGAGTCCAAAAAGGCTACAGCCAACAAAGAGACCTTTAGGTCTGATGAAGAGCCTGACTAGGTCCAAGAAGGCTACTGTAGACCAAAGAAGACCAAGTCTAAGAAGGATACGCTCACAAAATATATTTCCCAACCACATCAAGACTTTGGTACTGATGACCTCCATCACAAAGTTAAGGGGGCTACTGTTTGGGGTGGGGGGGGAGGGAAGGGATCTTCATGATGAGAAATCTGTTTGAAGTCTATACCCTCTTTAAACCAAGCACCCAACCGGGTGGTCGATAAGACTTATCTGAGAAGGCCTAAGATCCGTTCGACCAAGATCCGTCCGGGTAGGATCTGTCAGACTAAGAACCGTCCAACTAGGACACGGATCTGTTCGACCAGGATCTATCCAACCAGGATCTGTCTGAGCAAGACCCATCCGACCTAGACCAGGATCTGTCTGTCTAGGTTCTGTCTGAGCAAGATTCGTCTAACCAAGATCTGTCCGAGTAAGACCCGTCTAACCAAGACTAGGATCTATCTGAGCAGGGTCTATCCGACTAGGATCAGTCTAACCAGGTCAATCTGGCTTGGCCAAAGCAACCATGAAGGGCAACCCCGAGTGGCAAGATGGATAGGTCCCAACCATATCACATAGTAGTAGATCATAAACAAAGACCACCACGTGGCACTATTTCAGCCCTTCGTTGGGCAATCCTCCTTCTACGGAGTCGTGACACCTGTCGCTAGACATCTGGGTCACGGGCCAAATTCAGTCCATACCTAGATCTAAGCTAAACTTTATAATAAGAGCATCAACTCCCCCAAAAAGGTACGGGCATTCTTTCCTTGCCTACTCTACCTCTCCCTTTACTCTTCCCCATTAGAACACTAACTTAAGCGTCGAGTGCCCTTGGCAGACACCAAACTGGTATCCCCTTAATCCGAGGTTGTCCCTCCTCTTGTAGATCCAACCAGACTAGCAGAGCCGGGTAGAACAGGGAACCCGACCACCATGCGCCCTCGCACGCGATGTTGTGCCGATCTTAGGCATCAATAAAGGGTAATCTTGAAATTTTCAAAAATTTAATAGATTCGAGGGATATTTTGAGTATGATTGTATAAACACAAGGGTGTTTTGAACATTTATGTAATAGGAAGGATGAAAGTGATGTCTAGTCAAAACACATAGATACATTAGGGCCCCGTTTGGTATTGTTTTGGAAGTTTTTAGAAATGTTTTTGCAATTTTTTGAGGCAAAAATTTCAAAAACATGTTTAGCATAATTTTCAAAAATTCTCATTTTCACCTATTTTGGTAACACTATCAAACGGGTTGTAGGTATTTTTCTTTTTTATTTTTTGACAACTTAGATAAGAAAATAGAAAATATATTATGGTGTAATGTCAAAAATCGTTTGCCAAGAAGAGAGATTTATTAAATTAGTTCTATATAATTTATTTTTAAAAAAAAAATCTACTAGAATACCAGCTATAATTGATGGATTTTTTTCACTATTAGACCATCTCTAATGCAAATTTTAATATTATATTTTGTCATCAAAAAGTATAAAAATAGCATATTTGATATATTTTATTTTATGCTTTAATGTATAATAATATTTAAAATTCCATATTTACCTTTTTTATAATTATTAAAATTAAAACGTATAAAAGTAAACTTTTAATATTAAAATAATTTAAAGTAGGAATGTTATTATTATTAAAGTAAAAAAGTCAATTTATCAACTAATAAAATCATTTACCAAATTTACTATATGCTAAACTTGATGGTAAATTTGTTACAAAATTTAACATATAGCAAATTTAGTATTAAGAATGACATTACATTGGAGAGATTTTTTACACTCCAATACGAAATTTGTGATTGGCATATTAATTTAACATTACATGGGAAATACTCTTATATCCTATTAATCAACTTAAATTTTGAATAAGATAAATTAGAATGGAATGTCATAAAATATCTTTTAATGTAAATCATATGAGACCCAATAAAGAAACCTCTTAATATTGATCAGAACCAATAAAAAGCCTTTTGGCTCACCGAAAAATAAACTGATTCATTACACAATAAATAAGCACTTTTAACAAATACATTATTTAAAGTATTTGACAAACTTGATTTGAATTTAAATAATTTAATGCTTTCACATGTTACATACATTGTTATATTGTTTTGAAACAACATTGTTCAGACCCAACGTTGCCAAAAAATATCTTAAATCTCAATCATCAAAAAAGAAGAAGAAAAAAAAGAAAACATGAGGGTGGAGGTCACGTGGAGAGAACCAGAGAGAGAGGGAAGGTCACGTGGACAAAACGCAAACGCAATGGAGACACAGACACCGGAGTGTTCTGTCCGAGCAAATAACACGGAATACTTTTCTTCCCCTTCCCCGTATACATATAAAAAATAATAATAAAAAGAAAATACGAAATTAGAAAGGAAAAGGAGAGGGCAGAATGAAAATGTGTGAACGAAGACCAGAAGACTTGGAAGACTAAGAAGGAAAATCCCTTTAAATCTCTCTCTTGCATTCCTTGCGATTGCGTTAGGGCACGATCTCTCGACTCTCTTGATCTTCAACTGATTTTCAAGTCTCAAAGCCCTAATATACCTATTGAATCGCCATTTCCACCTAGGTCTGTTTTTGCTTTAATCTGATCGCATCCTTTTTCTCTATTTGTGTTTTGTTTATTCACCCTGTTTTTGTTATATGGATTTTAATGGTGTAGATTTGGTTGCTAATTTTGTTTTTGGGCCTTGTAGGTGTAATTCATGCTTTCTTAGGTTTTATATTTTTTATTTTTGGATTTCGTTCATTTTTTGATGATTTCTTGGTGTAATTTCTTTTTTTTTTTCGTTCATTTTGTTTTGTTTTCAAAATGAAATTGGTAATCGTGCTGCTGAAATTCTGTCGAATAAGTGACGAAAGACGTCGAATTTTTGGAATTTCATGTACAATTTCCCAAAATTAGTTTATATTTTCATGTTAAAAAAAAAAACAAGAAAAGTGAAATTGAGTTTAAGCCTTAGAAGCTCAGTATGTTTATGCGAGTGGGGATAATGCTCAAAATTTTAGTGGATTATATGCATTTCTATTTTCATAGTGTAATTTGGGTAGGTAATTTATTTGCTTTATTTAGTAATAGTATTGGTGGATTTAATTTAATTTATTATTTTTTTTGAAATTGGGATGTGGATTTTATGTTTTTAGTATACTCTGGTGGTTGATTTTTTTTTTTTAAGCAATAATTTTTGTGGATAACATGTTTGTTTGTTCTGTCAGTTGTGACTTTAAGGTTTGTGATGCCGAAGAAATAAGAATTCTTGAAGGTCTCGTTGAACAGAAAAGGTTAGAAAAATGTTGGAGGGTCAGGGTGGTCCAAAATTCACTGGAATTATTGGCTTAAATAACCATGATAACAACTACTGTGATATGTCCCAAGCCCAAGGGTTGTATTATAAGCTTGGAGAGGGCACCAACATGTCCATTGACAGTTTTGCAAGCTTGCAGACGACAAACGATGGGGGATCGGTTGCAATGTCTATCGATAACAGCAGCGTGGGCTCCAACACAAATGATTCCCACACTCGCATCTTGAACCACCAAGGGTTAAAAAGGCGTGCAAATGATAACTACTCCGTCTCTGTGCAACAAAGTGTCAACCGTCGAGGCAGAGTCATGCATGTTCTGAGTGATGATGCACTTGCTCGAGCTCTAATGGACAGCAGCTCCTTGACAGAAGGGCCCGAGAATTATGAGGAGTGGACTATTGATTTAAGGAAGCTGAATATGGGGGAAGCTTTTGCACAAGGCGCTTTTGGGAAGCTCTATAGAGGCACTTACAAGGGTGAGGACGTCGCCATCAAGATCTTGGAGAGGCCAGAAAATGACCTGGAAAGGGCTCAGCTCATGGAACAACAATTTCAGCAGGAAGTCAAGATGCTTGCTACTCTCAAGCATCCAAACATTGTTCGTTTTATTGGTGCCTGCCGTAAACCAATGGTTTGGTGCATAGTGACTGAATATGCTAAGGGTGGTTCTGTTCGCCAGTTTCTAATGAAGCGCCAAAGCCGCTCAGTCCCGTTAAAATTGGCTGTGAAGCAAGCGTTGGATGTTGCAAGAGGTATGGCATATGTCCATGGGCTGGGGTTGATCCACCGGGACCTCAAGTCAGACAATCTTTTGATTTTCTCTGATAAATCAATAAAGATTGCTGATTTTGGTGTTGCTCGGATCGAAGTGCAGACAGAAGGAATGACACCAGAGACTGGGACCTATCGCTGGATGGCTCCGTAAGACTTTTAGACTCTTTGGTTGCAAGATATTTGCTAAATTTAAATTTTTTTGGCTAGCCCCTCTTATGGTCCGTATCACTTTCCCTCTGTTTCTCTTGTTTGCTTGACTTGTTTAACGCCTTCATTTGTTAAGTTTTGATTTGTAAAGTTTATTCTTGTTGGTGCTTTTATTTTCCTCAAGTTTTTAAGGTCCATTCGTATTTAATTTGCAGGTTAAATGCAGTTTATAGATTTAGATTACTGGCAAATTTTATGTATTCTGGTTTGTTTGCTTAATTGTTGCTTGCCCAGACACATTTATCTTGCCGCTGATTTTGCATCCAGTGCTCTTTCTGGTTTGAGACTAGTAGTCCCAGTAATCATCTAATGAATGGTCCAGTTGAATACACATCTTAGTTCATATTTGTCTATAGTGTTTCATAATCTCTTAGCATTGACCAACTTATTCTTTTTATTCTCTTTGTTCTTTGTAAAATGCAGCTTGTGCTTGTATAATTAGGTTCTGATTCTACTTATACTAGAATCAATGTGTTTTTTGGCATGATGTGACAACCCATTTGTCCAAACAACTGATAGATATTTTATGTTATCTTTTTATCATTTTTAAGAATATGACATAGTCCAATGCCTATTTCCTGGAAGTTCTAAAATGTACCAGGTTTGTCTCATTCTGTATGACTTATGATATCTTAAGGCAATTAGTGATGGTGTGGTGATTTTCGTATTCTTTAATGACATATTACTGGATGTGCGACACAGATGTTTGTGTGTGTCCTATGTATTAATCAGTTTGGTTGCTTTTTTAAAAGGCTCATTATGATTTATACTTGAGGCTTTAACTCCTGGCTGAGTCAGGCTTGAATTTTTGGTTTGATATAATATCTTGGTTATTCTTTGTATTATGTCGTGATTGTTTCATGTATAGGCTTTCTTTTCTTCAGTTGTTTGAACTCTTTTACGTCTTTATATGCACACATTTCTTTCAGGGGCATTAAAATGAGTTAATTGTATGGTCCTGGTTGAGCAAAGTATTGGTATCAGGTAGATGTAGGAGTTGAATCTTGGAGTATCTAAAGTATTTTAATGTTCATAAGAGCTAGTTGCTAAACTGTACAGGATGATAAATTATATGTTAATTGTACACAAGTGCATGTGAAAATCATATTTATCATTGTGTTTTCCGTGTGTGTGCAATCTTCTCCATCTGATTTGGTGGTAAAACTTGTTTGTGCAATCTCTCGTGGTGACTTCTGCAATCTCTTTTTTTTTTTTTTTTTCGCTTAAATGACTTTACTTTCCAATGTGGTGATTTCTTTTCTTCTCTTTTTCTTTTTCTATTGTGTTTTTTTTTTCTTTTTTTTTGGAAACGATTGGGCTCTGCAGTGAGATGATCCAGCACAGGCCTTACACACAGAAAGTCGATGTTTATAGCTTTGGAATAGTTCTTTGGGAGCTTATAACTGGGATGCTCCCGTTTCAAAACATGACGGCGGTGCAGGCAGCATTTGCAGTTGTGAACAAAGGTGTCCGTCCTATTGTCCCCAATGACTGCTTACCTGTACTTGGTGAGATAATGACCCGATGCTGGGATGCCAATCCGGACGTTAGACCACCCTTCACTGAGGTCGTGAGAATGCTAGAGAATGCAGAGACAGAGATCATGACGACCGTGCGCAAGGCTCGTTTTAGGTGTTGCATGACCCAACCAATGACAGCAGACTGATCGTCCATCTTCCCTCCCCCGAGGAAGAATGAAGAAAAACACAAGTTGCTGACTGCATGATAAATGAGCAGAGTGAAGTTCCTGTTAGTGTGTTTGTCAACATATAAAAGCCGACCTTTGAATTGGATTGAGGGCGCGTAATATTGTTATTTGTTCAGTGCTGTTAAGCATTGGAAATGACGGTGGAATCGCTGAAAGAACTAGAAAGAAACTGTTTGACATGATTGGATGAATGTAAAACCGCTGAACCCAGATCAATATATACAAGATTTTTTAGGTAATGAGAATGCTAATTTTAAGAAACAAATAAAAAAGCCCTGCTACTATAGTATTACCATCTAAGAGAGTATCTAGTACAACACTTATTGTTAATAGTATATTTGACAGGCTACAATGTCTATGTGCTATATTAATGCGCTTTTCATGTGATGCTCTATTCTACTGCTGCATGCAAAGTAAAAGGTTTAAAATTCTGGTGTCAATACTTCCAAGCTTGCCCCAATTTGGGCCGTCCATAAACTTAATTTGTAAGATTTATATTTAAAAATGTCACACATGTTTATTTATAATACAACTTGACATATAATATGAATAATATTATGGTATAAACATAACTTGTGTAAATTTTTTTGCTTAATTATTTGAACCTTATGCTGGGTTTTGGGCCTAGTTTGATGGGAGGGCGAGAAAACGAAAAAAGGATGGGGTGTGTGCATATAATCTATAGTGATGAAAACAAAAAGAAATTGAAGGACTTTGCTCTTACTGTTTTATTTTCGATTTCGTCCTTCAATCTTCTAAACTTTAGTGGGGTGAAAATTGGGGTTTTATTAATGTACTTTACTGATTTTACTCCATCTTTTACTCTTTATTATCAAATAACAATGAAGTTTTGTTTGTTACGAGAGAAAGAGTAGCAAGGAAGGAAAGACATAATCTTAGGTGAAGAAAGTAAATAGGAATGGACGAGCCTAAGAAACATCTCCAAAGCAAAAATGCCTAGGGACACAAATCCAAGAATAGACACAAAAACATGGGGATTTGAATAGGCAAAATATTTTCTCAAACCTTATCTCAAAAATTTAGAACAATAACAAGCACATTAATTACAACATAACCATAAATTCATTGAAACGTAAAATGTCTTTTAAGTTAAATGGTGGTAAAGTCATCAAAGTCAAACTCGAAGAATTTCTAGGTCAAGGAAGGGTCGTGCGGCAGTTGGTTGGGGTAGAACTTGTCGAGGATTTTCAACACTTAATCTATTTTCTTCTCAAATGCATCATACTAAGCAACCATAAATCTTAAAATCCATATATTAATCATCTATTTCCTATACCTCTTTTGGCTTTTTACTTCTACCAAACAAGGCCTAAGTTCTAAAATTCATCCATAATCCTCTTACTCCTATCCTTCCTTTCACGAAATCTTGTATTGTTCGTGAATTTGAAGGGCATAGATTTGAACACGATTGAAAAAAAAATCCAAATAAAATTAGTAAAGCAACAAATTATATTTCACGCAAGAAATGCACATATATACACACACACATATATCTTCTTTTCTTTTCTTTTCTTTTTTTTTTTTGTCAGATTTCACACCGCTAGCAGTTAAATAAAATTTCCAATAGGAGAGAAAAAACAATACTAACCCACATGAGCAACACCCATAGAAATTCTCCATCGTAGACGTCATCCATGAGGCCTGTTGTGGATCAAATTTTCTCTAGTAGTAAATTAGTAATGTTCGGTCTTTTTTGCATGGGTAAGGCGTCCCCGTTCCTTTTAAGGGTTTATATACATCTAGTATAGGGTTCTATTAAATGGTTACCGTTATATCCCTTTGGTTGTCAAATTGTTAAAATAAAATAAAAAAAATCAAGAATACGCTGAAAATTAGCAATTAAGAATTATTTTATCATTTACCTTTTAAATTCTTAAAAAATAACTATTTAGAGATTAAATTTCAAAACTTGAAAAAACAAAAAATATATATATAAATATAAAAAAAGACTCTTTCTTACCCCCGCAATTCATCAATCTTCTTGGCCAAACCTACCTCCTCCCAAGATCAATGTACTTCGATGTCCAATCTTGGTTCCTACTTCATTGAATTTTTTGTTTTGTTTTTAAGTTTAAATTTATTTAATCTTTTTAAGAGTTTAACAAGGTTTTTGTTTTAAACCTATTTCTTTTTCTTTAAAAAAATTAGAGGAATTATACCAAATAGCAAATGTTATCAATTAGTGAATAAATGATGTCGCATAATTTTAAAAAGTTAAAAAAAAGCAGGTTGATTATTCAACTACTGCAAAAACCCAAAAGTACCCCTCAAAACACATCAGATCTTTTCCCGGTTTTTTCTTTCTCTATTTCCCATGCCTCTCTGTCTTCTCCCTATCTCTCTCCTCCAATCTGACTTCCTCATCAAATCTGGTATCTTTTTTCCTTTCTCTCTCTTCACCTAGTTTCTCTCTCCCTCATTCTCTCTACTATGATTTCCCCTCCCTCTCTTCTCCATAATCGACAAAGCTCTAGTGTATCTCGTCCGATCACCGCTGTAGCCATGCTCGTGCTCGGCATATCTCTGTTAGACATTATGCCCTAAGGAGTAAAATGTTGTGATATGTTCTTAGAGATATTTTATCAATAAAGAGTTTATTTGTCCTCTTTACATTCATATATATTGAATGTATGATAAGCAAACAAAAGTCTGAGATTATAGTTTAAACCTTTAAGAATCATGCATATGACGGACAGATTATGTGAAAGACATGATTCTAAAGGTGATGATCTAAATTATAAGATCCGCAATCGAGGGAATAAAGTTGAGCGCTATATTTATGCTAAGATTGTTATGTTATCTACATCCCTAACGGGAGATGGCTTGTCTTGGTCATTGAAGTTAGACTCCACGAGTAGAAACATTAGTACATTATCATAGGTGATGATGTATTAGATTGGGATATAAAGTTGAATTAATTTAGATTAATAATTCCATCTATGCAAGTTAATTCACTTTAGACAATCATATATGTTGTATCTTAATCTTGAAATGACTAATGGGCCCGTTATCTTGACTTATGTCTTTTGATGTATTAAGGGGTGACACCCTGACTTTATAATGTACACATATCGATACGTTGGAGACATGACACTTGATAGCGTAGACCTATTATTCATAGATATGGAATCCATAGCTCTTTTTGTAGAGTTAATGATATTCTTTTATATGTATTATCGTGTAATTGGAAGACTAGAGCACTCAACCATTTGGATAGATAGGTTTAACCGAATGGTATATTATCTTTGGATGGTAAGTTTTCTAATAGTGGGATAATAGAATGTCAGATAAAAATAATCGAGAAAATAAGATAGAATTTATCCTTAAGTCGATTATGAATATCCTATGGAGATGCGATACATTATGATATGTTATGGACACTTAGTTTATTTGGAGCTTCATAATTATACATAGTTTAAGATTGCAGCTCTAAGCTTTCAATGAAATAGCATTAAAATTGATAATTATAAAATATGTATCTGGGATATTGTATTTTATAATTATCAAAGCTTGAACTATATAAGTCCATCAAATCTCTCTTTGCTAGCTTATAATAAATCATGTAACAATATGACGTGCTTTTCCAACAAATTGGTGACTTATGTTAAATTATTAGATCGGCTGAAATTCAATAGGATCAGATAATTCATGTCTATTTATCGGTTGAATTAATTTCGTGAATTAAATAAAGGTAAACATGTTAAATTATGGGGAATATTTTAATTTCTATGAGATTATCCAGATATGACTATTTTGATCATATAGCTTCTCTATTAGGTTGTTTGAATTAAAATTGAGGCTCTATCTAAAGAATCTTAGGTAGAAAATAAAAGATTCTAAGGGATCAGATTATCGCAAGTTTGGCCTGCCGATGGGGTAAGTTTGGCATGACGATGGATAAGGTTGGTCTACCGATCTAACAATTATCTGATTATGCATTTTAGAGGCGATTTTCATCAAAAGTTAATCCATACTCAAATTTTGAGGCTTTATCTAATAAGGCTTGACCCTAGGTCCGACCTCTATAAATAGTAGGTGAGTTTTCTCAGTTATTTAGATCAATTGAGAAGTTTAGAGTGAGTACACTAGCTTGAGAAACTCTGAAACTCCCTTAGAGCTATTGTTCACAATCAAGAACCTAAGCTCTAGGTCTTGTCAATTGGTTAGAAGGATAGTCACCAGAGGAACAACTGTATGACGTGTGCCACTCACACTCTAATCGTAGATAGAGAATAGCAAGGACTAATTGGTTGAAGCTTTTCTAGACCGTCTTTCTCATCACAGATTGCTGGTGCTCTTTGGTATACAAAGGTTAGTATGATCTGTGATTAATTTATATATATAGCATGCCAAACTCGTGTTTTAAAAAAATACTCTAATTTAAAAATTTTAAAATTCTGTTGTGTACTCATTTTTTAATAACTAGTATCAAAGTCATGGTTTTTATATAAATTTGCAAGTTTTTGATTATTCTATATATATAGATTATGTGATCTTATTCTATCCTATACTTAAATTTAATTTTTAAGGAGTTGGCACTCTAGGGTTTATATATATATATATATATATATATATATATTAAATGCTGTCATGACATTACATGATAATATTTATAAATTAATTATGATTATTAAATTATTAATTAATTAATTAATTGATGTCAGTTATGGTTTCTTAAAGGTTAGAATATATACCTAAGTTTTTTCATGTAATTAGATGGCAGTCTATCATCGCCATCTAGGAATTATTATTTTAATTTTAAATTTGTGAAAAATTTTGTAATTAAATAATCATTCGAAGAGAAGACGGATCTAGAAGATGGATGATAGGAGTTCATTGGCTTTTCTTGAGTTTTTAAAATTTTATGTTTTTGAATTGTTGACAATAAAATTGAAAAATTGCCTAAAAACTGTTATCTAGAAAAACATGAATTCAGCTCGATCAGCAGGTCGAAGGCCGAACCTAAGGGTTTGACAAGCCGATACTTGCAAATTGATAGGCCAAACTTCCATTTTGGTAGGCCATCTATGTAACGACTGAGAAAAATCCAAAAAATTAATAAACGTGATTAATTAAGGATTTTTTCAAAATTACTTGGTTAAGTACTTAAAATGTTAGGATAGTATATTAAAATAGTTATTTTTAATGTGCTAAACTAAAAGATTATGATTTATTTATTTCATGTATGAGCCATAGTGGTGGCAATTAAAAGAATCTCAATTTAAACGATTTAAATTGAGATTATGTGATCAAAGTGGAATTTCCTAACTTACCATGATTATGTGGAAATTCCTATATGATATAAGTTCAGCAAGAGTACAGTTATGTGTACATCAATTTTAAGTTTACAAATCAAGAATTTGATCAAACCGACCACGATACAGTATAGGCATCAAACACCAGCAATGGTGCCTATATATACTTGAAAATTTAGAAAAAAAAAAGAAAGAAAAAGAAAATCTCACAAAAAAGTTGGCTCTTTCTCTATCTACTTTCGCTCTCTAGATTTTCTCTCTCTCTCCTCAAATCTTAGTCAAGATTCCGATGTCTGTTTTTTACGCCTCCAGCACCAATGGAAAGCTCTCGTTGAGCTGAGTTCAACGAGGTGTTGTGCCACCCAAAACGCCGCCGAAGTAAGCCACACGCGCCGCCCGAAGTTGCGGTGAAACCCATTTTTTCTGATATGATTTCTCCGTCGTCCGACCATCGATTGACGCGATCTTGGTGTCCACGAACTCAGATTGACGAGAGGAACAAGAAGACACTAATCTCCTAGCTCAATTCTAGCTAGAGAGGCACGACGGAGTTGCCCCACCTCTGTCACCTTGCCACCACCCGATCTTACCATCGTCGACGTCATTGATTGACATTGCCCAGATCAAAAGAATCAGAGGTTGTCGGTGAGCAAAAGGCCTCACTCAATTGTGTTGTAGCACTGCCGCCAGTCGAAGAACGAAGGACGCCCGTCGTCGCCATCATGGGAGTCACCAAGATTGCACTTCTCGATCCTCTTCCCCAAAATTGGCTGAGGCAAAACACTCAGTGATGCACAGAGAAGCTTACCCAACCCTCAATTTCAGGCAATGACCATTGGAAAAGCCCAACAAAGTTGCCGTCATTAAGCCGCCATGGAGCTCACCGATCTCATAGCTTCGGCCACCATCGAGCCCAATTGACGTGGCCATCACCTTCAGACCGACTAGGGGAGGAAAAGCCCTCCATCAATTGCAAGAAAAATCTCACCGTCACTGGAGCTCGAATGGCTCCAATCCCGCCACCGCAAGGAACACCGATCTTGATGTTCCCGGCTGCCTTGCCCCAAATTGGATGAGGGGAAATGTTTGGGCCTGTAGGATGAAGCTTTCCGAGCCTTCAATTACATGCGATCGTTGCGGATTGACAGAGAACAGCCTCCATCATCATGCACCGCCATGGTGGATTTGAAGCCACCATTCCAAGCCATGTTGAGCCAAGCCACTAAGGGGGAAACACTCAGAGGATGTTGGGGAACAAAACCCCCAAGTCAATTGCACGAAATCTTTGTCGGAGATAGGAGATCGGAGTCTCCATTTTTGTCGCCAACTCTGAGCTTTGATCTGCATGGTTAGAGGCTGAATTGGGCAAAATTGACACCGCCATTGGACTCAGAAGAGTCAATTTAGGGGGGATAGGCCCGAGCCTAGCTGCCAATGGAGTCCAGTCGACGTCGGTCAACGTCGGTCAACGGCTACTTTGAGATTTTATGATTCGGACCTTCGATCGAAGATCCATGACTGCCTCCTGACTCGTTTCGATGCTCTGAATGTGATGGTGATCTTCGTTCAAGCTAATTCCACTCTGGTAAAAATTGTCTGGTGTCGACTACTCGTAGATCGAGGTGATTCAAACTACAGTAACGGAGTTCAGAATGATGTTTTCAACAATATATGATCTCTAGGAAGCATTCCTAGCTATTCATGGTCGCTCAAGGAGCACTACAGAGGATGCTTCGTAAACTGTAGATATAGCGAGGTACAACTAGATCTGCTTGCTCGGAGTCCAAGTAAGTAGAAATCTTGCCTATAGTATGAATAGTTTTAAAATAAGATATTTTAAATGTGTTCATAAAAATTTATGAAAATGCATGATCAGTGATCGTTACATTATTTTATGTTAGAATGGGTGTTATGTTATGTTATGTCATGATATGATATGCTACGATGATGTTATGATTAATGTGTAATGAATGCAATAAGTTGCATTTGTTATGCAATAGGTTTTACAATACAAGCTATGAATTGCACGTGTGTTTGCATATGATGTGATTGCATTTAAAATGCTCACTAAGGTTAATAAGAAGGTAACGTAAAGATAAAAAGAAAGTGCCGCGCCAACCTCATTGTTGTGAGGTAATGAAAGTAAAGTTAAAGTTAGACCTCCTAGATGTGAGGTACATGACCTCGATGTTCGATGGTCTCAAGTCTTCCACAAGGGAAGCATCACGTTTATGATCTCATGATTAATGATGTTGGTATGAGCACTAAAGTAAGATAAGGAAAGATAAAGAACAAGGATAGAAAGTTAAAATAAGATAAGGAAATTTAAGGTAAGATAAGGAAAGTTGAGGTAAGATAAGAAAAGTTATGGAACAAAGATAAGAGTTAAGGTAAGGAATGAATGATTATAGGATATTTATAATTAAGCATAAAACAAGTTGACAAGACAGCATAAAATGTTCATGCATATTTTTATTAAAATGATTTTTAATTATGTTTTGCGAGACTAATTTCCTACTTACTAAGCGAAAGCTCATTTAAGTATGTTCATGCTATAGGTAAGAAAACCTGTCAGCGACATTTGTTGGGCAGTAGTAAGCGACGGACGAATGGTGGAGATGGGTATAGATACCACTATGGTGCGTTTCCATTGCCTAAAGAAAAAGTTATTTTTCCATTATTTGATATAGTACTTTCAAACTTCAAGAAAGTTGAAGATAAGAAATATTTTCAAAGTTTAAGTTATATTTTACGAAACGTTTTATCCGATTATTAAGTTTTGAAAAAATGATTTAAAAAAGGGTCTCAACTTGAAATGTGACAATAGTCATCACAGTTTTTAAGTATGTTTTAAGGAATGTTTTAAAGGAAGTAATTCTTAAAAAATTATCTTTATGTTCATAAGAAAAGTTTTAAGGATATTTTATTATTGTATGTTTCAAGAGATTAATGTTATGAGGTATGCAAGGGTTAAGTTTTTACGAATTATGATTTCATTAAATCATAATAACTATTATGTGATTTTTTTCATTTTTGAGAAATTAATGTTAATATGTTAGTTTACGAAATTATGTTTTGAGAAATGATTGATATTTCTTTCAAGATTATATGTTACGAATTCTTTATTATCAATAATTTATTTGAAATAATTATGTTTAAAGTACTTTTGCATTTTATTAATGCATAATGTTTTACAGTTTAAGTTATAAGTTTTATGATACATTTATTATGCAGTAAGTTTTACAGTACAAGTTATAACTTGCAATGTGTTTGCAAATATTATACAAGTTATTTTTAAAATATGTTTTCACTTGTTGTGCATAAAGTTATAAAGATTAAGTAATGGTTTTTAATGTATTTGAAAGGAAAATTTTATTATGTAATTTTTAGTACTTTATGTTAAAGTATATTGAAATTATGATTATATTCAAGTTAAATGACGGCCACGTAGGCGGTCGTCACAATCTATAAGGCAGGATTCTGTCAAATCTAGTGGTAGAGTTCGGCAGGCTGATGGGATATGACCGGCAGGCCGATGACACAAATCAGTAGGCCGGTAGAAAGCTATAGGTTTTTAGAAAAGTTGCGTTTTTCAGTGCAGTTTTGTTTTATTTTTTAGGAACATGAAATTTTATGATGATTGAAAAATAAAGCATTTGATCTATGAGGGATTAAAGATTTGAAGATAGATGCCACATGAAGATGAATACAACTTGAAGACACAAGGATGTAGAATCAACAATATGTTTCGATTAATCTTTTGTAATCTTTATTTTCTTTTCTCTAGGATAGAACCGTAATATTACAGCTATTTATTATTATCTTGCTTGCAGCTTTGCATGTTTTTTTGCTTGTCTGTATTATAATATGATTTACTATGTATGCTGATAACATGCCATATAGAATAGGAGTGCCACTCATTAAAAGTTGTTTATGCATGTTAAAATAAAACCTTGACTTTCAAAATATTGAGTGGGAGGAGGTTTTTAGAGAGAAGACCTATGGCCTCTATCATTGGTCCATAGGTAGCATATGGTGGTTTCAACCCCTAGGAAGGGATTTCATTATGTACTGAGTTTGATCTCTGAAAAGATAATTTATTTTAGCATGATTTATCGTTATACACCCCTAGGCGGTGATTATAATCATGGATAAAATAGTTGAAACGATGGTCATATACTTAAGTTAATTTTATTATTAACCTCCTCTAGGAGCTCTATTAATAAAATTAATAGCCAAAGAAAATGATTATTAATATATGCTGTATCGGACTGGATGGCATTTATTAATCAAAGGGGATTCGTGTTCCTAATTGAATTTGGCAAATCTTCCCTAGGTGACTTGTTGAATCATGAGTTATGAATTATCATTGTAAGGATGTGATTTTTTCAAGGTTTTAACACATAAACACAATTGTACATTTACTTCATTGTGTTATCTTACTAAACTATTATAGAATGTTTGCTTATATTTGGTATATGAATCTTGAATTGTAGATTACAACATCCAAAAATGCTTTATTGTCGATGCTCGATAAAACCAATTAATTTGTAAGAATTACAATTATTGGAAAAAGAACTTCAATATTGTCCTATCCTTTAAGAAACTAAAATTTGTGCTAACAACACTATGTCCTCCCGAACCTACCGGAGAATCTACCAATGAGCAAATCCAAGCGTATGATTATTAGAAAGATGCTAATGATCAAGTCCGCTGTTATATTATGGCTAGCATGAATAATATGCTATAGGCTCAACAAGAAGATTATGAGACTATGAAGCAGATCATGGATAATCTTGAAAACATGTTTGAAGTCCAAGCCATAACAAAACGAAAAGGGTCTCTTCAAAAACTTTTGAAGTACAAATAAAAACCAGGGACTCCTACGAAGGAGCATATAATGTCAGTAATGGATTGCCTTGTTGAGGCTCAAGCCATGGAGCTGATATCAATGCCAAGTCACAAATAACTATGTTTTTTGAGACGCTGTAAAAGGAGTTCATCCTATTTAGTGTTAAACATGTATGCCCTAAGGAGTAAAAATGTAATATGTTTTTAGAGACATTTTTATCAATAAAGAATTTATTCATTTATATATACCAAATCTTGTCCTCTTTATGTTCATATTTGTTGAATGTATGTTAAGCAAACAGTAGTCTGAGACTGTCGGTCTAAACCTTAAGAATTGGGCATATGATGGGCTGATTATGCAGAAGACATGATTCTTAAGGTGACGGTCTAAAACATATGATCCGCAATCGAGGGAATAAAGTTGGGTGCTTTATTCATGTAAAGATTGTTATATTGTGTATATCCCATTTAGGGAGATGGTTTGTCTTGACCATCAGAGTTGGGCTCCATGAATAGAAATATTAACACGTTGTCATAGGTGACGATGTGTTGGATCGGGACATAAAGTGAATTGATTTGGATTAATAATTCTGTCTTGGCAAATCGATTCACTTTAGACAATCATTTGTATTGGATCTTAATCCTGAGATGAATAGTGGGCCCGTTATCTCGACTTGTGTCTTTTGATGTACCAAAGGGTGACACCCACATCTTAATAGTGGTATGCATGCCGGTACATTGGAGGCATGACTCTTGATAGCGTAGACTTGTTATTCATAGATATGGAATCCATAGCTCCTCTTTAGGAGTAATGATATCCTCTTATATGCGTTGTCCTATAATTGAAAAATTGGAGCGCTCAGCCATTTGGATACATAGGTGTAACTGAATGGTATACTATCTTTGGATGGTAAGTTTTCTAATGGTAAGATAATGGAACGTAAGATAAAAATAATCAGGAATGTAAGACATAACTTGTCCTTAAGCCGATTATGGATTATCATATGGGGATACGATACACTATGATATGTTATGGAAACTTAGCTACACGGGCTTCGTAATTCTATAAAGTTCGAGAGTGCAGCTCCAAGCTTTTAGTGAAGTAGCGTTGGAGTTAATAATTGTGAAATGTATATCTAGGATATTGGATTTCATAATTATCATGAGCTTGAACTTTATAGGTCTATTTTGGTCCCCTTTGCTAGCTCACAAAATCCGGTAACAACACGGTGTGCTTTTCCAATAATTGGTGACTTATGTCGGATTTATCATATTGGTTTAAAATTTGGAAGAATCAAATAATTCATGTCTGTTTATTGGTTGAATTAATTTTGTAATAAAAATTAATTTAAGATAAACTTGTTTTATTATTGGGATCAGATAATTCTTGTCTGTTTATCAGTTGATTTAATTTTGGATAAATTAGATCAAGATAAACTTGTAGAATTATTGTGAATTGATTTATTTTTTTAGAGATTATCTTGATAAAGTTTGTTTTGATCAGATAACTTCTCTTTTGGGTTATTTGAATCAAAATTGAGACTTTATCCTAAAGAATCTCGGGTGGAAAATAAAAGATTCGTGGAGATAGTTATAGGGGAGTTCGGCCTACCGAATGACGTGTTCAGCCTGCCGATGGGGCCTGTTCGGCCTACCGTTCAGGCTGTTCGGCCTGCCGATCAGCGAGCGATAAGATTACGCATTTTCTCGTGGATCTTATCAGATATTGATCCGAACTTGATTCTGTTTCAAGTTTTTGAGACCTAATCTGATAAGGACTGACCCCAGGGACCAATAGCTATATAAAGGGAGTGAGTTTCATGATTTACTCTAATCAATTGAGAGATTAAGAGAGATACTCTTCTAGTGAGCATCTGAAAACTCCCTGAGAGCTTTTGTTCACAAATCACGAACATTAGCTTTGGATTCTCTCTATTGGTTGGAAGGAGAGTCACTAGTGGAAAAGCTGTACGTGTGAGCCCACACTAACTCCTGTTGTGGATAGAGAATAGCAAAGAAGACCAGTTGGTTGAGGTTCTTCTGAAATGTTATTTCTCTTCACAGATTGCAGAGGTTCTTCGGTATACAAAGGTTAGTAAGATCTGTCTAATTTATATATATAGCATGTTAAACTTGTGTTTTGAAAATTACTCTGATATATAAAAGTTTTTAAAATTCCGCTGCGCATTGTTCTACCAACAATTGGTATCAGAGCCATGGTTTTTACATAAATTTACAAGTTTGTAATCATGTTATATGCATAAATTTTGTGATCTTAATCTCTCCTATGCTTGGATTGAATTTTATAGAGCACTCTAGGTTTCTATAAATTATATATGTTGTCATGGATTATGTGGTAATTGTTCATTAATTAATTATGGTTGATTAAATCCTTGTTTAATTATTTATTAATTAATTAATACCAGTTATGGTTCCTTAGAGGTTAGAATGTGTATCTATTTTTTTATGTAATTAGATGGCGGACTATCATCTCCGTCTAGGAATTATTATTTATTTTAAATTTGTAAAAATTTTGTAATTTAATAATTATCTGGAGAAGACGGGTCTAGAAGAATGATGATGGCACCCACAGGTATTTCATGAGTCTCTAATTTTATGTCTTTGAATTGTTGAAAATAAAATTGATGAATTGCATTAAAATTGTATTTTTTGGAATAAGGGATTTCAGCTCGGTCGGCATGCCGGACATCACAGTTCGACAGGCCGATGGTCACGGATCGACAGGCTGGACGTGTGGCCCGACAGGCCGACAGTGGGGCAAAAATAGGCTGGCTCTGTCGACAGGCTGAACTTCTAGTTCGATAGGCCGAACCTTCATAGGTCGGCAGGCCGATCTATTAGATCGGCAGGCCGATGAAACATGACCGGTAGGCCGATCACCTAGATCGGCCTGCCAACCGAGAGCTGGAAAAAGTTTTCAGAAAAGGTGCAATTTTTCGGTGCAGTTTTAATTTTATTTTCGGGACGATTTTGAGAAACATTAAATTTGGATATGACTAGAAATATGAAGTATTTGATTCATACGAGATTGAAGATTTGAAGATGGATATTACATGAAGAAGGATACAGCTTGAGGATTCAAGGATGAAGAATTGATAAATGTCTCGATTATTCTCTTATAATCTTAGTTTTTCTATTCTATAGGATGGAACCATAATATTACAGTTATTATTATTTTTCTTGTAACTTTGTTTGATTGCTTTGCTTGTCTGCATTATAATATGATTTGCCATGTATATTGATAACATATCATATAGAATAGGGAGTGCCACTCATATTAAAATTATTCATGCATATTCTTAAAATAAAACCTTGATTTCAAAAGATCAAGTGAGAGAAGGTTTTCGAAGAGAGGACCTAAGGCCTCCATCGTTGGTCCATAGGCAGAACATGGTGGTCCCGACCCCTAGGAAGGGATTTCTATCATGTACCAGATTGGATCTCTGAAAGGATAAGGTATTTTAGTATGATTTATGGTTGCACACCCCTAGGTGGTGATTATAAATCATGGATAAAATATTGAAACGATGGTTATACACTCATGTTAATTTTATTATTAACCTCCCCTAGGAGCTCTGTTAATAAAATTAATGGCCAAAGAAACGATTATTAATATATGCTGGATCATACGGGTCATTGATGGCATATATTGATCAGGAGGGAATCCGTGTTCCTAATTGAATTTGGCATGACTCCCCTAGGAGCTTGTTGAATTCTGAGTTGGGAATTATCGTTGTAAGGTTGTAATATTTTCAAGGTTTTGACACATAAACACATTTGTATGATTTTACATGATTGTATTATCTTACTAAATTATAATATGTTTGCTTATGTTTAATATATGATTCTTTATTGTAGATTGAAAATGTCTAAAAATGCTTTATCATCGATACTTGACAAAAACCAATTAACCGGTGAGAATTATAATAATTAGAAATGGAACTTGGATATCGTCCTATCCTTTGAGAAACTAAAATATGTACTGACAACCCCTTGTCCTCCCGAGCCTACGAGAGACTCATCTAATGAGAAATTCCAAGCGTATGATAGCTGGAAAGATGCTAATGATCAGGCCCGCTGCTATGTTATGGCTAGCATGAACAACGTGCTGCAGGCTCAACATCAGGTATATGAGACTGCAAAGCAGATCTTGGATAATCTTGAGGATATGTTTGGAGGTGAGGCCATAACAAAGCGGCAAGGGGCACTTTGGAAACTCTTAAACTGTAGACAGAGACCGGAGACATCTGTAAAGGAGCACATGATCTTGATCATGGGTTACCTCGTAGAGGCTCAAACCAATGGAGCCAACATCGATGCTGAAACTCAGATGACTATGGTATTTGAGACTCTGTCTAAGGAATTTATTCCGTTTAGAGCTACATTTAATTTAAGCAATAGACGGGATATGACCTTAACAGAACTAATGAAACAGTTACAGGAGTTCGAACTGCTGATCAGGGAGTCTACTACTCGTGGTGAGGCCAACATGGTAGCTGCTTCTGGTTCCAATCCTAACTCAAGGAATGGAAAGAAGCAACGGGTCAAGAACGGGAAGTCTTCTATTCTTGCTGCTACCAAGAGCAAGAAGAAGAAGAAGAAGAAGAAGAACCCAAAGAAGCTTAAATGCTTCTTCTGTGAAAAGGTCGGGCATATCAAGAAGCATTGCAAGGACTTCCTTTCCAAAGGAGGTAGGTGTGATCTTTTATATTTAGAAACTTGTTTGGTTGAGGATCAAGTGAAATCTGGGTCATAGATTCCGACGCAACTAATCATGTTTGTGTTTCTCTGCAGGGGTTCAAAGAAACGAGAAGTCTGCTTCATGAGGACTTCACGCTTCGGATGGGCGATGGATCCTTGGTCTCAGCAGAAGCAGTGGGAGACGTCCATCTTTACTTTGATAATTATAGGAATTTATTTTTGCAAGATTATTTTTATGTTCCTAAATTTAAAAGGAATTTAATTTTTGTATCTTGTTTATTTAAAGAATCCTACGTGGTATCTTTTAATGAAAAAGTGGTGATTCGTAAAAATTAATCTTTTATCTGTTCTGGATGGATGCAAAATAATCTATATTTTATCAAACCTAAGATGGACTTATTACTTAATGCTGAGATAAATGATAATGACTCAAAAAGACTTAAAACTTCACACTCTAATAAGACTTATCTTTGGCATTTACGCCTTGGTCATATTAACCTGAATAGGATTCAAAGGTTGGTAAGGGATGGACCTTTAAGTCACTTAAAGGTGGAATCTATACCTCAATGTGAATCTTGTTTGGAGGGTAAAATGACCAAAAGACCATTTGGGTCTAAGGGCAATAGGGCCGAAGGGGTTCTAGAACTTGTGCATAGTGATGTTTGCAGACCTATGAACATCCGGGCACGAGGAGGGTATGAGTACTTCGTCACTTTTATTGACGATTACTCAAGATATGGGTATGTGTACCTAATGCACCACAAAAGCAAAACTTTTGACAAGTTCAGGGAGTTTCGGGCTGAAGTGGAAAAGCAATTGGGTAGACCCATAAAGGCACTTCAATCAGATCAAGGTGGGGAATACCTTTCTGATGAGTTCTTGGAACACTTGTTAGAGAATGGGATTTTATCCCATTTGACTGCGTCGGGCACTCCGCAGCAGAATGGCGTAGCGGAGAGAAGGAATAGGACTTTGTTGGACATGATTAGGTCCATGATGAGTTATTCATCATTGCCTTTATCCTTTTGGGGATATGCACTATAAACCGCATGTTATCTTTTGAACAATATGACTTCAAAATCAGTGCCTAAAACTCCTCACGAGTTGTGGACAAGTACGAAGACATCCTTAAAGAATATTCGTATATGGGGATGTCCTGTTTAAGGATCCGAATAAGTTGGAAGCACGTTTGGAAGTTTGCGTGTTTATAGGATATCCAAAAGGGACTAAAGGGGGTTATTTTTATAACCCAAAGGAAAATAAAGTCGTGGTTTCAACTAATGCGACTTTCCTTGAGGAGAGTTACATGGATGACTTTAAACCTCGAAGCAAAGTGGTGCTTGAGGAGTTAAGGAGTGATCCATTCACTCCAGATGTTCCGATCGAAACCATTCCGATTGGTGTAGAAAAACCAAACAAACCTGAACAACAACCCCAGGGGCTTCGGCGTAGTGGGAGGATCGGGCGTCAACCTGAGAGGTATATGTTCAATGGGAAAGTCGTCTTGGCTGAACCAAATGAACATGACAGGGATCCTTGTACTTACGTAGAAGCTATGGAGGATGTTGATTCAAGACTCTGGATAGAGGCCATGAACAAAGAGATGAAGTCTATGGAGACTAATCGGGTCTGGGAGCTTGTGGATCTTCTCGAAGGGGTAAAACCCATAAGGTGTAAATGGATCTATAAGAGGAAAAGAGGAGTGGATGGAAAGGTCAAAACCTTTAAGGCTAGACTGGTAGCTAAGGGTTATACGCAAAGGGAAGGAATCGATTATGAGGAAACCTTTTCGCCTGTAGCCATGCTTAAGTCCATCCGGATTCTATTATCCATAGCAGCCGCTCTCGACTGCGAGATTTGGCAAATGGATGTCAAGATGACTTTTCTGAATGGCTATCTCGATGAGTCCATTAATATAGAACAATCAAACGGGTTCAAGGTCGCGGGTCAAGAGGGTAAGGTTTGTAAGCTGCTAAAGTCAATTTATGGACTTAAGCAGGCTTCTCGTTCTTGGAACATAAGATTTGATCAAGTGATCAAGACTTATGGGTTCTCACAAAATGTGGATGAACCATGTATTTACAAACACATTAAGGATGGGAAGGTGGTTTTTCTACTACTCTATGTAGATGACATTTTGCTAATTGGAAATGACGTTAGGGCATTGTCATCGGTCAAATTATGGTTGACCAAGCAGTTTGACATGAAGGACTTAGGTGAGGCTAATTTTGTTCTCGGTATCCAGATCTTTCAAGATAGGAAGAATAAAATGATAGCTTTGTCTCAGGCCGGCTACATAGATAAACTTCTCAGGAGGTTTGCAATGCAGGATTCCAAGAAAGGTGGGCAACCATCTAGGTCTGGAATTACTCTTTCTCAAAAAGACTCTCCAAAGTCTTATGAAGAAAGAGAATACATCAAGAAGGTGCCTTATGCTTCGGCAGTGGGTAGTCTCATAAATGCCATGCCTTGTACACGACTGGATATTAGCTATGCAGTCGGGATTGTAAGTCGATTTCAGACGGATCCAGGACCGAACCATTGGGTAGCGGCAAAGCATATTTTCAAGTATCTGAGAAGGACTCGAGGGTATATGCTTGTGTATTCGGGTGAAGACTTGACTCTTCTAGGATACATTGACTCAGATTTTGAATCCTGTCTAGATTCTAGGAAATCGACTTCAGGGTTTGTGTTTACTCTGGGCGAAGGTGCCATCAGTTGGAGAAGTACGAAGCAAGATTGCACTTCGGATTCAACGATGGAGGCCGAGTATGTGGCGGCTAGTGATGCTTCGAAAGAAGCAGTGTGGCTCCGCAAGTTCTTTGAGGATCTTGAGGTAGTTCCTGGTATGGATAAAGCAGTGTCACTGTACTGTGATAACAGTGCAGCAGTAGCTAATGCTAAGGAACCAAGATTTCACAAGAAGAGTAAGCATATTGATTGAAAGTATCATGTGATAAAGGACTTCATTAAGGACGGGCATGTCACGGTGTGCAAGATCGCGTCAGAGGACAATTTAGCTGATCCATTTACGAAGACACTAACTGGGAGAGTCTTCGAGAGGCATGTGGAAGCTATGGGGATACAAAATTTGTTGTATTTACTCACTTAGTGCAAGTGGGAGATTGTTAGACATGTATGCCCTAAGGAGTAAAAATGTAATATGCTTTTGGAGACATTTTTATCAATAAAGAATTTATTCATTTATATATACCAAATCTTGTCCTCTTTATGTTCATATTTGCTAAATGTATGTTAAGCAAACAGTAGTCTGAGACTGTCGGTCTAAACCTTAAGAATTTGGCATATGATGGGCTGATTATGCGGAAGACATAATTCTTAAGGTAACGGTCTACAACATATGATCCGCGATCGAGGGAATAAAGTTAGACGCTTTATTCATGTAAAGATTGTTATGTTGTCTATATCCCATTTAGGGAGATGGTTTGTCTTGACCATCGGAGTTGGACTCCGTGAATAGAAACATTAGCACATTGTCATAGGTGATGATGTGTTGGATCGGGACATAAAGTGAATTGATTTGGATTAATAATTCTGTCTTGGCAAATCGATTCACTTTAGACAATCATTTGTATTGGATCTTAATCTTGAGATGAATAGTGGGCCCATTATCTTGACTTGTGTCCTTTGATGTACCAAATGGTGACACCCACATCTCAATAGTGGTATGCATGCTGGTACATTGGAGGCATGACTCTTGATAGCGTAGACTTGTTATTCATAGATATAAAATCCATAGCTCCTCTTTAGGAGTAATGATATCCTCTTATATACGTTGTCCTGTAATTGGAAAGCTGGAGTGCTCAACCATTTGGATACGTAGGTGTAACCGAATGGTATACTATCTTTGGATGGTAAGTTTTCTAATGGTGAGATAATAGAATGTAAGATAAAAATAATCAGGAAGGTAAGACAGAACTTGTCCTTAAGCCGATTATAGATTATCATATAGGGATACAAAACACTATGATATGTTATGGAAACTTAGCTACACGGGCTTCGTAATTCTATAAAGTTCGAGAGTGCAGCTCCAAGCTTTTAGTGAAGTAACTTTGGAGTTGATAATTGTGAAATGTATATCTGGGATATTGGATTTTATAATTATCATCAGCTTGAACTTTATAAGTCCATTTTGGTCCCCTTTGCTAGCTCACAAAATCCTGTAACAACACGGCGTGCTTTTTCAATAATTGGTGACTTATGTCGGATTTATCAAATTGATTCAAAATTTGGAAGAATCAAATAATTCATGTCTGTTTATTCGTTGAATTAATTTTGTAATTAAAATTAATTTAAGATAAACTTGTTGAATTATTAGGATCAGATAATTCTTGTCTGTTTATCGGTTAATTTAATTTTGGATAAATTAGATCAAGATAAACTTGTAGAATTATTGTGAATTGATTTATTTTCTTAGAGATTATCTTGATAAAGTTTGTTTTGATCAGATAACTTCTCTATTGGGTTATTTGAATCAAAACTGAGACTTTATCCTAAAGAATCTCGGGTGGAAAATAAAAGATTCGTGGAGATATTTATGCAGGAGTTCAGCCTACCAAATGACGTGTTCGGCCTGCCGATCAACGAGCGACAAGATTACGCGTTTTCACGCAGATCTTATCAGATATTGATCCAAACTTGATTCTGTTTCGAGTTTTTGAGACCTAATCTGATAAGGACTGGCCCTAGGGTCCAATAGCTATATAAAGGGGGTGAGTCTCATGATTTACTCAGATCAATTGAGAGATTAAGAGAGATACTCTTCTGGTGAGCATCTGAAAACTCCCTGAGAGCTTTTGTTTACAAATCATGAACATTAGCTTTGGATTCTCTCTATTGGTTGGAAGGAGAGTCACCAATGGAAAAGCTGTACGTGTGAGCCCACACTCACTCCGGTTGTGGAAAGAGAATAGCAAAGAAGACTAGTTGGTTGAGGTTTTTCTGAAACGTTATTTCTCTTCACAGATTGTAGAGGTTCTTCGGTATACAAAGGTTAGTAAGATCTGTCTAATTTATACATATAGCATGTTAAACTTGTGTTTTAGAAATTACTTTGATATATAAAAGTTTTTAAAATTCCGCTGCTTATTGTTTTTCCAACATTAGAGCTTCATACAATCTGAGCAATAGACAAGATATGACCTTAACAGAGTTGATGAAACAGTTACAAGAGTTTGAAAATCTGATCAGGGAAACTCTTGTAGGTGGTGAGGCTAACTTCGTGGCTACATCCAGTTCCAATCCTAAACCTAGGAATGGAAAGAAGTAGAAGGCTAAGAACATAAAATCTTCTATTCCTACAAATGGCAAGAATAAGAAGAAGAAAAAGAAGAACCCAAAGAAGCTAAAGTGTTTCTACTATGGGAAGGTCGGGCACATAAAGAAGAATTGCAAGGACTTCCTTTCTCGAGGAGATAGGTGTGATCTTCTAGTTGATGAACTTGTTTAGTTGAGAAATCGAGTAACACATGGGTCATAGATTCCAGAGCAACTAATTATGTTTGTATTTCTCTATAGGGGTTCAAAGAAATGAGAAGTCTACTGCATGAAGATTTCACGCTTCGAATGGGCGATGGATCCTTTGGTGTTGGCTAAAGCAGTAGAAGATTCCATGTTTATTTTGATAATTATAGGATTTTGGTTTTTCGAGATTGTTTTTATATTCCTAAACTTAAAAGGAATTTAAAATCTGTAGCTTGTTTATTTAAAGGTTCTTATTTAGTTTCTTTTAATAATAAAGTGGTGATTCATAAAAGCAAATCTTTTATCTATGATGGATGGATGCAAAACATTCTAGATTTTATCAAACCTAAGATGGACACACTGCTTAACACTGAGGTTAATGATAATAGCTCTAAAAGACTTAAGACTTCTCATTCTAATAACACCTATCTTTGGCATTTAGGATTAGGTCATATTAGCCTGAATAGGATTCAAAGGTTGTAAAGGGGTGGACCTTTAAGTAACTTAAAGGTGGAATCTATACCACAATGTGAATCTTGTTTGGAGGGCAAAATGACCAAAAGACCATTTGGGTCTAGGGGCAATAAGGCCGAAGAGGTTCTAGAACTTGTGCATAGTGATGTTTGTGGTCCCATGAACATCTAAGAATAAGGAGGGTATAAGTACTTTGTCACTTTTATTGATGATTACTTAAGGTATGGGTATGTCTACCTAATGCATCATAAAAGCGAAACTTTTGACAAGTTTAGGGAGTTTTAGGTTGGAGTAGAAAAGCAATTAGATAAACCTATAAAGGCACTTTGATCCGATCGAGGTGGTGAATACCTCTCCGATGAGTTCTTGGAACACTTATTAGAAAATAAGATTTTGTCCCATTTGACTGCGTTGGGCACTCCGCAGTAGAACGACATAGTTAAGAGAAGGAATATGACTTTGTTGGACATGGTTAGGTCCATGATGAGTTATTCGACATTATCGTTATCCTTTTGGGCATATGCGCTACAAACCGCATGATATCTTTTAAAAATATGCCTTCAAAATTGGTTCCTAAAACTCCTCATGAGTTATGGATGGAGAAAAAGACATCCTTAAACCATATTTGCATATGGGGATGTCTGGCTCATGTCCTATACAAGAAAGCAAACAAATTGGAAGCACGTTCAGAAGTTTGTGTGTTTGTAGGATATCTAAAAGGGACTAACTTCATAACCCAAAGGAAAATAAAGTCGTGGTTTTAACGAATGTAACATTTCTTGAGGAAAGCTACATGAACGACTTTAAGCCTTAAAGTAAAGTGGTACTCGAGGAGTTGGCAAGTGATTCAATCACTCGAGGGTTTCGATAGAAACCAATCTAATCAATGTAGAAAGACCAACTAAACAACAACGTAAGAGGCTTTAGCGCAGTGGGAGGATCAGGCATGAACCTGAGAGGTATTTGATCCTACTTCGCTGAATCGATTGAATGTGATAGGAATCCTTGCATTATGAAGAGGCTATGGAGGATATTGATTCAAAACTCTAGATGGAAGCCACGAACACTGAGTTGAAGTCTATGGCGACTAATTATGTCTGAAAACTTGTAGATCTTCTAAAAGGGGTAAAGCCCATAGAGTGTAAGTAGATCTACAAGAGAAAGAGAGGACCAAATGGGAAAGTCAAAACCTATAAGTCTAGACTGGTAGCAAAAGGATACACGCAAAAGGAATGAATCAATTACGATGAAACCTTTTCACCTGTAGCCATAATTAAATCCATATGCATTCTCTTATCCATAGCAGTCGACCACGAGATTTGGCAGATGGATGTCAAGGCGGCATTTCTAAATGGCTATCTTGATGTGTCCATATATATGGTACAGCCAGATGGGTTTAAGGCTAAGGGTCAATACGGTAAGGTTTGCAAGCTGCTAAAGTCAATTTATGGACTCAAGCAAGCTTCTCATTCTTGGAACATAAGAATTGATCAGGTGATCATGACTTATAGGTTTGAATAAAATGTGGACAAACTATATGTTTACAAACACATTAAGGATGTGAATGTGGTTTTCCTACTGCTCTATATAGATGACATTCTACTAATTGACAATGACATTGGGGAATTAATCAATTAAATGATAGTTGACTAAACAATTTGACATGAAAGACTTAGGTGAAGCTAATTATGTTCTCAGTATCCAGATATTTTGGAAGAGGAAGAACAAAATAATAGCTTTATCCCAAGCGGCTTACATAGATAAAATTCTCAAGAAGTATATAATAAAGAATTCCAAAAGAAGTGGCAACCATCTAGATATGGAAATACTCTTTCTAAGAAAGACTCACCAAAGTCAGATGAAGAAAGAGAATACATGAAGAAGGTGCCTTATACCTCGGCAGTGGGTAGTCTCTGTTGGAAACAAAGTGCGCAGCGGAATTTTTAAAATTTTTTTCATCAGAGTATTTTCCAAAACACAAGTTTGACATGTTATATGTATAAATTAAACAGATCTTACTAACCTCAGTATGCCGAAGAACCTCCGCGACCTGTGTAGAGAAGTAACGTTCCAGAAGAGCCTCAACCAACTGGTCTTCTTTGTTATTCTCTATCCACAACCGGAGCGAGTGTGGGCTCACACGTACAGCTCTTCCACCGGTGACTCTCCTTCCAACCAATAGAGAGAACCCAAAGCTAGTGTTCGTAATTTGTGAACAAAAGCTCTCAGGGAGTTTTCAGATGCTCACTAGAAGAGTATCACTCTTAATCTCTCAAATTGATCTGAGTAAATCATTAGACTCACTCCCTTTTTATACCTATTAGTCCTTGGGGTCAGTCCATATCAGATTAGGTCTCAAAAATCGAAACAGAATCAAGTTCGGATCAATATCAGATAAGATACGCGTGAAAAACGCGTAATCTTAACTGTCGCGGTCGGCATGCCGAACTGTGAGATAGGCAGGCCGAACTGGCCAGTTCGGCAGGCCGAACACGTCATCCGGCATGCCGAACTGCCGAGAAAAAATCTCCGCGAATCTTTTATTTTCCACCCGAGATTCTAAAGGATAAAGTCTCAGTTTTGATTCAAATAGCCCAATAGAAAAGATATCTGATCAAAACAAACTTTATCAAGATAATCTCTAAGAAAATAAATCAATTCACAATAATTCTACAAGTTTATCTTGTTCTAATTGTCCAAAATTAAAACAACCGATAAACAGACAAGAATTATCCGAACGCCATAATTCAACAAGTTCATCTTGAACTAATTTCTTACATAATTAATTCAACCGATAAACAGACATGAATTATTTGATTCTTATAAATTTTAAAACCAATCTGATAAATCCGACATAAGTCACCAATTATTGGAAAAGCACGCCGTGTCGTTACAGGATTTTGTGAGCTAGCAAAGGGGACCAAAATGGACCTATAAAGTTCAAGCTCATGATAATTATGAAACCCAATATCCCAGATATACATTTCACAATTATCAACTCCAACGCTACTCCACTAAAAGCTTGGAGCTGCACTCTCGAACTTTATAGAATTACGAAGCTCGTGTAGCTAAGTCTCCATGACATATCATAGTGTATCGCATCCCCATATGATCATCCATAATCGGCTTAAGGACAAGTTCTGTCTTACCTTCCCGATTATTTTTATCTTACGTTCCATTGTCTCACCATTAGAAAACTTACCATCCAAAGATAGTATACCATTCGGTTACACCAATGTATCCAAATGGTTGAGCGCTCCAGTTTTCCAATTACAGGACAACGCATATAAGAGGATATCATTACTCCTAAAGAGGAGCTATGGATTCCATATCTATGAATAACAAGTCTACGCTACCAAGAGTCATGCCTCCAACGTACCGGCATGCATGCCACTATAGAGATGTGGGAGTCACCCATTGGTACATCAAAAGACACAAATCGAGACAACGGGCCCATTATTCATCTCAGGATTAAGATACAATACAAATGATTGTCTAAAGTGAATCGATTTGCCAAGACAGAATTATTAATCCAAATCAATTCACTTTATGTCCCGATCCAACACATCGTCACCTATGACAATGCGCCAATGTTTCTATTCACGGAGTCCAACTTCGATGGCCAAGACAAACCATCTCCCAAAAGGGATATAGACAACATAACAATCTTTACATGAATAAAGCGCCCAACTTTATTCCCTCGATTGCGGATCATATATTTTAGACCATCACCTTAAGAGTCGTGTCTACCGCATAATCATCCCATCATATGCCCAACTCTTAAGGTTTAGACTGACAGTCTCAGACTACTGTTTGCTTATCATACATTCAACAAATATGAACGTAAAGAGGACAATATTTGGTATATATAAATGAATAAATTCTTTATTGATAAAAATGTCTCCAAAAACGTATTACATTTTTACTCCTTAGAGCATACATGTCTAACAATCTCCCACTTGCACTAAGTGAGTAAATACTGCAAATTTCGCATCCCCATAGCTTCCACATGCCTTTCGAAGACTCTCCCAGAAAGTGTCTTCGTAAATGGATCAGCTAAATTGTCCTCTGACGCGATCTTGCACACCGTGACATGCCCGCTCTCAACGAAGTCCTTTATCACATGATACTTCCGATCAATATGCTTACTCTTCTTGTGAAATCTTGGTTCCTTAGCATTAGCTACCGCCGCACTGTTATCACAGTACAGTGATACCGCTTTATCCATACCAGGAACTACCTCAAGATCCCCAAGGAACTTGCGGAGCCACACTGCTTCTTTCGAAGCATCACTAGCCGCCACATACTCGGCCTCCATCGTTGAATCTGAAGTGCAATCTTGCTTCGTACTTCTCCAACTGATGGCACCGCCACCCAGAGTAAACACAAACCCTGAAGTCGATTTCCTAGAATCCAGGCAGGATTGAAAATCCGAATCAGTGTATCCTAGAGGAGTTAAATCCTCACCCGAATACACAAGCATATACCCACGAGTCCTTCTCAGGTACTTGAAAATATGCTTTACCGCAACCCAATGGTTCGGTCCTGGATCCGCCTGAAATCGACTCACAATCCCGACCGCATAGCTAATATCCGGTCGAGTGCAAAGCATGGCATACATGAGACTACCCACTGCCGAAGCATAAGGCACCTTCTTCATGTATTCTCTTTCTTCATAAGACTTTGGAGAGTCTTTCTTAGAAAGAGTAATTCCAGACCTAGATGGTTGCCCACCTTTCTTGGAATCCTGCATTGCAAACCTCCTGAGAATTTTATCTATGTAGCCGGCCTGTGACAAAGCTATCATTTTGTTCTTCCTATCCTGAAAGATCTGGATACCGAGAACAAAATTAGCCTCACCTAAGTCCTTCATGTCAAACTGCTTGGTCAACCATAATTTGACCGATGACAATGCCCCAACGTCATTGCCAATTAGCAGAATGTCATCTACATAGAGTAGTAGAAAAACCACCTTCCCATTCTTAATGTGTTTGTAAACACATGGTTCATCCACATTTTGTGAGAACCCATAAGTCTTGATCACTTGATCAAATCTTATGTTCCATGAACGAGAAGCCTGCTTAAGTCCATAAATAGACTTTAGCAACTTACAAACCTTACCCTCTTGACCCGCGACCTTGAACCCATCTGGTTGTTCCATATAAATGGACTCATCAAGATAGCCATTCAGAAAAGCCGTCTTGACATCCATCTGCCAAATCTCGTAGTCGAGAGCGGCAGCTATGGACAAGAGAATCCGGATGGACTTAAGCATGGCTACAGGCGAAAAGGTTTCCTCATAATCGATTCCTTCCTTTTGCGTATAACCCTTAGCTACCAGTCTAGCCTTAAAGGTTTCGACCTTTCCATCCACTCCTCTTTTCCTCTTGTAGATCCACTTACTCCCTATGGGTTTTACCCCTTCGGGAAGATCCACAAGCTCCCAGACCCGATTAGTCTCCATAGACTTCATCTCAATGTTCATGGCCTCTGTCCAGAGTCTTGAATCAACATCCTCCATAGCTTCTGCGTAAGTATAAGGATCCCTGTCATGTTCATCCGGTTCAGCCAAAAAGACCTCCCCATTGAACATATACCTCTCAGGTTGACGACCGATCCTCCCACTACGCCGAAGCCCCTGAGGTTGTTGTTCAGGTTTGTTTGGTTTTTCTACACCGATCGGAATGGTTTCGTTCGGAACCTCCGGAGTAAACGGATTACCCCTCAACTCCTCAAGCACCACTTTGCTTTGAGGTTTAAAGTCGTTCATGTAACTCTCCTCAAGGAAAGTTGCATTAGTTGAAACCACGACTTTATTTTCCTTTGGGTTATAAAAATAACCCCCTTTAGTCCCTTTTGGATATCCTACAAACACGCAAACTTCTGAACGTGCTTCCAACTTATTCAGATCCTTAAACAGGACATGAGCTGGACATCCCCATATGCGAATATGGTTTAAGGATGTCTTTCGTCTTGTCCACAACTCGTGAGGAGTTTTAGGGACCGATTTTGAAGGCACATTGTTCAAAAGATAACATGCGGTTTGTAGTGCATATCCCCAAAAGGATAAAGGCAATGATGAATAACTCATCATGGACCGAATCATGTCCAACAAAGTCCTATTCCTTCTCTCTGCTACGCCATTCTGCTGCGGAGTACCCGGCGCAGTCAAATGGGATAAAATCCCATTCTCTAACAAGTGTCCCAAGAACTCATCAGAAAGGTATTCCCCACCTCGATCAGATCGAAGTGCCTTTATGGGTCTACCCAATTGCTTTTCCACTTCAGCCCGAAACTCCCTGAACTTATCATAAGTTTCGCTTTTGTGGTGCATTAGGTACACATACCCATATCTTGAGTAATCGTCAATAAAAGTAACGAAGTACTCATACCCTCCTCGTGCCCGGATGTTCATCGGTCCGCAAACATCACTATGCACAAGTTCTAGAACCCCTTCGGCCCTATTGCCCTTAGGCCCGTATGGTCTTTTGGTCATTTTACCCTCCAAACAAGACTCACATTGAGGTATAGATTCCACCTTTAAGTGACTTAAAGGTCCATCCCTTACCAACCTTTGAATCCTATTTAGGTTAATATGGCCAAGGCGCAAATGCCAAAGATAAGTCTTATTAGAGTGAGAAGTTTTAAGTCTTTTTGAGTCATTATCATTTATCTCAGCATTAAGCAATAGGTCCATCTTAGGTTTGATAAAATATAGATTATTTTGCATCCATCCAGAACAGATAAAAGATTTGTTTTTACGAATCACCACTTTTTCATTAAAAGATACCACGTAGGAGTCTTTAAATAAAGAAGATACAGAAATTAAATTCCTTTTAAATTTAGGAACATAAAAACAATCTCGCAAAATTAAACTCCTATAATTATCAAAATAAAGATGGACATCTCCCACTGCTTCCGCTGAGACCAAGGATCCATCGCCCATCCGAAGCGTTAAGTCTTCACGAAGTAGACTTCTCGTTTCTTTGAATCCCTGCAGAGAAACACAAACATGATTAGTTGCACCGGAATCTATGACCCAAATGTCACTGGATTCCTCAACCAAACAAGTTTCTAAATATAGAAGATCACACCTACCTCCCTTGGAAAGGAAGTCCTTGCAATACTTCTTTATATGCCCGACCTTACCACAAAAGAAGCACTTAAGCTTCTTTGGGTTCATCTTTTTCTTCTTCTTGCTCTTGGTAGCAATAGGAATAGAAGACTTCCCACTTTTGGCCCGTTGCTTCTTTCCATTCCCAGAGTTAGGATTGGAACCAGAAGCAGCTACCATATTGGCCTCTCCACCAGCAGGAGACTCCCTGATCAGCAGTTCAAACTCTTGTAACTGTTTCATCAGTTCTGTCAAGGTCATATCCCGTCTATTGCTTAGATTAAAAGTAGCTCTAAACGGAATAAATTCCTTAGACAGAGTCTCAAAGACCATAGTCATCTGAGTTTCAGCATCGATGTCGGCTCCATTGGTTTGAGCCTCAGCGAGGTAACCCATGACCAACATCATGTGCTCCTTTACAGATGTCCCCGGTCTCTGTCTACAGTTTAAGAGTTTCCGAAGCGCCCCTTGCCGCTTTGTTATGGCCTGGCCTCCAAACATGTCCTCAAGATTATCCAAGATCTGCTTCGCAGTCTCATAATCCTGATGTTGAGCCTGCAGCACGTTATTCATGCTAGCCATAACATAGCAGCGGGCCTGATCATTAGCATCTTTCCAGCGTTCGTACGCTTGGAATTGCTCATTACTTGAGTCTCCCGTAGGCTCGGGAGGACAAGGAGTTGTCAGAACATATTTTAGTTTCTCAAAGGAAAGGACGATGTCCAGGTTTCGTTTCCAATCATTATAGTTCTCACCGGTTAATTGGTTTTTGTCAAGTATCGATGATAAAGCGTTTTTAGACATTTTCAATCTACAATAAAGAATCATATACCAAACATAAGCAAACATATATAATAATTTAGTAAGATGACACAATCATGTAAAATCATACAAATGTGTTTATGTGTCAAAACCTTGAAAATATCACAACCTTACAACGATAATTCCCAACTCAGAATTCAACAAGCTCCTAGGGGAGTCATGCCAAATTCAATCAGGAACACGGATCCCCTCCTGATTAATATATGCCATCCAGGACCCGTATGATCCAGCATATACTAATAATCGTTTCTTTGGCCATTAATTTTATTAACAGAGCTCCTAGGGGAGGTTAATAATAAAATTAACATGAGTGTATAACCACCGTTTTAATATCTTATCCATGATTTATAATCACCACCTAGGGGTGTGCAACCATAAATCATACTAAAATACCTTATCCTTTCAGAGATCCAATCTGGTACATGATAGAAATCCCTTCCTAGGGGTTGGGACCATCATGTTCTTCCTATGGACCAACGATGGAGGCCTTAGGTTCTCTCTTCGAAAACCTTCTTCCACTCAATCTTTTGAAGTCAAGGTTTTATTTTAAAATTATGCATGAACAATTTTAATATGAGCGGCACTCCCTATTCTATATGACATGTTATCAATATACATGGTAAATCATATTATAATGCAGACAAGCAAAGCAATCAAGCAAAGCTACAAGCATAATAATAATAACCGTAATATTATGGTTCCACCCTAGAGAATAGAAAAAAAAACTAAGATTACAAGAGAATAATCGAGACATTTATCGATTCTTCATCCTTGAATCCTCAAGCTGTATCCTTCTTCATGTAATATCCATCTTCAAGTCCTCAATCCCGTATGAATCGAACACTTCATATTTCCGGTCATATCCAAATTTAATGTTTCTCAGAATCGTCCCAAAAATAAAATTAAAACTGCACCAAAAATTGCACCTTTTCTGGATACCTGGCTGCTTTCGGTCGGTAGGCCGATCTGGGTGATCGGTCTGCCGATCATGGTGGTTCGGCCTGCCGAACATGAAGGTTCGGCCTGCCGGCAGAGCACCAAAATTTCTGCCCCACTGTCGGCCTGCCGGACCGTACGTCCGGCCTGCCGATCTGTGACCTTCGGCCTGCCGAACTGTGAGGTCCGGCATGCCGACCGAGCAGAAAACCCTCAATCCAGAAAATACAATTTTAATGCAATTCATCAATTTTATTTTCAACAATTCAAAAACATAAAATTAGAGACTCAGGAAATACCTGGAGGCGCCATCATCTATCTTTAAGTTCCGACTTCTTGTTCCGTCTTCTCCGAATAATTATTTAATTACAAAATTCTTACAAATTAAAAATTAAATAATAATTTCTAGACGGAGATGATAGTCCGCCATCTAATTACATGAAAAACCTAGATACACATTCTAACCTCTATGGAACCATAACCGGTATTAATTAATTAATAAATAATTAAACAACAATTTAATCAACCATAATTAATTAATAAACATTCACCATATAATCCATGACAACATATATATTATATAGAAACCTAGAGTGCCATCTCTCTATAAAATTTAATTCAAGCATTGGAGAGATTAAGATCACAAAATTTATGCATATAACATGATCACAAACTTGCAAATTTATGTAAAAACCTCGGCTCTGATACCAATTGTTGGAAACAAAGTGCGCAGCGGAATTTTTAAAATTTTTTTCATCAGAGTATTTTCCAAAACACAAGTTTGACATGTTATATGTATAAATTAAACAGATCTTACTAACCTCAGTATGCCGAAGAACCTCCGCGACCTGTGTAGAGAAGTAACGTTCCAGAAGAGCCTCAACCAACTGGTCTTCTTTGTTATTCTCTATCCACAACCGGAGCGAGTGTGGGCTCACACGTACAGCTCTTCCACCGGTGACTCTCCTTCCAACCAATAGAGAGAACCCAAAGCTAGTGTTCGTAATTTGTGAACAAAAGCTCTCAGGGAGTTTTCAGATGCTCACTAGAAGAGTATCACTCTTAATCTCTCAAATTGATCTGAGTAAATCATTAGACTCACTCCCTTTTTATACCTATTGGTCCTTGGGGTCAGTCCATATCAGATTAGGTCTCAAAAATCGAAACAGAATCAAGTTCGGATCAATATCAGATAAGATACGCGTGAAAAACGCGTAATCTTAACTGTCGCGGTCGGCATGCCGAACTGTGAGATAGGCAGGCCGAACTGGCCAGTTCGGCAGGCCGAACACGTCATCCGGCATGCCGAACTGCCGAGAAAAAATCTCCGCGAATCTTTTATTTTCCACCCGAGATTCTAAAGGATAAAGTCTCAGTTTTGATTCAAATAGCCCAATAGAAAAGATATCTGATCAAAACAAACTTTATCAAGATAATCTCTAAGAAAATAAATCAATTCACAATAATTCTACAAGTTTATCTTGTTCTAATTGTCCAAAATTAAAACAACCGATAAACAGACAAGAATTATCCGAACGCCATAATTCAACAAGTTCATCTTGAACTAATTTCTTACATAATTAATTCAACCGATAAACAGACATGAATTATTTGATTCTTATAAATTTTAAAACCAATCTGATAAATCCGACATAAGTCACCAATTATTGGAAAAGCACGCCGTGTCGTTACAGGATTTTGTGAGCTAGCAAAGGGGACCAAAATGGACCTATAAAGTTCAAGCTCATGATAATTATGAAACCCAATATCCCAGATATACATTTCACAATTATCAACTCCAACGCTACTCCACTAAAAGCTTGGAGCTGCACTCTCGAACTTTATAGAATTACAAAGCTCGTGTAGCTAAGTCTCCATGACATATCATAGTGTATCGCATCCCCATATGATCATCCATAATCGGCTTAAGGACAAGTTCTGTCTTACCTTCCCGATTATTTTTATCTTACGTTCCATTGTCTCACCTTTAGAAAACTTACCATCCAAAGATAGTATACCATTCGGTTACACCAATGTATCCAAATGGTTGAGCGCTCCAGTTTTCCAATTACAGGACAACGCATATAAGAGGATATCATTACTCCTAAAGAGGAGCTATGGATTCCATATCTATGAATAACAAGTCTACGCTACCAAGAGTCATGCCTCCAACGTACCGGCATGCATGCCACTATAGAGATGTGGGAGTCACCCATTGGTACATCAAAAGACACAAATCGAGACAACGGGCCCATTATTCATCTCAGGATTAAGATACAATACAAATGATTGTCTAAAGTGAATCGATTTGCCAAGACAAAATTATTAATCCAAATCAATTCACTTTATGTCCCGATCCAACACATCGTCACCTATGACAACGCGCCAATGTTTCTATTCACGGAGTCCAACTCCGATGGCCAAGACAAACCATCTCCCAAAAGGGATATAGACAACATAACAATCTTTACATGAATAAAGCGCCCAACTTTATTCCCTCGATTGCGGATCATATATTTTAGACCATCACCTTAAGAGTCGTGTCTACCGCATAATCATCCCATCATATGCCCAACTCTTAAGGTTTAGACTGACAGTCTCAGACTACTGTTTGCTTATCATACATTCAACAAATATGAACGTAAAGAGGACAATATTTGGTATATATAAATGAATAAATTCTTTATTGATAAAAATGTCTCCAAAAACGTATTACATTTTTACTCCTTAGAGCATACATGTCTAACAGTCTCATGTATGCTATGCTTTCACACGACCAGATATTTGCTATGCAGTAGGGATAGTAAGTCGATTTCAATTGAATCCAGGACCGAACCATTGGGTTGTGGTCAAGTATATTTTCAAGTATCTTAGATGGACTCGAGGGTATACGCTTTTGTATTTGAGTGAGGATCTAACACCCCTAGTATACATTAATTCAAATTTACAATCCTATCTAAATTCGAGAAGATCTATTTCTTGTTTTGTGTTTGTTATGGGCTATGGTGCTATTGTTTGGAGAAGTGTCAAGCAAGATTGTACTTTGGATTCAACAATGGAAGGCAATTATATGGTAGCTAGTGATGCTTTGAAAGAAGCAATGTAGCTCTACAAGTTCCTGGTATGGATAAGGCGGTATCGCTGTATTGTGATAACACCGCAGCCATAGCTAATGCTAAGGAACCAAGATTTCATGAGAAGAGTAAGCATATTCATCGAAAGTATCATATGATAAAGGACTTTGTTGAGGACGGGCATTTTACGGTATGTAAAATTGTATCTGAGGACAACTTAACTACTCCATTCATGAAAACACTTACTGTGAGGGTTTTCAAAAGGCATGTGGAAGCTATGGGGATGTGAGATATGTCACATTTACTCACTTAGTGTAAGATGGATATTGTTAGACATTATACCCTAAGGAGTAAAATGTTGTAATATGTTTTTAGAGACATTTTATCAATAAAAAGTTGATTATTTATTCAGACACCAAATGTTGCCTTCTTTACGTTCATATCTATTGAATGTATGAGAAGCAAAAAAAAATCTAAGATTACTGGTTTAAACCTTTAAGAATCATACATATGAAGGACAGATTATGCAGAAGACATGATTCTAAATGTGATGGTCTAAATCATAAGAGCTGCAATCAAGGGAATAAAGTTGGGTGAGCTGCAATCAAGGGAATAAAGTTGGGTACTTTATTCTTGCTAAGATTGTTATGTTGTTTCATCTCTAATGGAAGATGACTTGTCTTGGTCATCGGAGTTGGACTCCGCAAGTAGAAACATTGGTACCTTGTCATAGGTGATGATGTATTGGATTGGACATAAAGTTGAATTAATTTAGATTAATAATTCCATCTATGCAAATCATTCACTTTAGACAATCATATGTATTGTATCTTAATCCTGAAATGACTAATGGGCCCATTATCTTGTCTTTTGTCTTTTGATGTACCAAAGGATGATATCTTAACTTTGTGATGGTACGTATACCGGTGTGTTGGAGACATGACTCTTGATAACGTAGACCTGTTATTTGCAAATATGTAATCCATAGCTCATTGGTGGTGTCAATGATATTATCTTATATGCATTATCTTGTAATTAGAAAACTAGAGTGTTCAACCATTTGGATGCATACGTGTAACCGAAGAGTATACTGTCTTTGGATGATAAGTTTTTCAATGATGAGATAACGGAACATAGGATAAAAATAATTGGGAAGGTAAGATAGAATTTATCCTTAAGCCGATTATGAATAATTTATGGGGATACGACACATTATGAAATGTCATGGACATTTAGCTAATTTGGGCTTCATAATTTTATATAGTTCGAGAGTGCAGCTCTAAGCTTTTAGTGGAGTAGTGTTAGAGTTGATAAGTATAAAATATGTATCTAGGATATTATATTTTATAGTTATCAAAGCTTGAACTATATAGGTCCATTTGGTCCCCTTTACTAGTTCATAATAAATCCTGTAACGATACGGCATGCTTTTCTAATAAATTGGTGACTTATGTTAAATTATTAGATTGGCTGAAATTCAATATGATTAAATAATTTATATCTATTTATCGGTTGAATTAATTTTGTAAATTAATTCGAGATAAACTTGTTGAATTATAAGGAATATTTATTTTCCTTGAGATTATCTAGATATGATTGTTTTAATTAGATAACTTCTCTATTGGGTTATTTGAATTAAAACTGAGGCTCTATCTAAAGAATCTTGGGTGGAAAATAAAAGATTCTCATAGATCAAATTATCATAAGTTCAATAGGCCAATCCGTTAGTTCGGCCTACTGATGGGGTAAGTTCGACAGGTCGATCCATTAGTTCGGCCTGCTGATCTAACATTTATTTGTTATGCGTTTCAGAAGTGATTTTATCAAAGTTGATCTAGATTCTAATTTTTGAGGCCTTATTTGATAATAACCAATCCTGGGTTTGACCACTATAAATAGAAGGTGAGTTTTCTTAGTTTTTAGATCAATTGAGAAGTTAAGAAGTGAGTACTCTATTGTGAGATACTCTGGAACTCCTTGAGAGCTATTGTTCACAATCATGAACCTTGGGTCTGGGTCCTATCAATTGGTTGGAACGAGAGTCATCGGGAAAGAGCTATACGATGTGTGGCCACACACACTCTTATCGTGGATAGAGAATAGCAATGAAGACCAGTTGATTAACGCTCTTCTAGAACATTCTTCTCTTCACTGATTGCAAGAGCTCTTTGGCATACAAAAGTTAGTAAGATTTGATTAATTTATATATGTAGCATGTCAAACTTGTGTTTTGAAAAATACTCTGATTTAATTTTTTTTAAAATTCTGCTACATGCTCGTTTTTCCATCAAGTTTACTTATATGTAGGGATATGCCGATAACAGATTCCAATATCGAACATGTATGAACTTGTTCTTTTAAAGAAGGAATTTAATTGACAGGATTCATTGGACTCTACCTCGGAGGCACAATAAGAAGACCATCTCTAAAGATGGATTAAAATAAACAAAAAAATCATTCCATTAAATATCTATTCAGAAAACTAAATATATATATCATGAAAAAATTTTAATACTTTTATTGCTAAATGAAAAATCAAGGGCATTTTGATACCTCTCATGGAAATATGAGAGTAAAATCATGGTTTAGAACATAAAAAAACTAATACTCTACATCACCAAAATTAATGTCAGAAACATCAATTAAGAAGAAACAAAGAAAATTTGTAACCCTAATCCCAAAATAATCACAAAACAGACAATTACTTTCTAATCATGCAAATTCATTGCAAAGAACTCCATCTAAAGAGAGAGGAAAGATATTCATCGGAGGCAGTTGATGATGGCCATAGTCATTTAGGGCGGTGATCAGAGAGAGAATTGAAAGGACAAAGGTAACACTTTTGGAGATTTTAAAGAGAGGGGGAGAGAGAGCATAAATAAAACATGTAAATACTTAAAAGAAAGTCTCCAAAGCCATGGAAAACTTTCTCTAGAGTAGAGAAATGAAAAAAAAAATACTTACACTGATCAGAATCAAGCCCTAAAATGAAGCAAGGGTGAAGTAAGGAGAATTGGGAAGAAGAAAAGAAAAGAGAAAATATGGGGGGTGGGCAGGGGTTGTTTAGGGTGAAGAGAACTAGGAAGAAGAAAAGAAAAGAAGGAAAGGGGGCAAGGGCTGATCCTTATAAGGGAGAAAAGAACTAGATTTAGGTTTTTTTTTTCACATCTATAGGCGGGGGGGTTCGGCTTGAACCCACCCCTTAAATCTTAAAACCAAACCCACCCGTTTGTATATGTTGGCGGGGCGGGTTGTTGACGTGGACCCTTTTTTTTGGACGGGGCAGGCAAGAGGTGGGAGCAGTTTTTGTGCACCCCTAGAAAAAATTGAGGGGTATGCTTTTATTAATTAAAATCTAGTTACATTTATTGTATTTTTGAATACTTTTAAGGATTATTAAAATTTTTCTTATTAAAAAATAAATAAATAAACCATTTTTAAGGAAAAAATGACCCTTTTTAATGGAGGAAAATGGTCGTATATTTTTTATTATTACATAAATCATTTGGATTAACCGAGTTAATAAATTACTTGTTTCATAGTGAAGTAGTAAATTAATCGATTTACTTAAATAATCAATTTTGAAAACCCAAACAATGATTCATTTTTTAAATGCACCCCCCAAATGCCATTTTTCCTTTTTAATTTTTAGTGAACTAATAAAGTCGATGATCAACTATTTTTTTTGAACTTGGGGTGGGGGAATTTGAACTCTTTATCTTTATTTTTTAAAAAATAAACACTAGTGGATCTAAGTTGTGTCCTTTCAAATTTAAGCTTCATCTTCAGGGCCAGGAGTTAGTAGGCTAGCCAATTGCTACTGCTAGACTCCTACCCCAAAAGAGAGGTAGCCACAAAAACCAAGCAGATCTCAGAAGAGAGAGGAGAAAGAGAGAGAAGAAGAAAAGTCATGTCACAAGAAACAATATTTTGGGCAATCTAGTGTTTATGAAGTTTGTTATGAAGGACTAAAGAGGCTGTCTGATTAAGTTTGTCAAAGAATGTTATTTAATATATATATATATATATATATACATATTGTTTTTCAATGATTAAGTCTCCACCGATGGTTACAAATTTAAGTATTGTAATAAGTGTATGCCTTAATTACATTTGATGATATGGTTTTTATATAACTTGCTAGAGTAGGTTAAGCAATATGTAAGCCTTAAACATTAATTAAAAGATTTTTCTTTTTCTCAAGGAAAAATTTTGTTTTTGCTCCCCAAACATTGATAGTTTATTCACTTTGACCTCAAAATTTTAAAAAATGATATGAAATTTTAAAACTTTATGACAATGGTCCCTTTTGCCACTTAGGATTAGAGATATATTGACATGGTTGTAATTCTAAATTATTTTTTGAAAAAAAAAATTGTAGCGACAATAAAAAAAAAAAAAAAGACAAAAATAGCAATTCTTAGAATTTTTTATTTTTTACACTCTAATGGTTGAAAGTTATGTTTACTTTATTGTAAACTTACCAATATTTAAATATACAAAAAACAAAAAATATTATTATTTTTCTTTTCTTATTTCTTATTAATATATTAGCATCTATCCTCAATGGGTATGGGTGCCCTATACTTTGTGTGATCAATAGAGGTTATTATTTTTGAAATTGATTTACTCTGTTTCAAGCGTAATTTTACTCACCAACTCAAAGTATATATATGTAGAAACACTATATTGATTGCCTATATGTGCGTTTTAAGGTTTTTCTTAATAACCATGGTTTGGAAAATAATAACGATTTAGTTGTGTTCTCTGTTATAAAATATGTCATGTGCTAGTATTTTATAATAAATATTTAAATAAATGAGTGCAGTTAAAAAAAATGATTTTTAACTTTAATAAGAGCATAAAAAATGGGTGATGGAAAAGAATCATGCAATGACGAGAATGTAGTACGAAAAGTAATGGAATTTCTTGATTGTTGGGGACTAAAGCCTTCCACCCCTTGCTCGGTACAATGAGAACGCCGAAACGGTCATTCAACAAATACGTGCCAAGTTTGAATTGTACACTTGAAATGTCGATGGTTTGCTTATATATTCATGATCACCATATTTTTTTCCGCCTCTTTTCCTTTGTGGAACTGGTATTCGTTGATTTAATTTATGCCTTGTACTCATTCGTTGTAAATATAGGTGTGGATCAGGCAATACATGTATTGCTGTTTGTACAATATCATAAGGTCAAAAAGCAATAGCTAATCAAATAAATGGTTGGGTTGTTTAAAGTAAAAAAATTGGCATAATAAATCTATAATTTACCTTTTATTATTATTTAAAAAATCATGTCAACATATCACAAACAAATTACCCATCTAAATCATAATTAAGAAGATTTTTAAATTAAATACTCATTAACTAACAAATACTTTATTGGTAAATTATCAAACTCTATTACAACCGTCAGATTTATATCAAACGATTAATATAAACGGTAACCATTGAAAACATAACCATTAAAACCGTATATATATATATATAGCATCCACAGAGATTTAAAAAAATAAAAAAGTTGCGTTATTATTATTTATAGTAAATTGTAGCAAATTAATACCAAACTTTCAAAAACAGTATACAAAATGGCTAGATTTAGAATATAAAATTAAATTATTTTTCAAGAAACTAGTGGGATTGCCCCTTGTTAGAGATATCGAAAGCATCTTTTGATGTCGTCCCCCACGTAGAGCTAGAGCACGTCGTCCTCCTCTATGATTTTTTTTTTTTGGTTTTTTTTTTCCTGACTATTTATGGCCAATAACATTGCACGGAGGCGTTTCACTATAATTGTTGCTAATTCTTTGTCGTCGTCTCTGGACAAACTCAAAGGGATCTCGAAGTCGTCTCGCTATTATTTTATTTAGCGTCATTTCGTCTAGTGACCATGCCAGATCTAGAGTTAGGATTTTCAAAATTTTGGGATTTTTGATTGTTTCCAGAAGATTTGGAGCTTTTTATTCTAATTGAGGTAAAGGTGCGTTTATTGACCCCTTCTTATTCTATTTTTTTTTATACACCTTTATTTAATAAGATGTATTTATTGTTGTATTACCTATTAATAAAATTACTCTTCAAGACAAAAAGTATTTTAAATAAAGACTCATTATACACCTTATCTAAAAAAGTATATACTCCATTCTAAAAAATTAATATATTATTTCTTTAGAAAAATAATATAAATGGATTGTAACATTAAAGAGTCTCCCATAAAAAAAATATATATGTGGTTTATTTCTTTTCCAATTTTTTTATTTTCATTGTTGTTTTATATATACTAATTATAATTATATATATATGATTACAAATTGTTTTGATTCATAAATAACTACAAATTGCATGCAACAGTAAGAGGAACAACTCTTTGATTTGACATAAAGAACACGATATAAAAACACTACATTTCCTTTCTTGTTTTTAAGTAAAAAAATACAATCTGTTCGATTCATATATAAATCCTCGCAATTTACTACCGATTATTGTTTTCTACAATTCAAAGTTTGGTCTAATAAAAGGAAAAAAAATTATATTAAGAAAAAACTATTGTTTAGTATATAAACTAAAAAAGAAAAATGTTTGGAAAAAAAATTGTAAGTTTATTTGATGGGTGGATGAAAGGAAAACCAATTAATCCTATTTACGTGTATGGTCTTTTTTGGAATTTTAAAATAGGTGAAAGAAGTAGAATGAGAGGTGATAAAAAAAAAAGTGTATGAAAAGTAGAATATCGGTGTAAATAGAAGCACTCTTGAGGTAAACACAATATTTACCTAACAAAAAAGATGCGATGCTTTTTGAGGAAAGCAATATTTTAAATATATATATATATATATTTGCTTGGTAAGTACTAGAGTCACAAAGATAAACTAATATATATATATAATTTGCCGGAATTACTAGATTAACTAAGAATCGACCAAACAATTAACTTTGAAATTGGCTTAGGTAAATTATTTATGTGCGTGCAAAAAAAATTGAGATCGTGGTAAACAAAGCATATGAATGGTAAGTACCATATTTACCAAATAAAATAAAATTCTAATAAGGTATTTGACATGGTGGTTAAAACCATTGGTTAGAACTGTAAACACGATAGCATGTAAGAGCTTTACACTATAGCAACTTTTTTGCTTTTACTATAATATGTGAGAGCTTTACACTATTCCTAACTTGAGAGCTTTATACTATTCCTAACTGAAAAGTTAGTTAGAACCAACTAATACCAAACAGGCTTTAAAAAAAAATAAACCCGAATTGGATCTGGTAAATAAAGTATAGAATCTAACAAACTAATATAATAGGATAAATTATTGATTACTGAAATTTCGATTATACAGATCTGTTTGGTTTAGATTCTAGCACCATAAACTCTCAAAGGTTATATTTAATAAAATTTTATCAATGGTGAGATTATTTATAATCTGACGGATGCTATGAAAGCCTCCCACATAATTATCTGTAATGGGTGTAACGCCAAAGGATAGTGCTAGGCACACGGGCGGCAACGTTTCCCTATAACAATAACAATGGGGAGAAAAAAGGAAAGATAATTTTTAAAAGACCAATAAAAATTAATAGCATAATATTTTAAGAAAGAAAACAAATAACATTATAATGATAAATTATATTTACCACATATTAAAATACTAAAAATATCCTTAACTAAACCATCACATTGTATAGTATAAAACTTTAATTTAACCCATTAAAAAAAACTCTAATATAAAAAAAATTCCTGTTAGATTCAGGTTACTGTTGTATTTTAATTTTTTTATTTACTTTGTCTTTCTTCCTTCACACGTTCCTCTCTTTCTCTCCCACTCTCTCTCATATACTCATCCGACGACTACAGTCTCTGCGTGACTCCTGCGACGAGTTGCTCCTCAGCTCCTTTGCTCAACACGAAGCTCTGTGATACTCCAGCGATGGGCGACAAGACTTTCTTTGGAGAGGGAGAGAAAAACCAGTTGTTCATACCAAGGAAGCCAACTCGTTCGTCCTCGACATCACTAAGCTTTACAACGTTGACAATGGTGCTCCAAGATCATGATCGTTCTCGTGAGATCCACGTTTCACAATTGTTGGTAAAACTAGATAGATAGTGAAGTGAGGAAGAGAGAGAAAAAGAGGAGAAAGAAAGAGTGGAGAGAGAAAGAGAGAGACGATCAAATCTTTCCATTGTTTCAATTTCTTCGGCATAAGGACACCGAGGAAGAGATCGAAGCAAACCATAGGAAAAGAAGAAAGAGAGAGTAAGGGTAGGGAAAAGTTAAAAAAATGAAAATAATAATAATAATAATAATAATAATAATAAGGTCAAATATGTATAGGGATAAAAATAAAAAGCAAGTGCAAAATTTTTATGTGAAAACATGGATACGTTGGGTCCGTTTGATAAATGGATTCGAATTAGTGATTTAATTTGAGTTAGTATGATTTGAATTAGGATTTAAGTTAGTGATTTGAATTATTATTCTAATTGACGTTTGGATGTGCATTTAAGTCTTAATCTGAGTATGGAATAAAATTGCAATTTGTGTTTGGAGAGGTAGTGAAGATAGTTTTTGATTTATTAATAAATATAATAAAATCTTAATGTTAATGATCTTAAAAAAATGCAATATGAATTTTGATTTATTCCTCTGTTTATTAGGAACACGGTGAAAAAGAATCATCTCAATTGGATATCAAATGAAGAAGTTGTGATTTTTTCTTCAAATATGGAAGAGAGAATTTTAGCTTTTACTGTAACAAAGATATCCGAGTCTCAAAATTTTAAGGGGTGATGAGAACTCTGAAAATTTGGATTCTTGATACTCAAATGATTCATATTTTGGGAAAAATAAATACATATCCAAAAGATTCTTGATACTCGAATCCAAATTTGAGTTCATTAAGTTCAAAGAATGCATGAAATAAACATACCCGCTATTTACTAATATTATTCAAACAATAGGTTATTTTCTTCTGCAACACATACAAAATATGTTATAGCGTGCATAAAGATATCGAGAGATGTAGAGAGAGATTTCATCTACATAAAATATATATATGTATTTATATATAAGTAAACTCTGACCGAAAAGATTCAAAAAAGAAATAAAAAAACTAATTAAAAAAGGTGTTTGTCTTTCCACTTCTCAGGTCATATGTTTCTAATACTATCACAAAAGGTGTGCGATAAAAAATGTTATTCTGGAAATGGTAATCATCAAATTCACCCCTAGAAATTTGAAAACCTAATATCATTGCGTTAAAGACTTTTATTTTTCATAAACATCCAACAATGATGTTATTTTAGAGACATGAAATTATAGATAGATAGAAAAAAAAAAGATGTCAATCGTGTCAGCCTAGTCTGGCCTACCTTATTTAAATTAGACCAAAACGTGCTTTATATCGTGTTTGGGTTAGCCTATTTATTTATTGTGCATTGTTGGTTGTGCTTGTTATTGATTTATAACTTCAAGCCTAGATCATGATCTAATTCATGTCGTGTGCTTAACACATTTGTCCTTTAATTGTGCCCCATAGAAAATTATAGGTGAACAAGAACAGAAGCATCAGACACAGATTATGCGAAAAATATGATTCTTAAGGTGGCAGTCTAAATCATAAGATCTGCAATCAAGAGAATAAAGTTGGGCACTTTATTCATGTAAAGATTGTTATATTGTCTATATCCCTAACAGGAGATGGTTTATCTTGACCATCGAAGGTGGACTCAGTGAATAGAAACATTGGCATATTGTCATAGATGATGACGTGTTGGATCAGAACATAAAGTGAATTTATTTAGATTAATAATTCTGTCTCAGCAAATCGATTCACTTTAGACAATCATTTGTATTAAATCTTAATCCTGAGATGAATAGTGGGCCTATTGTCTTGACTTGTGTCTTTTGATGTACCAAAGGGTGACATCAACATTTTATAGTGGTACGCATGCCGATACGTTAAAAGCATGACTCTTGATAGCGTAGACCTGTCATTAATGGATATGAAATCTATAGCTCCTCTTTAAGAGTAGTTGATATCCTATTATATGCATTATCCTGTAATTGAAAAACTAGAGCGCTCAACTATTTAGATACATAGGTGTAACCAAATGGTATACTGTCTTTGGATAGTATCTTTTCTGATGGTGAAATAATAGAACGTAAGATAAAAATAATAGGAAAGGTAAGACAGAACTTATCCTTAAGCAGATTATGGATAATCCTATGGGGATACGATACATTATGATATGTCATGGAGACTTATCTATACGGCTTCGTAATTTTATATAGTTCGAGAGTATAGCTACAGGTTTTTAGTGGAGTAGCGTTAGAGTTGATAATTATGAAATATATATCTAGGATATTGGGTTTCATAATTATCGAAAGCTTAAACTATACATGTCTATCAGGTCCCCCTTGCTAGCTCATAAAAATCCTGTAACAATACGGCGTGCTTTTCTAATAATTAGTGACTTATGTCAGATTTATCAAATTAGCTAAAATTTGGTAAAATCAGATAAATCATGTTTGTTTATCTGTTGAATTAATTTTGTGATAAAACTAATTCAAGATAAACTTGTTGAATTATCAAGATTAGATAATTCATGTCTGTTTATTGGTTGGATTAATTTTTAATAAATTAATTCAAGATAAACTTGTTGAATTATCAAGAATATTTATTTTCCTAGAGATTATCTAGATATGACTGTTTTAATCAGATAATTTCTCTATTGGGTTATTTGAATTAAAACTGAGGCTCTATCCCTAGAATCTCGGGTGGGAAATAAAGATTTGTGGGAACTTTTTATTGCAAGTTCAGCAGGCAGATCTTTAAGTTTGGCCTGCCAATTGAGGAGATGTGGTAGGCCGATCTGCCAGTTTGGCCTACTGACTTTGCTATAAAAAGGAACACGCGTTCTCATGCAGATTTTATCAGATGTTGATTCTGATTTGATTATGATTTAAATTTTGAGGCTTTATCTGATAAGGACTAATTCTTAGGCCCAACCTCTATAAAAAGGGAAGTGAGTCTCATTATTATTTAGATCAGCTGAGAAATCTAGAGTAAACTTTGTCAATGAGACTCTGAAACTCCTCGGAGAGCTATCATTCACAAATCACAAATTGTAGCTTTGGGTATTTCTCAATTGGTTGAAAGGAGAGCTACTTGGGGAAAAGTTGAACAATGTGAGCTCACACTTATCCCGATCATGGATAGAGAATAGCAAAGAAGGCTAGTTGATTGAGGTCCTTCTGAAACGTTACTTCTCTACATTGATTATAGGATCTTTTCGGCACACAAAGGTTAGTAAGATCTGGTCAATTTATGCATATAACGTGTCAAACTTGTGTTTTAGAAAATAACCTGATATAAAAAATTTAAAAATTCTGCTATGTACTATTTTTCCAACAATTGGTATTAGAGCCATAGTTTTTACATAAATTTGCAAGTTTGTGATCATGCTATATGTATAAATTACGTGATCTTGATCTCTCATATGCTTGAATTTAATTTTATAGAGAGTTGGCACTCTAGGTTTCTATATATTTTTATGTTGTCATGGATTATATGGTGTATGTTTATTAATTAATTATGGTTGATTAAATTATTGTTTAATTAATTATTAATTAAGTAATTTATACTGGTTATGGTTCCTTAGAGGTTAGAATGTGTATGTAGGTTTTTCATGTAATTAGATAGCGAAATATCATCTTCGTTTAGGAATTATTATTTAATTATTTGTAAGAATTTTGTAATTAAATAATCATTCAGAGAAGACAAATCTAGAAGGCGGATCTAGATGATGGATGATGGCGTTCCCAGGTATTTTTAGAGTCTCTAATTTTATGTTTTTGAATTGTTAAAAATAAAATTGATAAATTGCATCAAAAACTGTATTTTCTAGAAATGGGTGATCTTTGCTTGGTCGGCATACTGAACCCTCCAATTCAGCAAACACAAAATCAGCATGCTAGACTTTCGGGTTCAACAGGCTGTTCGTGGGGCAGAAATCTGGTGGTTCTGGCGGCAAACCTAACTTTTTAATTCGACAGGTCAAACTGTCATGACTGGTAGGTTGACCTCAAAAGATCAGCAGGTCGGAGGCTCATGACCGGCAGGCCGATCACACATATCGGCATGCTAGCAAAGAGCTGTAATTTCTCCAAAAAAGGTGCCTTTTATGTAGTTTTGATTTTATTTTTGGGACAATTCTAATAAATATTAAATTTGGATATGACCGAAAATATGGAGTATTCAATCTATGTGGGATTGAAGACTTGAAGATGGACATTACATGAAGAAGGATACAACTTGAGGATTCAAGGATGAAGAATTGATAATATATTTCTATTATTCTCTTGTAATCTTTATTTTCTATTCTCTAGCATGGAGCTATATTATTACGGTTATTTATTATTATTTTGCTTGTAGCTTTGCTTGTCTGCCTTATAATATGATTTGCCATGTATATTGATAACATGTCATATAGAATAGGGAGTGCCGCTTGTTTAAAATTGTTTATGCATGTTCTTAAAATAAAACCTTGATTTAAAAAGAATGAGTGGGAGAAGGTTTTCAAAGAGAGGACTTAAGGTCTCCATCGTTGGTCCATAGGTAACACATGGTGGTTTGACCCCTAGGAAGGGACTTCATCATGTATCAGGTTGGATCTCTGAAAGGATAAGATATTTTAGCATGATTTATGGTTGCACACCCCTAGGTGGTGATTATAAATCTTGCATAAAATATTGAAGCGATGGTTATACACTCATGTTAATTTTATTATTAACTTCTCCTATGAGCTCTGTAATTAAATTAATGGCCAAAGAAACGATTATTAATATATGCTGGATCATACGGGTCTTGGATGGCATATATTAAACAGGATGGGATCTGTGTTCCTGATTAAATTTGGCAAGACTCCCTTAGGAGCTTGTTAAATTCTGAGTTGGGAATTATCGTTGTAAGGTTGTGATATTTTCAAGGTTTTGATACATAAACACATTTGTATGTTTTTACATGATTATGTTATCTTACTAAATTATTATGCTATGTTTGCTTATGTTTGGTATATGATTCTTTATTGTAGATTAAAAATGTCTAAAAACGCTTTATCATTGATACTTGACAAAAACCAATTAACCAGTGAGAACTATAATGATTGAAAACAAAACCTAAATATTGTCCTCTCTTTTGATAAATTAAAATTTGTGTTGATAACCGCTTGTCCTCCCGAGCCTACAGGAGATTCCACCAACGATCAAATCCAAGCATATGATCGTTGGAAAGATACAAATGATTAGGCCCACTGCTATGTTATGGCCAGCATGAATAACGTGTTGCAGGCTTAATATGAGGATTATAAGACTACTAGACAGATTTTGGATAATCTAGAAGACATGTTTAGAGGCTAGGCCTTAACTAAGCAGCAAGGGGTGCTTTGGAACCTTCTTAACTATAAACAGAGACCAGGGACGTCTGTAAAGGAGCACATGATGTTGATCATGGGTTACCTCACTAAGGCACAAACCATTAGAGCCGACATCGATGTTAAAACTCAAATGACTATGGTTTTTGATACTCTGTCTAAAGAGTTTATCTCGTTTAGAGCTATTTTTAATTTAAGTAATAGGTAGGATATGACCTTAATAGAATTAAGAAAACAGTTACAGGAGTTTGAACTGCTGATCAGGGAGTCTCCTACTGGTGGCGAGGCCAATTTGCGACTACTTTTGGTTCTAATCTCAACCCTAGGAATAGAAAGAAACAACGAGCCTAGAACGAGAAGTCTTTTGTTCCTGCTAACAACAAGAGCAAGAAGAAGAAGAAGAAGAACTCGAAGAAGCTAAAGTGCTTCTTTTGCGAGAAGGTCGGGCACATCAAGAAGAATTATAAGGACTTCATTTCCCAAGGAGGTAGGTGTGATCTTCTGTATTTAGAAACTTGTTTGGTTGAGGAATCCAGTGACATTTGGGTCATAGATTCTGGAGCAACTAATCATGTTTGTGTTTCTCTATAGGGGTTTAAAGTAACAAGAAGTCTGCTATATGAAGACTTAACGCTTCAGATGGGCGATGGATCCTTGGTCTTAGCTGAAGCAGTGGGAGATGTCTATCTACATTTTGATAATTATAGGATTTTAATTTTGCGAGATTGTTTTTATATTCCTAAACTTAAAAGGAATTTAATTTCTGTAGCTTATTTATTTAAAGACTCCTATTTGGTGATTTGTAAAAATAAATCTTTTATTTGTTTTGATTGGATGCAAAATAATATATATTTTATTAAACCTAAGATGGACTTACTGCTTGATGCTGAGATAAATGATAATAACTCTAAAAGAGTTAAAACTTCTCACTCTAATATGACTTATCTTTGGCATTTGCACCTTGGTCATATGAACCTAAATAGGATTCAAAGGTTGGTAAGGGATGGACCTTTAAGTCACTTAAAGGTAGAATCTATACCACAATATGAATCTTGTTTGGAGGGTAAAATGACCAAAAGACCATTCAGGTTTAAAGGCAATAGGGCCGAAGGGGTTCTAGAACTTATGCTTAGTGATGTATGGAACTAAAGAACATCCAGGCACGAGGAGGGTATAAGTACTTCGTCACTTTTACTGATGATTACTCAAGGTATAGGTATGTGTACCCGATGCACCACAAAAGTGAAACTTTTGACAAGTTTGGGGAGTTCAAGCTGAAGTGGAAAAGCAATTGGGTAGACCCATAAAGACACTTTGATCCAATCAAGGTGGAGAATAGCTTTCTAATGAGTTCTTATGACACTTATTAGAGAATAAGATTTTATTCCTTTTGACTACGTCGGGCACTCCGCAGCAGAATAGTGTAGCAGATAGAAGAAATAGGACTTTATTGGACATGGTCAGGGCCATGATGAGTTATTCATCATTGCCTTTACCCTTTTGGGATATGCACTACAAACCGCATGTTATCTTTTGAACAATGTGCCTTCAAAATTGGGCCCTTAAACTCATCACGAGTTGTAGACGGGTAAGAAGACATCCTTATACCATATTTGCATATGGGGATGTCCGGCTCATGTCTTGTTTAAGGATGCAAAGAAGTTCGAAGCATGTTCGAAAGTTTGCGTGTTTGTAGGATATCCAAAAGGGACTAAAGGGGTTATTTTTATAACCCAAAGGAAAATAAAGTCGTGGTTTTAACTCATGCAACTTTTCTTGAGGAGAGTTACATGGACGACTTTAAGCCTCAACACAAAGTCGTGCTTGAGGAGTTAAGGAGTGACCCAATCACTCTGGGGGTTCTGGTAGAAACCACTCCAATCGGTGTAGAAAAACCAAACGAACCTGAACAATAACCTAAGGGGCTTCGACATAGTGGGAGGATCAGGCGTCAACCCGGGAGGTATATGTTCAATGGTGAGGCCTTCTTGGCTAAACCGGATGGACATGATAGGAATCCTTCTACTTACACAGAGGCTGTGGAGGATGTTGATTCAAAACTCTAGACAGAGGCTATGAACACAGAGATGAAGTCTATGGAGACTAATTGAGTATGGGAACTTGTGGATCTTCCCAAAGGGGTAAACCCATAGGGTGTAAATGGATCTACAAGAGGAAAAGAAGAGTGGATGGAATCGTCGAAACCTTTAAGGCTAGACTGGTAGCTAAGGGTTACACACAAAAGGAATGAATCGATTATGAGAAAACCTTTTTGCCTGTAGCCATGCTTAAGTCCATCCGGATTCTCTTGTCCATAGCTACCGCTCTTGATTACGAGATATAGTAGATGGATGTCAAGATGGCTTTTCCAAATGGCTATTTTGATGAGTCCATTTCTATGGAATAACCAGACAGATTCAAGGCTAAGGGTCAGAAGAGTAAGGTTTGTAAGCTGCTAAAGTCAATTTATAGACTTAAGCATGCTTTCCATTCTTGGAACATAAGATTTGATCAAGTGATCAAGACTTATGGGTTGGCACAACATGTGGATGAACCATTTGTGTTTAAACACATTAAGGATTGGAAAGTAGTTTTTCTACTACTTTATGTTGATGACATTCCACTAATTGGTAATGACGTTAGAGCATTGTCATCGGTCAAATTATGGTTGACCAAGCAGTTTGACATGAAGGACTAGGGTGAGGCTAATTTTGTTCTCAGTATCTAGATCTTTCGGGATAGAAAGAATAAAATAATAGCTTTATCCCAAGTAGGCTACATAAATAAAATTTTTAGGAGGTTTACAATATAGGATTCTAAGAAAGGTGGGCAACCATCTAGGTCTAGAATTACTCTTTCTAAAAAAGACTCTCCTAAGTCTAAGGAAGAAAGAGAATACATGAAGAATGTGTCTTATGCTTCGGCAGTGGGTAGTCTTATGTATGCCATGCTTTGCACACAACCGGATATTTGTTATGCTGTTAGAATTGTAAGTCGATTTCAGGTGGATTTGGGACCAAACTATTGGGTTGCAATCAAGCATATTTTCAAGTACCTGATAAGGACATGAGGGTATATGCTTATATATTCAGGTGAGAAGTTAACTCCTCTAGGATACACTGATTTAAATTTTCAATCTTGTCTAGATTCCAGAAGATCGACTTCAGGTTTTGTGTTTACTTTGGGCGGTGGTGCCATCAGTTGGAGAAGTGTGAAGCAAGATTGCACTTTGGATTCAACGATGAAGGCTGAGTATATGGCAGCTAGTGATGCTTCAAAAGAAGCAGTGTGGCTCCACAAGTTCCTTGGGGATCTTGAGGTAGTTCTTGGTATGGAAAAGGTGCTATCACTGTACTGTGATAACAGTGTGGCGTTAGCTAATGCTAAGGAACCAAGATTTTACAAGAAGAGTAAGCATATTGATCAGAAGTGTCATGTAATAAAGGACTTTGTAGAGGGCGGGTATGTCGTTGTTTGCAAAATCGCATCTAAGGACAATATAGCAAATCCATTCACGAAGACACTAACTACGAGAGTTTTAGAGAGACATGTGGAAGCTATGGGGATGCAAAATTTGTTATATTTACTCACTTAGTGCAAGTGGGAGATTGGTAAACGTGTATGCCCTAAGGAGTAATAATGTAATTTTTTTGGAGACATTTTTATCAATAAAAAATTTATTTATTATTTATATACCAAATCTTATCCTCTTTATGCTCATATTTGTTGAATGTATGTTAGCCAAACAAAAGTTTGAGACTGTCATTCTAAACCTTCAAGAATTGGGCATATGATGGACAGATTATGCGGAAGACACGATTCTTAAGGTGACAGTCTAAATCATAAGATCTGTCATTGAGGAAATAAAGTTGGGCGCTTTATTCCTGCAAAGATTGTTATGTTGTCTATATACCAACAGGAGATTGCTTGTCTTGACCATCAGAGGTAGACTCCGCAAATAGAATCATTGGAACGTTGTCATAGGTGACGATGTGTTGGATCAGGGCATAAAATGAATTGATTTGGATTAATAATTTTGTCTCGACAAATTGATTCACTTTAGATAATCATTTATATTGTATCTTAATCCTAAGATAGTGGACCTGTTGTCTTAACTTGTGTCTTTTGATGTACTAAAAGGTGACATCCACATTTTATAGTAATATGCATGCCGATACATTGGAGGCATGACTCTTGATAATGTAGACTTGTCATTAATAGATATGGAATCCATAGCTCATCTTTAAGAGTAGTTGATTTCCTCTTATATGTGTTATCTTATAATTGAAAAACTGGAGCGCTCAACCATTTGGATACATAGGTGTAATCGAATGGTATACAGTCTTTGGATAGTAAGTTTTTCGATGATGAAATAATAGAACGTACGATAGAAATAATCAGAAAGGTAAGACATAACTTGTCCTTAAGAAAATTATGGATAATCCTATGGGGATATGATACATTATGATATGTCATGGAGACTTAACTATTTGGGCTTCATAATTCTATATAGTTCGAAAGTACAACTCCAAGCTTTTAGTGGAGTAGCGTTGGAGTTGATAATTAGGAAATGTATATCTAGGATGTTGGGTTTCATAATTATCAGGATCTTGAATTATATAGGTCCATCAGGTCCTCTTTGCTAGCTCATAAAAATCTTGTAATGATACAACGTGTTTTCCTAATAATTGGTGACTTATGTTAGATTTATCAAATTGGCAAAAATTTGGTAAAACCAGATAATTCATGTTTGTTTATCTGTTGACTTAATTTTGTGATAAAACTAATTCAAGATAAACTTGCTCAATTATCGAGATTAGATAATTCATGTCTGTTTATCAATTGGAGTAATTTTGAATAAATTAATTCAAGATAAACTTGTTCAATTATCATGAATATTTATTTTCCTAGAGATTATCTAGATATGACTGTTTTAATCAAATAACTTCTCTTTTGGGTTATTTGAATTAAAACGGAGGCTCTATCCCCAGAATCTCGAGTGGGAAATAAAGATTCACAGGGAACTTTTTATCGCAAGTTTGGCAAGCCGATCTGTAAGTTTGGCTTGCCGATTGAGGAGATTTGGTAGGCTGATCTGCTAGTTCAGCCTACCGACTGGGCAATAAAAGGAACACGTATTTTAACACAGATTTTATCAAATATTGATTCTGATTTGATTATGATTCAAATTTTGAGGTTTTATCTAAAAAGGACTGATTTCTGGGCCCAGCCTCTATAAAAAGGAGAGTAAGTCTCATTATTATTCAGATCAGTAGAGAAATCTAGAGTAAACCTCTGTCAATGAGACTTTGAAACTCCCCGGAGAGCTATCATTCACAAATCATGAATTATAGCTTTGGGTATTTCTCAATTGGTTAGAAGGAGAACCACCTTAGGAAAAGCTGAATGACGTGAGCCCGTACTCACTCTGATCGTGGATAGAGAATAGCAAAGAAGGCCAGTTGGTTGAGGTCTTTCTAGAACGTTACTTCTCTTCATTGATTACAAGAGCTTTTTGGCATACAAAGGTTAGTAAGATCTGATTAATTTATGCATATAACATGTCAAACTTATGTTTTAGAAAATACTCTGATATAAAAAAATTTTAAATTCCACCGCATACTATTTTTCCAATAGGAATGCACACCGCCTGTAGAAGTACTACATTTGACTCAAACTGTATTTCTTTTAGGTTTTACATTTTTCTATTTGACTTGATGTAATTGAACTACAATCGGCTTAATCCCTACACATAGGTATGTAGGCGGCTCGTGAATTATAAACAAGTGCAGCTGCTTTATTATCTTAAATATTATTTTCCCAGGTTTGCCGTCAAGTTTCCTAATCAATAAATTCATATTTGATTAAGTGCTGCATCATTGTGTTTGCTCTCAATCAACTCCATTGGAGTTCGATCCTACATCACCATCATCATGGCTCAGTCCCAACCTCGGACTCAATCAACTTGACTAGAGTTCTATCCTACATCACCATCATCCTAGCTCGGTCCTAACCTAGGACTTGATCAACTCACCAAGAGTTTAATCCTACATCGCCATCATCATGGCTTAGTCCCAACTTAGGACTCGATCAACTCATCCAAAGTTTGATCCTACATCACCATTGTTATGGCTCAGCCCCAACTTAAGACTCGATCAACTTGCGCAGAGTTCGATCTTGCACCACCATCTTCATGGCCCAGTAGATTCGATCAACTCACTTGGAGTTCGATCTCACATCACCATTTTCATGGCTCAGCCTTAACATTGTGCTCGATCAACTCGCCTCAAGTTCAATCTTATATTGACATTTTCATGGCCTAGTCCGATTCCAAGATAGATCAACTTACCCCGAGTTTGATCTTGCATTGCCATCATCGTGGCTCAATACGATACTTCCAATTTCGTGGCATGGTCTACTATTCTAAGTTTGATCATATACTGCTAACTTTACGACTCGCATTTTCATGGCTTTCATTAGCATGCCAAATAACTAGACAATTATCTTTATGATTCGTTATAAATCAAATTGATTTGTCAGTATTCGACTTTGCTATCAAAATAACAATTTTGGCACGTTACAACTTTGGCATGCTATTCATCTGGTTTGAATTTTATGCCAACTTCCTTAGATTTGATTCGAATGTTAAAGTTATTGTTTAATTTCCACTTATGTCGACCATAGGTCTGAAATCAAAATTATGGAAAATTGGATTCTATTCAACATTCGCAGCAATAAAAGGTGTTCGATAAAAATTATTCAAATAAAAGTACAAACTGTTCAAATATTACAAAACAAAGTAAATTCTTAGAAGATTTCTAATTCGTCAGTTCGATCATTTTCCCTTTCTACGGCCTACGTAGCTAGGGGCTCGATAGCTTATTCATTGGCCTTCGATGCATTGATTCCTGATTCTGGCGCAGGAGGCTTAGCACTGACGTCTTTGTGAACCACCTCATTTACATCGACCACCTCAACATCAAACTCATCGGGAGATAGTAATTCCTCCAACTCTGTAATTTCTATATCAATAGTAGAGGCGTCAAGTTTACCTAACTTGAATTCCTTTAAAGCCTCGAGTCTTGCTTTGAGGGAGGAAGTGCCATGGACGTCGAGTAATTGTTCCTTGATTTTCTCAATATCCTTATCCTTCGCTTCCATTACTTTAGTCAAATTAGTGACCTTTTCCTGTTCTAGGTAAAAACTGCTGCTCAAGTTGAGGACCTTCTTGTTTGACCTCGCTAAAACATCGATGGCATCATTTAGCTTTCCTTTCTCATCATCCCTCTCAGACTTGGCCTTTCCAAGCTTTTCTTCAAGGTCCTTGTTTCTTAGGACCGCTTGCTTGTATTTCTAAGTAGCTTTATTCAGAAAAATGTTGTGAAGCTGAAGGGTCTGTATAATGAAATGGTTTAGTATGAATCGATGTAGCAAATTTAGTTAAATTTTAGCCTAGGATTTGATGTTTTACCTATCCAAAGGCCAAAGTTAATTCTTTGCCTAGCCAAGTAAATGACTTCTCGTCGAAGGTGTCTTCGTCATGCATGAAGTTAAAACTTCTTGACGTCCTCAATGCTGCCTCCCTTTCTTGAAGGATGATTTCATTTTCTGGGACGTCGAGGGTCTTATCTGCAATCCTTGCTTTGACATACTCGACGGGAGTAGTAAATTCCACCTCTTTCCTCTTCTTTGACACTGAGGGCTAGATGTCGAATGGAGGTGGTAGAGGAAGGTCGGATGTATTAACTAGAGGAGCCGAATCTTCTAAGACCGAAGACTCACCAGATCAATCTTCTTTTTCCTTTTCATTGCTCTCTCTACAGCTTTCCTCTTCCTCGTATCATCGACTAAAGGTAATGTAACCTTCATTATTGATAGCGCGACATCTGTGAGAAAAGCATCTTCGTTAGAGAGAGGAGTAATGAGTTTTGATGGACCGTACAGCCGCTGAAGTGCACCGCGGCATTCAATGACCTAATCGACTCGTTTTGAAAATTGAATAGGAATACCTATTGGGATTTCTTTGAATATTTTCCAAATTGATGACTTTCTGAGTTGATTAGGGTTGGAGATTTCAGTCCAAGTACATCTTGGTCGAGCAAGCAGCACGTCAAGTCTCATACGGTATCTCTCCCCAATGGGGGCTGGATGATTCAGCACGTAATCTGTAAAAAGACAATGTTAAGGATTAGTTGAAATTACTACTTGAAATAAATACAAGTGTCGGTTACTTACCAATATTACCAAATACAAACGAAAAGGGAAATCAAGTAGTCAGCTTGACTGAGTAGCGATTAATCGACATAAAGAAATATCTTTCCTCCCAATGCTCTCCACATGGACAAAATCTGAAATGAGCTGCTTTGACTGTCGATATATAAAGTAGAAGCGGCCCTTGTTTTTGTTGTTCGACTTCAAGAAGTAGCATCGAAGGAAGTTGTGGATATCAAAATGGATTCCAGCTTCTTTAATGACCACCATCAGAGCGATCAATAGCCGAATTCCATTTGGCATAAGCTGAGTTATCGAGATATCAAAGTGACCGATGATCTCTAGTATGAATTTTAGGATTGGCAGTCAAAGTCTGAGCTCAAACCACTTCGCGTATACACAAAACCAATTGTTGTTTTGCGTATCAGCTCATTTTTTAAGATAGGGCAATCGGATGTCAACCAAAGATGGAATTCTGCACTTTGATTTGATTGTTAATAAATCTCCTTTTGTTAAGACGAACTCTGGATTTTTCAAAAAGAATGGCACTCTTTTTATTGGGGAGACATATTTCCTTTTTTCGAGCACTTCGGTCTGATCGACTTGAATTGATCGTCCAACTGGTCTGTCTCTTTTCTCCACTGGATTGGCTGCCTCCTTGCTTGTCTTAGTGCCATCATATTTAGAGCTCGATTTGGTTATGGATTGCTCTCGAATCCATTCATCGACTTCCCTTTCTTCACTACTGGACCAAGGATCTCTGCCACTACTTGAACTCGAACTAACATTTATGGCTTTCGACATCTTTTCTAAAAATAAATTCTAAAGAGGCAATCTAGTCTCTAAAATTTGAAGAATCTTAATAGTTCTTGGAGGTTCTAAAACCCACGAGAGCTAAACAGGCTGGGAAATTGTAGATTTTCTCAAAAAATGGGTTGGAAATGATATCAAAATGCTCAAAATTGAAAGAGAAACAAGCCTATGGAAAGAAAAATCGCAAGAAAAGTAGAAGAGAAGGAAGAAATCTTGCCTGAAAATCACTAGAAAGCTTGAGAAAATGAAGAAAAATCACCTTAGGTACGAAGAAGAAGAAGCAAAATAACAAGGAGGGAGAAAATACGTGTTATATACTGTTTGAAAAAGTCTGATCAATGGCCGAGATTGATTTAGAGCAAGTTGACCCGAGGGCCAAGATTTTGCGTCTTTTTAAATTCTTGCTCAAACCGAGGCGGTGTCTTTTTGAATCAAGCGCATACGTCAGCGCTACAAAGATATTTTGGAGCCTTCTAATCATGTTGCGACACATGTTACAGGTAGTTGAGTATCATGATTTCCCCAATAAAGGAGATGATTCAAGTGTGGAAGTAAAATTTTGATCAAGGAGACATGTATTCGAACTAAAGTTTGAGATCTAATCACTCTTGTAGTCGATTAAATCGACTAAGGAGTGGGAGGCTAACTGTTGGGGTACAATTTGGTCGGGCTCAAATTGTCTACAGGCCCAAATGATGGCCCATTGTTGCAATTAGAGCGAGTCTAATAGGGCGAAGCGATAATGTGTTCAACATAGGAACAATGTGTACAAACAGATTTCTAGCATCGATTAGATCGATCTGTTTGATCGATGTATTCAAATAACATGTGGTTTTTGAAGGTTTGTGCTCAGGTTTATTTCCCGTGTATTTATTTGATGGGTTCACTCAACATGAACTGACGATTATTGGCACATCTAACCATGAACTGAAACTTGGGGAGAGCATGATCCTTGCAGCTTATCATCGACCGACATATGTACTCCTAATGCAGTTATCTCCAATGCCATTACTCTACTCTGCCAGTTGGTTGGGAGTCACGACTCTTGTTGTTCCCTATATAAGAAGATATCATCTTCATTGTAGAGATATGAAAAACACAAGATATAGAAACTCTACCAAAATTATTCATCATTTTGCATTCTTGTAATCTGTACTCTAAATTCATACAATAGGAAAAAACAGTGGACGTAGCTCTTTTAACACAGTGAACCACTATAAATCCACTTATGGTATTCTTTTTATTTCTTCTGCATTCTTTTTACTTCATATGATCTCAAGTTGTTGGTTCATTTTCTACAAGAAATCTAACAAGTTTGTTTTGAAGCAACAGATCCAAATAACGGAGATTTAAGGGCCCAAACTCATTAAAAGAACATAATAATCTGAATTGACACTTTTTACATTTGATTGTAGATCCAACATCTACAATTGTGACTTCTAACTGATAGAGAGTGGGAATGATAATGTTTGAAATAACTGCAATAGTAGGACACGTGTCGATTTGCAATAGGCTGTAAGAATCGGGCTCTTCCCACGTCTAAGTTTGTGACTGGACGTACTCATAACTATCAGATTGTGTGAATCGATCTCGTCGAATAGACACTTGGAGGAAATCAAACCTGCAACAAGGAGAAGTTATCTATATGAAGTAAACGATTAGTTTATAATCGATCTAATTGATCAAAGCCTCAATTCGATAATACGCTAGATAAGCGATGCTCATCAAACGTTTTTGAATCGATCGATCTTGTTGGGCTCGACTCGCTTCAATTGCAACTCTAAATCTTCATTTTGGGCCTTAATAGACGACTTGAGCCTGACCAAATCGTACCCCAATAGTGGCGATATATTAGATTGAGACTAAAATTGAATTGATTTAATTAATAACACTATTTGTTTAAATTAATTCACTTTAGACAATCACATGTGTTACATCTTAATCTTGAAATAAATCAATAAGCTTGTATTCTTGACTTATGTCTTTTGATATACCAAAGGATGATATACTGAATTATATGAAGGTACGTATATTGGAATATTGGAGACATGACTCTTGATTAACGTAGACTCATTATTTATGGATATAGAATTCATAGCTCTTTTGTAGAGTTAATGATATTCTTCGATAGGCATTATCTTATAATTAGAAAACTAGAGCATTCAACCATTTGGATACATATGTGTAATCGAATGGTATATTATTTGTATTAGGTATGAATATTAAGTTTTCTAATAGTGATATAATAGAACTTATGATTAAAATAATTAAAAAGGTAAAACAGAATTTTATCCTTAAGCCGATTATAAATATCCTATAAGGATGTTACATATTAGGGTATGTCTTGCACGTTTAACTTATTCGAGTTTCATAATTATATATAGTTTGGGAGTGCAGCTTAAAGCTTTTAGTAGAGTAGCTTTAGAGCTGATAATTATAAATTGTACGTGTTGGGGACATGTCATTTTATAATTATAGGAGCTCAATTTATATAAGTCTATCAGGTCCTTTTGCTAGCTCACATAATTTTTTGTAATGATACGTGTGTCTTTTCGACAAATTGTTAATTTATGTTAGTTCTTAAGATTGGCTAAAATTCAATTAGATGACTACACATGCACTAAAGATATATTCCTGTTCAAAATTATATATGTTATCCTATTATTGATCAAAACTAAAAATCCATTTGTCAATTTCATTCAAGTCCAATAACAACACTTAATTAATGGCCAAATTATTACGAGCATTAAACATGTAATAGAATAAACAAATTCTAATAATTGACAACCCAAGAGAGCAAAAATAAATCAAAATCTATTAATTGGATCCACTAGAACCCTAGAACACATGTATGAATGAAAATAAAATTAAAAATCAAAATAAATAATGCCAATATTCAAGCATTCTTTGAAGATAAAAAAAAAAAGAGAAAATAATAAGAAAGAAATCACTAAAAAGAACCGTTTGGTATTGTTTCAAGAATTTTTGAAAATGTTTTTGCACATTTTTTGAGGCAAAAATTAAAAAAAAAACTCTCAGCACAATTCTCAAAAAGTTCTTATTTTCCAAAACAAAACCATTTTCATCTATTTTGAAAACACTATCAAATGAAAGAAGGTGTCACAAACTCTAAGTTCTTTTTTTCTCCCAATCTTCTTCTTTCTCCTTTTTGTAGCTTTAAAAATGCTCTCCAATAATGTCTTCAAAAGAAATCTAAATACAAAAACTAAAAATCAATTTAAAATCTAAATACAAAAACTAAAAATCAATCTTAAAATTAAAATTAAAATTAAAACTAAATTAAAAATTTATTTTTTTCTTTCATTTTGCTCTTTTCGGTTTTTGCACACACTGGTTTCCTAACCCAAAAAATGGTCTCCCCTCCAATGGCGTTTTTCTCCCTAAAGTGCATCATTGCTAGGGGTGACAAATCGGGTCAACGGGATCGGGTTAGTGTCAGGTTAGGGTCGATTTTTACAAACATTAGGTCGACACTAACCTGACCCGTGACACGAATGGGTTGAAAATTCTCAACCCTAACCCGACCTATTTTGGTACAGGTTGACACGAACACGACCCATGCCAACCCATTCCTATGTAAGACCCATGACCCATATTTGACCTGCAACTCGATTGTGACCGCAACATGCCTATGACCGGCCTACACTAATATATATATATATAACACAAAAACAAACATAAAATTAGAAGAGTTTCATATCACAACAACAAGAAAGTCCAGTCCTAAAATTTAAAAAACATCCAAAAAGTCCAAAACATATCACGAACCATCATAGCAACTGTTGATACTATTACTAAATGTAGATTCTAATGCAATTGTTGATACCAAAATGCTTAAAATGCCACGAGCCATCATAGCAAGGATAAGATAACGGAACTAATTTGTCTTCCAAAGTGAAAGGTAGGGTTTTGACGTTTAAGGTTATACTATTGTCTATATCTGGTATGATATATAATAACAGAATAAAAATATTTGAATAAATAGAAGCAGGTTAGTTTCACGTCAGTTTAGGGTTAGGCAGTTGACCCAAACTTGACCTGTTTTTGGACGGGTCAGTTTTAGGTTGACACTAAACTGACCCAGGGTTAATTTTTTTTACACTAACCTGCAAAAATTCATGTTGAGTTTGTGTCATGTCGTCGTGTCACAACCCATATTGTAGACCCTAATCATTGCATTTGAGGCGCCAGATATGCGGCCGAGCACGATTGGATGATTGGCCAACTGCGATTTGCTATAAAGCTGTGGCTGAACTAATGGGACGCGTGCCTATCGAAAGTGAATGCCACACGCTCATTTAGGATCTTCTAGCGTTGATCTGACAGTAGAAAACGTAAGTTATATTTGTCCGGTGGTGCCACGTGTGGTACATTTGTCTAGTGGTGCCACGTGTGGTACTCATTCTAAACGCGTTCAAACTTGAATTTTTTATCCATTTTCCTCCACTTTAATTCCTTATTTCTATATTTGGCCTTTCCACCAATTTTACGTGCACAAATTAGGATAAAAAATAATTAGAAGGGAGACTAAAATAAAATAAAATGTAATGAAACTAAATTAATATAAAGTAAAGATAAATAAAATCAAATTAAGAGAAATTAAATTAAAGTATATTGAAAACAAGCATAACTGATTGAAATTTAATGGAAAAATCAAGAACATAAAAAAATATATATGCATTTAAGTATCGAAATAATTCTATTTTTATAGAATTATCAAATAACTTTTTTTATTTCATAGTTATGACATGATATTTTGAAATAATTGATTTATCTCCTCTAATCTTAAAGAGGAAAAATCTTATTTTTATCCTTTTCATTCAAAAACAAATTAAAAATATACATTTTTCTCATATTTTTATTATTTTTTAATCTTTTTTGTCCTCTAGTGTTGCATATGCATATTTTATACATGGAATAGGATTGGAGAGAAAAAAAAATATTCCTTTTTTTTCTTTTGAGCTCAATATTTTTTACGAACTTACGCTCATCTTGTCTTTTAAAAATTATGATTATTATTATAAATTGACGTAATTTCCATTCCAATAAACAAAACAGAGAAAACTTGATTAGCCAAAAAAAAGAATGGACTTTTCAAAAAAAGAAAAGAGTGGAGAACTTTTTTAAATAAAATTAAAAATATATGCGAAGAAAAAAATCTTAATGTACTTCAAAACTTAGTTGTAACTAAAAGTTAAAACTTAAAAATTATAATACGCAAGAGTTTTACGTTATAGTAATTACATTATGTTAAACTTTTACTTTTTATTATAATATATAAAAATTAAAAATTATAACATGTAAAAATTTTACATTATAATAATTATATTATAATAAATTTTTATTTTTATTATAATATATGAAAATTTTATACTATAATAATTAATAAGGTATTTGGTTAAAGGTGATTTACATTACAAACTTAGTTATAAACAATATAAAATTTTTACATGCTATAATTAAAAAAAATTACTATAATATTAAATTTTTATATAATATAGTAAAAATAATTTTCACTAAGGGGTCAAATATTATATAAAATGTTTTGGTTCCATTGTCAAATTGAATCCATATAAATGGGCTAGTGAGTCGATGACCTTTTCACCTCAAAAAAGAATAATAATAATAAAAAAAGACTCGGAAGACAGAAAGAGAGAAAATAAAGGTTGGGAAACATCCGGCTGTCCACGTGGCGGACGGAAAGAAAGCGTTTACATACCTTTTCTCCTCTCCCTAACCCTAATACCATTATCTGCTAAGCCTTTCTTTTCATTTTTCTTGTTATCTTCTTTTTTGTTTTATGTTTTTTGTTTCAACAAGTCAAACAGAGAGAAGAGAGAGCAGTAGTTGTCCCTTTCATGGCGTCATTAGAAGCGAGGCGTTAAAACCTAACCCTAGCCTTACCTTCTTTCGTCACTCTCTCACTCAGACGGTCTCCTCTCCTGCATGCTTCGATTGAATTCTTCTTTTTTCTTCATATTTCTTTTTTTTTTTGGAGGGAATATTTTTACCCAATTTGTCCAATTGGCCATGGAAATTTGCCTCTGAATGTGATCCAATTCCGCATTGCATGCTGGAGAAGAAGAAGAGAAATTGATATTCATATATTCTGTGCATATTTTTCTAACAATCCATGGCGGCCAAGAAGAAGGCGTGCGAGTCGTTATCGAAGAGCTTGATCGAGGAAGTCCAGAAATATGGGTGTATGAAGCAGACAGGGGTGAGCTTGAGATACATGATGGAGTTCGGCTCAAAACCCACTCCTCGTAACCTCCTTTTCTCAGCTCAATTCCTTCACAAGGAACTTCCGATTCGAATCGCTCGCAGAGCCCTAGAGCTCGAAACCCTCCCTTATGGCCTCTCTCTTAAACCTGCCGTTTTGAAGGTAATTAATCTGATTACTTTCTTCAATTTTTGAAAAATTAGGGACCCAAATTCCCAATTGTGTAAAATTTATGGGGTAATTTGTAAAACGAAGAAGAAATTAAGCACTGGTTAGGTTCAGGATCTGTTAACTCAAAAAAAAAAAAAAAAAAGAACTTACATGCAACTATGGGATCATGCAACTATGGGATGAGCCTCTGTTTCGGCTTTGGATTTTAAAAGTCCGTTTGTTTCGATACTCACGATTTGAATTATTTTATTATAGTATTTTTTCTTACAAAAATTTAAATTTTCGTTCAAATACCTAACAGTAAACCGGCTTAATAGTCTAAGGGTGCGTTTGTTTTGTGGTTCGAATCACAGTTCGAATCATTTTGCTACAGTATTTTTTCTCATAAAAATTTAAATCTTCATTCAAATGCTCTATTCAAATACTCGAACGAGCTCTAAGATTCTTTTTTTGTGGAAGTATTGGGCCAGCTGTACTTTATTCATTTGTTTACTAGCTACGTATGTTATATCACTAATCACTGTAGTTGATTTTTTTATTCTTAAACTAATATCCCAAATATCATTATGCGTGCTGGGTTGCTCTTTTCTTTTTTTTCAAATTAATTTTATTACTTTTGAAACACGTTTTGAGGATGATTTACGATGATCTGTGTTGTCTGGATTCTAAAGGAGATCCTTTTGATTCGATATATAATGGCTTCGGTGAGAACTTCTGTGCCTCATTGTGGTACAATGGACACAGCTTTGCCTTTGTGGTGTAAAAATGGTCCTAAATATTCTCTTCTTTTTCTTTTTCTTTCTTTTTCCCCCGTTTTCCCCTCGTTACGAACAGTGTTGAAAGCGGAATATCGGAATATCTCACCTTTGTCTTGAAGGATGTTTGTATATTTGTTTGTATAAAGTATGGGTGTATTCACTGTTTGGAGTGGAATATCTCAGCTTATTTTTGGGAGGATGTTTGTATATTTTGTTGTGTGTAAAGTATCGATTTATTTTGACCACCCTCTGGATGTGCCTAAAGTAACAACTTTGTTTTATTTTTCAATTTTCAACATTATAAAGGTAAATGTTGATTGCTTTCACTTTGCTGTTCGTTTTGTACTTTTGAATTGTGGAAATGCCTCTTAGATTCTCAGGAAAAGATGCTTCACTTTTTGTTGTGGGTTTGCATTTGTTCCTGGTCTCCTATCAGACTTCTTTCCTTTTAATTGGTGCTATGTCTCATGTTATGAGGAGCATTCTTGTGAAAGCACTTGTTTAGTAATTATTTACTTTTGTGAAGGAAGCACTAATTTATATAACAAAATAACTGTAGGTTCGAGATTGGTATTTGGATTCCTTCCGTGACCTTAGATTGTTTCCCGACATCAAGGACTCAAACGATGAGAGACAGTTTACACAAATGATCAAGGCGATAAGGGTCAGACACAACAATGTGGTTCCCATGATGGCTTTGGGTGTTCAACAGCTAAAGAAAGATATAAATCAAAAGATTGTTTATGAGGATCTTGATGAGATTCACCAATTCCTGGATCGTTTTTACTTGTCAAGAATTGGAATCCGCATGCTAATTGGTTAGTTCTCTTCCCTCTTGCCATCTTTTAGTCCACTTTACTGGACTGGACTTCTGGTTGCCTGCAGGTTATTTGGGTTTCTTTTTTTGGGTTACATATGTCGTGTATTCCTCAAAGTTTCTATGATACTAACTCAGGTCAGCATGTTGAGTTGCATAATCCCAACCCCCCTCCTCATTGTATTGGTTATATTCATACAAGGATGTCCCCGGTTGAGGTCTCACGAAATGCCAGCGAAGATGCTCGTTCAATTTGCTTTCGTGAATATGGAAGTGCACCTGATGTTAATATCTATGGCGACCCTGATTTTACTTTCCCGTAAGTATATGTTGTTTTTCACTTTTTTGGGTCTCCTTGCTACCTTATGCTACTTAATTTCCAAAACCCATTGACTGTTTTGGCCTATAACCCTATGGGATTTGACACTATGTTTTGTAGAGTATACAAGTAAGAGAGAAGATTTCAGAGGAGATATTTTATAGTATAAAAGAGAATATTGGGTTGTTTGTTAGAGAAGAAATTAGGAAATATTAGGAATGAAAGATTCATGGGGCCTGCCATTTAATCCATCCAACTTTCGAAAGAAAAGACGAGAAAATATTTTACACAAAATGTTAGTTCCAACTCATTGACCTGTTTTATATAAGGATTTTTCTCTCTTTTACCAAACACCATGAAAGAAAACCTTTCTCCCTTCTTTTTTATTTTATTCACTTGGATTTTGACATTCTCCTTTCTATTGTAAGAGTTTAAGTTCTGTGAAATTCCTATTGGTGCTTGTAACAGATATGTCCCAACACACTTACATCTTATGGTCTTTGAGCTGGTCAAGAACTCCTTGCGTGCTGTCCAAGAGCGCTTCATGGACTCGGACAAAGTCGCGCCTCCTGTTAGAATAATTGTTGCTGACGGTATCGAAGATGTCACCATTAAGGTGCTATTTCAACAATTACATGAATTTCTTGGTCTCCATGAGCTGTATATTTTCCAAACAATTGTTGCTTATCAAGCTTGTTCATAGGTGTCAGACGAAGGGGGTGGCATACCCAGAAGTGGCTTGCCAAAAATTTTCACTTATCTTTACAGCACCGCTAGAAATCCTCTAGATGAACACGCAGATCTCGGAGTGGCTGATACGGTGACGATGGCAGGATATGGATATGGACTCCCTATAAGCCGCTTATATGCTCGGTATTTTGGAGGGGATTTGCAGATTATATCCATGGAAGGATATGGTGAGTTTGAAAATTTTCACCTTGCTGAAATTTATTAAAAAGAGTGTTTAGAGGATTTGCTGGCATGTTCTTGTCAAGATGTTCCAACAAATAGCATGCATAATTTAGGTTCTCCTCTTTGGTTCACAAAAGGCCCGGCATCAACAACAATATAGTTTGTTTTCTGTCGTCTATCCATGGATTATGTTCAGAGTTAGCAACTAGAGATCATCTATTCAACGATTGAGCTAGGTTGCATCTCTCGACTTGTGACATGTTTTTACTTATGCTTTCACGTGTTATTTTGTATCATCCCTTGTTATCTGAGCAAGTATATCCTTACTGGGGATTATCACCACCCTTGTCCGTCACAAACTTGCATATGGACTTTGAGGACCTCTAATTATGACATAGGGTCTCACACAGGCTTGCATGTCGATCTTAACCCATCATGATGATCACCCCCGTTGATAGCTAGCTTTTTTCTCGTCATCCTGTATCGATTGTTTTGCTTTCAGCATCTGCGTTGAAATTTTCCTGTTATTTGATCTTTTGCTTCCATTCAAATCTTTAATGAGACACTTGCAATAATTTTGTTGTGTTCATACAGGGACTGACGCATATCTCCATCTCTCCCGCTTGGGAGATTCACAGGAACCTTTGCCTTAAGCTTCTGAAGCTCTCTTAATTGAATTGTAATTGTGAAAAGAGGGATGATTCGTAGTCAATTCCTTGTTCTGATTAAAAATACATTTGACAGATCTGTGGAATGTCTGGATGATTTGAGGGAAGCAGCTTGGGGGTTCTATTCTACAATATACACTTCATCTTGGCTTTCAAATGTTCTTCCCGAACGAAAAAATTAGTCCTTAATGCATCAGTTAACGGATTTAGAAAAAGTTCTATCAAATATGTTCGTGGTGAACATGAGCAAATTTATTAAGCGATGTAAAAATAGCAGCGCATCAGAAGCTCATAACGGGACAAACCGTACACTTTTGACGGGAAAAATACGAACTAAAATGGTAGAAGCCCTAATTATCGCTAGAAATCTCACTAATTTTCATGGTCACTGCAGTCCTAGTGGAAAAAAAACAAAAGAAGATGCAATTCCAGGAACAACTGGCAAGAATTTGAGAGGCTGTATTCTATTCCAACCCTGAAATGGATTTTTTTTTTTTTTAGCAAGGGTTTATGGTAGAGTAAGGTTACCCTGTAGTTAATATTAAATCTTGACAAGGGTTTATGCAGTCTCTTGCTTAAAAAAAAAAAAAAAAAGAGGGAAATAAATTGCACAAAATGTCAGATTTTTAGAAACTAATAGTAAATTATGTCAAATGATTTCAAAAAGTTACAAAAAAAAAGAAGAAAAAATTGCATATTCAACATCATTTTGAGGCCGTTTAGTATTGTTTTCAAAATAAGTAAAAATGTTTTTGTTTTAAAAAATGAGAATTTTTTAAAAATTGTGCTAAGAGTGTTTTTAAAATTTTTATCTTAAAAACATACAAAAACATTTTCAAAAATTTTGAAAACGAAAGCCAACGAGGTCAGTATTTTACAAATAAAAAAACCTAAAAATACTTTTATATTAAATTAGATCTTTTTTCTCTCACTTCTTTTGTTTCTCTCCCCTTTCCCTCTCTCTTCTCTATTTCTCTCTCCTGCCTCCCTCTCTTTCCTCTATTTCTCTCTCCCGCCTCCCTCTCTTTCCTTCGGTCTGGTTTTTCGATCAGAGGTGCTCATCGGTGCCGCTATGCCCAGGGCTTCGTAATGAAGATGGAGATATGCTCCAAGTCGCATGCTGAGTTTGAGATGGAAGTCACCCATGCGCTCTTGAACCATGGAGGATCTTTGGATGCGGCTTTGGCGATTCTTGAACGACAATTTGATGATGGTTGAAGTCTTGATCTGGAGCTACGCCAAAATATCCTTCTTGTTTCAAATATCATGTAAAATTTGATTATTCTTTTTCTCTGTTGCGAGTGAATTTGTGTGTTATACTAACAAAAGAAATTCTATAACAAATGAAAGGATTAATTTAAAAATTCCCCATAAACTATAGCTTTTGTAATACTTTGTCTCTTGAACTTTAAAACATAACATCTGTTCCTTTCAAATATAAACTGTTAACAAAAATGGTCCTTCTGTTAGAATTTTAACAACAAACTGACAAAAAAAATTTAAATTAGAGGTATTTTGGTAATCTTAATTATAAAAACAACAAAAAAATAAAACTATAATAAAAATAGTCTTTATTAATAATTAAAAATAAAAAAAATCAATTAAAAACATACTACTATCCGAATCCCTCTTTTTTGGATATACCAAATTTTTTTAAAAATTTTATTAACTTTTTTCATACTCAAAAAGTGTTTTGAAATTTTAGAAGGTATAAATACCAATAAAAACTTCAAATATAAGAAAGAAATTTTATTTATATTGTCTGAGGTTTTTTCTCTTTGAAAATTTTGTGTTATATTTTTTCCTATATTGAATATATTTATGTTATATTCTTTTTCGTTTCACTAATATATATAACTTTTAAAATTTCAAAATGCTTTTTGAGTGAAAAAAATAAAATTTGGAAGAAAATTTTGGTATATCAAAAAAGAGGGATTCCAATGATATAATGGCTTTAATTGATTTTTTTAATAATTAATAAAGACTGTTTTTATTATAGTTTTAATTTTTATGATTATTTTATAACTAGAATTGCCAAAATACTACTGACTTCATAATCATTTATCAATTTTGCATTAAAATTCTAATAGAATGACCATTTTTGTTAACAGTTTATAGTTCAAGGGAAACGAATATTACGTTTTGAAGTTCGGGGGACAAAATGTTACAAAAGTTATAATTGAGGGGGAATTTTTATAATTAATCCGAAATGAATTTCTAATATTGTGATCATATATGACGTCCGTATGTGTTATGATTTATTTTGGAGCATAGGAAACAAATTTTTTAGCCAATTTGCAAACATAGCAAGCGAGAGGCAACATCATTACCTCTTATCCAAACCGTGGTCTAGTCTCCTTCTCATGAGGCGTTTGATTCCATGGAGCCCAAGGAAAAATTTGAGTGGCTGATTTATGAGAGAGAGTGCTTAGAAGTTTTTGGTGTTGGAGAATTTGTGGGTAGAACAACAAATGAAGGTTAAGAGGGTTTGGAAATATAAATAGGTTTGAGTATTAAGAATACTTTATTTAAAAGTTTTATTTGTTTGCACTGCTAGTTTTGGTATCGAATTTTGACAGTAAATTACTTCCAAGATACAACAAACTCCGAATATAATATCTAGCAATACTATTATATTTTAGAACAAAAAATGAAACATGTAGAATTTCTAGATATTTAACAAACGCAGAGTATCATTTCAAGAACTAATGTAACAATTGCAAGACATGTAAACTTTCACGTATAGGTATCCTTTCATGAATCAATACAACTATTACAACATATATATATATATATATATATTGATAATAGGTGTTTAGTTTTATATGAAATTATACAATCTATCAACTTAAGGGTTAACAATTTAAATGACACGCCTTTTAAATCAGTGATTTTTGTGTTGGCTCCGTTGCGTCGAGTGCACTGCATAGAGTAGCAAGCTGGCGCTCCACCACAGCCTTCCCAGCACGCCTGTGCTAGCTCTCTACCATCTAGCAACGCAGCACCAACACCAGCACCAGCACCTTTTATCTGTCCCGAAAGAGATCCTAGGGCTGCGGCTTCAAAAAGATAGCACCACTAAACACTGATTCTAAACCCTTGAAAATTACATATTTTGCTTATTTTCATGTTTGTTTTTGACTCCAAACAAATAGAGACATATTACGATCTCTTTTATAGTTGAAGAACTCGCCAAGCATTTGCTACCAAAAGAATACCGCATCAATCCTATACACGATATAGGTAACAATATTGACATGCAAAAATGTCTCCTTTTTTTTGGCAAAAAAGTCACCTTTTTTTTTCCTAATAAATACATCGTATTAGGAGAATTATGTTGTCCTGTTAAGTTTTTTTTTTTAATTTTCATTTTTTAAATCCATTATATTATTTTAGACTCTACCCATATGCACTTGAGTGCCCCCATCAAAATTTTAGAATTTTCTTTTTATTTATTACTCTTATCTTATTTTACCAAAAAAAATTTTATCTTATTTTAATTTTTTTTAATTTATTTGTGTATCAATCAAATAAGATAAATTGCCATAATACAATTTAAATTTTTCCTCATTGGTAAATTGGAACCCAAAGTTTTTTAATTTGAGCTTTTTTTTAACAAACCAGTTCAATCAATAATGGACAACAATTATTGTCTAAAAAAGCTAAATTTAAAATATCCAAGATTGAATTGACTAGTTATCGAAAAGTTTGAATGCATTTGTACAAAAATTTGACATTTTCATCCATTAATTAATATTTGTTAGCTATTAGACCAAAATTCTCATCGATTTTCAGATTTACGGCCTAATTTGAAAAATTAAATTAATCCAACTGAATAAAAAAACACTATAATTATGTCTGTATTTAATAGTAAGAGCTTATAGCTGTTGACGTGTATGCCCTAAGAAATAAAAGTGTAATATGTTTTTGGAGACATTTTTATCACTAAAGAATTTACTTATTATTTATATACCAAATTTCGTCCTCTTTACGTTCATATTTGTTGAATGAATAATAAGCAAACAAAAGTCTGAGACTGCCGGTTTAAACCCTTTAAGAATCAGGCATATGATGGACATATTATGCAGAAGACATGATTCTAAAGGTGACGGTCTAAATCATAAGATCCGCAATCAAGGGAATAAAGTTAGACGCTTTATTCATGCAAAAATTGTTATGTTATCTATATCCCTATGGGCAAATGGTTTATCTTGGCCATCGGAGGTGGACTCCATGAATAGAAATATTGGCGCTTTGTCATAGGTAATGATTTGTTGGATCAGGACATAAAGTGAATTGATTTAAATTAATAATTCTGTCTCGACAAATCGATTCCCTTTAGACAATCATATGTATTTTATCTTAATATTGTGATGAATAGTGGGCTCGTTGTCTTGCTTATGTCTTTTGATGTACCAAAAGGTGACATCCATATTTTTATGTTGGTACGTATGCTGGTACGTTGAGGCATGACTCTTTATAACGTAGACTTGTTATTCATAGATACGGAGTCCATCGCTCCTCTTTAAGAGTCGTTGATATCCTCCTCTATGCGTTATCCTGTAATTAGAAAATTAGAGCGCTCAACCATTTGGATACATAGGTGTAACCAAATGGTATACTATTTTTGGATGGTAAGTTTTCCAATGGTGAAATAATGGAACATAGGAGAAAAATAATCAGCAAGGTAAGACAAAATTTATCCTTAAGCTAATTATGGATAATCCTATAGGGATATGACACATCATGATATGTCATGGAGATTTAGCTATTCGGGCTTCGTAATTCTATGTAGTTTGAGAGTGCAGCTTTAAGCTTTTAGTGGAGTAGTATTAGAGCTAATAATTATGAAATGTATATCTGGGATATTGGGTTTCATAATTATCGGGAGCTTGAACTATATAAGTCCATATGGTCCCCTTTGTTAGCTCACAAAAATCCTGTAATGATATAGCGTGCTTTTCTAGTAAATTGATGACTTATGTCAAATTATTAGCTTGGCTAAAATTCGAGTTAATTGGATTTAATAATTCATTTTAATTTATCAGTTGAATTAGTTTTGTAATTAATTTAAGATAAACATGTTGGTTTATTGGTTCAATTAATTCGGTGAATTAATTCAAGATAAATATGTTGAATTATTGTGGATAATATCTTATTTGTATGGGTTTATCAGGATATAATTATTTTAATCAAATAACTTATCTATTGGGTTATTTGAATTAAAATTGAGACTCTATTAAAGCTACTTGGAACTAATAAGATAGGAATTATCCAATAGGTTGAGATAGCATCTATTGGATCAACCTTGGATTCAAATCAAATTCAAATCAGGTACCTGCGATGGCGCAGTCGACTGTGCCTTTATATCGCGGTCGACCGCGGCTGTCAGACGTCCAATCTGATTACATGGATTCAAATTTGAAACTAATTCAAACTCAAATTTTGAGGCCTTATTTGATAATGATTGACCCTAGGTTCAACCTCTATAAATATAAAATGAGTTTTCTTTGTTATTTAGATCAGTTGAGAAATCTAGAGTGAGTACTCTACCAATGAGACTCTGAAGCTCTCGGAGAGTTGTTGTTCACAAATCACGAACTATAGCGTTGAATATTTCTCAATTGGTTGGAAGGAAAGCCATCTTTGGAAGAGCTATATGAGTGTGCCAACACACACACTAGTCATGGATAGAGAATAGCAAATAAGGCCAGTTGGTTGAGGTCATTCTGCAATGTCCTTTCTTTTCATCGATTGTGAGAGCTTTTTGGCAAACAAGGTTAGTAAGATCTGGTTAATTTATGCATATAGCGTATCAAACTTGTGTTTTGAAAAAAAATTTGGCATAAAAATTTTTAAAATTTCGCTGCGTACTACTTTTCCAACAATAGCTACATCCCAATATTAAAAAAATAATAGGATTTAGACTAAATCACAATCATCTTACAACTAAAAAAGCACATAAATTTGTCAACTAGTGTTAGCCTAGTTGGAATGGTGAGAAAAGATAAAAGAGAGATTTTTGTTTCAAATTCTGATAGTTTTTGACCTCTTGGTTGGGGTTCATTTAGTTTAATTTTGGTTAAAATTGAATTCTATCAGCTCTATGATTAGCTTGACTATTGTTTTATTTGCTTTTATTTTGTTTACACTAGTTTTTAACTTTGTTTAATTAGTTTGTTTTGTTGAGGCACTTTAAGATGCTTCATCTATAACTACTCTTGAATTTTGCCCAACATCACTTGGAATCATTCTCTAGTGCTTGGTGGAGATATGAAAAATTGCTAATTGAGCTTCCACACCATGATCTTTCTAAGGAATGTCAAATACAAGTCTTCCTTAATAGCTTATATGCTCCAACAAGGAATTAGGTTGAAAGAGTAGATAGTACTATCTCTTTCTACCAACAATTCTTAATAGCTTAATAGCTTATCGAGTTCGGTTACGAAAAATGAAATTGTTTGTGGAACAACCAAGGTTGGGAGGATAATTGAAAATTTATGGAGCCATAGTTTGACACCCAACCTCAAGAGATGAGAAGCAACCTAGAAGCCTTACTTGCTTAAAGTCTTGAAAGTATGAAAGAATTCATAAAGAAATTGTTGGAAACCATGAGGCGTACAACGATAATGATGGAATACTTTGGAGAATTGAGAGTGTCCACTCCAAACAAGGATGCTCCAATTGGAAAAATGAAAGATTGCCACTTTAAAGATCCAACACCAAGAGGGGAGAACTTGGAGATGTTTGAAAATGACTTTCTAAGTGAGGATAGGACACAAGATTTGGTCATTGAAGAAGAATCACAAGAAGCCTATGGTGTCCTTGTTGGAAAACGATACACAGTAGAATTTTATAGATTTTTAAATCAATCTTTTCCAAATGACAAGTTTGACATGCTAAGTATATAAATTAATATAAGATTTTACGTACCTCTTTTATATACCGAAGACTATAGAAACTCCAATTAGAGAAAAACGTTTCAGAAAAGCTTCAACTAACTGGTCTTTCTTACTATTCTCTTTCCACAATCGGAGTGTGGGTGGTCACATATTATATAGCTTCTCCTCCGATGACTCTCCTTACAACCACTTGAAAAAACCTAGAGCTAAAGTTCTAGATATTGAACAATAACTCTCTGGGATTATAGAGTCTCTTACTAGAGTACTCACTCTCTACTTCTTAAATAATCTAAGGAACAATGAAAAATAGTTATCTTTATATAGTGGCCAAATTTGGGATCAATCTCTATCAGATTAGGTTTCAAAATTCAAGTTTGGATGAACTTTTGATCAAAAACACATCAAAAATGCGTAACAGGATTATTGCATGTTCAACCTACCAATTTAGGAGATTGGCCTACCGAACTGGCTCCACCGGCCTACCAAACTTGGCCACCAACTTGCCGACCGAGCGATAATCTTGAAATCTCAAATTATCTTATTTCACACAAGAATCTTAGGTAGAGTCTTAGTTTTAATTCAAATAACGCAATAAATAAGTTATCTGAATAAAAACTATCATATACAGATAATCACATATCAAATAAAATATATCCAAATAATTCAACATATTTATATTGAATTAATTTACAAAATTAATTCAACCAATAAACTAACATTAATTATTATATCCACTCTATCGAATGTCAGTCAATCTAATAATTAACATAAGTCATCAATCTATAGGAAAAATATGTCGTATCATTATAGAAATTATTATGAGCTAAGAAAGGGGACTTGATGGATATATATATATATATATATATATATATATATATAGATCAAGCTCCTATAATTATAAAATAACATATCCCAAATATATGTATTCTATAATTATCAACCCTAACGCTACTCCACTAAAAGCTTAGAGCTATACTCTCAAACCATATAAAAAACAAAGCTCTAGTAAGCTAATTGTCCATGACATATCATAATGTGTAACATCCCCATAGGATAATATTAATTGGCTTAAGGATAAATTTCATTTTACCTGCCTAATTATTTTTATCTTATGTTCCATTATCTCATTATTGGAATACTTACTATTCATAAATAGTATACCATTCGGTTATACATAGACCAAACGGTTGAGTGCTCTAGTCCTCCAATTACAGGATAATGCCTATAAGAGAATATTATTAACTCTACAAAAGAGTTGTGGATTCTATATCTATAAAAAGATGAGCCTACGTCAATCAAAAGTCGTGTCTCTAACATACCGGTATACGTATCATCATCAAATCATGATGTCACCCTTTGGGACGTCAAAAGACACAAGTCAAGAATGTGAGCTCATTAATTCATTTTAGGATTAACACATAATATATATGATTGTCAAAAGTGAATTAATTTAAATAAATAAAATTATTAATCAAATCAATTCAACTTTTGTCCCAACTCAATATATCATCACCTATGACAATATACCAATATTTCTACTTATGGAGTCCCACTCCGATGACCAAGACAAATCATCTCCCATTAGGGACATGACGACATAATAATTTTAGCATGAATAAAGCACCCAATTTTATTTCCTCGATTGTAGGCCTTATCATTTAGACTATTACTTTAAGATTCATGCCTTTCATATAATCTGTCCGTCACATGCATGATCTTAAAGGTTTGACTGATAGTTTCATACTTTTATTTGCTTATCATTCATTCAATAGCAATGAACATAAAGAGGACATCATTTGATATATGAATAAATAAACTCTTTATTGATTAAATGTCTCCAAAAACTTATTACATCATTTAATCCTTAGGGCACCAAGTCTAACAATCTCCCACTTGTCCTAACCGAGTAAATGTGATATGTTACGTATCACTAAAGCCCCAATAGGCTATAATGTCCTCAAATGCAATCTTACATATTGCCACATTTCCACTTACCATGATATCCTTCATCACATGATACTCTCATTGTATATATTTACTCTTCTTATGAAATCTTGATCCTTTAGCATTAGTTATCACTGTAGTGTTATCACAATACAACGGTATCAACTTATCCATGCCAAGAACTACTTCAAGATCCCCAAGGAACTTGCGGAACTACACAGCTTCTTTCGAAGCTTAACTAGCTGCCACATAATCGACCACCATCGTTGAATCTAAAGTACAATCTTCCTTGACACTTCTCCAAACAAAAGCACCTCCTCCTAGAGTAAACACAGATCCTAAAATCAATATTCTTAAATCTAAACAGGATTGAAAATCCGAATTAGTGTATCCAAGAGGTGTTAGATGTTGGAAAAAGAGTGCGCAGTGAAATTTTAAAAATTTTACATAAAAGTATTTTCCAAAACACAAGTTTGACATGCTATATGCATAAATTAACCAGATCTTACTAACCTTTGTGTGCCAAAGAACCCTCACAAAACATGAAGAGAAGTAACGTTCCAGAAGAGCCTCAACTAACTGGTCTTCTTTTCTATTCTCTATCCATGACCGGAGTGAGTGTCAGCTCACACGTACAGCTCTTCCACCAGGTAACTCTCCTTCCAACCAATCGAGAGAACCCAAAGCAAGTGTTCGTGATTTGTGAACAAAAGCTCTCAAGGAGTTTTCAGATTCTCACTAGCAGATTATCGCTCTTAATCTCTCAACTGATCTTCTCTTTTTTATCTGAGTAACTCTTAAGACTTACTCCCTTTTATATAGAGTTTGGTCCTAGGGTCAGTCCTTATCATATTAGGTCTCAAAAACTCGAAATAGAATCAAGTTCGGATCAATATCTGATAAAATCCACGTGGAAACGCATGATCTTATCCTTTGCTGGTCGGCAGGCCAAACCACCTGATCAACAGGCCGAACAGGTCCCATCGATAGGCCGAACACGTCCATCGGCAGGCCAAGCTACCGAATAAAAAATCTCACGAATCTTTTATTTCCACCCGAGATTCAATAGGATAAAGTCTCAGTTTTAATTCAAATAACCTAATAGAAAAGTTATCTGATCAAAACAGCTTTATCTAGATAATCTCTAAGAAAATAAATCAATTCCCAATAATTCTACAAGTTTATCTTGATCTAGTTTATCAAAAATTAAATCAACCGATAAACAGACAAGAATTATATTATCCCAATAATTCAACAAGTTTATCTTGAATCAATTTTGCCATAAAATTAATTCAACCGATAAATAGACATAAATTATTTGATTCTTCCAAATTTTAACCAATCTGATAAATCCGACATAACTCACCAATTATTGGAAAAGCACGCCGCGTCGTTACAGGATGTTGTAAGCTAGCAAAGGGGACCAAATGGACTTGTATAGTTCAAGCTCCCGATAATTATGAAACCCAATATCCCAGATATACATTTCATAATTATCAACTCCAATGCTACTCCACTAAAAGCTTGGAGCTGCACTCTCAAACTACATAGAATTACGAAGCTCGTATAGCTAAGTCTCCATGACATATCATAGTGTATCGTATCCTCATAAGATAATTCATAATCGGCTTAAGGACAAGTTTTGTATTACCTTCCTGATTATTTTTATCTTTCGTTCCATTATCTCACCATCAGAAACTTACTATCCAATGACAGTATACCATTCGGTTACACCTATGCATCCAAATGGTTGAGCGCTCTAGTTTTCCAATTACAGAATAACGCATATAAGAGGATATCATTACTCTTAAAAAGGAGCTATGGATTCCATATCTATGAATAACAGGTCTACGCTATCAAGATTCATGCCTCCAACATACCGGCATGCAAACCACTATCAAGATGTGGGTGTCGCCCTTTGGTACATCAAAAGACAGAAGCCAAGACAACGGGCCCACTATTCATCTCAAGATTAAGATACAATACAAATAATTGTCTAAAGTGAATCGATTTGCCTGGATAGAATTATTGATTCAAATCAATTCACTTTATGTCCCGATCCAACACATCGTCACCTATGACAACGTGCCAATATTTTTATTCATGAAGTGCACCTCCGATGGTCAAGACAAACCATCTCCCAAAAGAGATATAGACAATATAACAATATTTGCATGAATAAAGTGCCCAACTTTATTCCCTTGATTGTAGATCTTATGATTTAGACCATCACCTTAAGAATCGTGTCTTTCGCGTAATCCGTCCATCATATGCCCAATTCTTAAGATTTAGACTGACAGTTTCAGACTTTTGTTTGCTTAACATACATTCAACAAATATGAACATAAAGAGGACAAGATTTGGTATATAAATAAAAAATAAATTCTTTATTGACAAAAAAATGTCTCCAAAAACTTGTTGCATTTTTATTCCTTAGGGCATACATGTCTAACAATCTCCCACTTGCACTAAGTGAGTAAATATGACAAATCTCGCATCCCTATAGCTTCCACATGCCTCTCGAAGACTCTCCCAGTAAGTGTCTTCGTAAATGGATTAGCTAAATTGTCCTCTAACAAGATTTTGCACACTGTGACTGTTGGAAACACGGTGTGCAGCGGAACTTTAAAAATTTTCCATCAGAGTAATTTCCAAAACACAAGTTTGACATGTTATATGTATAAATTAGACAGATCTTACTAACCTCTGTGTGCCAAAGAACCTCCGCAACCTGTGTAGAGAAGTAACGTTCTAGAAGAGCCTCAACCAACTGCTCTTCTTTGCTATTCTCTATCCACAACCGGAGTGCGTGTGGGCTCACACGTACAGCTCTTCCATCGGTGACTCTCCTTCCAAGCAATAGAGAGAACCCAAAGCTAATGTTCGTGATTTGTGAACAAAAGCTCTCAGGGAGTTTTTCCAGATGCTCACTAGAAGAGTATCACTCTTAATCTCTCAAATTGATCTGAGTAAATCGTGAGACTCACTCCCTTTTTATAGCTATTGGTCCTGGGGTCAATCCGTATTAGATTAGGTCTCAAAAACTCGAAACAGAATCAAGTTAGGATCAATATCTGATAAGATCCGCGTGAAAATGCGTAATCTTATCTCTCGCTGATCGACAGGCCAAACAGCCTGATCGGTAGGCTGAACAGGCCCCATCGGTAGGCCGAACACGTCATTCGACAGGCTAAACTCCCGAGAAAAAATCTCCGCGAATCTCTTATTTTCCACCCGAGATTCTAAAGGATAAAGTCTCAGTTTTGATTCAAATAACCCAATAGAGAAGTTATCTGATCAAAACAAACTTTATCAAGATAATCTCTAAGAAAATAAATCAATTCACAATAATTCTACAAGTTTATCTTGTTCTAATTTGTCCAAAATTAAAACAACCGATAAACAGACAAGAATTATCTGATCGCAATAATTCAACAAGTTTATCTAGAACTAATTTCTTACAAAATTAATTCAACCGATAAACATACATGAATTATTTGATTCTTACAAATTTTAAACCAATCTGATAAATCCGACATAAGTCACCAATTATTGAAAAAGCACGCCGTGTCGTTATAGGACTTTGTGAGCTAGCAAAGGGGACCAAAATGGACCTATAAAGTTCAAGCTCATGATAATTATGAAACCCAATATCCCAGATATACATTTCACAATTATCAACTCCAACGCTACTCCACTAAAAGCTTGGAGCTGCACTCTCGAACTTTATAGAATTACGAAGCTCGTGTAGCTAAGTCTCCATGACATATCATAGTGTATCGTATCCCTATATGATCATCCATAATCGGCTTAAGGACAAGTTCTGTCTTACCTTCTCGATTATTTTATCTTACGTTCCATTGTCTCACCATTAGAAAACTTACCATCCAAAGATAGTATACCATTCGGTTACACCTATGTATCCAAATGGTTGAGCGCTCCAGTTTTTCAATTACAGGACAACGTATATAAGAGGATATCATTGCTCCTAAAGAGGAGCTATGGATTCCATATCTATGAATAACAGGTCTACGCTATCAAGAGTCATGCCTCCAACATACCGGCATGCAAACCACTATCAAGATGTGGGTGTCACCCTTTGGTACATCAAAAGACAGAAGCCAAGACAACGGGCCCACTATTCATCTCAAGATTAAGATACAATACAAATAATTGTCTAAAGTGAATCGATTTGCCTGGACAGAATTATTGATTCAAATCAATTCACTTTATGTCCCGATCCAACACATCGTCACCTATGACAACGCACCAATGTTTCTATTCACGGAGTCCAACTCTGATGGTCAAGACAAAACATCTCCCATAAGGGATATAGACAACATAACAATCTTTACATGAATAAAGCGCCCAACTTTATTCCCTCGATTGCGGATCATATGTTTTAGACCGTCACCTTAAGAATCGTGTCTTTCGCATAATCAGTCCATCATATGCCCAATTTTTAAGGTTTAGACTGACAGTCTCAGACTACTGTTTGCTTATCATACGTTCAACAAATATGAACGTAAAGAGGACAAGATTTGGTATATATAAATGAATAAATTCTTTATTGATAAAAATGTCTCCAAAAACGTATTACATTTTTAATTCTTAGGGCATACATGTCTAACAATCTCCCACTTGCACTAAGTGAGTAAATACAACAAATTTTGCATCCCCATAGCTTCCACATGCCTCTCAAAGACTCTCCCAGTAAGTGTCTTCGTAAATGGATAAGCTAAATTGTCCTCTGACGCGATCTTGCACACCGTGACATGCCCGCCCTCAATGAAGTCCTTTATCACATGATACTTCCTATTAATATGCTTACTCTTCTTGTGAAATCTTGGTTCCTTAGCATTAGCTACCGCCGTACTGTTATCACAGTACAGTGATACCGCTTTATCCATACCAGGAACTACCTCAAGATCCCCAAGGAACTTGCGGAGCCACACTGCTTCTTTCGAAGCGTCACCAGCTGCCACATACTCGGCCTCCATCGTTGAATCTGAAGTGCAATCTTGCTTCGCACTTCTCCAACTGATGGCACCGCCACCCAGAGTAAACACAAACCCCGAAGTCGATTTCCTAGGATCCAGACAGGATTGAAAATCCGAATCAGTGTATCCTAGAAGAGTTAAATCATCACCCGAATACACAAGCATATACCCTCGAGTCCTTCTCAAGTACTTGAAAATATGCTTTACCGCAACCCAATGGTTTGGTCCTAGATCCGCCTGAAATCGACTTACAATCTGGACCGCATAGCTAATATCCGGTCGTGTGCAAAGCATGGCATACATGAGACTACCCACTGCCGAAGCATAAGGCACCTTCTTCATGTATTCTCTTTCTTCATAAGACTTTGGAGAGTCTTTCTTAGAAAGAGTAATTCTAGACCTAGATGGTTGCCCACCTTTCTTGGAATCCTGCATTGCAAACCTCCTGAAAAATTTATCTATGTAGCCTGCCTGAGACAAAGCTATCATTTTGTTCTTCCTATCCCGAAAGATCTGGATACCAAGAACAAAATTAGCCTCACCTAAGTCCTTCATGTCAAACTGCTTGGTCAACCATAATTTGACCGATGACAACGTCCCAACGTCATTGCCAATTAGCAGAATGTCATCTACATAGAGTAGTAGAAAAACCACCTTCCCATCCTTAATGTGTTTGTAAACACATGGTTCATCCACGTTTTGTGAGAACCCATAAGTCTTGGTCACTTGATCAAATCTTATGTTCCGAGAATGAGAAGCCTGCTTAAGTCCATAAATAGACTTTACAGCTTACAAACCTTACGCTCTTGACCCACGACCTTGAACCTATCTGGTTGTTCCATATAAGTGGACTCATCAAGATAGCCATTCAAAAAAGTCGTCTTGACATCCATCTGCCAAATCTCATAGTCGAGAGCGGCAGCTATGGACAAGAGAATCCGGATGGACTTAAGCATGGCTACAGGCGAAAAGGTTTCCTCATAATCGATTCCTTCCTTTTGCATATAACCGTTAGCTACCAGTCTAGCCTTAAAGGTTTCAACCTTTCCATCCACTCCTCTTTTCCTCTTGCAGATCCACTTACACCCTATGGGTTTTACCCCTTCGGGAAGATCCACAAGCTCCCAGACCCGATTAGTCTCCATAGACTTCATCTCTATGTTCATGGCCTCTGTCTAGAGTTTTGAATCAACATCCTCCATAGCTTCTGCGTAAGTAAAAGGATCCCTGTCATGTTCATCCGGTTCAGCCAAGAAGACCTCCCCATTGAACATATACCTCTCAGGTTGACGCCCGATCCTCCCTCTACGCCGAAGCCCCTGAGGTCATTGTTTAGGTTTGTTTGGTTTTTCTACACCGATCGGAATGGTTTCATTCGGAACCTGTGGAGTGAACGAATCACCCCTTAACTCCTCAAGCACCACTTTGCTTCGAGGTTTAAAGTCGTCCATGTAACTCTCCTCAAGGAAAGTTGCATTAGTTGAAACCACGACTTTATTTTCCTTTGGGTTATAAAAATAACCCCCTTTAGTCCCTTTTGGATATCCTACAAACACGCAAACTTCCGAACGTGCTTCCAACTTATTCGGATCCTTAAACAGGACATGAGCCGGACATCCCCATATGCGAATATGGTTTAAGGATGTCTTCCATCTTGTCCACAACTCGTGAGGAGTTTTAGGGACCGATTTTGAAGGCACATTGTTCAAAAGATAACATGCGGTTTGTAGTGCATATCCCCAAAATGATAAAGGTAATGATAAATAACTCATCATGTACCTAATCATGTCCACTAAAGTCCTATTCCTTCTCTCCGCTATGCCATTCTGCTGCGGAGTGCCTGACGCAGTTAAATGGGATAAAATCTCATTCTCTAACAAGTGTCCCAAGAACTCATCAGAAAAGTATTCCCCACCTCGATCAGATTGGAGTGCCATTATGGGTCTACCCAATTGCTTTTCCACTTCAGCCCGAAACTCTCTGAACTTATCATAAGTTTCGCTTTTGTGGTGGATTAGGTACACATAACCATATCTTGAGTAATCGTCAACAAAAGTGACGAAATACTCATACCCTCCTCATGCTCGGATGTTCATTGGTCCGCAAACATTACTATGCACAAGTTCTAGAACCCCTTCGGCCCTATTGCCTTTAGACCCGTATGGTCTTTTGGTCATTTTACCCTCCAAACAAGATTCACATTGAGGTATAGATTCTACCTTTAAGTTACTTAAAGGTCCATCCCTTACCAACCTTTGAATCCTATTCAGGTTAATATGGCCAAGGCGCAAATGCCAAAGATAAGTCTTATTAGAGTGAGAAGTTTTAAGTCTTTTTAAGTCATTATCATTTATCTCAGCATTAAGCAATAAGTCCATCTTAGGTTTGATAAAATATAGATTATTTTGCATCCATCCAGAACAGATAAAAGATTTATTTTTACGAATCACCACTTTTTTATTGAAAGATACCACGCAGGAGTCTTTAAATAAAGAAGATACAGAAATTAAATTCCTTTTAAATTTAGGAACATAAAAACAATCTCGCAAAATTAAATTCCTATAATTATCAAAATAAAGATGGACATCTCCCACTGCTTCCACTGAGACCAAGGATCCATCACCCATCCGAAGCATTAAGTCTTCACGTAGTAAACTTCTCGTTTCTTTGAATCCCTGTAAAGAAACAGAAACATGATTAATTGCACCGGAATCTATGACCCAGATGTCATTGGATTCCTCAACCAAACAAGTTTCTAAATATAGAAGATCACACCTACCTCCCTTGGAAAGGAAGTCCTTGCAATGCTTCTTTATATGCCCGACCTTACCACAAAAGAAGCACTTAAGCTTCTTTGGGTTCTTCTTCTTCTTCTTCTTGCTCTTGGTGGTAGTAGGAATAGAAGACTTTCCGTTCTTGGCCCGTTGCTTCTTTCCATTCCCAGAGTTAGGATTGGAACCAGAAGCAGCTACCATGTTGGCCTCACCACCAGCAGGAGACTCCCTAATCAGCAGTTCAAACTCCTGTAACTGTTTCATCAGTTCTGTCAAGGTCATATCCCATCTATTGCTTAAATTAAAAGTAGCTCTAAACGGAATAAATTCCTTAGACAGAGTCTCAAAGACCATAGTCATCTGAGTTTCAGCATCGATGTCGGCTCCATTGGTTTGAGCCTCAGCGAGGTAACCCATGACCAACATCATGTGCTCCTTTACAGATGTCCCCGCTCTCTGTCTACAGTTTAAGAGTTTCTGAAGCGCCCCTTGCCGCTTTGTTATGGCCTGGCCTCCAAACATGTCCTCAAGATTATCCAAGATCTACTTCGCAGTCTCATAATCCTGATGTTCAGCCTGCAGCATGTTGTTCATGCTAGCCATAACATAGCAGCGGGCCTGATCATTAGCATCTTTCCAGCAATCGTACGCTTGGAATTGCTCATTACTTGAGTCTCCCGTAGGCTCGGGAGGACAACGAGTTGTCAGTACATATTTCAGTTTCTCAAAGGATAGGACGATGTCCAGGTTCTGTTTCCAATTGTTATAATTCTCACCGGTTAATTGGTTTTTGTCAAGTATCGAAGATAAAGCGTTTTTAGACATTTTCAATCTACAATAAAGAATCATATACCAGACATAAGCAAACATATATAATAATTTAGTAAGATAACACAGTCATGTAAAATCATACAATTGTGTTTATGTGTCAAAACCTTGAAAATATCACAACCTTACAACGATAATTCCCAACTCAGAATCCAACAAGCTCCTCGGGGAGTCATGCCAAATTCAATTAGGAACACGGATCCCCTCCTGATTAATATATGCCATCCAGGACCCCTATGATCCAGCATATACTAATAATCGTTTCTTTGGCCATTAATTTTATTAACAAAGCTCTTAAGGGAGGTTAATAATAAAATTAACGTGAGTATATAACCATCGTTTTAATATTTTATCCATGATTTATAATCACCACCTAGGGGTGTGCAACCATAAATCATACTAAAATACCTTATCCTTTCAGAGATCCAATCTGGTACATGATAGAAATCCCTTCCTAGGGGTCGGGACCACCATGTTCTTTCTATGGACCAACGATGGAGGCCTTTGGTCCTCTCTTCGAAAACCTTCTCCCACTCAATCTTTTGAAGTCAAGGTTTTATTTTAAAATCATGCATGAACAATTTTAATATGAGCGGCACTCCCTATTCTATATGATATGTTATTAATATACATGGTAAATCATATTATAATACAGACAAGCAAAGCAATCAAGCAAAGCTACAAGCAAAATAATAATAACCGTAATATTATGGTTCCACCCTAAAGAATAGAAAACTAAGATTACAAGAGAATAATCGAGACATTTATCGATTCTTCATCCTTGAATCCTCAAGCTGTATCATTCTTCATGTAATATCCATCTTCAAGTCTTCAATCCCGTATGAATCGAATACTTCATATTTCTAGTCATATTCAAATTTAATGTTTCTTAGAATCGTCCCAAAAATAAAATTAAAACTACACCGAAAAAATTGCATCTTTTCTGGACACTTGGTAGCTCTCGGTCGGCAGGCCGATCTGGGTGATCGGCCTGCCGGCAGAGCACCCAAATTTCTACCCCACTGTCGGCCTGCCGGATCACACATCCGGCCTACCAAACTGTGACATCTGGCATGTCGATCGAGCAGGAAAAATATTCCAGAAAATACAATTTTAATGCAATTTATCAATTTTATTTTGAACAATTCAAAAACATAAAATTAGAGACACAGGAAATACCTGGGGGCGCCATCATCAATCTTCTAGATCCGTCTTCTAGATCCGCTTTCTCCGAATAATTATTTAACTACAAAATTCTTACAAATTAAAAATTAAATAACAATTCCTAGACGGAGATGATAGTCCGCCATCTAATTACATAAAAAACCTAGATACACATTCTAACCTCTAAGGAACCATAACCGGTATTAATTAATTAATAATTAATTAAACAATGATTTAATCAACCATAATTAATTAATAAACATTCACCACAAAATCCATGACAACATATATATTATATAGAAACCTAGAGTGCCATCTCTCTATAAAATTCAATTCAAGCATAGGAGAGATTAAGATCACAAAATTTATGCATATAACATGATCACAAACTTGCAAATTTATGTAAAAACTATGTCTCTGATACCAATTGTTGGAAACACGGTGCGCAACAAAATTTTAAAAATTTTTCATCAGAGTAATTTTTAAAACACAAGTTTGACATGTTATATGTATAAATTAGACAGATCTTACTAACCTCTGTGTGCTGAAGAACCTCCGCAACCTGTGTAGAGAAGTAACGTTCCAGAAAAGCCTCAACCAACTAGTCTTCTTTGCTATTCTCTATCCACAACTGGAGTGAGTATGGGCTCACACGTATAGCTCTTCCATCGGTGACTCTCCTTCCAACCAATAGAGAGAACCCAAAGCTAATGTTCGTGATTTGTGAACAAAAGCTCTCAAGGAGTTTTTCCAGATACTCACTAGAAGAGTATCACTCTTAATCTCTTAAATTGATCTGAGTAAATCGTGAGACTCACTCCCTTTTTATAGCTCTTGGTCCTGGGGTTAGTTCGTATTAGATTAGGTCTCAAAAACTTGAAATAGAATCAAGTTCGGATCAATATCTGATAAGATCCGCATGAAAACGCGTAATCTTATCTCTCGTTGATCGGCAGGCCGAACTCCCGAGAAAAAATCTTTGCGAATCTCTTATTTTTCACCCGAGATTCTAAAGGATAAAGTCTCAGTTTTGATTCAAATAACCCAATAGAGAAGTTATCTGATCAAAACAAACTTTATCAAGATAATCTCTAAGAAAATAAATTAATTCACAATAATTCTACAAGTTTATCTTGTTCTAATTTGTCCAAAATTAAAACAACCAATAAACAGACAAGAATTATCTGATCGCAATAATTCAACAAGTTTATCTTGAACTAATTTCTTACAAAATTAATTCAACCGATAAACATACATGAATTATTTGATTCGTACAAATTTTAAACCAATCTGATAAATCCGACATAAGTCACCAATTATTGAAAAAGCACGCCGTGTCGTTACAGGACTTCGTGAGCTAGCAAAGGGGACCAAAATGGACCTATAAAGTTCAAGCTCATGATAATTATGAAACCCAATATCCCAGATATACATTTCACAATTATCAACTCCAACGCTACTCCACTAAAAGCTTGGAGCTACACTCTCGAACTTTATAGAATTACGAAGCTCGTGTAGCTAAGTCTCCATGACATATCATAGTGTATCGTATCCCCATATGATCATCCATAATCGGCTTAAGGACAAGTTCTGTCTTACCTTCCCGATTATTTTTATCTTACATTCCATTGTCTTACCATTAGAAAACTTACCATCCAAAGATAGTATACCATTCGGTTACACCTATGTATCCAAATGGTTGAGCGCTTCAGTTTTCCAATTACAGGACAACGCATATAAGAGGATATCATTACTCCTAAAGAGGAGCTATAGATTCCATATCTATGAATAACAAGTCTACGCTATCAAGAGTCATGCCTCCAACGTACCGGCATGCATACCACTATTGAGATGTGGGTGTCACCCTTTGGAACATCAAAAGACACAAGTCGAGACAACAGGCTCACTATTCATCTCAGGATTAAGATACAATACAAATGACTGTCTAAAGTGAATCGATTTGCCAAGACAGAATTATTAATCCAAATCAATTCACTTTATGTCCCGATCCAACACATCGTCACCTATGACAAAGCGCCAATGTTTCTATTCACGGAGTCCAACTCCGGTGGTCAAGACAAACCATCTCTCATAAGGGATATAGACAACATAACAATCTTTACATGAATAAAGCGTCCAACTTTATTCCCTCGATTGCAGATCATATGTTTTAGACCGTCACCTTAAGAATCGTGTCTTCTGCATAATCAGTCCATCATATGCCCAATTTTTAAGGTTTAGACTGACAGTCTCAGACTACTGTTTGCTTATCATACATTCAACAAATATGAACGTAAAGAGGACAAGATTTGGTATATATAAATAAATAAATTCTTTATTGATAAAAATGTCTTCAAAAACGTATTACATTTTTACTCCTTAGGGCATACATGTCTAACAGTGGCATGCCCGCCCTCAATGAAGTCCTTTATCAAATGATACTTTTGATCAATATGCTTACTCTTCTTGTGAAATCTTGGTTCCTTTGCATTAGCTACCGCTGCACTGTTATCACAGTACAGCGATACCGCCTTATCCATACCAGGAATTACCTTAAGATCCCCAAGGAACTTGTGGAGCCACACTGCTTGTTTCGAAGCATCACTAGCTTCCATATACTCGGCCTCCATCATTGAATCAGAAGTGCAATCTTGCTTAGCACATCTCCAACTGATGGCACTACCGCCCAGAGTAAACACAAAACTCGAAATCGATTTCCTAGAATCCAAAAAGGATTGAAAATTTGAGTTAGTATATCTTAGAGAAGTCAGGTCCTCACCTAAATATACAAGCATATACCCTCAAGTCCTTCTCAGGTACTTAAAAATATGCTTTACCGCAACCCAATGGTTTGGTCCTAGATCCGCCTGAAATCGACTTACAATCCTAACCGCATAACTAATATCCGGTCGTGTGCAAAGCATGACATATATGAAACTACCCACTGCCGAAGCATAAGGCACATTTTTCATGTTTTCTCTTTCTTCATAAGACTTTGGAGAGTCTTTCTTAGAAAGAGTAATTCTAGTCCTAGATGGTTGCCCACCTTTCTTGGAATCCTGCATTGCAAACCTTTTGAGAATTTATCTATGTACCTGGCCTGGGACAAAGCTATCATTTTGTTCTTCCTATCCCGAAAGATCTAGATACCGAGAACAAAATTAGTCTCACCCAAATCCTTCATGTCAAACTGCACGGTCAACCATAATTTAACCGATGACAATGCCCCAACGTCATTGTCAATTAGCAGAATGTCATCTACATAGAGCAGTAGAAAGACCACCTTCCCATCCTACAGAAATTAAATTCCTTTTAAATTTAGGAACATAAAAACAATCTTGCGAAAATAAATTCCTATAATTATCAAAATAAAGATGGACTTCTCCTACTGCTTCCGCTGAGACCAAGGATCCATCGCCCATCCGAAGCGTGAAGTCCTCATGCAGTAGACTTCTCGTTTCTTTGAACCCCTTCAGAGAAACATAAACATGATTAGTTGCGCCGGAATCTATGACCCAAATGTCACTGGATTCCTCAACCAAACAAGTTTCTAAATACAGAAGATCACACCTACCTCCTTTAGAAAGGAAGTCCTTGCAATGCTTCATGATATGCCCGACCTTCCCATCGAAGAAGCACTTAAGCTTCATTGGGTTCTTCTTCTTCTTCTTCTTGCTCTTGGTAGTAGCAGGAATAGAAGACATCTCGTTCTTGGCCTGTTGCTTCTTTCCATTACCAGAGTTGAGATTGGAACCAGAAGCAACTACCATGTTGGTCTCACCACCCGTAGGAGACTCCCTGATTAGCAGTTTGAACTCCTGTAACTATTTCACCAGTTCTGTTAAGATCATATCTCATCTATTGCTTAAATTAAATATATAGCTCTAAAAAAAATAAATTCCTTAGACAGAGTCTCAAAGACTATAGTCATCTAAGTTGCAGCATTGATGTCGACTCCATTGGTTTGAGCCTCAACAAGGTAACCATTGACCAACATCATATGCTTCTTTATAGATATCCCCGGGCTCTGTCTATAGTTTAGAAGTTTCCAAAGCACCCCTCGCTGCTTTGTTATGGCCTGGCCTCCAAACATGTCCTCAAGATTATCCAAGATCTGCTTCATAGTCTCATAATCCTGATGTTGAGCCTGTAGCATACTATTCATGCTAGCCATAACATAGCAGCAGGCATAATCATTAGCATCTTTCCAGCGATCATACGCTTGGAATTGCTCATTAGTTGAGTCTCCCATAGGCTCGGGAGGACAAGGGGTTGTTAGTACATATTTTAGTTTCTCAAAGGACAAAACGATATCCAGGTTCCATTTTCAATTATTATAATTCTCACCGGTTAATTGGTTTTTGTCAAGTATCGATGATAAAGCGTTTTTAGACATTTTCAATCTACAATAAAGAATCATATACCAAACATAAGCAAACATATAATAATTTAGTAAGATAACACAATTATGTAAAAAATTCAAATGTGTTTATGTGTCAAGACCTTGAAAATATCACAACCTTACAACGATAATTCCCAACTCAAAATTCAACAAGCTCCTAGGGGATTCATGCCAAATTCAATCAGGAACACGAATCCCCTCCTGATTAATATATGCCATCCAGGACCCCTATGATCCAGCATATATTAATAATCATTTGTTTGGCCATTAATTTTATTGACAAAGCTCCTAGGAGAGGTTAATAATAAAATTAACATGAGTGTATAACCATCGTTTCAACATTTTATCCATGATTTATAATCACCACCTAGGGGTGTGTAACCATAAATCATGCTAAAATACCTTATCCTCTTAGAGATCCAATTTGGTACATGATAGAAATCCCTTCCTAGGGGTTGGGACCACCATGTTCTTTCTATAGACCAACGATGAAGGCATTAGGTTCCCTCTTCGAAAACCTTCTCCCACTCAATCTTTTGAAATCAAGGTTTTATTTTAAGGATATGCATGAACAATTTTAATATGAGCGGCACTCCCTATTCTATATGACATATTATCAATATACATGACAAATCATATTATAATGCAGACAAGCAAAGCAATTAAGCAAAGCTACAAGCAAAATAATAAATAACCATAATATTATGGCTCCACCCTAGAGAATATAAAACTAAGATTACAAGAGAATAATCGAGACATATTATCGATTCTTTATCCTTGAATCCTCAAGTTGTATCATTCTTCATGTGATTCCCATCTTCAAGCCTTCAATCCTATATAAACCGAATACTTCATATTTCTGGTCATATCCAAATTTATTGTTTCTCAGAATTGTCCCAAAAATAAAATTAAAAATGCATCAAAAAAACTGCATCTTTTCTGGAAAATTTCTAGCTCTCGGTCGGCCCAGATCGGCCTGCCGGTCATGCTCTATCGGCCTGCAGATCAGGAAGATCGGCCTATTAACTCATGAAAGTTTGGCCTGCCGTCAGAGCCACCTAATTTCTACCCCACTAACAGCCTGTCGAACCACAAGTCCGGCCTGCTGATCTGCGACCATCGGCCTCGGTTCGGCATGTCAACCAAGCAGAAATCTCCCATTCCAGAAAATACAAATTTTAATGCAATTCATCAATTTTATTTTCAACAATTCAAAAACATAAAATTAGAGACTCAAGAAATGCCTGGGATCGCCTATCATCATTCTTCTAGATCCGCCTTCTAGATCTGTCTTCTCCGAATAATTATTTAATTACAAAATTTTTACAAATTTAAAATTAAATAACAATTCTTAGACGGAGATGATAGTCCGCCATCTAATTACATGAAAAACCTAGACACACATTCTAACCTCTAAGGAACCATAACCAGTATTAATTAATTAATAAATAATTAAATAAGAATTTAATCAACCATAATTAATTAATAAACATTCACCATATAATCCATGACAACATATATAATATATAGAAACCTAGAGTGCCAACTCTCTATAAAATTCAATTCAAGCATAGGAGAGATTAAAATCACAAAATTTATACATATAACATGATCACAAACTCGTAAATTTATGTAAAAACCATGGCTCTGATACTAATTGTTGGAAAAAGAGTGCGCAGCAGAATTTTAAAAATTTTACATCAGAGTATTTTCCAAAACACAAGTTTGACATGCTATATGCATAAATTAACTAGATCTTACTAACCTTTGTGTGCCAAAGAACCCTCGCAAAACGTGAAGAGAAGTAACGTTCCAAAAGAGCCTCAACCAACTGGTCTTCTTTGCTATTCTTTATCTACTACCGGAGTGAGTGTGGGCTCACACATATAGCTCTTTCACTTGGTAACTCTCTTTCCAACCAATCGAGAGAACCCAAAGCAAGTGCTTGTGATTTGTGAACAAAAGCTCTCAAGGAGTTTTCAGATTCTTACTAGCAGAGTATCACTCTTAATCTTTCAACTGATCTTCTCTTTTTTATCTGAGTAACTCTTAAGACTTACTCCCTTTTATATAGAGATTGGCCCTAGGGTCAGTCCTTATCATATTAGGTCTCAAAAACTCAAAATAGAATCGAGTTTGGATCAATATCTGATAAGATCCATGTGGAAATGCGTGATCTTATCCTTCACTGATCGGCAGGCCGAACCACCTGATCGGCAGGCTGAACTGCCGAATAAAAAATCTCGCGAATCTTTTATTTTTCACTTGAGATTCTATAGGATAAAGTCTCAGTTTTAATTCAAATAACCCAATAGAAAAGTTATTTGATCAAAGCAGCTTTATCTAGATAATCTCTAAGAAAATAAATCAATTCTCAATAATTCTACAAGTTTATCTTGATCTAATTTATCTAAAATTAAATCAACCGATAAACAGACAAGAATTATCTGATCTCAATAATTCAACAAGTTTATCTTGAATCAATTTTATCACAAAATTAATTCAACCGATAAACATACATGAATTATTTACTTCTTCCAAATTTTAACCAATTTGATAAATCCGACATAAGTAACCAATTATTGGAAAAGCACGCCGTATCGTTACAGGATGTTATGAGCTAGCAAAGGGGACCAAATGGACCTATATAGTTTAAGCTCTCGATAATTATGAAACCCAATATCCTAGATATACATTTCATAATTATCAACTCCAACGTTACTCTACTAAAAGCTTGGAGCTACACTCTCAAACTACATAGAATTACGAAGCTTGTATAGCTAAGTCTCCATGACATATTATAGTGTATCGTATCCCCATATGATAATCCATAATCGGCTTAAGGACAAGTTCTGTATTACCTTCCCGATTATTTTTATCTTACGTTCTATTATCTCACCATCAAAAAACTTACTATCCAATGACAATATACCATTTGGATAAGTATACCATTCCGTTACACCTATGTATCCTAATGGTTGAGCGCTCCAGTTTTTCAATTGTAGGATAATGCATATAAGAGGATATCATTACTTCTAAAGAGGAGCTATGGATTCTATTTTTATGAATAACAGGTCTACGCTATCAAGAGTCATGCCTCCAACGTACCAGCATGCAAACCACTATTAAGATGTGGGTGTCACCCTTTGGTACATCAAAAGACAAAAGCTAAGACAACGGGCCCAGTATTCATCTCAGGATTAAGATACAACACAACTGATTGTCTAAAGTGAATCGATTTGCCTAGACAGAATTATTAATCCAAATCAATTCACTTTATGTCCCGATCCAACACATCGTCACCTATGACAACGTGCCAATGTTTCTATTCATAGAGTCCACATCTGATGGTCAAGACAAACCATCTCCCAAAAGAGATATAGACAACATAACAATCTTTGCATGAATAAAGCGCCCAACTTTTTTCCCTCGATTGCGGATCTTATGATTTAGACCATCACCTTAAGAATCGTGTCTTCCGCATAATCCGTCCATCATATGCCCAATTCTTAAGGTTTAGACCGACAGTCTCATACTTTTGTTTGCTTAATATACATTCAACAAATATGAACGTAAAGAGGACAAGATTTGGTATATAAATAATAAATAAATTCTTTATGGATAAAAAAAATGTCTCCAAAAACTTATTGCATTTTTACTCCTTAGGGCATACATGTGTAACATTAGATCCTCACTAGAATACACTAGAATCTTAGGTACTTGAAAATATACTTGACTGCAACCCAATGTTTTGGTCCTAGATCTGATTAAAATCGTCTCACTATCTTGACCCTATAACAAATATCCATCATGTACAAAGCATCGCATACATGAGATTACCCATTGCCGAAACATAAGGCACTTTTTTTCATATATACTCTTTCTTCATTAGACTTTAGAGAGTCTTTCTTAGAAAGAGTAATTTCACTTCTAGATGGTTGCCCACTTTTCTTGGAGTTCTGTATTGCATACTTCTTGAGAATTTTATCTATGTAAGTAGCTTGGGATAAAATATCATTTTGCTCTTTCTATTTCAAAATATTTGGATACCTAGAACATAATTAGCTTTACTCAAGTTCTTCATGTCAAACTACTTGGCCAACCATGATTTGATCAATGACAATGCCCCAACGTCATTGCCAATAAGCAGAATATCATCTACATAGAGTAGTAGAACAACCACCTTCTCATCCTTAATGTATTTGTAAGCACATGGTTTATCCACATTTTGTTCGAACCTATAAGTCTTAATCATTTGATTAAATCTTATGTTCTAAGAACAAGAAGCCTACTTAAGTCCATAAATAGACTTTAGCAGCTTATAGACTTTATTCTATTGATCCTTAGCTTTGAACCTGTTTGGTTGCACCATATGTATGGTCTCATTAAGATAGCCATTCAAAAGGCCGTCTTGACATCAAATTGTCAAATCTCATAGCCAAGAGCGGCAGCAATGAACAAGAGAATGCGGATGGACTTAAGCATAGCTAAAGGTGAAAAGGTTTCCTCGTAATCGATTCCTTCCTCTTGCGTATATCCTTTTGCTACCCATCTAGCCTTATAGGCTTCAACTTTCCCATCAGCTCCTCTCTTTCTCTTATAGGCCCACTTACATCCTATGGGTTTTACCCTTTCAGGAAGGTCCATAATGTGTCGACCCGCCTTTTTAGGTAGTCACTTTACTTACTTAAATATCGTTACTTAAACAGTAATCTTACTTACTTAGTAAGAAAAATACTGAAATAAATCTTTTTTAACATCCTCTAAAACTTTTTTTAGAATTGACGCAACCTTTGTCGCATTTCAAATTGAGACCTCGCTCAACACTTGACTTTAAAACTATTTCAAATCATTTCTTAAAACTTAATAAGAAACATTTACTAAAACATAACTTAAAACTTAACTTTATAATTATATTAAATAGTTCGTAAACTATATCTTAAAACTTTAAAAACATTTCTTAAAAGTTTGATTTTCTTAACACTTTGAAAACACTATATTAAATAGTGGAAAATATTTCTTTCGAACAACAAAAACTTACTATAGTGGTATCCATACCCAATTTGCATCTGTCCTCCGTAGCATCCAGCTTTTCTAACAGGTCCTACTGGTCGCCCACAAAACTACCTACATCATGAAGAAACTTTTAATGAGCTTACGCTCAGTAAGTTCAAACATAAACTCACAAACAATTAAAATATACTTTAAAAACTTTTCTCATAACCCTTTCTCTTATAACATTTTTCATAAACATTTCTAAAACGTTTTCATAAATGTTCTTCATAAACTTTTTCTTGTAAGCATAAAAATGTTTTTCATAAACTTTTATCATAAACATTATCCAAAATGTTTTTCACAAACATAACATCTAACATTTCATAACAAGGAATACCAGCAAGGTTAAAATGCATGATTCCATTATGCTCAATTATGAACTTCAATTATGAGCATTTTATAAACATTCCTATAAACTTAAACATTCCTTCCGTTCTTAACCATTGTCCTTGTTCCTTAACTTTCTTTATCTTATAACCTTTAGTGTTCGTACCAACATCTTTAATCATGAGATTATAAACACGATGCTTCCCTTGTGGAAGACTTGAGACCATCAAACATCGAGGTCATGTACCTCACATCTAGGAGGTCACACTTTAACTTCACTTTCATTACCTCACAACAAGGAGGCTGATACGACACTTTCTTTTTATTTTTACGTTACCTTATTATTAACTTTAGTGAGCATATCAAATGCAATCACATCATATGCAACACACTTGCAAATCATAGCTTGGACTGTAAAACCTATTGCATAACAAATGCAACTTAAAACGCAAACACATTTTGTAAATTATAACTTGTATTCTGAAACTTATTGTATAACAAATGCAACTTATTGCATAACATATGCATCATAAAACTTATAACTTAAACTATAAAATATTATGCATTATCAAAATGCAAAACATACTTTAAATACTTTGAAAATCATAACTTGAACTCTTAAAAACATTATGCAAATAGACTTTAAACATAATAGTTGCAAATTCATTGCAAATCTTCCTTTGAATCTTTAAAACTTTTTGCATAATAAATACAAACATACTTTAAAAGAAACTTGTATAATAATTGCAAACTCATTTATAAATGTATATGTAAACATTTGAAGACTATTTACTTCATGCTGTAGGTGAAGTTTGAACTTACCCGGACTATGGTCTAGCATTCTCTATTCCGTTCCTTTTCCTTTTCCTTCCTTTAGTCGGCTTCTGTGTCCTGATCATACAACACCCGATTGATTAGTTAACTTTCTTTTTATCAATCTACTCGATTGATAATAAAACATAAACATTAAATATTCATTCCTTTTAACTTGACTTAGTACCCTATCGGTTTACCCTTTCCTTTTCCTTAATTTTGTAACCCACCAGGTAACCTTTTCCTTGTTAAATCTCTCTTCTCACATGACGGTTTCATTACTAAACATATTATGGCACATTTAATAGTCTAAGAGCGTTATGCTAAATCGGGGTGTCTGACTCCGTTTAGCCATTCTCTCAAAAATGACGATTTTACCCTTAACGGGTTTTTCGTCAACTTTGTAACTCTATAACACTCATTGCTTAACATTACCGTTCCATCACCTACATATTATAGAAAAATTCCTACTAAGAAGCATTTCCCGACATCGGGCATTTTGGGTCCGTTTTGGCCATTTTTGTAAAATGACCATTTTGTCCCTAATCTCTTTTTCTTTCATTCTTTTCTTTAACTAAATTTTGAATCCTTTAGAACTTAGCATCCTTAATCACTCACTGCCTATAGCAGTGTAAGAATTCTACATTTCTTGGTGAAAAACCCAGTTTTCACATGATTTTATGATTTTGGCCCGAAATACAAAAATATTTACATTTTTGCCCCTGGAACCAAAAACAACCAATTTATATCATAATGTTTAGTTTTTCACAAGGAACAAAACTTACAAAAGCTCCTAGGTCAAATTCTAAACTTTTTACAATGTTTTCATTTCTTGAAATTTTGTGCCCAAAATTTCGTAAAATTCATAACTTCTAAACCGGGTAGAATTTTGGAAAACTGTCCATGATGTCCCAACATTTTCGATGAGTTCTACAACTTTTATGTTTTAACTTTCTTGAAATTCCATCATTTAGAGGGACAGTTTGGCTGATTTTCAATTCTGTCGAGAATACCTTTTTCTTTGCAATTTAGTCCCTTTTGAAATTTCACCTACTTTCTTCTTTCCAGCATCATCACCATCAACATATAACATAAAATAACCATGCCACAATGTCCATTTACATGCCATAGACCAAAATCATTTTATCAAACACTTGGCATGCTAAAACATAAACTTTTGCTTAATTCAAAGATTAAGATTTTAGAATTCTTACAGTTGATGCTTACCTTGATCTGGTGTCGGATCAACACCACGTGCGACTGCGCACGGTCTGACTCTCCTTCGATCTACCTCTGCCCGATCGGACGTAACTATAACAAAAGGAGGGACGCTTCGGAGGCAATAAAAAGGTTAGTCGATAGACAAGGGCTCTCTGATGCTTAAGGCAGCCAGTTAGGTGGGAAGGAAGAATCTCTCCCTAGAATGCCATAAATGCATCCTATTTATAGGCCACCACTTGGATCAAGTGTAAGGTGGGTTTTACCCACGACCTGGGTGTCACATCAAGGTGTGTCAGGTAGTAGGTGACAAGTGTCATGTCCCTCGTTCGACGAATTGGACTCCATCGGATGGCGAGTTAACTGCCTCGTGTTGGCCTATAATGGCGAGTGCCAGTCTGCTTGTGAGTAAGAATCACCTGACCTGAGCTAGTGTATATTCCAAGGTGGCAGCCTTCATGGCGTGTAGCCTCGGAGGCCTGAAAGGCACCTCAGGAGGGCGGTGCGTCGTGTCAGGGGCTAAAGCAAGCTTACCGGAGTTCTGCCGAGCTTATTAACCGACCACCAAAGATTATTTCCTCGACGGTGGCGCCGAGCTCACCCTCAACATTAGCCCCCTAGTTCACCTGGTCGGAGTCCGGTCGGGTGGACTATGCCGAGTGGGTGAGGTCGGCTTAAAAGAAGAAGGCCAAATGACACTTCGAAGGGGGGTAAGGCAAAAAGACGCATGGATCAGACGGAGGACACGTGTCTCGTTGTGGCCATCTGCGTCGCCTGACAGGCGTAATGATCGCATGTTGGAAACAAAGTGCGTAGCGGAATTTTAAAAATTTTTCATCAAAGTATTTTCCAAAACACAAGTTTGACATGTTATAAGTAAAAATTAGACAGATCTTACTAACTTCTGTGTGCCGAAGAACCTCCGCAACCTGTGTAGAGAAGTAACGTTCCAGAAGAGCCTCAACCAACTGGTCTTCTTCGCTATTCTCTATCCACAACCAAAGTGAGTGTGGGCTCACACGTTCAGCTCTTCCACCGGTGACTCCCCATCCAACCAATAGAGAGAACCCAAAGCTAGTGTTCGTGATTTGTGAACAAAAGCTCTCAGGGAGTTTTCAGATGCTCACTAGAAGAGTATCACTCTTAATCTCTCGATTGATCTGAGTAAATCATGAGACTCACTCCCTTTATATGGCTATTGGTCCTAGGGTCAGTCCTTATCAGATTAGGTCTCAAAAACTCGAAACAGAATCAAGTTCGGATCAATATCTGATAGAATCTGCGTGAAAACGCGTAATCTTATCTTTTGCTGATCGGCAGGCCGAACAGGCCCCATCGACAGGTCGACCACGTCATCCGGCAGGCCAAACTTCAGAGATAAAATCTCCGTGAATCTTTTATTTTCCACCCGAGATTTTATAGGATAAAGTCTCAGTTTTGATTCAAATAACCCAATAGAGAAGTTATCTTATCAAAACAAACTTTATAAAGATAATCTCTAAGAAAATAAATCAATTCACAATAATTCTACAAGTTTATCTTGATCAAATTTGTCCAAAATTAAACCAACCGATAAACAGACAAGAATTATCTGATCGCAATAATTCAACAAGTTTATCTTGAACTAATTTCTTACAAAATTAATCCAACCGATAAACAGACATGAATTATTTGATTCTTACAAATTTAAACCAATATGATAAATCCGACATAAGTTACCAATTATTGAAAAAGCACGCCGTATCGTTACAGGATTTTGTGAGCTAGCAAAGGGGACCAAAATGGACCTATAAAGTTCAAGCTCATGATAATTATGAAACCCAATATCCCAGATATACATTTCACAATTATCAACTCCAACGCTACTCCACTAAAAGCTTGGAGCTGCACTCTCAAACTTTATAGAATTACGACGCTCGTGTAGCTAAGTCTCCATAACATATCATAGTTTATCGTATCCCCATATGATCATCCATAATTAGCTTAAGGACAAGTTCTGTCTTACCTTTTCGATTATTTTTATCTTACATTCCATTGTCTCACCATTAGAAAACTTACCATCCAAAGATAGTATACCATTTGGTTACACCTATGTATCCCAATGGTTGAGCGCTCCAGTTTTCCAATTACAGGACAACGCATATAAGAGGATATCATTACTCCTAAAGAAGAGCTATGGATTTCATATCTATGAATAACAAGTCTACGCTATCAAGAGTCATGCCTCCAACGTACCGGCATGCATACCACTATTGAGATGTGGGTGTCACCCTTTGGTACATCAAAAGACACAAGTCGAGATAATGGGCCCACTATTCATCTCAGGATTAAGATACAATACAAATGACTGTCTAAAGTGAATCTATTTGCCGAGACAGAATTATTAATCCAAATCAATTCACTTTATGTCCCGATCCAACACATCGTCACCTATGACAACGTGCCAATGTTTCTATTTACGGAGTCCAACTCTGATGGTCAAGACAAACCATCTCCCATAAGGGATATAGACAACATAACAATCTTTACATGAATAAAGCGCCCAACTTATTCCCTCGATTGCGGATCATATGTTTTAGACCGTCACCTTAAGAATCGTGTCTTCTGCATAATCAGTCCATCATATGCCCAATTCTTAAGGTTTAAACTGACAGTCTCAGACTACTATTTGCTTATCATACATTCAACAAATATGAACGTAAAGAGGACAAGATTTGGTATATATAAATGAATAAATTCTTTATTGATAAAAATGTCCCGCCTGGTTTTTCACGCCCAAATTTCCCGCCTGAAATGGCTATATATAGGGCCATCCTCTCTGTTATTTTCACTTCATTCTTAGAATTTTTGCACCCAAAGAGTTTTAGCTGTCGAGCTCCAGTTATATACTCGAGGATCATATCTCCCTGAGCTTCCGAGAACCCAAGTAGGTAACTTCTCTGAAGTGACAGAATGAGTGATCTGACCGATTTTTAAAATTTAGAGGTCTCCTGGTCGGAAAGTAGTGTAGAGAGTAGTTCATCTACCACCTAGACGGACGCCGAGGAAGTGTCTCCAGGACAGGACAGGGCTGGTCGGCTCGAGCAAATCCTGATGGTCGACTCCCAAACGATACCCGAGCAGGAGTTTCTGAACATGCTGGATGGGCGAAGGCTGATTAGGCCGTCTAGGGAGCAGAACCCTTATGTCGGGTCAGCTACCACGAGCTCATCCTGAGTTTTCTCAAGGGAGAGTGCCGAGCTACGAGCGCACGAGGATGCCCCGAGTTTATTCGGCTGGAATGTTGGGGCTTCTGCCCAAGTCACGGGAGTGATAACGGTAGACGTTTCCGATGAGGAATAGGCAGCCGAGGAGGTGGAAGCGAAGCAGCCAAAGATCAAGGAGTAGGAGATCCAAGTCACCCGTGTCCGAGGCATGACGGCGTATCGGGTAACACGGCCTAGGCAGACCTTAGTGGCGGGCTATACAAGTGCCATCATGGAGTCACGGTTGGAGAATTTGTGCGTTGAGTACGACATCCCAGGCGACGTGACTCTCACCGTTCCCAGGGAGGGCGATTTACCTTTAGACGCGCCCGAGGGATGCATTACACTCTATGCCGAGTTCTTCAGGGCTGGGCTGTGCCTCCCGTTCCACCCCTTTCTTCGTCGGGCACTTAATGATTTCAATGTGTGCCTGGCTCAGCTGAACCCGAACAGCTACAGGTCTCTGATCGGGATGTACATATTATGGAGGTACCACCAGGACACCGAGATGTTGCTGAAAGCTTTCAAGCAAGTGTACAAGATGAAAAAGCTTCCTCAATAGTCCGGTTGGTACTATGTCACCGGCTTCCGAAAAGATTTCATCTTAGGCAACCCTGACTCAGATAAATTATGGAAGTATAAATGGTTCTACGTCAGGGGAAATTATCTAGCCTGAGCCAGTGAGACCGTTCCTGCAGACCAACATGTGCCGAGGTCATTCAAGCAAGGGCATGTGTGAACCAAGCAGCCTTGGGCACCGAGCCACGTGATTAGGGCGGTCGAAGACCTGTTCGAAAAGCCAGAGTCGACCAGGCAGCTGTCCTTCCTTCTAAGGAAGGAAACTTTATCCGGTTATGGCTGGTTTGGGGAACCCAGCAGAATAAATCCCCAAACTGTTCGCCCTGCCTGAGGTTCTGAGCAGGTTACCATTGCTCGGCCTAGTGTCGTTGACATCCTAGGACCAAGCACTTCTTGATCCGGGTGGCCGACGAGGGAGCCTTCATCGTCCAGTTCTGAGGACTCATCGAGTGGCTCCTTCGATGCAGGGCCACCTGTAGCCGACGAGGACCTCGAGGACGTGATTCGGCTCCTGTACCTGTCCCGCCAGCTCCAGATCAGAGGTCAGCCCTGAGTTTTATTTTTGTTGTTTCCCCTCTTCTTTTTTGCCAACCTCGTTTTGACTTGAGGTTTCATTGTACAGAGATGTCGTCGTTGTCGAGCTCCATTGCAGGTAGACGGGCTCTGATGGAGAGCCTGAGAAAGCAAAAGGGCAAGGCCATCGAGACCGGGAGAAAGCGTAAGCGGACGCCCAGGCCCGAGCTTCCCTCTCACCTCGAGTAGGTCTCCACATCAGTCCAAGTACTGCCACCTCCACTTCAGCCGACCAGGGACGCGCTGGAGGTGACACCAACCGATGAGACGGCTAGAGGCTTGTCCTAGGATCCGCAGAGAAGGTGCTCGAACTACCACAACATCATCCTTGAATGTCTCGGGGACGTAATGCCTCAGGATGACTTTTTTATGAACATCTGTGGGGAGGACTTCTAGAGCCCCTATAATACGGCCTTCCGAGCCATTGCCTCCGTAAGTATTCATCCGGATCAATCATTTAAATTTCTCTTTTATCACGCTGCCAAGCACTGACATCTTGATTCTTGCATATGAGTGTTGTTCTGCACATGGTCCACTCCTCCGGGAAGAAAGACATCCATAAGGAGAAGGAGATGCACAAGAAAACCATCCTTAAGAAGGTGGATGCAGACAAGAAGCTCGATGTCAAGAACATTGAGCTAGACCAAGCCAAGGAGTCTCTTTCTCAGGCCTACGAGGAAGCCTGAAATGCTAAGGCCGAGGCCGAGGAGACTTTGAGGTAGGCTAGGGAGGCGAAGGATGAGGCTGCATGGCTTAAAGGGCAGCTGACATCCCTCCAAGCCGAGCACCAACACTTTGTGGATGAGCTTCTAGGACGTCTGGCTCGAGCGGTGGATGAATTTAAGGCATCCCTGGAGTTCATCGATCTCTACTATTATGGCATGACTGACCTTCACGAACACCTGATCGGGTAGCACCCCGAGGCAGAGGGCTTCGATTGGTCGATCATTATCAAGCCTGATCAAGGCGCTGCCCAGCAATAGTAGGGCGAGGAGGAAGTCATCGTGGTGGATGGCAATGACAATGGGGATGGGCAGAGCACAGCCGATGGCGGAGGCAAGGAAAACACAACTAGGGACGAGACCTAGGCTTAGGCTAATTTTATCCTTTAGTTGTCATTTTTCTTCTTTTTTTTTTGACTTGTCCGGGCCCGGAAGGAGTCCGATTTATTGTACCTCCCCTATAAATAAAAATTTATTTCCCGTTCTTCTCTTCTCAGATTGTTGTATGCATTTTTGCTCTACAATATTTTCCAAGTGTGAGTGTCCTCGGGTTATTATGTTCTCGACGCGAGAGGTTCCTCAGAGATACAGTTACTGCTATGAACTACCGAGTAACCATATACCTCCGTCTTCAGACTTGGAGCAGAATGCTCCTCGGGGAGGATTCCTGGTTAGGACCGAGTTTCGTCTCGATAGCATCAAGTTATCTGAGCAAGGATCTGAGCGAGGTTCGAGTTATCCGAGTAGAGGTGGTATCCCCTATTTTCTCAGTTAATCCGAGTAGTTATCCTTGCCCGCTTAGTTAATCCGAGCGTGGTTTAGGTTTTCGATCTCGACTGGACAGGGCACAACGGCGTGTGGCTACCCTTACTCATGTTAGCCCCTAGACTTGTTCAAGTTTTAAAGAAGCTTTATAAGTGTAGGACTCATCAGGCACGCTAGCGTTCTGCAACAGTATGTGCCCCCGGAAGAGTTCAACATGCTCATCAGCATCTGTCGTAGGACTTAATTTGCGGTACCTTGAACTTTGGCGGCATAGGGGCCCGCATTATATTATCTGGGAAGGGTGGATCCTGGGCTCCCGTCTTGTCTAAGCTAAATCAACAATTCTATATCTCGTCGATCTGGCACTACAATGCCCAAAACTGGGGGCTGTTATTGTCCTCGGGTAGCTCGACCCGATAGGGTACTCGGCCCTCAGCACGGCCTCCAGCTTCAGGCTGGCAGTTTTGGTTTGCTCCTCGAGATCTAAGCCTATCAAATACCAAGGCTCGAGAACCTTGTGGCGAGGGAGCACGAGTTGCTTGGCGTCCAAGACAACCTTCTTGGACCAACCTGTTATTGGCCGAGACGCCAAGAGTGGATCCTCTAGACTGCTCAGAGTGGGCTTTTTCATGGTTGGCTACGCTTTGCTCTATTCGACCTCCAGCCTAGCCAACCTAGGCCGGGGATGGCAGAGCTGGTGTAGCTTGGCGCTGAACCTGCTGCGTGAGCTGTTGCGTTAGGATCCAGATTACATTCGTGAGTTCCTAGATCAGGTCTTGAGCGACCGAGGCATCCGCCAGCTCAGCCCTGGCTCTGCTTCCTTGCCCCCCAGACCGGGACCTCGTGGTCTGGGGATGGCCCCTAGGCCTACCTGTGTTCTGTTGCCTATTTCTTGCATCACCCGACCCCTCTTGTCGAGCTGTATCATCTCTAACGTTTCCTCGAGTCGTCATCTCGAGCATTAGAGGTGATGTAGCTGACGTTTGGGTGAAGGAGTAGGCATTGTCCTTTTAGCGTCAAAATGTTGATGCTTACCGTGATCCGGTGTCGGATCAACACCACGTGCAGCTACGCAAGGTCTGACTCTCCTTCGATCCGCCTCTGCCCGGTTGGACATACCTACAACAAGAGGAGGGACGCTTTGGAGGCAATAAAAAGGTTAGTCGATAGACAAGGGCTCTTTGATGCTTAAGGCAGGGTTTGCTCGATAGAGGGCGGAAGCCAGTTAGGTGGGAAGGAAGAATCTCTCCCTAGAATGCCATAAATGCATCCTATTTATAGGCCACCACTTGGATCGGGTGTAAGGTAGGTTTTACCCACGACCGGGGTGTCACATCAAGGTGTGTTAGGCAGTAGGTGACAAGTGTCGTGTCCCTCATCTGACGGATTGGACTCCATCCGACAACGAGTTAACGGCCTCGTGTTGGCCTATAATGGCTAGTGGCAGCCTGCTTGTGAATAAGAATCACCCGACCCGAGGTAGTGTATATTCTGAGGTGGCAGCCTTCATGGCGTGCAGCCTCGGAGGCCCGAAAGGCACCTCGGGAGGGCGACGCGTCGTGTCGGGGGCTGAAGCAAGCTTACCGGAGTTCTATCGAGCTTATTAACCGACCACCGAAGATTATTTCCTCGACGGTGGCGTCGAGCTCACCCTCAACACTTACCAAGAATTCCTCCAAGCTTTTACACCTCCTCTTTAGTGCTTGTTCTTGGCTTAAATTCCTTAACATCATCATAGCAAAACTCCCTCAAAAACCTATCTATAACTTTGAATAAAAATCACTAAAACCCTTAGAAAAAGTTTAGAAATTTACCTCCAAAATTGTAAAACTTTGCACCAAAAATTAGGGCTTGCCTTAAGCTTGATTTACAGGCTTAGAAATCATCAAAATTTTTGAGAAGCATTACTTTGGGTGGGTGGTTTTTGGGAGGAAGAAATGGAGACCCCTTTTTTTTTTCCTTTCTTTCTTTCTTTCTTTCTTTCTTTTCCATTATTCCTTTCCTTCTTTCCTTTCCTTTTCACGCTTTCTTTTCCCATCGTGGAGACCATTATTTGCTCTCTTTTATATCATATATTAATTCAACTTTTTCTTTTCTTTTTTTTTTATAAAAATGTGATGACTCATCACCTTGGTAATCAATTAGGTTACCTTGGGTGGCCAAATGTGATTGGGCCACATTAGTGGATGTGGTGACCCAATCAAAACTTTCAAGGTGTCCTACTAACTTTTTATGCAGTCTAAGTTTATACTGATAGTATTTTTCTTATACTGTCGGTATTCTTTTTTATACAGTTCATGAGGTCCCATAACCTCCAATACTTATCCACATCTATCACTTAATGTAATTCCAATATTATCTAACTTTGTCCTATCCAAATTTATACTGACAGTATTTTTCTCATACTGCTGGTATGTTCTCTATACAGCTACAACATTTCTTATTCACCTATATGCTTCAAACAGTATTATTCCTATACTGTTTTAACTTAAATAGTCTAATTTTTATACTATATGACCTTAAACAGGCCAATTCTTACACTGCATTACTTTTGCAGAGTAATTTTTATACTGCATAACTTTATCAGTGTACTTTCTTGCACTGTATTATTCTAATACTGTATAATTTTTTATGTTATTATACAGTATTTTTCTCCTTAAACTTTATTTTCATCTTATATAATTCTTAACTTATTGCATTTTTAAAGTAGTAAAAATGCAAGGGTGTTACAATCTACCATTCTTAAAAATTTTCGTCCTCGAAAATTAGAACCTTCATAGGTAGTTCATTTCCCTTATCACCCTTTCCGTTCTTAACATACTTTCTTACCAAAAACTAAGCCTCCATCTTGGAACTTTAACAATTTTGCATCATGTTATTGACATATTTCTTTGTATTGTAACACCATTCTTCCACTGCGCAACTCTGATCTTTCAGTGTTCGTGTGCAATTTCCATTCAATTAAAGGTTTAGCATTCTACCATTGAATGCTATTCTTAAAAACATGGTTCATTTTCATTTAATCAGATCATATATATCAAAAGATCAAAGTCATCCGACTACAAATCTATGATTTTTCAATCCCAAATCCATTCTAAAATTACATTCTGTAATTTTCCTCATAAACGTATAAATCCCTAGCTTCCATCCTCCAATCCGTGAGGTTATGCTAATAGATTTGGCATCATTGTTTTGATCATGATTCCCATCAGGGCAATTACGAGCTCATTCGCATGTCTTAGCTAAGCTATAGAGTGCTCAAGCTAGAAAAGATCGCATTATTAGCCATCTAACGTTTGGTTGCTCTCAGACACTCTCATTCCATAGGACACCAAAAATCACTTTCAGGCATCGATTATTCCATTATCTTGATCTACTTTCCTCATTATACATATAGCCAATACCGAATTAACTTCTAACAGAGTAAGATTTGCCCATACGGAGACACCATTATGCACAAGAACATCATAACGTGTCACGAGCTCATCATCGTGATTTTTGAGCAGTCGGCCATTTGTTAACCATTATTGACCACATTTAATCATTGTTGACCCGACACCGCTGATGGACGATAACCACCGTCGACTTATGGGAACATTATAACACATAACATTACGTTCATTCTTTGACCTTTGCTTTCCCGTTGCTCACCCGGGTGTGTCGATATCACAAGCTATACCGGACATAAACATGTATTTGTTAAATTATAACTCTTCGTCTTACTTAACCTAACTTACTTACTTGAGCTATGGTGCAGCGGACATATGACAGCGCAAGATAGGATGGCAGGATACCGCTTTGATACCACCTGTGCTGACCCACCTTTTCGGGCAGTCACTTTACTTACTTAAATATCATTGCTTAAACAGTAATCTTACTTACTTAGTAAGAAAATATTGAAATAATTTTTTTTTAACATCCTCTAAAACTTTCTTTAGAATTGATGCGAACTTTGTCGCATTTCAAGTTGAGACCTCGCTCAACACTTGACTTTAAAACTATTTCAAATCGTTTCTTAAAACTTAATAAGAAACATTTACTAAAACTTAACTTAAAACTTAACTTTATAATTATATTAAATAGTTCGTAAACTATATCTCAAAACTTTGAAAACATTTCTTGGAACTATGATTTTCTTAACACTTTGAAAACACTATATTAAATAGCCAAAAATATTTCTTTTGAACAGCAGAAACTTACTATGGTGGTATCCATACCTAAATCTTCGCATCTGTCCTCCGCAGCACCTAACTCTTCTAACGAGTCCTACTGGTCACCAACAAAACTACTTACAGCATGAAGAAACTTTTAATGAGTTTACGCTTAGTAAGTTCAAACATAAACTCACAAACAATTAAAATATACTTTAAAAACTTTTCTCATAAAAACCCTTTCTCTTATAACATTTTTCATAAACATTTGTAAAACGTTTTCATAAACGTTCTTCATAAACTTTTTCTTGTAAACATAAAAATGTTTTTCATAAACTTTTATCATAAACATTATCCAAAATGTTTTTCATAAACATAACATATAACATTTCATAACAAGGAATACCAGCAAGGTCAAAATGCATGATTCCATTATGATCAATTATGAACTTCAATTATGAGCATTTTATGAACATTCATATAAACTTAAACATTCCTTTTGTTCTTAACCTTTATCCTTGTTCCTTAATTTTCTTTATCTTACAACCTTTAGTGTTCGTACCAACATCTTTAATCATGAGATTATAAACATGATGCTTCCCTTGTGGAAGACTTGAGACCATCGAACATCAAGGTCATGTACCTCACGTCTAGGAGGTCAAACTTTAACTTTACTTTCATTACCTCACAACAAGGAGGCTGATACGGCACTTTCTTTTTATTTTTACGTTACCTTCTTATTAACTTTAGTGAGCATATCAAATGTAATCACATCATATGCAACACACTTGCAAATCATAGCTTGTACTATAAAACCTATTACATAACAAATGAAACTTCAAACGCAAACACATTTTGCAAATTATAACTTGTATTTTGAAACTTATTGCATAACAAATGCATTATAAAACTTATAACTTAAACTATAAAATAGTATGCATTATCAAAATGCAAAACATACTTTAAATACTTTGAAAATCATAACTTGAACTCTTAAAAACATTATGCAAATAGACTTTAAACATAATAGTTGCAAATTCGTTGCAAATCTTGCTTTGAATTTTTAAAACTTTTTGCATAATAAATGCATACATACTTTAAAAGAAACTTGTATAATAATTGCAAACTCATTTATAAATGTATATGTAAACATTTGAAAACTATTTACTTCATGCTATAGGTGAAGTTTTAACTTACCTGGACTATGCTCTAGCGTTCTCTATTTTGTTCTTTTTCCTTTTCCTTCCATTAGTCGGCTTCTGTGTCCTGATCATATGACACCCGACTAATTAGTTAACTTTCTTTTTATCAATCTACTCGATTGATAATAAAACATGAACATTAAATATTCATTCCTTTTAACTTGACTTAGTACCCTATCTGTTTATCCTTCTCTTTTCCTTAATTTTGTAACCTACGGGTTACCTTTCCCTTATTAAATCTCTCATCTCATATGACGGTTTCATTACCGAACATATCACGGAACATTTTTCGTCTAAGAGGGTTATGCTAAATCGGGGTGTCTGACTCCGTTTAGCCATGCTCTCAAAAATGACGATTTTACCCTTAACGGGTTTTTCGTCAACTTGTAACTCTATAAAACCCATTGCTTAACTTTACCGTTCCATCACCTACATATGACAAAAAAATTCCCACCAAGGAGCACTTCCTGACATCGGGCGTTTCGGGTCCGTTTTGTCATTTTTGCAAAATGACTATTTTGTCCTTAATCTCTTTTTCTTTCATTCTTTTCTTTGTCTAAATTTTGAATCCTTTAGAACTTAGCATCCTTAATCACTTACTGCCTATAGCAGTGTAAGAATTCTACATTTCTTGGTGAAAAACCCAGTTTTCACACGATTTTATGATTTTAGCCCGAAATACAAAAATATTTACATTTTTATCCCTGAAACCAAAAATGACCAATTTATATCATAATGTTTAGTTTTTCACAAGGAACAAAACTTGTAATAGCTCCTTGGTCAAATTCTAAACTTTTTATAAAATTTTCATTTCTTGAAATTTTGTGCCCAAAATTTTGTAAAATTCATAACTTCTAAACCGGACAGAATTTTGAAAAATTGTGCATGTTGTCCCAACAGTTTCGACGAGTTCTACAACTTTCATGTTTTAACTTTCTTGAAATTCCATCGTTAGAAGGGACTTTTTGGCTGATTTTTAATTCTGCCGAGAATACCTTTTTCTTTGCAATTTAGTCCCTTTTGAAATTTCACCTACTCTCTTCTTTCCAACATCATCACCATCAACATATAACATAAAATAACCATGCCACAATGTCCATTTAAATGCCATAGACCAAAATCATTTTATCAAACACTTGGCATGCTAAAACATAAACTTTTGCTTAATTCAAAGATTAAGATTTTAGAATTCTTACCAAGAATTCCTCCAAGCTTTTACACCTCCTCTTTAGTGCTTGTTCTCGGCTTAAATTTCTTAACATAATCATAGCAAAACTCCCTCAAAAACCTATCCATAACTTTGAATAAAAATCACTAAAACCCTTAGAAAAAGTTTAGAAATTTAGCTCCAAAATTGCAAAACTTTGCACCAAAACATTAGTACTTGCCTTAAGCTTGATTTGCAGGCTTAGAAATCATCAAAATTTTTGAGAAGAATTACCTTGAGATGGTGGTTTTTGGGAGGAAGAAATGGAGCCCCCCCTTTTTTTTTCCTTTCTTTCTTCTTTTCTTTCTTTCTTTCTTTCTTTCTTTCTTTCTTTCTTTCTTTCTTTCTTTTCCTTTCTTTCTTTCCTTCTTTCCTTTCCTTTTCACGCTTCCTTTTCCCACCGTGGAGACCATTATTTGGCCTCTTATATATCATATATTAATTCAACTTTTTCTTTTCTTTTTTTTTTTTAATAAAAATGTGATGAGTCATCACCTTGGTAATCAATTAGGTTACCTTGGGTGGCCAAATGTGATTGGACCATATTAGTGGATGTGGTGACCCAATCAAAACTTTCAAGGTGTTCCACTAACTTTTTACGCAGTCCAAGTTTATACTGACAGTATTTTTCTTATACTATCGGTATTCTTTTTCATATAGTTCATGACGTCCCATAACCTCTAATATTTATCCAAATTCATCACTTAATGTAATTCTAATATCATCTAACTTTGTGTTGTCCAAATTTATACTGACAATATTTTTCTTATACTGTTGGTATGTTCTCCATATTGCTACAGCATTTCTTATTCACCTATATTCTTCAAACAATATTATTCCTATATTGTTTTAACTTAAACAGTCCAATTTCTCTATTGCATGACCTTAAATAGGCCAATTCTTACACTGCGTTACTTTCGTAATGTAATTTTCATACTGCATAACTTTATCAGTGTACTTTCTTACACTGTATTATTCTAATACTGTATAATTTTTCATCTTATTATACAGTATTTTTCTCCTTAAACTATATTTTCATCTTATATAGTTCTTAACTTATTGCATTCTTAATATAGTAAAAATGCAAAGGTGTTACACATAAGCTCCCAAACTTGATGAGTCTTTATAGAATTCATATCAGTGTTTATAAATTCTGTTCAGAGCTTTGAATCAACATCCTCCATAGCCGATGTGTAAGTGTAAGGATCCTTGTCATGTTTTACTGGTTTAACCAAATAAGCTTTACCATTAAACATATATCTTTTAAGTTGACGCTCGATCCTCCCACTGTGCCGAAGCTCCCTAGATTTTTGTTCGATTAGTTTTTCTGCATTGATTGGATTGATTTCAACTAGAGCCCTTGGAGTGATCAAATCGCTTGGTAACTCCTCAAGTACCACTTTGCTATAAGGTTTTAAAGTCGTTTATGTATCTTTCCTCAAGGAAAGTCATATTTATTGAAACCACGACTTTGTTTTCTTTTGGGTTATAAAAATAACCCTCTTAGTCCCTTTTGGATATCCCACTGGCATGCAAACTTTCGAATGTACTTCCAATTTATTTGCTTCCTTGTACAGGACATGAGTAGGACATCCTCATATGCGAATATGGTCTAAGGATGTCTTCCTACCCGTCCATAACTCGTGAGGACTTTTAGGAACTAATTTTGAAGACACATTATTCAAAGATAACATTCAATTTGTAATACATATTCCCAAAAGGATAAAGGTAACATTGAATGACTCATCATGGATCTAACCATGTCCAAGAAAGTTCTATTCTTTCTCTCAGCCATGCCATTCTGCTATGGAGTGCCTAGCGCAGTCAAATGGTATAAAATTCTAGTCTCTAATAAGTGTCCTAAGAACTCATCGGAGAGATGTTCTCCACTTCAATCGGATCAAAGTGCTTTTATGCATTTACCTAATTGCTTCTCCCTTTTAGCTTGAAACTTCTTGAACTTGTCAAAAGTTTCGCTCTTATGAGGCATTAGGTAGACATACCCATATCTTGACTAATTATCAATGAAAGTGACAAAGTACTTATACCTTCCTTGTGCCTTAATGTTTATGGGACTACAAATATCACTATGCATACGTTCTAGAACTCCTTTGGCTCGATTGTCCTTAGACCCAAATGGTCTTTTAGTCATTTTGCCCTCCAAACAAGATTCACATTGTAGTATAGATTCCACCTCTAAATGACTTAAAAATCCATCCTTTACCAACCTTTGAATTCTATTCATGCTAATGTGACCTAATCACAAATGCCAAAAATAAGTCTTATTAGATTGAGAAGCTTTAAGTCTTTTAGAGTTATCATTAATCTCAGTGTTTAGTAGTGAGTCCATTTTAGATTTCATAAAATATAGGTTGTTTTGTATCCATCTACTACAGATAAAAGATTTATTTTTATGAATCACAACTTGATTATTGAAAGAAACTAAATAAAAATGTTTAAATAAATAAGTGACAGAAATTAAATTCCTTTTGAGTTTAGAAACATAAAAATAATCTCTTAAAACTAAACTCCTATAACTATCAAAATAAAGACGGACATCTCCCACTACTTCAGCCAATACTAAGGTTCCTTCACCTATCTGAAGTGTGAAGTGCTCATGTAGCAAATTTCTCTTTTCCTTGAACCCCTGGAGAGAAACACAAACATGATTAGTCGCTCCAAAATATATGACCTAAGTGTCACTTGATTCTTTGATTAAACAAGTCTCAACAACTAGAAGTTCGCACTTACTCCTTTAGATTATAAGTCCTTGCAACTCTTCTTTATGTGCCCAACCTTCCTATAGAAAAAAATATTTTAGTTTCTTTGGGTTCCTCTTCTTTTTCCTTTTATCCTTGCTTTTGTCGGAATGGAAGATTTTCCATTCTTTGCCCTTTGATTCTTTCCATTCCCAAAATTAGAATTCGAACCAAATGCAACCGTTAAGTTATCCTTGCCACCAACAGGAGCTTCCCTGATCCGATTCTTGAACTCCTGTAATTGCTTCATTAACTCAATCAAGGTCATATCTTGTCTATTGCTCAAGTTATATGAAGCTTTAAATGGGATGAACTCCTTAGAGAAAGTCTCCAAAACCATAGTCATTGTGACTCAACATCAATATCAACTCCATGGGTTTGAGCCTCAGCTAGATAACACATGACCAACATCATATGCTCTTTCACAGGAGTCCCCAGTCCTTGATTGCAGTTAAGGAGCTTTTGAAGAGCCCTTTGCTATTTTGTTAAGGTTTGGCCTCCAAACATGTTTTCTAGATTATCCAAGATCTACCTAGTTGTCTCATAATCCTCATATTGAGCATGTAGCACATTATTCATGCTAGCCACAACATAACAGCGGGCCCGATCATTAGCATCCTTCCAGCAATCATACACTTGAATTTATTCATTAGTGGATTTGTTGGTAGACTCATGAGGATACGGCGTGGTTAGCACAAATTTTAGTTTCTCAAAGAAAATGATGATGTTTAGGTTCCTTTTCTATTCATTATAATTCTCACTAATTAAAATGTTTTTATCAAGTATCGAAGATAAAGTATTTTTAGACATTTTGATCTATAATAAAGAATCATATAGCAAATATAAGCAAACATTCCATAACAGTTTAGTAAGATAACAAAACCAAGTAAGTATACAATGTGTTTATGTATCAAAACCTTAAAAAAATCACAACCTTACAACGACAATCTCTAAATCAGAATTGAATAAGCCGCCTAGGGGAGATTTGCCAAATTCAATTAGGAACACGGATCCCCTCTGATTAATATATGCCAGCCAAGAATTGTTTGATCTAGCATATACTAATAATTCTCTTTTTTGGCCATTAATTTTATTAACAGAGCTCCTATGGGGAGGTTAATAATAAAATTAATCTTGAGTGTATAACTATCATTTCAATATCCATGATTTATAATCGCCACCTAGGGGTGTACAATGATAAATCATGCTAAAGTAAATTATCCCTTTGGAGATCCAACCCGGTACATGATGAAATCCCTTCCTAGGGTCGGAACCAACATGTGTTTCTTATGGACCAACGATGGAGGCTTTAGGTCTTCTCTTCGAAAACCTTCTTCCACTCAATATTTTAAAAGTCAAGGTTTTATGTTATCCTGTATGAACAATTTTTAATGAGCAGCACTCCCTATTCTATATGGCATGTTATCAACATACATGGTAAAACATATTATAATATAGACAAGCAACACAACATGCAAAACTACAAGCAATATAATAAACAGCCGTAATATCATGGTTCTATTCTAAAGAAAAGAAAATAAAGATTACAAAAGATTAAGCAAAACATATTTTGATTCTTCATCTTGTATCTTCTCGCTATATCCTTCTTCATGTGGTGTCTGTCCTCAATTCTCCAATCCCATATAAATCAAAAATTTATTTTTCTGGTTATTGTAAAATTTTATGTTTCTTAGAATTGTCTCAAAAAACAAAATAAAAACTACACTGAAAAATGCATTATTTCAAAAAACTGAAAACTGTCCGCTATCGGCCTACCAACTTTTGACCATCAGCTTGCCGACTGACGCTAAACAAGCATTTTTCCAAACCTTTCATAAAAATAATATTTAAGTAGTTTTTAATTTATTTTTCAACAATTCAAAAACATAAAAATTTATAAACACAAAAAAAAAACATAGAGAATCTTGTCATCTCCATCTTCTAGATCCGTCTTCACTTGGAATAATTATTTTAATACAAATTTTACAAATCAAAATTAAAAATAATGAATCCTAGACAGTGATGATAGACCACCATCTAATTACATAAAAAACCTAGATACACAGTCTAACCTCTAAGGAACCATAACCTACAAAATTAATTAATTAATATAATAATTAAAACAAAAATTTAATTAACCATAATTAATCAATAAACATCCACCACATTATCTTATAACAACATTCAATTATATAGAAACTTTTGCATGCCAACTCTCTAAAAAATTAAATTCAAGTATAGGAGAAATTAAGATCACATAATTTATGTACATAACATGATCTCAAATCAGTAAAATCAACGTAAAACCATGGCTCTAATACCAATTGTTTAAAAATGATAAGCAATGAAATTTTAAAAAATTTTAAATTAAAGTCTTTTTTGAATATCAAGTTTGACATGCTAAATACATAAATCTTTTGTATATCGAAGACTGCAAAAACTCCGATTAGAGAAAGACATTTCGGAAAAAGCCTCAATCAAATAGTGTTCCTTGCTATTCTCGTTTCACAATTAGAGTGCGTGTGGTCGCACATCATACAGCTTCTTCTCCATTGACTCTCCTTCCAACCACTTGAGAAAACCTAGAGTTAAAGTTCCAGATGTTGAACAATAGCTTTCTAGAAGTTTTAGAGTTTCTCTCACTGGAGTACTCACTCTCTACTTCTCAAATGATCTGAGGAATAATGAAAAATAGTTCCCTTTATATAATGGTTGAATTTGGGGTCAATCCCTATCAGATTAGACTTAAAAATTTGAGTCTCGGTCAACTTTTGATAAAAAATGTGTCAAAAATGCGTAACAAGATTATCATATGCTCAGCCTGTTGATCTAGGAAATTAGCCTATCAAATTGGTTCCACCAGCTTGCCAAACTTAGCCACCGGCCTACCAACCGAGCGATAATATGGAAATCTCTGAATGTCTTATTTCACATAAGAATCTTAGATAGAGCCTTAGTTTTAATTTAAATAACTCAATAGAAAAGTTATCGGATTAAAATAGTTATATATAGATAATCTCATATCAAATAAAATATATCTAAATAATTCAACATGTTTATCTTGAATTAATTCACAAAATTAATTTAACCAATAAACTAACATGAATTATTAAATCCATTCTATCGAGTTTCAGCCAATCTAATACTTAATATAAGTTACCAATGTGTAGGGCAACATACCATATTGTTATAGGAATTATTATAAGCTAGCAAAGGGGACCTAATAGACATATATAGATCAAGCTCCTATAATCATAAAAAAAACCTAAATACATATATTTTGTAATTATCAACTCTAACACTACTTCACTAAAAGCCTAGAGCTACACTCTTGATCTATATAAAATTACAAAACTCCAATAAGCTAATCGTCTATGACATATCATAATGTATAATATCCCTATAGGAAATTCATAATTAGCTTAAGGATAATTTTCATTTTACCTTTCCAATTATTTTTATCTTATGTTTCATTATTTCACTATTGGAATACTTGCTATTCATAAATAGTATACCCTTTGGTTACACCTATGTATTCAAACGGTTCAGCGCTCTAATCTTCCAATTACAAGATAATGCCTATAAGATAATATCATTAACTCTACAAAACAGCTATGGACTCCATATTTATAAATAATGAGTCTATGTCAATCAAGAGTCATGTCTCCAACATACCAGTATGTGCACCATTATCAAATCATGATGTTACCCTTTGGTACGTCAAAAAACACAATTCAAGAATATGGACTCATTAATTCATTTTTGAATTAAGACATAACACATATGGTTGTTAAAAGTGAATTAATTTAAACAAAAAGAATTATTAATCAAATCAATTCAACTTTTTTCTCGACTCAATATATCATCACCTATGACAATATACCAATATTTCTACTCATAGAGTCCCACTCCGATAAGACAAGTTATCTCCCATTAGAGATGTAGAGAACATAATAATCTTAGTATGAATAAAGCGCCCAACTTTATTCCCTTGATTGCGTATCTTATCATTTAAACTATCACCTTTAATATTCATGTCTTTCAAATAATCTGTACATTATATGCACGATTTTAAAGGTTTAGACTGATAGTCTCAAACTTTTGTTTGCTTATCATACATTCAACAAAACTGAACATAAAGAGGACATCATTTGATATATGAATAAATAAACTCTTTATTGATTAAATGTCTCCAAAAACTTATTACATCATTTAATCCTTAGGGCAGCAAGTCTAATAGCCCAACCCATGTTGCCAACATTGCTAATCAAATATTACATCTATAAAGATCCAATGTGGCCAATACCTCCTCCTCAGACATTAACATCACTCTTACAAGCTCATTAAGCCAATCAACTAAAGCCAAGTCATGTTAGTCTCACGTGCTGGATATTTCCACATCATGCCAAGGTTGAGGGAAACCCCACCCAAGACCCATATGCAGTGTTATATGACATCTTAGGTAGAAGCTGCTCTTTAATAAGTGCTTCTCCAAAAGCTAAGCCGATGACTTAAAATCAATCGTTTCTTAGGAGGCAACTCAAGTTTCATAAGCTTTTTCTTATTTTCTTTGAATTTTTAATCAGTTTAAGTTTTAGTTGCATTTTCTCTTTTTCTTTTGAAGGGAAAGCATGGAGCCATTAAGAGTTGGAGTTGCCTAATTGACTTCAATGATATCAAGCTTAGCCTAAGTACCAACTAGGGGAGTTTTTCTTAAATATTTCCTATTCTCGTGTTGTTTTTACACATTGAGGATTTTGTGCTTGTTAAGTTTGGAGGAAGATTAAACTTTTTGTGATTTAGTTTTGCATTATAAAAAAAGTGATAAAATGTTTCGAATAATTAGTGGCTTTTGTGTCTTTTTTGGTGACATCTCCTAAACTAATTATTAGAATTGTGGCTGAATTAATTGCATAGCTTTGAGACAATTTTGAATATTGTCTAATTTTGTGTTGAATTCTTGAGTTAGTTCTATTTTGGTTGTGATGATCCATATTTTAAGCCCTATAGCTTAATTTGAGTTGTCTCTATTTTTAAAGGATGTTTACATAATTACGTGATTTTTAAGATTTTCCAAGTTCTAGAATTTGCTTGATTTTCTCTTAAGGTGAAATCCTAGACTTCACTTTACAAAGGAAATAACTTAGGTCATCTTTGAACCACTCAAGTCTTCTTGAGCATAGCTTGACACATATGCATATCCCTAGTTACTCCCTTGAGCCTAATTTTACCCCTTTGTTTGCTACTCACATATTATCCTAGCTTGTAAATATTTCCATTCCTTTACCTATTATAAGCATGTTTATCTTTTTAAGAATTATTTTTGAGCTATGCTAAGTTATGAATGGAAGGAAGGAGCCTAGAAAGTTTTAATTTTGTGTTTTGTCTTCATGTTTGAAAAAAGAAAAAAGAAAAAAATGCTACACTCTGATTCATAAAATGAAAGAAAGAAACAAGTTTTTAGTGTAGTAGACAAAAAATAAATAAAATGATAAAAAAATAAAAAGAAGAAACGAGGAAAAAAATAAAGTGGATGACAAAAGAAATTACAAAGTCTGGGGAATTACTTGGAATGAGAAATAGAGCTCTATAAAGGTCCAGATTGGTTAATGTGCTTAGGATGTGATTTAAGCTATAAAATTTCCCATATCCTACCCTCATTGCAAGCCTATTAGAGTACTAAGGATCTGTGGTGTAGTGTTGTCTACATTAGTAGAGAGAGACATAAAAAAGCAAACTAATAGGACTTGTTTAATTTTTTTGAGATTCAATGCTTATTTGATATTTGCATAAGCCTTTTCAGATTACATGCAACAAAAAGTGAAAAGGTTATTCACGTAAATACATGGAAACTTCAATTAAGAATGGGACATATTTTAGGATTAATCACAACACTTGTTTAGTATTTACATTTTTCTTCAAGTTATGTTCTCTAGGCAATATGTTAGGATCTTGCTTGAAATCACTACGTTAGTGCATCATGACTTTAGTTCCTTTTCATTTTCTTTTTTATTTTTCTTGCTTTTTGCTCTAGGACTTGCAAAATATTAAATTTGGAGGTGTGGTAACTCTATAAAAATAGAGTTATTTTGTACTTAATTGAAAATATTTTTGCTACGTTCTAGGCATTTTATGTTTTGAAAATCAAGACATATTATTACAAGGGTAATATTGTTGATAGAGAGTTTTTTTTTTTAAACTAATAATTCCTTTCTTTAAGTTACAAAAAAAAAAGAAGAAATGCTTTATTTGGGTTATAAACATGAAGGTGCCACATTTTTTTAGGCTTTTTTGGATGGATACCCCTAAACTTATTGCATTTGGTAAATTGATCCTTCAACAAAAAATCTTAACAATTAACCCTATAAATTTTAAATATGTTGCACCATTGGCCCTTCTGATCATTTTTGTTAAAATTTTAATAGTTTTTCCCACATGATTTGTGTGACTTACTTTTAAGGACATTGGTGGTCCTTTAGAAAGACAATTTAAAAAAAAAAAGAAGAAGAAGAAGAAGAAGAAGAAGAAAAGGAAATACCATGGTTGCCTCTCATACAACCTGGTACTAAATCACTAGAAAAACCAAATCTTAAATCACCGAACAAAAAAACAGATCACACATCAAATTAAGGTACAAAAGAAAAAGAAAAAGAAAAAATGAAGAAGGTAATAATAGTTATCTTTCATCCTCCTCTTCTCCTAACATTTTAACACCCAATGACCCAAATTAAAATGTCCTCTTTGCCCCCATCCTGACATCGCAACACCTCCATCACATGTCGTAGCTCATCCGCAGTTGCAAGTCTCAGCATTGTAACATCTTCATCCCACATTAGCTCCAGCAGTGCCTCCACCCCATAACCAAACCCTTAGCTACTCTCTCTTATGTCTCTTTCCCCAAAATTTTGTTCTTACAACTTTCTTCTAGAATCATTTTAGACCAAAACCCATAAATATGAAAAAGAAGAAAAGGAAAGGAAAGAAAACACAAAGGGGGGAGAAAGAGAGTTGTTGTAAAACTTAATCTTAGATGAAAAATATCATTAAACTTAGATCGTTCATGTCATCGAGAAATTAAAAAGATGCAGAAAATAACCTAAGTCTATAGATTAGAACGTGATTCCCAAGTCTTAAGGTTGAGGATCATTCAAGTCTAGCATATAAGCTCTCCTTTAGGGAAAGTCTCTATGATTTCTCTATTATCTCTAAAGATGTGCTAGAAAGAAAATATACGTACTGACTTGAGGACCACAACCGCCTTATATAATTGTGCCTTATCAGCTATCTTTATCCTTAAGGTTGAGGATCATTCAAGTCTAGTACGTAAGCTCTCCTTTAGGGAAAGTCTCTATGATTTCTCTGTTATCTCTCTAAAGATGGGTGCCAGAAAGAAAATGTACGTACTAACTTGAGGACTACAACCGCCTTATATAATTGTGCCTTATCAGCTACTCTTAATTACCAATTTAGTCCATTATAAAGTCAGTAATAATATTTTAGTCTCTACACATAAGAGACCCATACTTAACCTTATCTATAGCCTGTAATACACATTTATTTAATATATTAACCCACAAATTCGACACAACTCCAACAACCTCCTACTTGGGCTACATATGTAACTTTATAAATGTGAATTGTACTTTACAAGCTTATGAATTCTACTATCAAAATCATATACATCTTAACAATCTTGTCCATTAACCATATGAATATAGGATCAAAGCGATCTCGTTACATATGTCATAACTAGACCCATCAATGACCACATATACCAATACAACTAATGATAAGGATCGAGCATGGATGTGTAGCATTAAAATTTCATGCAACATTCTTTTAACATGCCTATTTTCAACTAGGCTACCTTAAACCTTAGTGAGATTGAACCATACCAAAATAGAGTGTAAGTAAACCAAAACTTTATTTCTACAAAAAATAACCGCAAAATATCTATAAACTGAAGTAACTAAAAATGTGTCTCGATCAAAAAAGCATCTAAAAATACAAATTCTCACTAAAACTGAATATCCTCAAAAGACATGACACCCATACGAGTAGGGTGCTCTAGCAATCCCTTGGTAAGCGGATCCGCAACCAGCGAGTTTATTCGATGTGCTCTATAGACAACTGTTCACTCTAAACTCTTTCTTTAATAACTAGGAACTTGGTGTCTATATGCTTCGACTTCGTCGAGCTCCTGTTGTTGTTGGAATATAGAACTGCCAACTTATTATCACAAAATAACTTAAGTGGTCTTTCAATATTGTCACTGTGCATAGCCTCGTGACAAAATTCCAAAGCCATATTACATGATTAGATGCCTCATAACATGTTATGAACTATGTTGCCATGGCAGAAGAGGCTATAAGAGACTGTTTAGCACTCTTCCAAGAGACAGCACCCCTAGCTAAAAGGTAGATATAGCCCAACGTAGATTTCATACTATCTTGGCATCTAGCTTAATCGAAGTCAGTATACCCAATGATTTCAAGTTGATCCAACCTTCGATACATGAGCTTCATGAACCTGGACTCGGGTGGTCATATGGTGATTTAATTATATTATTTAAGTAAAATTTAACTAAACTTGCCTATTAATTATTTGGTAATTTAAGAAAATGCACTTAGGTCATTTATAAAATATAATAAATTTAAAAACATTTTTTTATAATTACCTTTTATTAAGTCCTAACAAATAATTTTTGTGAATTACCTTTAATTTATTTAAAATTAAAATATAAAATTTGGTGAGAGCGAGTCGGGCCACACTGGATCCACATTGTGCACATATACATAGTGCCAACATAAACAAAATACAAACCATAGTCCAACCAAATTAAATAATATCCAAATATTACATGCCTTAAATGAATAAGCAGATAAAATTAATGAAAACTCCTACAGTCATGCGTGCAATCATCAGCGTCCTAATCGATGGTATGTTGTGAACCACCTGGAAGGGGGAAAATTTTTAAAATAATAAAACTGTGAGTGAAAGGCTCAGTAGGACTTAGATTTAAAAAACATTAATCTAAATAAACAAAACTTCTATTAATGAGAAGACTATAAAAGACCGTAAATAAATTCAGTTAACTACAAACTTACCATTCCAGTCCAAAGATCTCTTGTAGTTAAATTTATTTTTATCTTGTACAAAGCCAACAAATTTACCATCGTAGTGGCCTAGCTAGATTTTGGGACCTGCCTCCAAGGTTGCTCCCTAATGACCCGATCTTTGTACGTGGCATCATACACTAATGTCTTATTCTAAATAGAGTTCTTGTCCTATCCGGTATTAAATATTTGTGGAATTTATATCATTACTTGAGTTTCATATTATCGGGTTTTATCGTTTACATTCATTATGATCATTTCATTACTCAATAGTTATTGAAATTAATTAAGTAAATGCATCACAATCAATCCTTAAAAGAACATTTTCAGGAAGGTATTTTGTGGCCAAAACCCTTTTAAAATCATGGCTAACAATGAGGAGGGTCTGGAGTCCTACCTTGCCATCTAGCATGATAGCACATTCATCGCAGTCCTAGCCCACTACACGTCGGCTCCTTGGAACCACGAACAACCTTAAATGTGGCCTATATTCACTAATATCTAATTTAGGATATTCTATGTTAGTATTTACTTCATGGTGCCTTAGTGTGCCTTTAAAGTCTATGTAATCATATCACAAGGTCAAAATCCCTTTTTATCATTAAATAATGAAAGCTAATGAAAAACTACTATTTTTATGTAGCTTTGTCGGCCTGCCGGCCACTTAGGTCTAGCTTGCCGAACTGTTAGTGTTTGGCCTACTGACCATCTGAGTTCGGCCTGCTGAACTGTTTGAATCAGCCTACTGAAAACTAAGTTGGGCCTACCAATCTGTCAAAATCTAAAGAATTCCAGATTTTGAGTTTTCACCAACTAGAGTGTGATTTAACTTGTTTTCTTAGTTCTCAGATCATGGGTAGCATTCAGATAGGGTAGAATAATATAACAGAACACATTTAAACACTTTTCCTATAGTTTTCATGCAAATCCACCATTTATTCCAAAAATTGAAAAAAAAAAGTAAAACTTAGTTTAGCTCAATTTTTTTTCAAATAAGACTTAGATTCGTTGTAATGTAAGTTCCATAACTCAGATTCAACATTGTTTAAGCTTGTACGTGCTTGGATTACAACATGTAGGAAGATTTAGATAAATTTGAAGTAAAAACTAGAAACTTGAAGAGAGAGAGAGAGAGAACTAACCTCCAATGAACATTTTTTAGAGAAACTAGATGGCTTGAACTTTGTTTCGTGGCCTCCACTTTGGTTGAAATTTGGCTAGGTTAAGCTCTTGAAAGCAATCTGAGTGTGTCTAAGTGTTTTGGAAAATGCAAATAGAGAGAAGGAGAGAGAGGGAGACGAGGAAGAGAGAGTGAGAGTGAGGGAAGAATAAAATTAGCTCTTTTTATTCTGAAGGTTGAGGGCAGTTTTGGAGGGGAAAGCTATGTTCAACACATAGTTTAAGTGGGTGTTGTTTCAAGATTATCTGGTTTCACAAGGTGGAACCTCACGTGTTGCAGTTTGGAAGGGAGAAAGGGAATCTATTAGGAATCTGGATTTTTGTTTCCACAAAATTTGATTTTTATTCTGATTTTGGAAATAAAATAAATTAAATAGAAATTGTCAAAATTTGTTTAAAAAGAGTTAACAAAATGCTAAAATTCCTTTATGGTAATTTTAACAAAATTTTAAAATTTAAGATGAATAACAAAATAATTCAAAATATAATTAATTATGATAATACCACAAAATGATTAAGTCATTTTTAATTTGAAATTAGGCACACTAATTCAGCAAATTACATAGTAATTACACTTAATTTATTTTTGGGCATTACATGAGCATGTAGTTTTTATTCTCTGTAAGTATTGTAAGACCCGTTTGACTGTTTTCTAATAGTCTATTCTTGGATTGCTTAAATATCTGCCGAATTGTAATGTATGCAATATCCGAACACGTACAAATGTGATCATACATCAGACTCCCTACTGTTGACACATAAGGAATCTTCTACACTTCTTGAATCTCAAAATCATTCTTAGGGCACTGATTAGGACTAAACTTGTCTCGCTTAGCCACAAGGGTATCACCTAGTTTGTAATATTACATGCCATATCTCTTGAGGGCCTTTTCAATATAGCCCTTTTGTGATAGTCTAAGAAGACCCTGAGAGCAATCCCTATATGTCTAAATGCCAAAAAGAAAAGAGGCATCACCAAGATCTTTCATCTCAAAATTCTTAGCTAGAAATCTCTTGGTTTCATGCAATAAGCCTATATCATTGCTGGCAAGCAAAATGTCATCAACATATAAAACAAGAAAAATATGCTTACTTTCATTGAACTTGTGGTATATACAATTATCGACCACATTCATCTCAAAACCGAATGAGGTGATAATATGATGAAATTTGTAATACCACTGACGAGAAGCTTGCTTAAGCCCATAGATGGATTTCTTCAACTTGCAAACCATCTTCTTTGCATCTCTTGACATAAAGTTTTTTTGTTGTACCATATAGATTGCTTCATCAATGTTGCCATTGAGAAATGCAGTCTTAGCATCTATTTGATGAAGCTCAAGTTCAAAATGCACCACAAGTGCCATCATTGTCCTAAAAGAGTCTTTTGATAAAATTGGAACAAAAGTCTCTTTATATGCCTCTTTTTATGTAAAGCCCTTTGTGATAAGATGAGCTCTGTACCTCTCCATATCGCCTTTTGAATCCCTTTTGGTGTTATATATCTATTTGCAACCAATAGGTTTCGCTTTTTTAGGCAATAGGACAAGGTCCCAAATGTCATTGTCCTTCGTGGACTTTATTTCCTCATTTATTGAATCAATCCAGTTTTGAGATGTAGAACTTTCCATGGCTTGACGGAAGTTGATTGGATCATCTTCCACAGCACCAATGTCAAACTCATATTCTTAGAGAAATACAATGTAATCATCTGGCACCACACTTCTCCTTTCTCTAGTGGCTCTCCTTAATGACATAGGTTTTTGAGGTGGTCGAGTTTGTTCTTCTGGAATAATTTCTTGAATAGGAGGTTTTTCGATATTGTCTTGATTTAGTTTTGCTTCTTGAACAATGTCAGGAGTAGAAACCTAATTAATGTCAATAACAACTATAGGAATATCAACATATTCCTCTTTAAAGACAAAGTCCCTTACCTTATCTCCCCCAACAAACTCGACATCCTCAAAGAACGTAACGTTTCCTGTCTCAAAAGTACTTGCACCCCTTAGATCTTTCAAAGTATGCAATAAAATAGCAACTCACCATCCTTGAGTCTAATTTCTTTTCATTAGTCCTATAAGGCCTTGCCTAAGCTAGACATCCACAAACATGTAAGTGTTTTAAACTAGGCTTCTTGCTTGTGTAAAGTTCGTAAGAGGTTTTGGCAGTCACTTTAGTTAGAAAGGATATATGCTGCATTCTTAAGTGCTTCTCCCTAGAGTGATTCTAGAAAGGTAGTATGAGAAATCATACTCCTCATCATGTCCTTAAGTGTCATGTTTCATCTTTCAACAACACCATTCATAGTGGGCAAACCCAGCATAGTGTATTATGGATGATACCGCATTCCTCTCAAAACTTAGCAAATGGTCTTGGATGTTGTTCACCTGAATCGTCAAATCTACCATATTACTCACCACCATGGTCTGATCTGATGCTTATGATCCTTTTGCTAAGTTGGTTCTCAACTTCAGCCTTATAATTTTTGAACACATCCAGCTACTGTGACTTTTCATTAATGAGATATATATAGCCATATCTAGAAAAATTGTCTATGAACGTTATAAAAGATTGTTGACCATTATAAGCAACGATAGGAAATGGCCCACAAATATTCGTAAGTATAAGTTCTAAGATGTCTAAAGTCCTATCGGCTTCAAATATCTTTTTATTGGTTTATTTTCCCTTTATACAGTTAACATAAACATCAAAATCTATAAAATCTAAGGGGTCTAGAATTTCATCTGGCACAAGTCTCTCTATTCTCTATTTGGAGATATGACCTAATCTCTTATGAAATAACGTAGTCGAATTCTCACTAGTTAATTTTCTCTTTATACCTCGTGTACTTAATTGTATGGATTTATTAAACAAAGCAGTTGTATCAATTAAATAAAGATTACTGTAACTTGACAAAGAACCAAAACCAACCAAATTTTGAATCATGAAATGAACTAAATTTTCCATTCCTAAATGAGCAAGAATAACCAGATTTGTCCAAAATAAAAATAGAAATCAAATTCTGTCTAAAAGATGGTACAATAAATGTCTCATTAAGATCCAAATAAAATCCAGCCTTTAACAATAATCTAAATTTTTTGATTCCCTCAACTTGAATCGTCTTGCCGTTGCCCACATAGATGTATCTTTTAGCATCACTTAGCTCTCGGCAACTCAGGCAACCTTGCATAGACACACTGATGTAAGTTGTTGCATTAGAATCTATCCATCACGTGTGTCTAGGTATTGAAGTTAAATTAACTCCAAAACAAACCAAATTAAGAAACATACCTTTCTTAGTACGACAAGTGTGGTAGTTGGTGTAGTGCTTCTTCTTATGCCTTTCAGCTCCATAGAAGAAATAACTAGTACATTCTGGTTCATCCAATTTCTTTTGTTATTTCTTTTGAGGTGCTGTAACTACAACTTTCTTATCCTTCTTCCTTGTCCTCCCTTTGTCCTTGGAAGTACTAGCCAAGTGAGCACTTTCTGTCTTTTTTTGCTTCAGCCTTCCCTCTTCTTACACACAATGTGAGATGAGCTCATTAAGATACCAAGTCTCCTAGTGGTAGTTGTAGCTCACATTGAATTGACTGAATTGTGTGGGAAGAGATATGACAAACAAATGCATAAGCAAGTCCTCAGAGAGTTCAAGCTTAAGTGCTCTCAACTTTGAAGCAAGATGAGATATCTCCATGATGTACTTCATGATATTCCCTTTGAGATTAAACTTGCCAAAAGTGTACCAGTTTTAGCCTATTCTTGGCAAATCTCTGCTTAATGTCTTTTAGAAACTCTTTGGCTGTCTTTATCATTTCTGATATTGTGCCTCTAAATACTTCTGGAATGGCCTTCTTTATGATCATCATACACATACAATTTGACTTCTCCCACCTTTCTATGTCCTTTTTTTCATCAGAGAAGCTTTTATCTATAAGAGGTGCAAGAGAAGAAACCTTTAATGCAAGGTTGAGATCCATGACTTCGAGAACTATAAGGAGGTTCTCTTGCCATGATTTGAAGTTAGTGCCATTCAACATAGGAATTGAATTGATATTGATAGTAATGTTTGAAGCATAACTAGTAGCTAAATCAAATAACAATATAACGAACAAAGACAAGCTCAAGCAAGAATCCAAAATAACAATAATAAATTCAAATAAAGGTAACACCATCTTAAGATACCAGACACTCCATTAATATTTAGTCTTTAGACAGAAATATTAACTTATAAGTGACATCTTAGTGTAATAATCAAATATTGACAATAAGAATATGTCAAACAATAAACCTTCCTTTAGGTTGATTTATTGTTTACATGTAGTACCGAATAATTGTCACATGTTTATCACCATAGATATACATGCAATTCTATCAAATATTGGCCTTCTTTTAGGCCGGTCAATATTCACATAAGTTACATAGATACAACCATTTATATTTCCAAACAAATTAATTTTGACAAAAAAGGTCACTTTAGTGACATGTTGCTTCAATTAATTAATCTTAATATATATATAAAACTACAAATATTCAAATTTAAAATTACACTAAAATTGACCAAAAAATAAAAAAATTGGTCAAAGTCAATCGGTCAATCGTTGACTCAGCTAGGGCTGGACTGGGTTGGGTCAACTTAACCCAAATCATGATCCAGCCCGCTTATTTCCTTGTGTCACGAGCCTAGTTGGGCCCGTGTCATCCCAAAGGCCAGAAAGAGCCATGTAGATCCTTCTTTTTTTTTTTCAAAATTGCTGCGGGCTTAGCCTGCAACTCTTCTTTCAATCATGGGCCCAATTGGGCCTATGTGAATAAATTTGCAGCTTTAGGCCACAGCCCAAAGATTGCTTCAAACCCTTGGGGTTTCAACCCCTAGGATAACCAGGCGGCCAAGTGGCCACTAATCTGAATGCCGTAACCAGATGGCTGCGGCTGTCCTTGTAACACCCACCTAACATAATTCTAAAAGACCCATTAGGTTACATTAAGTAGTGTTACATCTTACCTTTTTTTTTTTACTTATGTTAACCTTAATATGTCATTCAAAAGAAGTATAAAAATACGAGCAAATTTGAACCTTTTTTTTAAAGTTTTAACTAGTGAGAATATCAAAACATATGTAATACACCTTAAATGGCTAGCCAAATATATACAATATAATATATCTCTCAAAAATAGGCTCAGCAATGTACCATATAAAATCCTTCTGGTTCACCAAAATGTATATACAATAAGATCACAAAAGAACAGGTCAACCAGTCACTATGTGTTAGCCTTGAGCATCGAGAGTGTGCCAACCAACCATCTAGTCCTCAGTTAGTGTTGGGACGTGCTCTCATATACATCACCATAAAAATGAGTGAACTAATGCCTAGTAAATAAAATTATGTATACATGAGTAGCATTTGAATGAAAGAATTCAATTAATATATGCTTGCTCTTTAATTTTCACTTTATCATCCTTTCATTGCATTTACACTTCACTGTATCTTTCATGCTCTTAACATAATGTGCACATTGTTTAGGGTTCCCTAGAGGGGAAGTATTACATCCTAGATACTTAAATCATTGGTGTCCCAGATGCTTAACATCTTACATGGCATCGTAGATGCTTAATCATTGCATCCCTGATGCTTAAAAGTTTCACATCATTGGTCCCAGACGCTTAGTGTCCCGTCACAGCTCACCAGTACAATCAATTTCACATTTTTCTTAATTCTTTACATGTTGGCAAATATTTGAAATCACAATATGTAGTGCAGTGCATATAACTTTCACATATCAATTCACAACATTAAATGCACAACAATTATGGTGATATAGGTGAAATTCTACTTACTTTACTCAATGAGACTGTCAATAAAGCTTTCGTGGGTATGGTACTTCATATCTCTGAAAGATTAAAAAATTCTACTTACATTACTACAAATCTGACAATAACTAATAATCAAACATTAAGGAGCTCATTTTCCTATTTTAAATATTTATTTTAGGTAATGTTAATGAAAATAGGTGTTTTAAAATCTCAAACGCTTCAAACAACATCAAAAACAGATTCCAGGGTATCAAAAACACTTGGCTAAGGTAGCCATGCCCACGCCCATGGGCTGCCCACATAGGCTACAGCCAGGCCTTGTGTGTAGGCTGTTGGCCTAGCGCGGCTAGCCAGCCCTGGAAAAACCATTTCAACCTCCATTGGGTTCGTTTTGGTCCAAAATGATTCAAACTTTACTCTAAAAATTTTGCCATAGTTTCCTCTATATTTTAAGACTCCCCAAAGCTTAATTATACCATGAAACACTTGTTTCCAAGCTGTGAATAAATTTTAAATTCTCAAAGTATCAAAACCATCACAAACCACAACATTAATACATCTTGGGAACCAAGTTCAGTTTTAAGCTCATAACTCCCAAACCAAATTAAATTTGCTAAAATTGTTTTAAGGGTATTTAAATAACATATAAATGAACATATCCTCAAAATATTAGCTTCAAAAGAGCCTCCTAGCCTAGTAAATAAAGACAAAACCTGAAGCACTTCAAAAATTTATCTAATTTTAGATAGCCACCAAAAATGAACATGAAACCACCACTTCCCAATTGAATTTACTCAAACTGTTTTGTGAGGATGTTTCTAACATATTAGAGGTCATTAGGTTCAACTATCTCATCAAAACTCAAAGGAAAACCCTCTAAACTAGCACCAAATATCCTATAAATAGGAACAGTCCCTTGCCTTGACCTGGTTAGGTTTTTCTTGCGATTTGGCATCCAAAACTTGACAAACCAACAAAAAGTTTTCTTTTTTCTCACAAAACATAGATGGGGAAATGAAGTTTCAGAGCTTAAAGAGTCAGACTTAGAGTTTTTAGGTCTAAAAATGGCACCTTGTTGCTTATATGCTTTTTAAACAACCAAGAACACACCTTAATTTACTTCACCATGAGGTGGCTTCACCTTTGTTAGCTTAGTGTTCTTAATTCAACCTACTTACCTACTTAATGTGGTGTTAAACATTCATACAAAGCTCAAGTACAAATTAGGTCGTGGCTAATCATTTTGCCTGCCAAATTTGGTGCATACACTCACACCGAAGTTTCAGTACACTACAAACTTCTTCTTTGAGTTTTTAACCGTTTGTTATCAAAACTTTATCTCATCCTCTAGAACTCTTCTATAAATTATCAAACATGGCATAATAAATTCTTAAGCAACCTACAACCTAACAAATACCCTAATCATGACACAAAAATCCAAACACCAAAAATTTTGTCATTTAGGGTTTCTAGAGTATTCTAACCAAGAAACTTGTGTGAAACTCGCGTCCTCCACTCGTTATTGTTTGCATAACTATACATCATCATCATAAGAGATCTTACATCATTAATGGATCCTTTTTGTTAACAAAGCTTATACTAAAACTCTCTGTTTAGGTCAAAAGTGACCTTTTGCCCCAATTTTATACCTTATAAGTGTAATTGAGGTCCTTTATCCTTTAAATCCATTGTAATCCCTAAACATCATTATTACAACTTCCTTTCCATCACAACACTTACCGGATCTGCCTTCGAGAAACTTGTTATATTACAATACATTATACATAACATAGTATTTAATGCACACTATCAATATGATGATGCATTTTAAATAAATAATCAACATACAAATCATATGCATATCATCATAAAATCATGCAATGCATTGGTCAATGAGTATGTGAGAACTCTGGGCATCACATTCCTTATCTGACGTGGCCCAACGACTGCAGCCAGGGAAAGCCGATGCTGACGGTGGCAGGGCCTGGCGCCGGCCACAACAAAGATCCCCTCCCCCCTTTTTTTCTTTCTTAGGAAAGGTTGCCGCTCTTCCTTATTTTGTCGCGGTCTGTCTTACCAGCATGGCTGGATCCCTTGTGTCGGCGATGGTAAAGGTTGCTGCCGACCACCTTTTCTTTCTAAATTAGGTTTAAAAATAACCCATAAAAATGCCTAAAAAAATTAAAACAAAAAATCTCCAACATTGTCCTCAAATTCAACAATTCAAAACCATAGATTGTTAAATTTGAGAATCCTATAAGAATCACATCTAAAAAATAAATTGATACCCAATGATTTAACATGAAGAGGCTATTGATACTATTTGTTGTAAAACTTAATCTTAGATGAAAACTATCAAACCCAGATCGTTCATGTCAATTCACTATGAGAATTAACAAGATGCGGAAGCTAATCTGAATCTATAGATTAGAACATGATTCTCGAGTCATGAGGTTTAGGGGTGAACAACGGGCGGGTAGGCGGTTTTTGGGCGGGTACGGGGCGGTTTTTTTAAGTGGCGGGTTGGCGATTAACCAACCCACAAACCGCCCATGGAGTGGCGGGCGGTTTCGGTTTGGGGGCGGGCGCGGTGCGGGCGGGTTGGGCGGGTTGGGTCTACACTAATGTACAATATAATTTTTTGAGCTCTTTTTTATTAAAAAAAAGTGAAGAAAATTTGTAGAAAATATAAGACGATAATGTATGAAGCATTCTCAACAACAACCAAGTTTGACGCCTAAAGACAATAACCATATTCACAACAAATTAAGAAACATAATCATTCATTGCAACAAGAAACATCAACTATATATGAAGTGATGAACAAAGTCAAGAATTCTTGTTCTTCCATAAAACCTGTTCATTGGGTTCGAAAATAACAGGATACTACAGATGAAATGATGAACAAAGTCAAATGTTCTTTTTCTTTTTAAAGAATGAGGAGTGGGAGAGGTTTATATTAAGATTTTTTTTTTTTTTTTTTTTAAGAATTAGGCGGGCGGGTTCGGGTTGAACCCGCCCCCTAAAATTTAAAACCGTACCCACCCGCCAACATATGTAGGCGGGCGGGTTGAACCCGCCAATGGGCGGGTTGAACCCGCATAGTCCTTTTTTTGGGCGGGCGGCCGGCGGTTGCGGGGCGGTTTTTGTGCACCCCTAATGAGGTTGAGGATGTTTTAAGTCTAATACATAAGCTCTCTTTTAAAGAAAGTCTTTGTGTTTTCTCTGTCATCTATTTAAGGATGAGTGCCAGAAAGAAAATGTACGTATCGACTTGGAGACTACAATTGTTTTATATAACTGTACCCTATCAGTTATTCTTAATTACCAATTTAGCCCATCATAAAATCAGTAATTACATTTTGGTTTCTACACATAGGAGGACCACACTTAATGATACATTAAAAGCCCAAAACTTAAATTGATCAGTTTAATTGGACTAAATTCATCTGAAAGCCTATAATACACACTTATTTAATATATTAGCCCCATAAATTGGATTTAACTCCAACAAGAGCTAGGAAAAAATTGAACCTATTTTCACCATTTTGTTTGTTTAAGTTTACAAGATGGAGGAGTTGTAATTGGTTTAAAATTGCTTGAGAGGGAGGGGGGAAAAAGGCTAGGGCTGAATTAGTTCTATTTTTTGTTTAGTCTTTAATTATATTAGAAAGACCATATTGCCCTCTCTAAAACATAAAAATAGTAAAAAATTTAACGCAGACCTTTTATGCAACTAATTTCAAAATATAAGGGATTAATTATTAAGGGAATGTTTGATATTATTTTTAAACTAGATGAAAATGTTTTTATTTTAAAAAATAATTTTTTTTTAAGAATTATACTAAAAATATTTTTAAAATTTTTATTTCAAAAAATATATAAAAATATTTTAAAAAATTTTAAAAATAAAAACAAACGGGCCTAAGATTTTTAGTCTAGCGGCCACTTTGCCAAACACGAGAAGTTCAAGGGATATCCATGCAAAAAGCCCGTTTCCTGAAATTGTTGTTGCGTCACAGTGCCGTAACTAAAGCAAGTGTTTTTTTAAACCCCCCGCTGCAAAGTCTAGTTGTTTTTCCTCCAGAGCTTTCTGTTCTGGTCTGGTTCTCTCTGTTGAAGAAACGCCGAGGACGCTTGGGATTGACTAAGCCATTTTCTAGGGTTAGGGTTAGGGTTAGGGTTTTGAAACAGAAGGTGAAGAACAAGAATAAGGATGGGTTTCCAAATGCAGTCGTACGGCGTGCAGTCGATGCTGAAGGAGGGCCACAAGCATCTCTCTGGTCTCGACGAAGCAGTTCTCAAGAACATCGACGCCTGCAAGCAGCTCTCTTCCATCACTCGCACTTCTCTTGGTCCCAATGGTACTCATTTTTTGTCCTATTTCTATTAACAAACTGCTAGATCCAGACCGAAATCTCTCGTTGTAGGTTTTTCTCTTTCTTTTGCTATATGGATTTACGAAAGTTTTCTCTCTTTAATTTTCCGGAGTTCTTTACTATTATTTTGCCTTTTTATGATTTTTTTTTGGATTTTGTTATCATTCAATTGTTTGCTTGTAACGTTGTAGAAACTTATGATTTTCTCTATTGCTTTTGTAGTTTTGTTGATCTCAACTAATAGAAAATCTGAACTAAATTTACTATTTGAGTTGATTACAGATATTGAAAAGATGTTCGCGTAATTTTTTCTTTCAAGTTTATTGTTTGTTTTTTTAAATAAATTTTCACCCTCGTTTTTTCAAAATTATTATTATCAAACACTTGAAACGGGTGACCCAAGATGGTTATCAATCATTTGGACCCAGGTATGAACAAGATGGTTATCAATCATTTGGACAAGCTCTTTGTCACGAACGATGCTGCGACTATAGTGAACGAGCTTGAGGTTCAGCATCCCGCTGCGAAGATTTTGGTTTTGGCTGGAAAGGCTCAGCAGGAGGAGATTGGGGATGGTGCTAATTTGACTATTTCTTTTGCCGGTGAGCTTCTTCAAAATGCCGAGGAGCTTATCCGGATGGGCCTGCACCCGAGTGAGATTATTAGTGGATACACCAAAGCCATTAACAAGGTTCTATTCTGATATTGTTTACTTGCTCATTTTTCTAAATGCTGCAAAAAACTGATGTATTTTTTTTTATTTGTTTTGTAAATTGCAGACGGTTGAGATCTTAGATGAACTGGTGGAGAAAGGCTCTGAAAACATGGATGTTCGTGACAAGGAGCAAGTGATTTCTCGAATGAAAGCTGCTGTTGCCAGCAAACAATTTGGACAGGAGGATATTTTATCCTCACTTGTTGCCGCTGTAATGAGATCTTACCCAACTTCTTTTACTGTTATGTGATCATTATTATTTTGTGCTTTTTTGTTGGAATGTTCTTAGTGAACACTTTCCATTGGGCACCATAGGCATGTATTCAAGTCTGCCCCAAGAATCCAGCAAACTTCAATGTGGATAATGTGCGTGTTGCAAAGCTCTTGGGAGGGGGTTTGCATAATAGTACGGTGGTGCGAGGCATGGTTTTAAAGAGTGACGCTGTAGGGAGTATTAAACGAGTAGAGAAGGCCAAGGTTAGTGTGTAAAGATAAAATATATTTTCATTGTTGCTACACCATTTATTAGCAGGTTCAAGCCTGTATCATTGCTTATATGTGCTTTAGGTTGCTGTGTTTGCTGCTGGTGTGGATACCTCTGCCACTGAAACAAAGGGAACGGTCTTAATTCACAGTGCTGAACAGGTGACTTTTTGAACTTGGACATGGTTTTAGTTTTTATTTATATGGTTAGTTACATAATTATACCTCCTTATTTCAACTATTTCTCAATTTCATCCCTATGAATGGAAAAAATTAGGAAAAGCAACATAACTACACTTAAAAACAATTTTGAAAATTATTTTATAAAAGACATATAAAACCTTAAAAGAAAAAATTTTATTTTAAAAAAAAGACCTTAAATTTCATGGCTTTTTAAATGTAAAAATATTTTTTAAAAAAATTTCTCAAGAAGAAAAACATATTTCAAAAGAAAATTTGATCTAATTAAAAGTATCTTTATCTCATCTCCATGTTTTTGCACATCTAGTCATACATGTATTACCATTATGTATTACAAATTGTAATTTTATGACAATAACAAATATCAAAGGGGGATTTTAATGATGAAATATAAAAACATACGTTTTTGTGGCACCAGTAGTAAGTACTCTATGGTTTGGGTCTTTAGTGGGTTTATTGATAGAGATCAATCGTACCAATTCTGTAAACATTCCTTCAGTTTTTTGGGCTATCTTTCAAGTATGCAAATAAATCTTTCAGTAGTACGGAGTCAAATGCTAGAAAATTCATTTTTAATGGATAATGGTATGAAGAAAATTGATACATTAGTTCCAATTAGTCCTCTGATTGGATCGTTGGCAAAAATAAATTTTGTAACGTATTAGGACATCCCGTTAGTCATCAAAAAAGCCTATAATGGATCAAATTGATATAAGTTTTTCAAATTTAAAGGATACCGCTGTAGTTTTTAAAAACAGAGAGATAAATAGAAAAATAATTAAAATTGTATAGTTTTATAATTAACCCTTCGTTTATATTTAACAAATATTTTAGATTGTGCTTTCAGAAGTACTGTAGTCACTAGTCAATTCATTTAGCGGTTTTCTCTTTTTTTCCGCACGCATGCACAAATGCCTTGAGTTCACTGCAATGTTTTTGTCATCATCATCATCACTATATAAGCACTGCATTGTTATATGAGAATGGATGCGGCATCTTTCTCTTCATAATATATGTATATTTTTAATTTTTGGGGGCAAATGTATAAACCTTTGAGATTTCCATTGTTGTGCAAGGAGTGCACAGTAGTATGTTGTATTGCAATTACTTTTTGATCTGTTTAATCATGTATTTGCGTTGTTAATATTCTTTTGTTTTTGAATAGCTTCTTACAGTTTTTTTGGATGCATTGTAGCTGGAAAATTATGCAAAAACTGAAGAAGCTAAGGTTGAGGAGCTCATCAAAGCAGTTGCATATTCAGGTGCCAAAGTAATTGTCAGTGGAGCAGCAGTTGGAGAGATGGCACTACATTTCTGTGAGCGTTACAAGTACATCAACTTCTATTGTGTTCCTTTTGTCATGCTTTTTGAGTCCCTCTCTCCTTTTCTCTGTTATGCTTCAGTTTTCTTAATAAAATTAGTTGTTTATCATATGAAAAACTTAGAACTCTGTGTGTAAGTATATACATATGTATTCTGTATTTGTTGCATAACTGTAAAAACTTACTAAGTGTGTAAAATGTTGCCGAGTATTAAGGATTGTACTCAGTGAGTCTGTAAGAAACTTCAGTATTTTAATCTGGGAATTCTTGTTTGCAGGCTTATGGTTTTGAAAATTAGTTCAAAATTTGAGTTAAGGCGATTCTGCCGTACAACTGGTGCTACTGCTCTTGTAAGTCAGATAGCAGTTGATAATTTGCTAGAATATTTTTAAAAATTTCTTCCTAATAATTCACTCACTATTTGTGTAATAGTTGAAGCTTAGCCAGCCAAACCCGGATGACCTGGGTTATGTTGATTCTATTTCGGTTGAAGAAATAGGTGGCGTTCGGGTATGTTCAGTATGATGCAATTTTTTTCCTTTGGGAAGTTAAATATATTGCATTGGCAACAACATTTTGCACTCGTTTATTTTTTAACGCCTCTTTTCTTAACAAAGAACCATAATGTGAATTTATTTAGGTAACTATTGTCAAGAATGAAGAAGGTGGAAACTCTGTGGCTACGGTGGTATTACGAGGAAGCACAGATAGCATACTAGACGACCTTGAAAGAGCAGTTGATGATGGAGTAAACACTTACAAGGTAATTTGTGAATGTGCTGTTATTATTTTTTAGTGCCAAATTATGTGTTTTTTGTTATACCATCTCCATTCGTACAATCTAGACATGGTTTTTTTTGTAGCATTTGTTGCATCAGTATTTTGGGTCAGGAGCTTTTTATGTCTGCATCTCTCTGGTTGTCAGGCTATGTGCAGGGACAGCCGTATAGTTCCTGGTGCTGCTGCTACAGAAATCGAGTTAGGTCGGAGAGTGAAGGAGTTCTCATTTAAAGAAACAGGGTAATTCGTTTGTTTATTCTTTTCTTTTGTTACTCTTTTTTCCCCTCCTTGAAAGTTGATATTATACAAATATGGTGTGCTCCATTGGATCTTTATTCTCTGTTTTTATCCCCCAATAGTACCACCTATTTCAAGTTGTTTCCGCATTGTAGGGTACACTTTTGCTTCACAATTATTATAAATTGGTAATTCTGGTCCTTTAAGCTTATGGTTCTCATGTCATGTATTGTTTCTTTACCTACCTCACTAAAGTTGACACATCTTAGTAGTTGATGTTGAGAATTTTGTTGCTTTGCATTCATGATCCACGCACTTGAAACCATATTAGTGGTTTTCTAGATTTCCCAAGTGTTTTGTTGCTTAAGAAAGATTTTACAATCTTGGACTATGTATGGCAATACTGGAGAAACTAACGATTACTGTCGCCTTTGCAGGTTGGATCAGTACGCTGTTGCAAAATTTGCTGAGAGTTTTGAGATGGTACCTAGAACCTTAGCTGAGAATGCTGGGCTCAGTGCGATGGAAATCATTTCATCCTTGTATGCTGAGCATGCGTCTGGAAATGCCAAAGTTGGCATTGACTTAGAGGAAGGTGTTTGTAAGGATGTCTCGACCATGAATATTTGGGATCTTCATGTTACCAAGTAAGCTATCTCGTTGTTTCTTAGAGTCTCACATATTAAATGTTTAGTGTGTTTGCATTCAGGGAGTTCAAAGATTTTCCTTTTTCTTTTGAGTTTGAAGGTGGTTGTGTCAATCGACACGTTTGGCCTTCTTTGATGGGTGCCTAATCCAGTTGTCCCATCTTATTGTTTTTTTTTTTTTGGAAAATTTTCCCAACTTTTTTTTTTGAGAAGAAACTGAAAAGAGATTTTATTAATTAAAAAAAGAAAAGATACAGAAGAGGAGGAGGAAGTAATTCCTCCAAAAAAAAAAAAAGAAACAGAAACTATAGAGGACCAGTCTGTAAAAAAACCACTAAATTCTTTAGCAGAATCAATCCAATAAACAATGTTAATTCTTATTCTATCCCAAATGGTTGAGTAGTCTCACATCCCTCAAAAATTCTTTGGTTTCTTGCCAACCGAATGCCCCACAGTATAGCTTTTCTTGCTACCTTTCTGATTTGTTAGCTCCTACACTCCGAGTTTGAACCAAGAGACAAGCTTCCCAAATCTTTGCAGCTCCTTGGAGGGGCCAAAACTATGCCCAACTCCTTTAAAAAGTCCATATGAAAATTGCAATGCAAGAATAACATGCACCAACTTGGAAAAACATGATGAAAAGGATTCCTTGTTTGCAAACAATTGTTGAGTGTTTAGTTTACCAAGTAGTAATAACCAACAAAACACTTAAATTTAGAAGGGATTTGGGTTTTCTAAATAAGGTTATGAAATTGAAAATCAACGACGACATGATTGGCTATTAGAAAAGTTGAAGAAAGATTTAACATAAATGAATCTAGAATTATCAGTTTTCCAAACTCTAATATCTTGGAACCCCCTCCCTTTTGTGAAATGCTTCTAGAGTCGACAATAGACTCGATGCCTCCATAGCCTCCCTATCTGATAAATTCCTTTGTTTGAAATCTCATAAACACTCCTTCCCCAGCTGTTGACTGGGATTAGCCAAAAAGCTAATGATGGGCTCGTTGTGACCATAACTGATGTCCTTTTAAAATCTTATTTTGTCCCCTCTACCCACTTTTCACTCCACCTGTTGAAAGAAGTCATCAGCAAAGTATTGCAGAACCTTTCAAGGGCAGCGCTATGTAACTCTGCTAGCAGCCCCAGACTCCCAATTGTTTGGAAGCAATCCGTATTTTCCTTTAATCACCTTATGCCATAACAAAGCAACCTCCAAAGGAAATTGCCAAAGCCATTTACATTTCACATTTTGATCTATCACTTTATCCCGTGCCACTCTTTGTTGAGCATTTTCATTTTTGTGTGCTTCCAAAAAAGTCTCATCAGTTTTTCGCTGTCTTCCACTACACACTTGGTATTTTCAAAACGGAGATAAAGTGTACCAGAAGAGGAGATAGATCTGATTGGATCAATGCTAGCTTCTCTCTCTTTGAAACAAAATCCTTTTTTCAACCTGCCAATTTCTTGGCCACTTTAGACACAACCGGCTCCCAGAAAGAAGCAAGGGATTTCCAAGCGGCAAACCCAAGTACTTGGCCATTCTCCACTCGTGCAGCCCAATAAATATTCCAAGCCAGCAAGGCGATTTTCCTATGTATTAATGCTGAATTTGCTCTCTTCTCCATATTAATTTTAAGTCTGGAAACAAGGCAAGTCTAGCTAGTGCATCCACAATTGAAATGAGAAGGGAGGGGGTGAGCGGATCCCCTTATCTAAGTCCTCGATAACCTATGAACTTGCTTCTCGGTCTCCCATTAATTATAAAAGAGTAAGACACCAAAGACGAGCACTCCTGAATCCATTTTTTGCACCTCTCACCGAACCCTTTTTTAGCAAGCACTCAATTTAGTATGCCTTATCAGAGAATCAAAGTCGATCTTAAAATCCTTACCTTGCCTCCCAATCTATAATCTTCAAACACTTCGTTGGCTATCATCACAAGGTCTTGAACCTCCGCAATTGTGTCTTCCAACACGTCTTTGAATCTTTCAGCCAACACCTGAGATTATTTTATAGTCCATGTCCAAATTGATAGGGTGAAATGTGCTTCTTTGGAATGAGACATGTAAGTCTTGTCTGTCAATTTGTTGACGACTCCGTCGCACCAAAATTCATAAAAAAATCTTCTTGATGTCTTCTTTAAGAAAATGCCAACTATTTTGAAAGAACGCCATTGAAAAACCATCGGGGCCTAGAGCTTTGTCATTGTTGCAATTGAACATGGCTGTTTAGTCTCTTCCAAACCACTGTTTTTCCGACGACTCATTGCTAGTTCCTGGAAGGGGGCTCCACTCCAGCCCTTAATTCCAATAAACCAGACTTAGGGTGTGAGTGATGTAATTTGCTCTTGATTATGACAATTTTATTCTTGTCGAAGCATAAGATGGATTGATAATTCAGCCCTATTTGATGATCATTATTTGTCTAAAATACTTTTATTTTGAATTGGCCAAAAGCTTCATCTTTGTGTCAAATTCCTTTTCTTTTCCGGTTTGGTTGAATTTCTTAACTGTATCTAAGAGATAATCGGGCGGTGTCATTCTTTCAAACCTTTTTTTTGTCCAAAAAAAAAAATGTTATTGATGGGCATTCAATGTGGAGTGGGTCGGAACTATTGTCGTTCATTAATATCAGAGGAAATACAGGCTCCATTTGATTGAATTGTGTTGATTTGAACTCTTTGATTTGAATTGTGTGGTTTGAAGTGACGTTTGGATGTGGAAATGAAGCTTAATTTGAACAGGGAATAAAATTCAAATGTGTTTGGATATATAGTGAAAATAGTCGTTTAAAATTGATTGGCTTTCTAACAAATCTAACAAAACTTTAATGCTCATGACATATTTTAGGAGGCAATGTGGAGGGGATTTGTTCATCTCTTTGCTCTAAACGTAATAAAAAACAGAATTATCTCAATTAGAGATGAAACAAAAAAGTCATGATATTTTTTCGTAAAAATATAGAGAGAGAAATGATGCACGATTTGAATATTGATTCAAGTTGGTTTAATGTAAGGGGGGTGGTGTCAGAATTTCTCAATTTTCAATTCGAATTGAGCACAAAATTTCTTTTCCAAATGCCTATTTGAATGGATCTTACAATCTAAATGGCCCAAATTCGATTTGAATCATCAAACCAAATGAGGCTTATGATTTTGGTAAGTTTAAACTAAGCAGGCATGTCTTACAAAACAGTCAATGCACATGCTGGATAGATGATAGAATGTGGTCAAGAATTCCTTCACTTTAGTTAGAGTCAAAGCTCAAAATCTCATTTTCTTTATGGCCGTGTGTGGTCACAGCAATTATTGATGTTACGTGGAATTTTGGTTTATTCTGATTTTCTTCTGGGCTTTCTGTTGCAGGTTCTTTGCTCTCAAGTATGCTGCAGATGCAGCTTGCACTGTACTACGTGTAGACCAGGTAATTAACTAATTATAATTTGTAGCACATAACTGGTTTTGAATCACGTTTTAGATGCATCCGATCTTTCAGTTCCTTTCTGGACCTGGTTTAGAATTTTTATTTTTCCCGTGCCATTTATGATTTGAGTTGATTCAAGAATCTAGTGCTCCTAGATCCTAAAAAAGAGATGGTGGTTGTGAGCTTAGGTATGGTAGCCCATATATAGTGTTTAAAAAGTTTTATTTGGCAACTCAGGCATTTTTCTTGTATGGATGTGAGGCGTGAGCCTTAAGGTGGATGGAAGCATATAATCCTTTAAATCGTACTAAAAAGAATCATAAGAATTATATCAAAGACAAATATCCATAATGTCCATAATGTAATGTCATAAACAACTAGATGTTAATCTTCTCTTCTTTCTTTCTTTTTTCCCTTTAAACAGAAACTAGGTATTTTTTTTCATATAGTTGAAAAATTGTGTACATGTAGGGAGTGTGAGTTATGCAAGTAGATAATTTTTAGTTGATAAAGACAGGTAATGCGTATTAAGAAGCACTTAAAGTCCACAATTGACCTTGATTTTTTATTAGAGAAGAGAAGAAGAGGAAAAGAAATTAAGTATTGAGAGCTTCTAGATATATGCGATGGTAAGCTTGTTTTCCCCAATCAAATTTGTTGTGAGAAAATTGGAAATGTTTTAAATGGCTAAGCTTTGAATCTAAAGGCACATTTTCTTGCTTTCCTCAAAAATTCTCTTTTCTTAAATCAGGAATCAATATGATGAAAAAAGGGGAAGATCAGTTTTAAAAAAAAAAAAAAAGAGAAGAACAAAGGGAAAGGGGGGCATTTATTTGTGATCAATGTCAGATGAAACTTAGATACGGATTGTAGTGTCTTGTTAATACCGATAATGATTTCAAGTTATCTACCCGAATTTTTTGTACCAAGTAAAAGTGACTAGTGAATTGTTAATTTTTGAATTGGTAAATCTACATATAGAGTTTCATTTTTACCAGCTAGAAATTATCGACTCATTTGTTTATCAGTAGAATCAATTAAAGGGAGAACTTTGGGACCCCTAGCATCATTCTCCGCCCACCCCCCCAAAAAAGTACCGGCTTGTTGAATATACCCTGCCATTTTCTTTCTGAAAATATTCGTCTTGTTGAATATCCAAGTAAAAACACAAAGTTCCATTGATATTGATCGATGCCTATTAGGTTAACGTTTATCTCGTTGTAAAAACATATAGAATCTAGTGCCAATATGTGTTACCTTTCATGAAAGTGTGATGGCGGGACTTAATTTGCGTGCAGATTATCATGGCGAAACCAGCAGGTGGCCCTAGGAGAGATCAGCCTGCAGGAATGGACGAGGACTAGATATCTTCTAAACGAAGCGTACCTAATTTTTAGTTGCTTTTTCTAGGAAAGTTTCTTACCTTTGATTTGCCAAAATTTGAATCCTAGATTTTTTATTTTTACTTTTGTTCTTTGTGGTGACTTTATTATCTCAAAACTGTAATGCTTTTGTATATGCCACTGGCTTTTTCTGCTTGGATTTGGCTGGAGCTTTTAATTGAAAAATGATTAAGGGTTTTTGGCTTTGGCTTTGGCTTTACTTTTATGAGGATGCGTCTGGTATGAATGATAATCTTTGTTGTATTATTACTACAAACCCGAGACTTCCAAGTATTATTAGTGTCTAGGCCGATATCCTCACGCTTGTACGTGGTTCTGCCTTGTAAGAAAAGAAAGAAAAAAAGTATCCAGTATCAACTAATTGATGCGCTCTAAGAGTGTTCCTTTCTCATTTAAGAACGTATTTGTATGCCCCGGGTGGGGGTGACTTTTTTTTACCCACGGGGACTTATCTTAAATGGGTGGGAAAATCTTGGCTGAAACGAATTAGGGTTAGATGCGTTAAATGTTTTAACTTGTTGCGTGTCAGGGGATGGGAATGGGTGTAGAGGCCCTTGATCCTGTTTTTACAAAATACACAAAGGCCTTCGCCAAGGCGCTTGATCTTATCCATCATTTACCTACCCTGTTTAACTGTCCTATATTTTAAGTATAGCGTTACGTTACAATATCTATGAATTCCAAATCAATAGTTTTCTTGTACGCCAGGCAGTTCTTCGCGGCAACGGCTCCTTCTCTTTTCTTTTTCCCTTTCTTCTCTCCTTTCATTCCCCTTCCCCAGCGGTCCTCCCCCTTCTGACCCCTCTCATCAACCCCGTCTTGTCTTTGAGTAGTAACTGAACTGCTCTTCAGCCTTCCACTACCTGTCACCATCCTTCTTTCCTCCTTTTCCTTGAGCCTGCCCTTTTCTTTTCGTTCTTCATGCCCCTCAAGTTCCCTTGCCCTTTTCTAACGGACGGTATCACGAGTTCCTCTCAAATATGGGACAAGATCCGAAATAGGGGTCCCATCATCCAGGTGACTGAGGCAACCTTGGTGCTCCTAAAAGATTCATAGTGTGGACATATACAAGCATCTGTTGGTAGTGGAGAAGATTCTCTCTGAGAAAGTTTTCAGACTTTCGGTGGTCGATGTATCCTAGCCCGTGCATGGAATCTTCCACACTTTTATCCATTGTGGCGGGGGGATTGCCACCTAGGAATATCTTTCATTTCTGTTTTGAGCATGAAGGTGATAAAAATAGGGTTCTTGCCAAAAGGCTTTGGTGTATTGATGGGGCACACTGGTAGACATGTATGCCCTAAGGAGTAAAAATGTAATGAGTTTTTTGAGACATTTTTATCAATAAAGAATTTATTTATTTAAATATACCAAATCTTGTCCTCTTTACGTTCATATTTGTTGAATGTATGTTAAGCAAACAGTAGTCTGAGACTGTCAGTCTAAGCCTTAAGAATTGGGTATATGATGGACTAATTATGCGGAAGACACGATTCTTAAGGTGACGGTCTAAAACATATGATCCACAATCGAGGAAATAAAGTTGGGCGTTTTATTCATGTAAAGATTGTTATGTTGTCTATATCCCATTTAGGGAGATGGTTTGTCTTAACCATCGGAGTTGGACTCCGTGAACAGAAACATTGGCACGTTGTCATAGGTGACGATGTGTTGGATCGGGACATAAAGTGAATTGATTTGGATTAATAATTCTGTCTCGGTAAATCGATTCACTTTAGACAATCATTTGTATTGTATCTTAATCCTGAGATGAATAGTGGGCCCGTTGTCTCGACTTGTGTTCTTTGATGTACCAAAGGGTGACACCCACATCTCAATAGTGGAATGCATGCCGGTACGTTAGAGGCATGACTCTTGATAGCGTAGACTTGTTATTCATAGATATGGAATCCATAGCTCCTCTTTAGGAGTAATGATATCCTCTTATATGCGTTGTCCTATAATTGAAAAACTGGAGCGCTCAACCATTTGGATACATAGGTGTAACCGAATGGTATACTATCTTTGGATAGTAAGTTTTCTAATGGTGAGACAATGGAACGTAAGATAAAAATAATCGGGAAGGTAAGACAGAACTTGTCCTTAAGCTGATTATGGATTTTCATATGGGGATACGATACACTATGATATGTAATGGAGACTTAGCTATACGAGCTTCGTAATTCTATAAAGTTTGAGAGTGCAGCTCCAAGCTTTTAGTGGAGTAGCGTTGGAGTTGATAATTGTGAAATGTATATCTGGGATATTGGGTTTCATAATTATCATGAGCTTGAACTTTATAGGTCCATTTTGGTCCCCTTTGCTAGCTCACAAAATCCTGTAACGACATGGCGTGCTTTTCCAATAATTGGTGACTTATGTCGGATTTATCAGATTGGTTTAAAATTTGAAAGACTTAAATAATTCATGTCTGTTTATCAGTTGAATTAATTTTGTAAGAAATTAGTTCAAGATAAACTTGTTGAATTATTGCCATCAGATAATTCTTGCCTGTTTATTGATTGATTTAATTTTGGATAAATTAGATCAAGATAAACTTGTAGAATTATTGTGAATTGATTTATTTTCTTAGAGATTATCTTGATAAAGTTTGTTTTGATCAGATAACTTTTCTATTGGGTTATTTGAATAAAAACTGAGACTTTATCCTATAGAATCTCGGGTGGAAAATAAAAGATTCGGGGAGATTTTTTCGTGGGAGTTCGGCCTGCCGAATGACGTGTTCGGCCTGCCAATCAGCGAGTGATAAGATTACGCGTTTTCACGTGGATCTTATCAGATATTGATCCGAACTTGATTCTGTTTCGAGTTTTTGAGACATAATCTGATAAGGACTGACCCCATGACCAATAGCTATAAAGAGGGAGTAACTCTCATGATTTACTCAGATCAATTTGAGAAATTAAGAGTGATTCTCTTCTGGTGAGCATCTGAAAAACTCCCTAAGAGCTTTTGTTCACAAATTACGAACATTAGCTTTGGGTTCTCTCTATTGGTTGGAAGGAGAGTCACTGGTGGAAAAGCTGTATGTGTGAGCCCACACTCACTCCGGTTGTGGATAGAGAATAGCCAAGAAGACCAGTTGGTTGAGGTTCTTCTGGAACGTTACTTCTCTACATAGGTTGCGGAGGTTCTTCAGCACACAAAGGTTAGTAAGATCTGTCTAATTTATACATATAGCATGTCAAACTTGTGTTTTGGAAATTACTCTGATATATAAAAGTTTTAAAATTCCACTGTGCACCGTTTTTCCAACACACACATGATCATTAAAGACTGGCCAGGCCACTTAAATTCAGATGAGGTTTGTTATAAAACCACATTCTTTCGGGGTACAAGTTCATAATATCCCTCTAGAGTTTTTGACCTTGGAAAATGCTTACATCATATTGGAACTGTTGTTGAGGTGAACTTCAATGGGCCAGGTTTTTCAACTTGGCTCAAGCAGCTCCACATTAAGGTGGAACTCAAAGTTGAGTCCCATCTGTTTACCAGCTTTATCTGGATAGGAAGGAAGGCTTGCTGGTGTGGGTCCGGATGAAATACAAGAGGCTTAGTGATTCCTACTTAAATGTGGAAAGCTGGGCCATACTCGTAACTTCTGCAAAGCTATGGAAATCACGTTGATTAAGTCGCTCTATGATGAGATGGTTCCCTTTTACGGACCCTGGTTGAAGGCCTAGTCGATGAGTCGTGATTGCTTTACTGGGCGTTACGCTCTTTTTGTCCTAGTCTAATCTACCGCTAGAGCTCACTGGTTCAATTTAGGTTTGCTTCCTCTCCTTATTGATGATAATGCGACAAATGACCCAATGTGAAGCAGTTTTGGGAGAAGACTATGTTGTTTGAGGTTGGCCCGTCCTTCAACGAGTTCCAAAGTTGAAGATTGCCGGTGCTCAGAGGCCGTTGATAAAAGCTATAACACCTGCTGTTTTGTAGAATGGATGATGCGTAAACTTTAACGATTTCATACGACAATCTGAATAAGAGTTATGACTTAAAAGCTCAATTCTTTTATGTGATATTTAATATGATTTTTATAATTACGAAGCTTATCATGATCTAATGACTTTTGCAGTATTGGTCCAGAGAAGTTCCAAGACATAAAGTGCCTAATGTATGATTAATGGGATTTGTTTATGAATCATCTATTATGACAACTTACTTAGATTTTTATTTAAAAGATGGGATATTTTTTGTTATGTAGACATTTTAGAAATTATTTTTAAGAATTTTTGGTTGTTCCTTAAGAAAAAATATATAAAAAATGAAAACCACTGCAGGTTGAACACTCCCAACAACACTATTGTAATTGTGAATAGTGTTGGCTCCAAGGTTTCATAAAGTATTTTTAAACTAGTTTTGATGATAACAAACACAATTTTTGTGTAAATGTGCAAATATGTATTTTTGAGCTAATGGAATTCTTGAGTCTTGCAAAGCTTAAGTTTCAAGCAAAATCAAGTGATGAATATTTAAGAAGTTTAGAGCTATGGATGCAACAAAGAGTGGACTCACATGGACTTGAAGATTTCAAGACCTTATTAGTTTTTAGCCCAAATATAAGTGAGTGATTCTTAATTGAAAATATGGTCGAATAAAAGCCCAAATTCACACACACACATGCATTCATAAATGTTTTTAATCTTTACTTAAATGTGTTCTTAGTATTCAAAATGTTCTATTGTGTGAAAAGGTTTCAAAACTACATATAAGGTACTTAAACAAAATTTAACAAAAGAAGATTTTAGAACTTATTTTGTGGCAATTTTGGGCATCACAGATTGGCCTGCTGACCATTTTTGGTTGACCTATCGATTGCCCAAATTGGCCTGTCGAATGCCCTACATCGGCTTGTAGATCTAAGGGTTTATTAGCCTCGTATTGCAGAGGTTCAAATGGCTTGCCAAACTTCAAGTTTGGCTTGCTAGTGGCTGGAGTTTTGGCCTGTCGAACAGCCACATCAGCCTGCCGATTAGATGACCGTTTGGAGTCCTGTTTTAAAGTTTTCAAACTTTGGCCTGCCGAACCTATTTTCTGGCCTACTGAACTATTTATAACGGCTAGTTTTCTATCTGTTAAATCTCCACTACCAATAGTCATTTTGACCTAATTTGAGTTTTTAAGCTAAAGTTGAGCACTCGGAGGCTATATGTACCCCTTCATTCATTGTGCAACTAACTAAGAATTATAAGAGTTATTGAAAGCATTCTTACATTGTTTCTCAAAGCAAACATTACATATACCTTCTTTTGAGCTTAAACTTGTTCTATATTTTCTTGAGAATCGGTCACACCTCCAACATAGGCCTTACCTTGTATTTATTTCTTTTTGGAGAGCTTATTTTGTGAGTATACCAAAAATCTTGTATATCCAACCCTATAAGCTTTAGGTTCCCAAGCCTTATAATTTGGGGTATTTTGGTTAGACAATCTTTGTTAAAATTGTCATTTTATAAGAAGGTGTGGTGAGCCTTGGGCGGAGCAAGTCACTGGCTTTGTACAAGGAGTTATCGTGCCAAAAAGACAATCTTATAGTGCATCGAGTGAAGGTTTTTGCTACTGTGGACGTAGGCATATCGCCAAACTACTATAAATGGCGTTTGCATATCTTCTCCTTACACTTTTATTTTAACGCAATTTATATTCGCCTATACATTTCAATATCTTTGTTTTGTGTGTTTTATCGCTTGAGCATTTTTGTCTAGAATTTTCTAGTAATTGTATAAAGTTTTGAAAACTCAATTCACTCCCTTCTTGAGTAGCAATTCTTAAGCTAACAATTGGTATTAGAGTGGAAAGCTAAATTTGATTTTTCAAAAAGATTTAACAATCTTGAGCATGGCTACTCAAATTTTTCAAAACTCGGAAGGTCAATCCACAAATAGATCTCCCTTCTTTAATGGAACCGATAACAACTATTGAAAAACTAGGATGTCAATTTACTTGCAGTCCGTTGACTATGATCTTTGGGATTTTGTTAAAAATGCACCATTTAGACCTATGAAAGAATTAGATAAAATTTTGATACCAAAAGAACCCAAAGGG